>JAJHZJ010000100.1:7122299-7773292 GCA_023548195.1 Bettongia penicillata ogilbyi
CTTGCATACAACCCACTGTGGGGGAAGGGGTGCTCCAGATTGGTTTATAATCTTTTAGAAATGATGGAGGGAACTTAGGTCCACCTTAAACAATGAATTAACATTCCCTGAAGTTTTTTCATCTTTACCTCTCCTATTTCCCTGTGAGGAAAAGAGGAAATGTAAACTATTGTGACATATATTTTAGAGCAACATCTTGGAATCCTTTTCCTCTGCAAATATTTTAATTATGAGAAACTAGATGATATAGGGTTAGGGGGCTGGCCCCGGAGTTAGGAAGACTAGAGTTCAAATCTGGCCTCAGATACCAACTGTTTGACACTGGAAAAATCATTTGATTTCTGTCTGCCTCAGTGTCCTCAGCTATAAAGTGGGGATAATAGTAGCCCCTACTTCCCAGGGCTGTTGTGAGGATCAGATGAGATAATTTTAATAAAGTGCTTATCACGGTGCCTGGCACACAGTTAACAATTAATAATATTTATCTCCCTCTCCCTTTTCAAAACTGCTTCATCACTCACAGAGTTATAGGATTTAGAGCAAGAAGGGGATTTGGAAGTCATTTGGTCAAGAAGTTCTTAACCTGGGGTCCATGAATTTCTTTTAAACACATTACAAGGGCAGCGAGGTGGTGCAGTGGATAGACCACCAGCTCTGGTGTCAGGAGGACCTTGGTCCAAATCTGGTCTCAAACACTTACCTGTTGTGTGATCCTAAACAAGTCACTTGACCCTGATTGCCTTCCCCCAACACTTATACTATAATTATATTTCAATATGTTTTGTTTCCTTTGCATCCCTTGTTTTATATTATGCATTTAGAAAATATTCTGAGAAGGGATTTGTAGGCTTTACTGGACTGCCAAACAGGTCCAAGCAGGGGTTTGCTGGTTACTGTTTAACAATCAGTTCTCTGGTTTACTGGTTTAGTCTGCACTATTAAGAGTTACTCTGTCACTTTCCTAAGTGTAGCATTTGTCAGTTTCTGAGGTGTAAATGCTCATATTGAAAATTTATCAATTATTATTATGTTATATAATAATAGCATATATACTATTATTTATTACAAAAATTATCAATTTATTAACAATCAAATAAAAAAAGAAAAGAAAATTTAACAATCAGTTCTTGGACCTAGTAAGAGCTGGCTGTAGTACACCTTTGGGTCCATAACACACAAAAAGGTTAAAATCATCTCTAGTCAAATCCCCTAATTTTACAGATAAGAAAACTGCTTCTTCCTCTCCCCAACCCCACCCCCTTCCCTCTGAGATTCCCATGACAATTGTGTACTATATATCTTATAGGCACATAGTTATCTGCAGATTGCCTCCTCCATGAGATTATTAACTCTTTCCTAACAGGGGCCATGAGTTTGCTTTTCTTTGTTTCCCTATAAAATAGTACAGTGTCTGTCACAGTACCTGACATCTAGGAAGTACTTGATAAATGCTTGTTGACTGAATATAGCATAGCAAGCTGGCCTGGAAACCTACTTGGGGAAGATGAGGTGATAAAGAGAAAAAGAAAAAAAATGTGACTGCTGTTAAGTTTTTGTCTCTTCTTTGCAACGTGGTATTAAGCTCAGTCCCTGGTCCTAGCTTCAATTGTGAAGTAGGTGATGCTCACTTTTGGAATTCTCTCTACCCCAGAGAGAGAGAGAGAGAGAGAGAGAGAGAGAGAGAGAGTGTGTGTGTGTGTGTGTGTGTATGTATGTGTGTGTGTATGTGTGTGTGTGTGTGTGTGTATGTGTGTGTGTGTATGTGTGTGTATGTGTGTGTGTATGTGTGTGTGTATGTGTGTGTATGTGTGTGTGTGTATGTGTGTGTGTCTGTGTGTGTGTGTCTGTGTGTGTGTGTATGTGTGTGTGTATGTGTGTGTGTGTGTATGTGTGTGTGTGTGGTGTAATTTCAGCTTTGCCTTAGGGCATTGAATTTAGAGGATTATGACAACACTTAAAATCTAGCAGTCTAGAAACGACAGAGCTTAGTGTCTAGTTAGCAAGGACAATTAGCTAAACTTTGAAATTGTCAGATTGACAGCTTGCTTAGGCTCCTTCCTTTGTTTTGTCTTGCCTTCCCTTCCTTTCCCTTCTCTTCCCTCTAATATTCATTATCCTATGGACATTTTTGGCAAAAGGGATTTTTTTGTTGTATATTAAAGCATCCCATGTTGTTGGGCTTGATTGCAGTTACCTACAAGTAACAGGTACATATGTAGATGGCTACAGCTAACAGGATACCAAAGACATTGCCTATTGACAAATTGCAAAATGGTGTGGGCTGTGAATTAGTATTCACAAAATGGGATGTCATAATTTATTCAGGAAATTCAACACATCAAGCAGTTTAATAGCTTAATCTAAACTACAGAGAGAAATCCCATAACAAACCAATGCTAAAACAAATAAATAACTAGAGCAAAGAATATTGAGTTTTATAAAGCACTTTCTTCCCAGCATCCCAATGAGGTGAATAGTGAAAGTACTATTAACCCCATTTTACAAATGTGGAAGTAGAGAATCAGAGTGGTTACTGTTCTGTGGACAGCCTTCTGGGAAATGTAGTCTGTAGGATTTCTCCCAATGAATGATAATTTGCCAATCCCTAGCATCATGGAAAATGAAGTCCTGAACTAATATCTTACAATACACGCCAAGATTAGGTCAAAATGCATAAACTATTTAGATATAAAGGGTGAGACTTTAGGCAAAGCGGTAGAGTAAGAAATAGTTTACCTGTCAGATCTATGGAGAATGGAAGAATTTATGACCAAACAATTATGAACATTATGAAATGCAAAATGGATACTTTTGATTACATTAAATTGAAAAGTTTTGTACAAACAAAGCCAAGAGTAGAAAGGAAGAAGAAAGCTGGGAAACAATTTTTAGAGCCAGTGTTTCTGATAAAGGCTTCATTTCTCAAATATATAAAGAATTGAGTCAAATTTGTAAGAATACAAGTCATTTTCCAATTGATAAATGATCAAAGGATATGAATAGGCAGTTTTCATAGGAAGAAATTAAAGCTATCTATAGTCATATGAAAAAATGCTCTAAATAACTATTGATTAGAGATGCAAATCAAAACAACTCTGAGGTGCCACATCACACTATCAGATTGGCTAACATGACAAAACGGGAAGATGATAAAATGTTGGAGAAGATGTGGGAGAGTTGGAACACTAATTCACTGTTGGTGGAGCTGTAAGCTGATCCAACCAATCTGGAGAGCAGTTATGAACTATATCCAAAGGGCTACAAAAATGTGCATACCCTTTGACTCTGCTATATTGCTTCTGGAACTGTATCCCAAGAGATCGTAGAAATGGAAAGGTCCCACAATGTACAAAAATATTTATAGCAGCTCTCTTTGAGGTGACCAGAATCTGGAAATCGAGGGGATGTCCATCAGCTGGGGAATGGCTGAACAAATTGTGGTATATGAATGTAATGGAATACTATTGTGCTATAAGAAAGGGTGAACAGGTGGACTTCAGAAAAACCTAGAAAGATTTCCATGAATTGATGTTGAGTGAAGTGAGCAGAACCAGGGGAACACTGTACACAGTAACAGCAACATTGTGCAATGACCAACTTTGAAAGACTTAACTCTTCTCAGCAATATAAGGATCTAAGACTGTTCCAAAAGACTCATGATGGAAAATGTTGTCCACATCCAGAGAAAGAATGCAGATTGAAATGGACTATTTCTCTCTCTCTCTCTCATTTCTTCTTTCTCATGGTTTTCCCTTTGGTTCTAATTCTTCTTTACAACATGATTAAGGTGGAAATATGTTTAATATATGATTATGTATCTTATTGTCTATATCAGATTGCATGCCATCTTGGAAAGGAGGGAGTGAAGGGAGAGGGGGGAAATTTAGAACTCAAAATCTTATAGAATTGAATGTTGAAAACTAAAATTTAAGAGATAAATGAAATTTTGAAAAAGAAAAGAAAATGAAATCCAGGAGACTTTTCTCCTAGCCTTCTACATTTATTAAAAGACAAATACTAAGTAATCTTCAGAAATGAGATTGAACCAAGGGTCTTCCAACTCCAGACCTAGTATTCTTTATGTTTTGCTACTTGTGAAATAGGTTGAGTATACAACAGAGATTACTTGCATAACTAACCCTAAAACTGAGATAAGCTTTCTATGAGTTTAGGAATATATAACATTACATTTTTAGAATGATTGCGTATAATTGGATAATTTCTTTGAGTTTGTGCTAGGTAATGTTGGCTTAGTTTATGTATCTTTTAAGCTGCAATTTGTTTACAATACAAGGTGAAATTTTCTATTCCCTATGCTTCTTTATACCCTCATCATTTAATACTGCTGACTTGCCATGGGGAAAAAATGAATATGTGGCTTGCCAAGGATATTGCCAAAGGAAAAAAGAGAAACTAATTAAATGTTGAAAAAGCCCCCAAATTATACTGCTGCTGTATCACTCAGTTGGCCTTATAGGCTGGATCCTATTGTGACTGCCCAGTTCTCCTAGGAAGAGAAGAGGTTAAAGGCGTTGAAATAATAACTTCTTCAGTTCATAAGTCCTCTTTTTGTGAATGAAGAAGCTGAGGCACAGATAGGCTAAGTGATTTGCCTAATGTCACACAAGTATTAGCAGAGTTGGAATTTGAATTCATGTTCTGTGACTCCAAATATTCTTCAAATTTACAGGCAGCCTCTTTTAGATGGGTTAGTTAAACCTTGAGAAAAAATGCTTAGCTTTAATAGGAAAATAAATAAGAGCAGACTTGTTCAGTCTCTGAGAGCTTCTATCAGAATCTGATGGGGGAAAAATGCTACCTTTCCTAAACAAAACAAAACACCAAAAGATAAACTTGACTGCCTATCAATACAGTATAAGAGTGGAGTCTTAATGATGCAAGAGCCAGTTAAAACAAATGTATGTATCCCATGTTAAATCTTTGGTGAGTCACCCATCTATAATGCTCAAGTCCCTTCCAGTTCTCATATCAATGACCTCAAGCATAATGGAATTCAAATCTGGTTACAGGAGCAGTGACAGCCCTAAAGTCTCCCATCCTGATGACTTCTTAGGGAAATTCTAAGTATGACTTTACATTTATTGCTATTTTCATTCTCATTGATTTAACTTGATGTTTTATAGAAAGTCAAGATATTTTTGAATTTTGATTCTGTCAACTAGTGCATTAGCTAGCCTTCCCAGATTTATATTATCTGCTAATTGAGTAAGCTGTGCCTTTATTTATGTCATCAATTTTGAAAAAAATGATAAATAGCATCTGGCCAAGCCACACGCCACACCTGGAGCATTCTACTGGAAACTTCCTTCCAAATTGTTTTTTTTTGGATCATTTATGACTCTTGGGGGTTTGACATTTGGGGTTTTCTTGACAAGATGCTGACTGGAGTGGTTTGTCATTTCCTTCTCAAGCTCATTTTATAGATGAGGAACTAAGGGAAACAATGTGAAGTGACTTGGCCAGGGTCACATAGCTAGTGTCTGAGGCTAGATTTGAACTTGTAAAGAGGAGTCTCCTTGGCTTCAGGTCTGGAGCTCTATCCAGTGAGCCACCTAGCTGTCCAAGTGGGCACCACCTCCTTAACGAATTCTCTTTGAATGCAGACCATTCAGTCAGCCCTGAATTCACCTAATTATATTATCATATAGCTTACATCTCTCCACCTTTTTTGTGAGAATAGTGTGGGAGACTTTTTCAAATGCTTTGCTAAAATCTGGGTCAGCTCTATCTACTGCATTGCCTCTGATCTAAGTTTAGTAACCCTGTCAAGAAAGGAAATGAGGTTAGTTTGGCATACTGACATTTTGTGATCACCATTTCCTTTTCTTGAAAGAAAGCTCTTTTGCTAGGAAGGGAACCTCACAAGGGTTCCCAGTGTCATAGTAGGCAGGTAAGTAGTGCTTAGGATAGTCATATTGGTGTGGGGAGGGTGTTGGAGAAGGTGTGAGAAAAGTAATTTATTATAAGATCAGTCTTACAATTGGGTCAAATACAGTGAACATATAATTACCATGTGGTTTATTTGGATAATCTTGGCTTTTTATGACTTGTACTCTATTTAAACAGCTTGTCTTGGAAATGCTGTATAGCTAGAAGCAGTGTCAGTATTATACTTTTTAGTCTAAATTTAGACATGGTAATATAATAATTTTGCATAATAAAGGGCAATATAGTAATTTACACAGTAAATTATAGTACTTTACAGTTTAACTCTATCTTAGAGGCCAGGACTCCTTCCCTAGCACTTTGAAATACCCAGAAAAAGGCATCTTATCTCTCCACCCCTCCCAGATTCCAGGGCTCCATTTTGGAGATGCAAATAAATAAAGTATAGGCTCTCATCTTCCCCTGCTTGACTTTACCTGTCCAGGTTGGAAATACGATTGACTTTGAGCACTAATCATGGTGGTGCCTTTGGACTTTGCCTCTTAGGTTCCTTCTTGTCCCTATACAGATCTTTCTTGAGTCATTTGAACAAGTACGTCTGTATGTGTATTGATTATTCTATGGAAAATGGGCTTCTACTCCCTGTAGAAACTGGATTCCAGGATGAGGACCCAGGACGTTGAAATGGCAGGTGGCCAGAAAGATACCCTGGTTCTGTTATGGAATTAGAAAGACCCTCAAAAGTCAGTAATTCTAATCTGCCCTGAAATAGAGGAGCCCTTTTTTAAAATAACATCACTGAAGGTTGTTCTCAGATACATCCACTTCTCTCACCAAACCCTCCACTTTTCTTTTCTTTCTTTCTTGCACAGAGATTTTTCCAGTGCAAGAGAAACCACTACTTCAACTCCTTATTTTATTTCTGGGTGCCTTAGCACTACTTGCAGAACAGGCTTTTAAAAGTCTCCCTTCCCTTTACCTCCTCTCTGTATCTATGAAAAAATATATAGGAATTCATAATAACAAAAGGAGAAAATTTATTTTAAAAGTAACCTGACTTTCTAGGGACTGGCCAATGAAAGCCTAGCCTGTGTGAGCATGTATAGCATGCTCTGTCTAATGTAATACCACAATAGACTTGAGAGCAGGTATTTTGTAGCTGTTTCCGAGGGAGATTTTTGTTTTTGGAGTGATTTTTAAGCTAGAACCAAGTATGCCTGCAAAACCCCCCAATAATTCAATCTCATTCTTTTTTCTGCTTGTTTTTATTGAAGTGAGGAGGAGTAGAGGGACCTCTGGATGGGGGAGGAGATCCTAGTCTCTCACACTCAGGCTGAAGCCATGAGCCCATGCCTTGCTGTTCTCACTTGTCCCTGCTGAGTCTAGTCTTTCCTTAGGTGAAGGAGTATTGGCAACAGAATGGACTGTGAGCTTTGAAAGGTTGGCAGATCATGGAGGGAGTCTATGAAGTGGAGATTACCTAGCCTAGCATTAAATCAACACCAGGATGCTAGTTTCTACCAAGGAAGGGAGCAGCTTTATCCATTGGCTGTGTTGCTGCATTTGGAAATGAACTTGGTGGGGAGACTTCTTTGAAGCAACCACTTGAAGTTTGATCTCACTCTCCCAAGGGACTGAAGTAGCACAGGCAGAATGCACCCCTGGTTTCACAGGAAAACTTAAATCAGAAGGTTATACTTCTATTTTTTCTATATTTTCTCAGTAAATATTCTGAATATTTGTAAAGATCTTATTGCTGCCAATTAATTAAGTGATAATAAGGTACTAATTACTGATGATTGATACTGGAGAAAAGCCTATCAGAAAGAGAGTCCATACTATTAGAAAGCTATTTTTTGTACCCTGAGGGAAGATGTCATCTTGCTCTGGGAAGCATACTTGCCAGTAAGAAGGATACTTCTCTTTAAAAGTGTAAGGCTCAGAACTGTACACAGTGGTCTGCATGCAAGAATCGGGATAAGGATCTTCAGAGTTTATAAATACAATGGTAATAAGAATAGTTCACAGTTATGGTGTGTTTTAAAGTTTTCAAAGTGTTCTAAATGTACTCTCAGTACAACCCCTTTGAGGTTGATGTCACTGTTATCCCCTTTTTACAAAAAAGGAAACTGAGCCTGAGAGTGGTTAAGTGACTTGCTTATGGCCACATAACTCATAAGTGTCTCTGATAGGATTCAATCTAGGTCCTCTCAAACCTAGGCTAGCATGCCATTGGAAGAAAAGGATGAAAATTAGCAGCTTATTTCTTTTAGCCTTTGCTTGAATACTTCCAGAAAGGTGGAACTCACTAGCATTGGAGGCAGCCCCATTTCCTTGTGGAACAGTCCTGATAGGAATTTCTTCCTTATGTGGAAATAAGATCTACTTCCTTCTAACTTTCGCTCATTGATTCTAGTTCTATGCTCTGAGCCAAACTTATTTGGCCTACAATTTGCCCTATAACCCCTACTGGAAATCTACTTTCTTTAACCTTTAATAGTTTTTTTTAAAAAAAACTTTAAAAAACATTTAAAACTTAAAAAAATTTACATCATTTCAAAAAAATATAAAATATATATAACTTTAAAATGATGCATCTTAGATTTAATAATTTATTTTAAATTTGTGTTTTTTCCCTGCATAGAAATCTTGATGATACAAGCTTGTCATCAAACCATATAGTATTGTATTGTAAACAAGTCATTACACATACACATTCCTGTCCATGCATTCTGAACTTCCCGACAATGCACAACACACTTGCCTGCTAACACTTGCTTGTTAAGACCTGTCAGTGGACTTGACCACTGAACCATTATAACTTGCATTTTGTGTGTATATTTTGAAAATAATCTAATCAGTATGACTTTAACTCTATTACACAACAGATGAAACACATATGAATGGTTTTTCAAAATTTTCTTATCTTCTTTCCTTATGCTTCCACTGTTCCCTTATTTTTATTCAATGCCCCCTAATTGCACCCAAGACTACTATTTCACCCCTCTGTTGTTTTAGTACTCACTTTGAGAACCCATGCCTGGAGCAACATTGAACAAAGTACTCTCCTCAGACATTTCATGGATGCCACTAGAAGACAAAATTCATGTTTTCCCCTGAGTCCTTTCTATTCTAGGCTAACTTTTTCCAGTTCTTCCAGCAGTTTTTTGGATGCCACAGTTTCTCGATCCCTTTCTATTTTCATTTCCCTCTTCTGTTGAGTCAGAGTACACCCAATGTCCCTTTAAAAATGTGAGGCTCAGAACTGTACACAGTGGTCTGGATGTTACATGGAAAGAGACATGGTAAAGAATTGGTAGAGACCTCTAAAGCCATATAATCAAACTCATACCTGACCCAAAATCCCCCTCCACAATATACCCAATGAGTAGCTGTGCAGTTTAGACTTGATGACCTCCAAGGAGGTTTCAAGTTACTAACACTTGTTTCAAATAAATGGTAAGCATTTGTTTTAATTTTAAGTTCCTTTAATAATTTGGGCATAAAGCCTAGCCTTTGAGAAATAACTATTGTGGTTCTTTAAAAAGTTAATGTGATTTGACGGTTCAGTATCCCCACCCCTCTTTTTGCTCCATCAATTTTTTGAAGTCAACACTTCATCATAGAGCTACGTGAAGCCACTCTCCTCTTTTGACTTTGGCTGGGACATAGTGTACAATGGCAGAAGACAAGCCCCTTCCCATCTTCCCCCATCCATGCTGCCTGTTGACAGACAAACAGAAAATACTGCTCACCTACTGAAATCACCGTGAAGTCATGATGAACAGCTGACTCAAGAGTAATGACACCTGGCTTTGTTTGCCTGTCCTTTGCAGAAACTTGTCTTACAGAATATAGCTAATGAGAGTGGAAAGGTGGATTGCATGCTGCGTGGCAGCCTGTCCTAGGATGAACCCTGCAGGAGTCAATGGTGTTAATTGACTGGACTCTATGTTTAGCAACCATCACCCAACTCCTCTCCATAAGTGGCTGCTGGCCTGAAGCCTATCACTTCTTATTGGGCATTTATCACTAACTACTAAGATAACATCATTTACAGAGGTATTTACTGGAGAATAAGAATACCTGGTCATCTCTGGCTGCAGGGAACATGTGATAAACATATGGTTAAAATGCCAGATCACTGGCTCATCAATTTAGAGTTGGAAGAGACCTGTCCCAGAGGTCATCTGTTCCAACTCTCCATTTTGTAGATGAAGAAACTGAGTACCAGAGAGGTTAATCTTTTGTCCCAAGCTATACTCTGAATGGATGTTGCCTCAGACAAACTGAGACCTAAGAAAGACCTAAATTAGAATGGTCAAGGTCATCCACTGCATCCTGGGCCATTGCCAGTGATCTTGACTTTTATCTGACCCTGAAGGAGAGAATGAGGTTGATGGCTTTGGGCAACTCTGTCTCACTTAAATCCAATTTACTTGCAAGTCAAGACATCATGCCTGTGATGTCCTTGGTCCTCTTTGAGAACAAATTATGAACTATAACAATAAGTAGTAAGGATCTGAGCTGTGATTTGATTGGAGTTCCTCTGTCTCCAGGTCCCAACTACTTTCCACTGTACTGTATCACCTCTGACATAATTGATGTATTTATTAAACTCCTTCTGAATACAGAGTACTCTACTAGGCATCATGGGAATCACACAGATAAATGTTGACTGTTGATAGTAAAAGTATAGTCTTGATGCTAAGTGCCAAAAGGAATGGCAAAAAGAAATCACTATTGCCCAGTATCAGTGGGGTTAGGTAGGGTTTGAGATGTACCTCCTACATGTCATGAAGCTGACTTGGGGTATATCATATCCTCCTGGCCTCTTACTGTTTCCCCCTCATATTCAGAACCATTAGCCAGGTTGGGGCAGAAAATATGAAAAAAAACCAGGTTGATTCCATCTACACAGGATTCCTTGTAATATGCTGGTAAATGTTTAATAACCAGCTCTCTCAAAAAATATGTCTTTATAACACACTGATGTGTCTTCTCTACTATTTTCCAACTCAGTTTCTTAAGTCTAGATAATCCCCAAAATAATGAATCTTGACTTGAATTGTAGAGTTTGCCAATT
The DNA here is from genome assembly GCA_023548195.1 of Bettongia penicillata ogilbyi. Taxonomy (NCBI): domain Eukaryota; kingdom Metazoa; phylum Chordata; class Mammalia; order Diprotodontia; family Potoroidae; genus Bettongia; species Bettongia penicillata. The sequence goes on from JAJHZJ010000100.1 coordinate 7,133,293, forward strand.
TCCTGGATATAAATGGTCATGTTGAAAATTTAACAATTGGCTCTCTGACAGGTTTGAGCTGGATTCAGCACAATCCCTCTTCAGATTATATCATTATATAATTCCTTGTAGAAAGTTTTGTGGAGTAGTAGAAAGAGAAATAGATTTGGAGTCAGAGAATCTGGGTTAAAATATGGTCCTTTGATGAGGCCCTCTAAGCCCTCAAGTGTGACCCACATGTGGCCCTCTAGGTCCTCAAGTATGGTCCTCATGTGACCCTCTAGATCCTCAGGTATGGTCCTTTGATGAGGCCACATGTGGCCTTGAGGCTGCAGGTTCCTCACCCTTGGATTAGAAATGGGACAAAGTCAACCTATATAGTGCCAGAGAAGTGTGTTATCTTCATCCTATCTATGTGACCTGGAAAAAGTTACTTTCTCTCTCTGGGATGCAGTTTCTCTTGTGGCTCATAGGATCGCAGATTTAGAACTCACAGGGACCTTAGAGACTGTTGAAATTCAACCCCCCTCATTTATAAATGAAGAGACTGAGGCCAAGAGATAGTAAATGCTTAAGTTCACATAGGTAGTATGTGACTCCCCTAGGAAAAATTTGAACCTAGGACCTCTGTCTCCAAATCTAGTTCTCTTTCCACTGTTCCATACTGCTTTCTACAAGAAATTATATGATTTGAAGAGGAAGTGAGCTGGATCCAGCTCAAACCTGTCAGAGAACCAATTGTTAAATTTTCATTGTGACCATTTATATCTAGGAAATAGGCATACTCTGTAAATCAAGTCTTGATTCATTATTTTGTGGATTATCTAGACTTAAGAAAGTGAGTTGGAAAATAATACAGATGACAGTGTGTTGTGAAGACTTTTTTGAGAGCTAGTTATTAAACATTTACTTGCACATTACAAGAAATTCTGTATGGATGGCATCAACCTGGTTTGTTCATACTTTCTGCCCCAAGATGACCATCAGCCTGGCTAGTGGTCCTGGATCTGAGAGGGAACCATAAAAGGCCAAGAGGATATGATATACCCTGAGTAAGTTTTGTGACATGTAAGCAGTACATCTCAAACACTACCTACCTCCACAAGGCCTTCCCCACCCCTGTATCTAATCCCCACAGAGGAATTTTGGTGACTGAGGACAATTAGATGCTAGAAATGGAAACCTAGACATAATCTCATTCAATCTTCCCATTTTATAAATGAGGAAATTAAATCTCAGAGGAACAAACTTTCCCAAAGTAATACAGGTAGTAATAATTAATTGTATTTATGTGTCTCTTAAAGCAGATATGTGACAAATATGTGACTGGCCCAGACTCCAAACTCTCAAGTGTGGATGAACCAGATTAAAATACAGTTGGGAAATATTTAACAACCTAAATAAAAATACAGTAAAACATAGATGACATTGCCTTTTCAAACTGTCAGCCCACAGGGATTATTAGGTGTGGAATTGTAGCCTCCATTTCTATTGAGTAAAGGTGTGTAAAGTTATTTTTAAAGCTGGCCTCAGAGTCAGAGCAGGAATGACTGCCTCTGATAAATACTGTTTGTATGACCCTGGGCAAATTTCATAAATTCTCTGGACCTCATTTCCTTCATTTGCAAAATGAAGGGTTAAGCTAGATGCTCTCTGAGATTCCCACAAGCTCGAAATCTATGTATTCCCTTAGTCACTTGTTATCCTGAGGCCAAGCTTTTAAAACTTTAGATGACAGAGAAAGTATTAATCTCCATGGGTAGAAGTTTGTCATTGGGAATGCTTTACACTAATGAAATCACAGGACTAGGACAAAAGGTGTTTTCTCACAGTAATCCTGCATTATTATTTCCATTTTACAGATGAGTAAACCGACAGCCCTATGTTCACCCAATCAGTGAGTGTTGGAAGTGGGATTTGATACCCCACTACTACCCACCTACTTTGCTATTGGACATACCCTCTCTCAGCCTTAGCTTCCTCATCTGTAAAATGGGGATAGCAATAACATCCACCTCTCAGGGTTGTTGTAAGGAACGAATGATGTTAACATTTGTAAAGTGCTTTGCCAGCCTTTAAGGACTATTTAAATGCTCACTGTTACCATTGCTGGGGAAACCACTGTTGGGGTGAGGGGATACTGTCACCCAAGTGGAACTGGAGATGTTGCCATAGAAGGACCTTTGGAATCAGTTTGGATTTCCCAAAGATGATAGAATAAACCCACAAGTCGTGCTTGTCCCCAGAAAGAGAAGAATTCTTTTTAACAACAGGCTTTTGCAGGAGACCAGGTTGCTTCTAAATTCCAGATTTTTAATCTGTGGCAGGTATATTGATGCTTTGCCCCCCAAGTATGACTTTGAAGCCTCAATTTCACCTTAAAAGCATGGAAGGAGCCTGTTGAGAACAGGGGCAAGAGGAGAACCTGGGAGGAGTTCTGAAATCTTTGAGGACTTTTTTTCTGATTTCAGGTGGGAAACTATTTTCCCACAGGCTTAACTCAAAACGGAGATAGCAGAAGTCAGTCTTTGAGCACCGGAGGTGGGGCTGGGGTAGTGGTGGTGGAGATTGGGAGACCATTAAAAAGGCACCCTTGATCTCTATTTTTAGTTTAGGTTAGTTTTTTTTCCTTCTCCATGATCACATATAGAGGCTAGAGACAGCCACTGCTAAAATTCATAGGTACTGACTTCTCTTAGGTCTGCACCCAGAGAGGCTGTTGTCTACCGAGATCATTGTTCTGGGACTTCTTGACTTCTCAACAGGCAAAATAAGTTGGCAAGTTCTCACGTTCATTTTCTATCTACTACTCTCTACAATGAAAGTTGCTATTTACAGAGTTGCTAATTCAAGAAAAGTTTATGACTCCAAGTCTAGGGTTTTCCCTAGTGAAGGGTGAAATTAAGGGGGGGAAAAGGTGCGCTATGTACCCATCTGAATCACGTTTGGAGCAAGTGGTTTATTCTCACACAGAAAGCTAATGTTAATAAAGATTAATAGAATGATTAGAGCAGTATTACAATGAGGGAGCTCGTTGTACACAGTGTTTATAAGTCTTCCAATTAGCTGCTTTGCATTTTATCTCCTCCTTGGGATTGTCTGGTCAAACATCAAGTGAGATCTTCCTTCTAGGGTCTTCCTTCTTCCATGCTGACACAACCTTTATCTAAAGCCAGATCCTGCTAATGTTGCTACCACGGCAACTGCTCCAGAATATTATCTGTTCTCCATAGGGAGCATTTCCTGGAGTAGGGAAGGACCTTTCCTTCTTCTACCCTTCAACTGGAGTCGTATCTATCATCTTGAAAGTCACCTCCAAGAGACCGGTCACTCCAAAGTCATCTCTTTTATGGGGCGTGGTACTCTGCACCTTCTACTTCTACAACTCAGCAACCAACCAGAGGGATTCAACCCTAATAGATGTATGTAATATATGTGTATATATTATATATGTATGTATAATATATACATATATTGCAACAATACATATACAGTATATATAGGAAGTAGGTGGAAGATATCTGTACCTACTCTGAAGGGGTGTGGGACTAGGAGGGAGGAATCCAAGTGCATTACTCAAATGCTGACTGAGCATGCCTCAGGGAGTAGTGGAGAACCACGGTGGAATGACAGGAGCTCCTGGACCAAGTGCTCCAAGAGAAGCCCTAGGATTGTGCTGAGTTCTTAGACAAAGCGGCAGAATTCTTGGACTGAGATTTCTGGCCTCAGAAGAGGAATTTCTGGACAAAGCAGAAACCGGAATTGAGGAAAGCCTGAAATGCATTCCCTCTTTGTGTGAGCTTCCTGGCTTCCTTCAAGTGTAAACTCATATCTCACCTTTGGCAAGAAACTTTTCTCCATCCCCTTACTGCTCACTCCTTAATTCTGAAATGGTACCCAATTTATCCTGTATATATTTTGTATATAATGATTGCTTGTAGAGTGTCACCTCCATTAGACCATGAGCTCCTTGACAGCAGGCACTGTTTTTGTCTTCCTCTATATCCCTAGTGCTTAAAGTAGTGGTTAACACACAGTAGGTGCTTAAGAAATGCTCCTCAACTTGACATGATTTGGTGGAAGGGCAAACATACTTTATATTTCATTGACCATCTGAGTTATATGAACTGAGATTGTTTGGGGTTAGGAGGTGACTCTCTAGTGCTCCCAAGAACTACCCCAGTTGAAGAGAGGCCTCAGTCCTAGAGTTGTATCATAAATGGAGAAGGTTCTTTAGAGAGGTAGAACTAACGAAACAAAGGGATATATTTGATTCTCTAGCACTCCCAAGCTTTATGGGTGACCCTCAACCCCAAAGTAGTGCTATCAACCTGTGTTAAATCCTTTCTCAGTCATGCCTAAATATTATGTCATATCAAACGATCATTACAATAACCCTTTAGGTACTATTTGCTATTGTTTGGTAGTTTCAGTTGTTTGTGACTCTTCATTTGGGGTTTTCTTGGCAGAGTTACTAGGATGATTTTCCATTTCCTTCTCTAGTTCATTCTACGATGATAAAACTGAGGCAATCAGGCTGAAGTGACTTGTCCAGGGTCATACAGCTAACAAGTATCTGAGGCCAGATTTGAACTCATGAAGAAGAGTCATCCTAACTTGAGGCTGGGTACTCTACCCATTATGCTACCTAGCTACCTGCTATTGACCTAGAGGACTGTATTTATTGTATAGTAACAAGGGATCTTTGCTCAAAAGATATTCTCTGCAAAATTTTCAATTTCATGTCAACATGAAAGTAAATGGCAGCATACCATGATCTTCTATCATCTAGCTAGGGTAAAAGATATATTGAAATTATAGTTTTACTCTTACTATTATGCAAATTGGAATTGCCATAAAGTTTATATCAGCTAAGCATGAGATCATTTTGGATATAAAATTCTACTGCTAATGAAATTTTGGAGTACAGTTAATCTATGAGTTTTGGACAGCCAATAAAGTCAGTACACACATACATACATGCATAATATGTATGCATATTATATCATATAGATATGGAGAAGCACATACATATATTGATATAGCTGTATCACCTCCATTTTTACCTATATATGGAGTTGGTGTTTGATTGTGTATGTGTGTGTGTGTGTGTGTATATATATATAATGCACATATATATATATACACATTATTATATTTCTACATTATATAAAGTACATGTAAGTGGTGACATTTTCCAAATGCTTAATTTTGTAAATTATTTTGAACTAATTGTATTTAGTCCCAGAACATTATTCAGTGATATCTATAGTGCAAAACCAAAGTGTATATTAGGCTAAATATGACACAAAGTTTGATTGATAAAAAGTCTACAAAGTTAGTGTGCCTTTACACTATACAGATGAATACTCTAATTCAATGTAGTAGGATATATCTTTATATATAGATGGATATATACATAGATATCTTTTTATTTGGTATCTAGTATACATATATACACACATATATACACATATACATACATATATACATATATACTATATATACACTATATATACTATATATGTACATATATACACACATACATATATACATATATACACTATATATACTATATATGTACATATATACACACATACATACATATATACACTATATATACTATATATGTACATATATACACACATACATATATACACACATACATATATACACACATACATATATACACACATACATATATACACACATACACATACACACACACACACACACACACACACACACACACATATATATATATATATATATATATATATATATATATATATATATATATATATATACCATATACTATGATACCTGGACAAATAAGATAGATAAAAAGATAGATAAATAGATAGGTAGATAGATTTGTGGTGGTTGTTTGTCTTTCATTTTTGAAGAGGACCAGTGTTGTCACAGGTTATATCTTGACTCATGGGTGAATTGGATTTAAGTGAGGCAAAGTTGTGCAAAGTCATCAGCTTCACTCTCTTCCAGAGTCATTGAAGTCCAACGGCAAGACAAAGTCAAGACTAATGGTGATGGCCCAGGATGGCTAGGATGCAGTAGGTGATGTTGGCCTCTTTGATGCCTGACCAGGCTCTAAGTGTTTTCTACATTGTCCACTTCCTCCTCTTCCATGGCCACTGGAAAAAACTGTTTTCATCTGCCCATTCTGCTAGGGGAAGTCTTTCCACACTTGGAATAGACATCCCCTTAATTCACCAAAAGGTCTGAGACCTGTCAGTTGTCTTCATTCTGGTTTAACCTATCTGACAATACAGTGTACTGGGGTGTGGCCACTGGGAGTGCTACAACTTGTTGGAGCCACAGGTGGGAGTAAGGTGAATCAAGAGGATACCAAAGGTGGATGAGCAGCTCTGAAATGGGCTTGGTAAAGCCCTCACACCAGAGGTGCTAGCACTTCTTAAATACCCCATGTACCACAAGATGGCTAGATGAATAGATACTAAATGACAGTTTATTTGGACAGTCCGTTGAGTTAGCGTAGCATCTATCTATCATCTGTGTGTGTGCGTATGTGTGTATACACACATATATGTATGTGTGTATGTATGTATGTATACTAGATAATAAACAGAAAGATAGATGTATTAATGTGATGTACTTACAAGCATACCTTATAAGCCCAATGCTTATGTGGAAGTCAATTGGGGCAGTGAATTTGGTTAGCATCAGGAAAGCCTGAGATTGAATCTTGTATTTTAACATATGAGAGACACCTCATTGGAGGAGAGCTGTAAAAGTTGGATTTCATTTCAGTACATCAAATACTTTTTAATAATTAATAAACAATACGCATTTTCATTTTCATCATATGGAAACAGATATGTTGTTCAGGCATGGGGTCAGGAAGACAAGTTTAATTCCAGCTTTTTACTTTTACTAGCTGTGTGATCCTGGTCAAGTCATTTAATGTCTGTCACCTCAGTTATCTCATATATGAAATGGGGATAATAATATCACCTACCTTCCAAAGCCATTGTGAATATAAATGAGATAATATTTATAATACACTTCACAGACATTGAAGAATTATATAAATTCTATCATTATTTTTATCATAGAACTTAAAAATATATACATGAAAAACAACTTATTAGGGAAGATCCCTAAAAGTCAAATATTTCACTTTAGCACATTAAATGCTTCTTAAGTATTAACAAATAATAAATAGCTTCAATATCATCACAGTCATCCCATTGATGTAGATAGATAAGTCAATAGCATTACTCAGTAAGCTAACCATCCAGCTACATGCCATAATCTTTACAAATAGATATTTTAGAGGTGGACAGCAACCACAACAGCTATCTAGTCAAGACCATATCCCCAAGAGAATTCACCAATGCAACGTGTTATCGTTGTTTAGTCATGTCCTTCTCTTTGTGACCCCATCTGGGGTTTTCTTGGCAAAGATGCCATTTCCTTCTCCAGCTCATTTGACAGATGAAGAAACTGAGGCAAACAAGGTGAGGTGACTTGCCTAGTGTCACACAGCTAGTAAGCATCTGAAGCTGACTTTGACCTCGGATCTTTCTCACTCTCCTCCCAGCACTCTATCCACTGTGCCACTCAGCTGCTCCAATATCAAACTGCCCAATCTGGCCTCTGCTTAAGAACCTCTGATGCATATATTCCATTTGTGGATGGCATTAATTGTTAGCAAGTTTTCCCTAACATTAAGCCTTACTTTGTTTCTTTGCTCTTGGATTTTACTCAGTGGCTTATCAAAGTAGGTTCCTTCCCTCTTTCATATGCCAAACCTTCATCTACATGAAGACAGCCATCATTTCTCTGGATCTTTTCTGTTCCAGAATAAATTTCCCTAATTCCTTCAAACTGTTTTCACATAGCACAGATTCAGGACCCCTGACTATATTGTTTGCCTTCCTTTGGGCAGTTGTCATTTTACTAATTTCCTTCCTAAGTGGAACACAATACACCATATGTGATCTAACCAAGGTCGGATGTTCAGTATTCCTGGAATCTATGCCTGTCAATACAACCAAGATCTCATTCATGTTTTAGGAAAATATATGTTGTTATTGACCCATACTGAAGCCACAACCCTCCAGATCTGCTGTTTCACCATATTTCTCTCCCATGCTATACTTGTGAACTTAGTTGCTTGAGCCAAGGAGTACGGTTTTACATTCATCCTTGTTAAAGTTCATCATATTAAACCCAGTCCAATGTTTTAGCTTATCAATCAAGCTCCTTTTGGATTCTGACTGTTATCCAGTGTGTTAGCTGCTCTTTCCAGCTCTGAGTCATTAGCAGATTTGATAAGCACACCTTTACCCAAGTTTTCTTCATCTGTTTATCAAGTTCAGCTGCTCTTCCAGACTTTGTCTTTGCTGATGCCATCACCTCTTCAGTATCCCAGGTACACTCTGAACAAGTGGTAGAGACTAAATCTAATACCTTCATTATGAAAATAGATAGCTATAGAAAAAATAGGAGGTCTGTTTCATTTTGCACATCTAAAGGAAGACAGTGAGCAAATGTCTTCAAATGATCTGGCTGAGTGAATAGCAGTTGAGGAGAAAATAAGCCTTCAGAGAATTTGGCATGGGACCTAGTTTTCCTTCCTTCCTTCCTTCCTTCCTTCCTTCCTTCCTTCCTTCCTTCCTTCCTTCCTTCCTTCCTTCCTTCCTTCCTTCCTTCCTTCCTTCCTTCCTTCCTTCCTTCCTCCCTTCCCTCCTTCCCTCCTTCCTTCTCCTGCTTGTAACCTTCTGTCATCCTCCTCTGTAATGTTTTACAAATGAGTTGGTACTCTTAACCTCTGTTAACCTTGGTGGCCATGTGTTTTCACTTGGCAAGGAGATCAAGTGTCTTCTGACTAAAGTGGTTTTGGGCTTGTCAGCCTCCTTGTTGTGGCAACTGTTTTGCATGAGTTAAGGTTTTCCAAGAAATGGTGGTACAGTTTTACTTTTATCTATTTCCCTTTTTATGGAGTCTAAAATTTATTTAAACAGGTGAGGTTGGAGCTGCTTTAATGGAACACAACATATTTCCATGCTTTAACACCAAATTAGAAAAAAAAAGTCCCTATGCTCTTTTGGTCGGACTTCTCACAAAGATCAGACAGCTGAACATGCAATGACTGGTTATAGAAGTTATAGTCATTTCCTGTCTATTCCTCCTTTAGGGAAGGGACTATTTTCCATTTAGTCTTCATATCCATGGAGCCTGATAAGTGCCCTGAACAGAGTAGGAACCAAACAAATTCCTGTTTTATTGTTTGGGTGAGATATTGTCAATTTAATTTTGTTTTTGTGATATTATTTAGCGATTATTGCATTCAGTTCCTTCTGTACCTTTCCTGGAAGAAGGTATTGCTGGTACAAAAGTATAAGGGTTCTTAATCATTTATAAATCTTTATTCCATTTTGTCTCTTGATCCAGAGCCATAGTTCCCAACATAATTTTCTTCTCTGTCTTCCCTGTGTTCAACTTCACTTTGAAGTAAACAAGTATCAGGTTAAATGTTGAATTCATTTTGAGAACCTTGTCAAATTCTTCCTAGAATTTCTCTCTTTCCATTCTTTACAATGGTTGTTGCCTCATGAGTTGCAATTTTCTTTGTGGTTTTCTGTTTGTTTATATTCAGTGGGATCACTTCAAGGGGAGATGACTACATGTTCTAGGAAATTGTGTTTCTTGTTGCTATGGGGCACAAGATGAAACTAACTCCACCAGTGCCTTAATTTGTCCTTTTCAGACAGCCCATGAGCGATTGTCCTATTTAACCATATCTTCTTTGTGTCTCCTGGTTTTGGTTATAGTTAGAATATCATGGATATATTTTTTCTACAAGTGTATCAACTTGATCTTTGGATAAATGCTGTCAATAAAAATAACAATGGCTGAATTCACATTGGCAGATGTCTAAGAAATGAATCATTCTTTTCGCTTTCTATTATGACACAGTCTTTACAAAAACAGAAAGGGATTATGTGATTTGTTGCAAGGATTTTCTTATTCTTTTTTTAAAATGAAGGTTGGGGAGGTGGGTGTAGATAGGGTTGCCAAAAAGAAAAAAAAGAATAAAAGAAAAAAAAGTTTATTTTTCTTCTAATGTACAAGAAAGAATAAAATGAAAACCAGAAGAAATCACAGAAAAGAAGGATAGCTTTGAAAGTTACATGGTGAATTTGTTATTTAAAAAGAAAATTAATCTGTGCAGAATAGAAATTCACAGTTTCACGTAGAATCCTCTTTCTGTTCTACTATGTGTATGGAAGTGTTAATATTATTTGGTGTTTGTTGAGTTCAGAATTTTTAATAAATTAATTTTTTAAAATTCAATTTTATTTCACTTTTATTTCTGAATTCTCTTTCCTTTATTCCTCTCCCTCACTTACTAAGAAGTCAAGAAAAACAAAACCCACTACATATATGTATAGTCATGCAAAACAAATTCCTTCATTAGCCATGTCCAAGAAAGACAGAGAAAAGTAAGACAAAGGAAGGAAGAAGGAAGGAAGGAGAGAGAGAGAGATAAAGATAGACAAAGAGAAGTGATAAAGTGATAAAGGACTGAGAGTACTTGGTATTTTTACCAGTTTTATCAGCTACCATGGTTAAATAATTCATCACCTGGAGGACAGCCTTTTGGCAATGAGCTTCTTTAAGCTTCAGCTGTGCCTGGTATTTGAGAGTGAGTCTAGCTATCTGTGGGACTTTAGTTCAAATCTTTTCATCCTAGACAAACCTGTCAGAGCTTGTCCTTCATTGATCGTTGTCTGAGAAACAGTGGTCTCTTTAGTACTCTATGGAGCATCAATGTTGGACTTTAATGAAAAAACTCAAAGTTAACTAAAGCGAATACTGTAATTATTTGGAAGTTTGCAACTTGTAACTTTTGTGGGGGTTTTTTTGGTCTTTCTTTTTTGAAGGGAGATGTATTTTGTGCCCCAAAGTAACAAAAGAATAGCCCAGAGATAGTCTTTAACTCCAGTTTGTCCGCAGATTCAGTGGAAAAAAGGAGCGTTTTTACTGGGCAAACTATCTGAGAACATTCTGGACACTCCAGAGGTCAAGGGATTGTCACAAGTTTAGACACAGGAGCAAAGTGTCGGGGCTCAGAGCCTTAGTTAATAAGTAAAGATTATTCTTTAGCAAGAGTGGCTTTAGGAATTCACCCAGTGATGTCATTTCCTTGTTGCTGGTTTTTAAGTATGATGCCCAAAGAAGTATGTACCACTCTCCCCTCTAGCCTGAGGTCTTTCTGGAATTTATTTTTTTCTTTTAGTTAAAGAACAAAGATGTCACTTGACTATCAGTGCTACCAATGTACTCACCATGAGGTTACTCCAAATCAGGAGCTCCTCAATGTGATGTCATGGAGAAAACACTGAGTCTTGCCGGATACAGACCTGGGTTCAGATTCTGACTGTTAGTTCTGAACTATGTGACTTTGGGTGAGTCACTTCATATCTTCTCAGCTTCAGTTTCCTCATCTGTGAAATGAAGATATTCCTTTAAGCTTGAACCAACCGAAGAAATAATGATCCTATAAATATCTCTATCAGAGGGAATTGCAAGCTGAGAACTTATCTTGGTCTTTTCCTTCCACTTGTCATCAAGCAATCAAACAATAAACATTTGTTGAGTGCTTACTATTGCCTGGTATTCTGTTAGGTGCACAGGATACAAAGAAGGATCTTATATTGCACAGTGATAAACTTGGAATATATAAGTAGTATATGGACACAAAAATCAAGAGATGGTCTTGTTCTTAGCTATGATGTGTTAAAAAGGAAAAAATGATGAATTCTAAGAGAGTATAATGAAGCACTATTGGGACTCTCAGAATCAGGACCTGATGGACCTACTAGCTGGGTTTTCTGGGCAAAACTTGACAGGAAGCCAATCAGTCTAGGAACTCCAAATAAGCCATATTTCAAGGGTCTAAAGCAGGGGTGGGGAACCTGCAGCTTCCTAGAGGGCCACATATGGCCCTCTAGGCCCTCAAGAGAGGCCCTTTGAATCCATTTGAATCCAATGGATTCAGTCAAAGGGCCACATTTGAGGACCTGGAGGGCCACATGTGACCTCGAAGCCGCAGGTTCCCCATCCCTGGTCTAGAATAATAATATCCTCTACAGCAATAGGCTTCAGTAACTGTGAAAGCATGAATTCAGTTAATTTCAAACATTATGTGAAGCACTCTGCCAATCTCTGGGAGTTACATAGAAAGTACTTAAGAAAACAAGATAGAAGTATTCAAGAAGGCACTTAATAAAATAAGATAAAAGAGGAAATTGAAGAAATTTTTAGACTAGTGGGAGAGTCTGTGTATGTGTGCATATAACCTGAATAACAAATATTCATGTAAAGATTAAAATGTAATAAGTTTGGAAAAAGGAGATAATACGTCTAATGGCAAGACCACCTTCTCTGAAGTCAGAGGAAAGGTGTGTCCAAAGTATGTCCAAAAGAAAGAACACTGTCTCTGGATGAGGAGACCTTGGATTCACATTCTAAACTTTGATATTTATCAGAACTTGGGTAAATCGCTTAACTTCTTTCCTTTACTTTCCTCATCTCCAAAATGAGGGGGTCAGTTTAAATGACTTCTAAGTTCTCTTCCAGTTCTCCATCTATGATCCTATGATCCTAGGAGAGGTCAAACAGAGACCTGAGAGATTCAAGCAGGGAGGAATCTCTTCTAAGTTGTGAGGGCAAGAGAAGGGATCAGGGAAAATTTCATGGACAAAAGTAGCAACTGAGTGGCCTTGAAAGATGGAAGATTTCAATAGACAGAGGTGGGGGTGAGGTGAGGGTGGGGAGAGCTGAAGTCCATGCCCAGCAGAGAAGTCAGAGTAAGTAGGACAAGTTTGGAGAGCTTGTAGGCTAGTTGGAATGTAGTGTCTAAAGGGGAAGGGCATGAAAAAAAGCTAAAAAGGTGGGTGATAGATTGTTGGCAGCAATGCATGCCAAGGTAGGCATTTATCTTTTATTAGGTGGAGAATGGAGAGTATTGAAGGTTTATGAATGGGGTGCAGTGGTACTATTACCAACATACTCTTCTTAAGTCAGTTGATTTGGTAGAGAAGAGAATGGGGGTAGAGGAATCTAAAGAGGGTCCAAAAGTCCAGATTAAAGATGATATATGTCTAGGTTAGGTCAAGTAACAGAAATAGGAATGTAGGAGAGAGAATAGATGTGAGCTAAGGTAGAATCAATAGGAACTGGCAACTTATTAGACCTCTCTTGTCCTTCCTACATCCAAAGATGACTTTGAATGATTGGGAAGTTGGGAGAAAGGGTAGGTATTTAGAGGCTCTCCTGGGCCATGGTTGTTGACAGTCTATATAGGATATCAGAGGAATATCTTGGTTTTCTGTTACCTGAGAAAACCACAGGACCTGCATGTTCACTGCCTGCTTGTTTTATCCCAACCTGGGGTCTGCTTCCATCCCAAGGATAATCCACCACTTCTATTATAATGCATTTTGTGAGTATGACCCTTATTTCAATAGGGTGATACCTCCTTAACTGCTGAGATGGTACCATCGTATTTGTCTGGCCAGTAAACATTCTTTAGTCTTAGGGCTTGAACCAAGGGAGATCCCACCACATTTATCACCACAGGCCAAATCAATCGTTCATTAGGTGAAGTATTTAAAACAAGAGAGTGTTCAATATCAGCTTTATAGTCATCCAAAGTCCCAGGATTCCTAGACTCGGGAATAAAGAAGGGTTAACGATGTGATCAAAGCATTCAGCAGCTGAGAAATGCCAGTTAATGTTATCCCAGGTAGGTTTTTCTGGGAGTAGACCTTTTACATAGTTTCCAAAACGTGAGTTAATTAAAAAACCCATAAATTTCATACCCATCCGTTTACAGCATTAAAGAAAGGTCCAAGAAGAGTTAAGCAGTTTGATCAATTGTAGGTAAGGTGATTGATTAGCCAAATGGGATCCAGAGAGCATGGGAAATCAGGAAGGATGGGAAGGATGCCAGAGCTCACACTGCAGAGAGGAAGTCTGAGTGCTCACATAACCTGCGCATGTCTGTTTTTTTTTAGACATTGCAGTGTAGCAAAACTTCAAATGAAGATTAGCTTGTTTTGTTATGAGAAACTAATGTGTTCAGAATGATGACTGGTGATTGTCTAACACCTGGGTTGGCCTCCATGCTAAAACATGACAGTTGTAGAGCCAGATCACTTGTAAGACGGATGGACCCAGTCATGCTTTGTAAGTAACCACTCAGAAGCTCGAAGGTCACCTCTTTCTTTCATGTGTCATATTTAAAGTTAATTACTTCTACACAACCTCCAGGGCCAAAGTCCTATGCTAAACCGAGTCTCAGATAGTCTCCATTCTGAAAAATATCCTGTCTGGAATGTTAAGAAAAAAGGGTGGGGAAGACAGTGACAGATTACCAGCCCCAGCTCTTGCCTTCATTCTAACTGAAATAGAAATGGACAGTAGACAGTTAGCTAGATGGCACAGTGGATAGAGTGCTAGACCTTGAAGAAGACCTGAATTCAAATCCAACCTTAAATGCTTACTAGTTGTGTGATCGAGCAAGTCACTTAAGGGCTGTTTGCCTCCCGTTACTCATCTGTAAAGTGAGGACAACTATATGCCTACCTCCCAGGACTGTTATGAAGATCAAGTGAGATAATATTTGTGAAGTGCTTTACACACCGCCTGAAACATAGTAAGGAACAATAAAAATATTATCTATCTTTTAAAAATGTACTTGTTTTCAACATTTAACATTTGCTTTACTGAATTTGTTTGTGAGGTTTTTATGCCCAAATACATGGTCAATTTTTGTGAAGGTGCATATCTTAGAAAAAGGCATACTCCTTTCTATTTCTATTATGCTGTCTCCAGAGGTTCATCTGTCTAACTTTTCTAAAATTCTCTTAATCTCCTCAACTTCTTTTTAACTTATTTTATGGTTATATTTATCTAGCTTGGAGAAGGGAAAGTTGAAGTCCCTCACTATAGTTTAACTTTATATTTCCTTCTGTATCACATTTAACTTTTCCTTTAAGAAATTGGATGCTATGTTGTTTGATGCATAATGTTTAATATTACTTCATTGTCTGCGGTGCCTTTTTATTAAGATGTAGTTTTGCTGCTTATCTCTTAATTAGACCTATTTTTGCTTTTGTTTTTTCTGAGATCATGATTGCTATCCCTGCTTTTTCTTTTTTACTTCAGTTGAAGCACAATAAATTCTTCTCCAGTTCCTTATTTTAACACTGTGTGACTCTGTTTCAAGTTTATTTCTTGTAA
Source organism: Bettongia penicillata ogilbyi (assembly GCA_023548195.1). NCBI lineage: Eukaryota > Metazoa > Chordata > Mammalia > Diprotodontia > Potoroidae > Bettongia > Bettongia penicillata. Next base: position 7,148,569 of record JAJHZJ010000100.1, read on the forward strand.
ACAAAATTCTATTGGATTCCAGTTTCTAATCCATTTTGCTATCTACTTCAGTTTTGTGGGTGAATTCATCCCATTCACCTTCACAGTTATGTTTATTAACTGTCCATTTCCACATTTCCCTCCCTCCTATTCTCCGTTTCTGTCTCTCTGTCTCTCTCTCTCTCTCTGTCTGTCTCTCTCTTTATCCCTCCCTCCTCCCTTCCCCCCTCTCTCTCATGCATATACCTCTTCTAAACTGTTTTGCTTCTGACGACTGCCTTCCTTTATCAACACCCTTTCTCTTATCCACTTCCCCTCCTACTTTGCTGTTAAAGAAGATCAGTTTCTGGACCAGGGTTAGGGAACTTGTGGTCTCAAGGCCATATGTGGCCTTTTATTTAGGTCCTCAAGTGTGGCCCTTTGACAGAACCCAAACTTCACAGAACAAATCCCTTTAATAAAAGGATTTGTTACATAAAAGAACAAGGTTGCAGCTTCCCCACCCCTCTTTAGACCCAGTTAAGTGTGTATATATCTTCCCTCTTTGATCTAATTCAGATGAGACTGAAGTTCAAGTGCTGCCACCCCTTTTCTCCATTTTTCACCATTTTTTTCCCCACTGTAAAAGCTCTTCCTTGTGTATTTCTTTTATGTTTGATAATCGTCCTCATTCTTACACTTCTTACCTTCTCCCAGTGTATATCTTTCTCACCCATCTATTTTTTTAAACATCATCCCAACATAATCTACCCTCTCCTGGGTGGTCTGTCTACATTCCTTCTAATTGACCCGATAATAATAAAGTTCTTAGAAATTACATGTATTATCTTTCCATGTAGAAAAGTAAACAGTTAACCTTATTGAGTGTTTTGAGTTCTTTTTCATGTCATATTATGCTTTCCTTGATGTTTTTATTTAAAAGTCAGATTTTCTATTCATTTCTGTTTTTTTCATCAGGAAAGCTTAAAAGTCCTATATTTTTTTTAAGCATCTATCTTCTTGCCCTCTCCCCGAAGGATTATACTCTGTTTTGCTGGGATAGGTTATTTTTGATTGTAATCCTAGCTTGTTTGGCTTCCAGAATACCATATTCCAAACCCTTTGTTCCTTTAACTTGATAGTTGCTAAATCTTGTGTGATCCTGTGACTCCACAGTATTTGAATGGTTTCTTTCTGGCTGCTTGAAATATTTTCTCTTAGATGTGGGAGTTTGGGAATTTGGCTATAATATTCCTGGGAGTTTTCATTTTGAGATTTCTTTCAGCAGATAATCAATGCATTCTTCTGATTTCTATTTTGTCCTATGGTTCTAAAATATTAGGACAGTTTTCCTTGATAGTTTCTTGAAATATGATGTGTAGGCTCTGTGTTTGATAGTGACTTTCAAGTAATCCAATAATTCTCAAATTATCTTTTCTCAATCTGTTTTCCAAATCAGTTCTTTTTCTAAAGAGATATTGATATTTTCTCCTATTATTTCATTTTTTAAAATTTGTTTTATTGTTTCTTGATGTCTCCTGTAGTCATTAGCTTAAATTTGCTCAATTTTAATGAATTATTTTCTTCACTGAACTTTTGTATCTCTTTTCCCCTTTGGCCAGTTCTGCCTTTTAAGGAACTATTTTAATCAGCAAAGTTTTTATCTCTTTTCCCATTTAGTGAAATCTGATTTTTTTTACAGTGTTTTTTCTTCAATTTTTTTTGTATGCCTCTTTTTGTTGTTGCTGTTTGGTAATTTGTCTGTTATACCCAATTCTTTGTGACTCACTTTAAGGTTTTCTTGGCAATGATACGAGAGTGGCTTGCTATTTCCTTCTCCAGATCATTTTATAGGTGAGGAAACTGAGGCAAGCAGTGTTAAGTGACTTGCCCAGGGTTATATAGCTAGTAAGAGTTTGGGGGTAGATTTGAATTCAGGTCTTCCTGGCTCCAGGCCCAATACTCTATCCACTGTACCACCTTGCTGCCCCTCTTTTATCAAGCTATTAATTTTCTTTTCATGATTTTCTTGCATCATTCTTATTTCTTTCCCCAATTTTTTCTCTACCACTCATATTTTATTTTGAATATAATTTTTTAGCTTTTATAGGAATTCTTTTTGGGCATGTGTCCAATTCACATCTTTCTTTGAGGTTTTGCTTGCAACTATTTTGATATTGAAATTTTCTGAATTTAGCTCTTACTATTCTCTATCATCATGGAAACTTTTTATGGTCAAGTTTTTTTTTTTCTCTGTTGTTTGTTCATTTTTCCAGCCTATTTCTTGACTTTGAGTTTTATGTTGAAGTTGGGTTCCTGATGGGGGTGGGGGAGAAGATTGTCCCAAGCTTTAGGGTTTTTTGCTCTATAATTTTTAGAACTAGTTCTGGGAGGTTGAAAGTTTTTGGTGTTTCTAAGGTGATGTGTTCTGGGAAGAGGTGTGGTCACTGCTTTCTTAGTCTATGCTCTGGTCCTTACCCAGGAAGAGGCCCTCATTCCTTGCAAGTAGTACTTCTCAGGGATCTTTATCCCTTTTGATTGCAAAGCATACAGCTCCTTAGAAATCCTAATCCTTTGGGCAATCTTACTCCTCAGAGACCCTGCTCCTTTGTGATAGTACCTGCTTCTCTCTGACCTGGAACTGTGACCTGGAAGTGGCTATTGGCAATGTAGTTGATACAGCCCTGGTCTTGCACCCAGTGCTATGAAAGGGGTACCCTGTAATCTCTTTCTGACCAGTTGCCTGGTCCCCTTAATATCTCTGGCTTGAGAGCTTCAGAAGCTGTTCTTGCTGCTGTTACCATCTCCATGGTTCATATGATGTTGCCACCCTGTGGGGTCCACCCTAGTGTCACAGACCTTTTCTTCTGACTCCCTAAATTATCTTGAACTGGGGAAAATATCTCATTTCTACCTTTTTTTTTTTTGGCTCTACCATTCCAGAATTTGATCTGAGGTATCATTTTGAAGTTGTTTAGGGGGAATATTGGGAGAACTCAGTTGAGTGCATTCTGTATTCTGCCATCTTAGCTCCACCCACAGTGGAGTTATCATTATTTTTGTTATTATTATTGATCAGTTTCCTGGTAGTCACTGGATGACATGGCTATAGCTGTGCTGCATATAAGACATTTTCTGCTTCATCCTGAAAATGTCTTTGGGCTTTCTCTGTCTAGCACCTAGAAAGTCTACTCTCTAGATTAAACTTCTCTGACTATAACATAGGAGACAGTTTGGTGTAACAGGGGGAAAAGGAGTTCTGGGTTTCTGCTATTTACTGTTATTATGGGATTTCTCTGAGCTTTGGTCTCCTTATCTGTACAATGAGAGGATAGGACTTGTTTTTGTGGTTGTTTAGTTATTTCAGTTGTGTCTGATTCATTGTGACCCCATGTTATTTAGGATTTTTTTTGGCAGAGATCCTAGAGTGAGTTGCCATTTCTTTCTCCAGATCATTTTATAAAAGAGGCAAATAGGTTAAGTGACTTGCCCAGGGTCACATAGCTAGTAAATGCCTGAGGCTGGATTTGAACTCAGGTCATTTTGACTATGGCCCAGAGCTCTATCCTTGTACCACCTAGCTGCCAGGATTGGGCTAGATGACTTCTAGGGCCCAGTCCTACTCTCTGTCTATGATCCTATGATCAGAAATGTTCACTATTCTCTATGGACACAAGTGATTAATATTTTATGACATTAACCTTGAGCCCAACAATATTGCTGCTAGAGGTTTTCTGCAGCAGGTAGCTAATTTTCTACCCCTATCCCCTCGGGCCATTACTTATAGTCTGTCAAACCAGGGTGTTTCTGTTGGAAGGTACATATGCAGACCCCAATGAGGGGGTCTATTGTTGTAAGTATGTTGGCATACATAGGTTGCTCTCCTACGCTCCAGGCCATGTCCCTTCAAATCTATTAAATAATGTCCCAGCTACATTTTAGGTTCTTTTTTACTCCATAGTACTACTTTCCCTAATTGGCAGTGGATCCGAGACAGGAGAAACCTTATCCACAATATTGCCACTTTGATTTTTCTTATCTCACCTGTTATCATAAAGAGGTTTTCAAAAATTATTTTTATAAATAACTAAAGAAATAAGAATAAAAGTACTGGACATAAATGATCAGCAAAAATTTGCTGGACCAGTTTTCCTGCTGCCATCTTCTTAGAAACTGAAAATAACCATTTTGCCTGAGGAGTTAACCCACTGTACATATACCTTTAATCCTCTTGGTCTCAATAAGCCTTGCCCTGTAACCATCTACTCCCTCCTGTTTCTGGGGTCAGAGGTTCCTTCCACCTTGATCCCATCTCAATAGTAAAGATTCTCCCTACTGCTTCAGAATGACTAGCAGAGCATGTGCAGAGTGCCTGGGGCAGAATTTCTTTGTGTGCATAGGCTAGGGAGCTTGCCTTTGGAAAAATAGTAATGATGTGTAATGGAAGTACAGTTATATCTTCCATATCATGACTTTACCCACCGTGATTTTAGTATTTGGCAGGTTGGCATAAGAAATAAATGGCAATTTTGGGTGAGCTTTGTAGAAGCTCAAAGGCCAGCAGACAACATAGAAAAGGTTTAGAAACTCATCAATGCATTAAATATATGTTTAGTATTGTATAATATCAACCCAAATTTTGCAATAAGTAAACACCCCATAAAAGAAAAAGAAAAAATCCAGACTTCTCTGTTATAAAGGGAGGGCTAAAAAATTTTATGTGATTTTCCAAATCTTGGGGGTGCCACGTCCCTCACATTTGAGATGTGGAAAGGGCAACTATAATGCCTTGGAGATACTGTGGAACATATATGAAAATTCTGTACCTGGTTTACTTGTCCAACACCTTGGCTGTTTTCCATGCTAACAAACAAGAGTTGTACAGTCCAACCATTTGTAAGACAGATGAACTCAGTCATGATTTGAAAGTAGCCACTAAAAGGCTTCAGGTACAAGTTGAAGAGGCATTCATTGAATACATTGAATTGAAGCATTGAAAAGGAGTTTATCATCTTCAGCTACCTTCTCATTTCCTCTTCCCTCTCTTCATTTGGTGACTCCTTTGCTGAAGATGTCTCATGAAAGATGATGTGGCAAAGGGAAGGACTATAGGGCCATTTCCCCACTCTGAGGACTTGGCCATTTTGTTCATTCTTTTCCATTAGAAGTGAAAGGGATTAGAACTTCACAATCTATTACATTCAAAAGGTTGTCATGAAGATGCTCTAGTGTTCTCATACTCCAAAATCTTGAGTCCAGGGTTAGATGTTGAAGCTAGCCCAGCATTAATGCTCTGAGGAGAAAAGAATGACTTTCTAAACTCAGAGCAACAGGGGCTGAGACAAGGATTCATCCAAAAGTGGTGTCCTTTAGACATGAATTTATGGGATCAATACAAAGTCAAAACTGAGCTAATTTATGAGTGTAACCTTTCTCCCTCTCCCAGATTAAGATTGTATTGGGGAGATTATGTTTCTGAGACATTGGGGGAAATGTTTATATGTTGTATTTTTTGCATCTTTGAAATCTGCATCCCTTTCCAAAAGTCACCTAATGTGAAATGGTGAAATGGAACTAGGGCACTAGTTACTGGCATCTAACTATGGGATGGGGGAATGGCAGGAGCTTGAGCCAATGGAAATAAAAATGACACCCCTTACAAATCTGTCTGGATATGCTAGAGGGTTGAGGGGATAGATGTAGCCTGTAGGCCTCTGGAAGAGTGTGTTTACTACATTAGAACATTATAGTGACCCCTTCCACAAGCCAAGAAAAACTTACACGTTACCAGCACATGGGTGAAAAATGAAATACGATTAATTATGCCCACATGCAATTTCTAATAAGGATAAGGAAGGATAATTTCTTTATAAACTACCATTAGGGTGTTGCTTGGCTTCATCTTTTTTTTTTTCAACTAAATGTGAGTCTTGTCCTGCAGCAATTCTTTTCACCATCTCAGAGTCCTAAAGAACCAGCCAATTCCATATTCTTTGAACACAAAGCATCAAATCCTTTCCCCAGCCCCCAACCTTTTCATCTACCTTTTCCTTCTTATGGCTGAGAATCTATTTCCTACAGTTTTTCTTCTTCATATCAAGCCAAAAAAAAGGGATCTTGGAACTGAGAAACAGGCAGGATCTGAGTAAATTAACTCCTCAGGGAGTGTAAACTGAACCACCCTCCATTTGACAGGAGGATTTGCAGATTGGTTTTGTTTTAAAAGAACATGGCAACAGCTCGAAACAGGAAGTGTACCTTTGAAGGGCTGACTAGGAAGCCCAGGCCCTAAGTCTGATATGATGGGATTAGGAGGTTCCAGTTCAAGAAAGATGCAGCCCTTTTGGATTTCTTAACTGGTCCGGCCTCCCATTTTTCATTCACTGGAAGCCAGCACACAGACCCAAACACTAACCATCACATTGCTGGCAGTTCGTTTATCTCTAGGAAAATACCACTGTTAAATCCCAAACCAAAGTCAGTCAAGTATTAAATCAGACCTGAAAGACCAAAAAAATTTTTTTGAGCTCTCCTTTTTCTGTTTTATCCAAAGCCAAAGAGGATATTGCTTTGCATTTTTTTCCCCTGAAATAGGGTGCAGAAGCTTACTGCCTCCTAGCTCAAAGATATGGAGATTGTTCCCTTAAGCATTTGTTAATTTAAGGAGAGAAACTTGATCAGACTAGAATTCAACAGGAAGAAAACATTGCATTCTTTTCTTGTTTGCCGGGGAGCTCTCACATCCCTAAAGTGGAAGAAAGACAACTTCTGACTTTACCTAGAGAGGATGGAATCAGGGAAAATAAGTTGTCAGTTTCCTGCCCGGCCCCCCCCCACAAAGGGCCCTCAATGGCAGAGCATTTCATGGCTGGAGAAACCAGCTGTGGTTATCTGGGATCTAGGATCAGGGTTAATCCTAAATAATTACCACCTTTTGGGGGCAATTTGGGGGTGAAAGACTTAGTAGCTTTCATTTGTACTTTGTAATGCCTGAAACATATATGACCGCACCAGTCTCATTCAGAGCATCAAAGGCTTCAGGATGAATTCCTTCCTTTTAGAAAGTTGGACTTCAGTCCACCATGAAACACAATCCAGAATCCTCTAATTAATTTTTTAAGACAGATTAGCCAATCAGGGCTGCCGGTCATGTTTCTTCTTCAGCCAATTCTCTCATCCTCTTCCCTCCCCCTAATTATCTGCCTCTCCCCACCTCCCCAACCAATCTCCAAGGTGAGATGTTATGCTTCCAGGACCATCCTTTCAAGTACTGTGGCCTCCTTTTAGCCTGGATTAGTTGAGGCAAATGGATTAGTCTTTGTAGGTATTAAAACCAAGGGCATTTAAGAAGAAAAACAAAATGCCTAATTTCAACAGTATGCCACTAAATGCTACTTAGTGCAAACATCCGTAAACCTGTCAAGAGTGAAGACTTATAAAGAGGCAACTGTAAGAACATCCTCCAGCTAATTGCCAGACCTACGTTTCTGTAGAAATATGCCAACTCCAAACACAGACTGCCTGGTCTTGAGCCGGTGTGGAGATGCTCCAGAATTAAGGACCGGGTGGTATTGGGGATCGTTAGGGAATATTTTGATTCTATGTCTTCTGCCCATCATTTTTCCACCCCCCCCCCCCCCGTGCCCACCAGTTATTAAAGGCTTAGTTTCAGGACGAAAGTTATTAAAAGTTTAATTCCAGAACCAAAGTTGCAATTAATGACTCTGTGTGTCTCTTTGTCTTTCTCTTTGTCTCTCTTTCTGTGTCTTTTTGTTTCTCTCTGTGTCTATCTGTTACACACACACACACACACACAGAGACACAGACACAGACACAGACACATACGGACACAGACACACACACACTCTTTTCCCTAGATTACAGTGCAATGGAGAGTCCTGGTCTGAGAACTGTAGGCTTTGGTTTGACTCCTGACTCTGTCCCATATAGCAAAGTAGCCTGGGACAGATCATCTCCCCTCCCTGTGACTTAATTTCTCTGAAAGTAGAATGACACAATGTGCTCTCTATATTTTATAGGGTTTTTTCATTATAAAATTGGTTAATGACTATGAAAGAGCTTTGTAAAATATAAAGTGAGTATAAAGTAGCTTGCTAGATTTTTAAGTTTCAAGCAGAAAGACTGAGATAAACAATTCCTAGACAAAGATAGAAGCATAGAGACATAGACAGATACAGAGACAAAGACAAAGGGAGAGACTGAGGCAAAGAGAGAGAGAGAGAGAGAGAGAGAGAGAGAGAGAGAGAGAGAGGAGAGAGAGAGAGAGAGGAGAGAGGGAGAGGGAGAGAGAGAGGGGAGAGAGAGAGAGAGGGAGAGAGAGAGGGGGAGAGGGAGAGAGAGAGAGAGAGAGAGAGGGAGAGAGAGAGAGAGAGAGAGAGAGACAGAGAGAGAGAGAGACAGAGAGAGAGAGACAGAGAGAGAGAGACAGAGAGAGAGACAGAGAGAGAGACAGAAAGAGAGAGAGAGAGAGAGAGAGAGAGAGAGAGGAGAGAGGGGAGAGGGAGAGAGAGGAGGGAGAGAGAGAGGAAGAGAAGAGAGAGAGGGAGAGAAGAGAAGGAGAGGGAGAAGAGAGAAGGGAGAGGGAGAGAGAGAGGGAGAGGGAGAGAGAGAGAGAGAGAGAGAGAAGAGAGAGAGAGAGAGAGAGAGAGAGAGAGAGAGAGAGAGGAGAGAGGAAAAGACAGGGATAGAGATGGAGAAAGAAATAGAAAGAAAAAGAGAAGGAAAGTTGGCATGATAGAGTGAGATACAAAAAGAGAGAGAGAAGCTGGAGAGAAACACAAGTTTTCTCTCTAGCTGATTTGCTCTGCATTTCTCCTGAATATCCGCAAATCCTGAAGTATTTACCGAGTACATTTCTTTGGAAAACTTGAGTCCTATGATTACTAACAAGCAAAACACAATTAGCCAGCAGAGAGGATGTCTCTCTCTCTCTGGGCCTTTTCTGTGATCTTTGAAAAACCTTGACATTCAACATAGTTCTTTGTTAAAATAGGCTCTTTGATGGCCAAACCATTAGGCATCAGGTGTTAGGTCTGGCTCTCTGTTTATTGTGGGTCAGTGTGCCAGGTGCTTTGGCTTTCCCCAGATTCTGAACTCCACCCCTCAATTTCCCCCAAACACACACACAAATACACACATGCACGTGCACACACATGTGTACACACATACATGCACACACACATGCACACATGCACACATACGCACTCATCAGGGACATCCCTGTTTATTGTTGATCCACACCCTAAGTAGCTCTCTTGTCCTGCACCAATTATAGAGGTAAAATATAGTTTAAAGTGAATATTAAATTTAGTCTTAAAGGTGAAAAGGAAAACAGGTAACATAAAAAGGAGGCTATAAGTCTGAGGGATATGTAGAAAGGGAGACAGAGGATCTGTTGCAAGGCAGCTAAGAAGAGATTCTGGTCTTAACCCCCCAAACCAAAGTTTATCTCTATCTCCTTCTGTTCACCGCCCCCCCCCCAAGTTCCTTTACTGGTCTTTGCTGGTCTTTGAGCTGGTGATCCCCTTAATTGTAGCCAGGTTCTCTCCATTTGCTTCCTCACCTGGACCCTCCCTACATGCCCCTTATGCCATTATCTATCTTTGGCTGGATGTTCTTTCATTCTTTTCATTTATGCCACACTTTATATTTACCAAAACCCCTTCACAGTCATTAACTGATTTAACCACCACGCTGGCCTATTAAGTATGTGGAACACATTGCTATCCTCATTTTACCAATGGAGAAATTGAGGCACAGAGAAAAAGAAATGATCTGCCATAGGTCACATTGCTATATGTGACAGAATCAAGGAGTCAGACCCAAACCCTTCTTCCCATCACCTTTCTGAATTCCTGAAGGGCAGGCAGGAGAGATTTTATCTTTTTATGTTGCCATATTGGCATGCAGATTTTTTTTTTATCAGTGTTATAACCAAGGTGGGACAAGAGGGATTTTTTCCCAGAGTTCCAAATTTAGAGGGTACTGGAAGCACCTTCAATAGAATAGAAGTGGAGTATAGTATCTATTTAGCAATAATAATTGTTAATATTTCTTCTTAGTTTTTGAAGAGACCAGTGGCATCACAGGGTGATATCTTGACTTGTCTGTGAATTGGGTTTATGTGAGGCAGAGTTGTATAAAGTCATCAGTCCTACTTTAACTTTGGGAGTCACTGAAGTCCAGTGGAAGGACAAAAATCAGGATCACTTGCCGATGGCCTGAGATGGAGTGGATCCTTAGGGTTTTCAACGTATGATCAAGCACTAAGCATTTCACAGTGCCTGCTTCAGCTGCTCTCGTGGCCACTGGAAAAAATTATTCTGATCTACTCATGCCAGCGGGGGAAATCTTCACACTGCTAGAGACACCCCCTTTAACTCACTGATGGGTTTGTGGTCCTTCAGTTACCTTCAACCTGGTTTAGCCCATTTATAGAGATGATTTTACCTGGGTGTGGCCACTGTGCATGTTACAGCTTCTTGGAGCCACAGGTGAGAGTTGAGTGCCAGGTAGACACCAAAGATGGATGCAGCCCTGGGAAGGGCTCCCGAAGTATTGATCCTCCTTGAACACACATACACCCCTGCAATAATAACAGGGTTAAATAAGAAGATACAAGATGGATGCCTGGATTGAACTTCCTCTACATGGCATCTCATCCCACCTTTGCCTTATCTGAGAATATCTCTGGGCATGATTTGTAGTACTGGTCCCTTGGGCAAAAATTCCTAGTTCTGGGAAGGAAACCAAACCCATCCTTTCTGACTATCCTAGCTACCTCTCAGCTTCCCCTCCCCACCACCTCCACTATGCACAATATTGTGTTTATTAGCACAATTCTCTCCAGAGGACAGCAGAGGGAGTTTAGCAAAGACAGAGTCAGACAAGACAAGCAAGATGGCTACAGAAAACATGTCATGTGGAGTTGGCTGAAAAAGGAATTTACTTTTCACCCTTCTAGGGGCTTGTTAAGTTCTGTCAAAATAAATCTTGTCTGCAAAGGGTCTATGGGGTCCCATTCAACAGCTGGAGAGGAAGCTTATTTACTGCTCACTGTTCTTGTAGGAATGAATTCCTAGTTCGGTTTTCAGACTTCCCAGGAGAAATTGGGCCTTCAATAGAGGCCCCTATCAGCTGTCCTTGTGCTTCTCAATTAAGTGTGGGATATGGGTGTGTGTGCATGTGCATGTGTGTGTGTGCGTGTGTGTTCATATATATGTGTGTGAGTGAGCACATGGGCATTGGCATGCATGCTTCAGGTGAGGGTGGGGTGTGGTAGGGAGAGTGAATATATTGTTCTTCCTCTACTGCCTTTTTGATTCCCTGGATGTTGGTACTGTGTTGCTTTACTCTATGGGAGAGGAGAAATAGCTCACCATATCTAGAATTAAATAACGTATTACAACGTCCAGTGAATCTGGTAGAGCCGATGAGTTTGAGTTCAAGAGGAGTATGGTGTGATTGACGAAACTAGACAGAATTCCAGGTGAGGAATCATAGATACAGAGTTGGAAAGAACATTAAAAGTCATTTAGTTCAACCTCCTCTTTTACAGATGAGGAAACTAACACGAAGAGAGAACCTTACCCAGAGTCATGCAGTTAATCATCAGGAGAGCCAGGATTCATTCTCATCACTGTTGATTCCTAATAAAAAATTTTTGTTCACTGTACCATGCTTTATCTGTGTCAGCTCATTATAGAAAGATCTAATCTTACTAGATCTCAGTTTCCTCATCTTTAAGATGGGAATAATTTAATACCTGCCTTACCAACTCAAAAGGATATGATGAATATAGAAGAACCTTGAAACTATAAAGTACCAGCCAAATACAAGGATTTACTATTTCTTTCAAAGGCTTTACTGCAGCACCCCCTGCCCCACCCAATGGAAACCAGACCTTATGTGCCATCTTAGTCTGGTATTGAGGTTTCCAATGTGAAACAGGTAATGCAGAGTTCTATGGTTTGGCTTTGCTCCAAAATAAAAATTTAATCCACTGTTTGGAAGAATGAATTGCATTCAGGTAACACCATTTTCCTTACATCACATTTTTTTTAATTAAAAGGAATTTCTTTTCAGTTAATAAAAATCGATTTTCTCTCCCTTTCATCTCCTCCTTCTATGGAAAACAAAAGCAAAATCCTTATAATAAATATGAATGGTCAAACAAAACCAATTTCTTCATTGGCTGTGTCTAATAGTGTGCATGTCTTACTTTGCAATCTAGGTCCATCCCCTTTGGGGCTGGAGGTGATACTAGACCATCAGTTCTAGAACCCCTGCTTCACATTTTGCTGTTCATCTGTGCACTACAGTCCTTCACTTTTTGATCCATTCATAGGACCGTTTTATGTGAGTATCTTGGACAGATGACAGCCGGGGCACCTGTACAGCCAAGATACCACTTGGTGTTGATGTGCTGTTAAGACTATGTCCTAGAAGAGACTAAAAGTAGGAGCTGCCTTAAACCAACATGGATTTTCCCACACTCCTGAAGAAAGCAAGACAAGGAAATAAGAGCTGTAAAATCTAGACTTATGGAAATCAGAGGGATTGTAGTTTGGTTGGGTTGATTATCAAAGTTAATGAAAGGAAGCGAATCACATTCCAGGGCCTGGAAAACATTTTTCCTAAATTCCACATATACGGAATGATATACAGCCCAACATGGCATGCTGAGAGCCATGGCAAAATAATTATCTCTTTTTATCCAAGCGTCTTCCCTCAGTGGCCAACCAGACTGACATGAGGAAGTATGGGAAACCATCAGAAGCCCAAATGTTCACTTCCCTATGTACAGTAATGCTCAAACTGCTAAGGAATGTTCAACACCAGTTTAATTAATTAGGATGTGAACATGTCAGGGAAACTTCCCTCCCATGTGTGCAGCCTGAAATCTGGATTTGTTCCTCTGCATAAAAATGCAGTTGCCTTCCACCTGGCTTATACCACAAGCTGGGCAGTGGGGGTGGTGCCTATGGAGAATCCAAATCTCAGAAATCCACCATAAATGCTTACTGCTTAACTTTCATCTCCTTATCTGCTCTGTTTCATTTTAAACTAAGAGGGAACTGTTGCTTTCTAACACATAAGGGTTATCCCTGAGCAGGGTGGGCCTTCAGCAGAAACGGGAAGGAGACGCAATTTGGCTTAGGTTGCTGAAAGAGGGGGTCCAGGTGGTAGAAGAAAGCCTATCCCCTCTTCTCAGGGCCCTGTGTATGGAGCTTTACCCTCAGCTGGCTGTCAGCTAATCCCTACTGAGAAGTCAGCTAATAATGGCTTAAGGTATTACACCTTTAGGAGTATTTGTATTTTAACAAGAGATCCTTGAAGACCAAAAGCCTTTTAAGACCCCCAAGTCATGGAGCTCCAACTGCAGAATTTCAGGCCCTGAGACAGGTGGTGGGAAAGCTATCAGTTAGCAGGGACTCTGCCCCGGCACCTCTTAAAAGTCACACCTCACTGGTGGGGACCCATTCCACATGCTTGCAAGGCCAGATTCCAAATATTAGGAAATGCCAACTTTTTATTCTCTTTATTATCCCCCAGTGAGTAAATTCCTTGAATATAGGGACTGATTTTTGTTCTGTTTTTGTATTCTCAGTATTGTGCTCATAGTAGGTGCTTCATAAATACATGTTACATTGAACAAAATTAATTCTAGGGCTTAGAACAGCAGTCACCAGGGGGAACACAGAAATGCAGAAAGGACGGAGAAATATTTCAGACTTTCTCTAGAGCTGCTGCCATTTGAATGGTAAAGTAGGAAGGTGCCCAGGAAAGACCATGTGACTTGTACTATTTGTATCTGGTCTGTCCTGCTAGATTATACACTGCATGACAGACAACATTTTATTAATAGTTGGATGTCCCTCTGTGGCTAGCCCGGTATCTTCTGTATACTTGGAATAAACAGTTAGCTCTACTTTGAATAGATTAGTAAACTGTAATTAACAGATTCTCCAAGCTGTGTCCGTTTTAGAGATCTTTACAAGGGATGATGATAAGGATAGCTAGAATTTATATAGGGCTTTAAGATGTAAAAAGTCCTTTACAAAAGTTAATTCATTTTATCTTCACAATGGCCCTGGAAGGTCATTTTGCAGATGGAGAAACTAATGCAGACTAAGGTTGAATGACTTGCCCAAGGTCATATAGCTAGCAGGTGTCTGAAGTTGAATTTGAATGTATGTCTTCCTAATTTTAGGTCTTGGGCTCTACCCACTGCATTCCTTAGGTTATTATAACCCAGGTGTTATTTGGGCCTTAATTCACACAGCTAGTAATTGCCTGAGGCCAGATTTGAACTGTCTTTCAGTTTCCAGGCTTGTTCCTTTCTCTATGTACCACCTAGGTAGAGTCAAGAGGACAGGAGTTCAAATTTGACCTCAGATCCTTACTAGCTGTGTGACCCTGAACAAGTCATTTAACCTCTGTCTGCCTCACTTTCCTCAACTGTAAGATGAGGGCAATAATGGCACCTAGCCCACAGGGTTATTGTGAGTATCAAATGAAGTAATTGTAAAAGCACTTAGCACAATACCTGGCACATAGTAGGCATTTAATAAATTCTGTTCCTTGCTCTAATTAATGTATAAGCATTTAATAAGTGCTTTTCATGTTCCAGGCACTGGGCTAAATCCTGGAAACACAAATTCAAAAAATAAGTGTAGCCTCTGCCTTTGAAGAGGTTACATTTTATCAAGAAAAACAACATATATAATATGCTAATATATAAAATACAAATGCATATACAATACATAAAATATATGAATGCATATAATACATATATAAATATATAATACATATAAATGTGTATATAATAGATATGTAAGTATATAAAATATATATAAATGGGTATATAATACAAAAATGTAAAAAACACAATACATAAATATATACGTACATACACACACGAATACATGCTCATATATAAGCACACACATGCATGTACATATATGCACATATAAACATGTGTATACAATATATGACACACACATGTGTATGTGTATTCATGCATTATGTACACATGCACGCACGTATTTGCTCATGTGTGTATATATACACACATGTATACGTGTGTATATATGTGTATATGTGTGTGTATACACATATATACGTAGCCTTAGAGAAGAAGGCATTGACAATTGTAGTACCAGTAAAGGTCTTCTGAAGACGATAGTACTTGAACTGAGTCTTACAGGAGTCTAGGGTTTCTAAGAAGCAGAAGTGGGCAGGGAAAACAGTTTAGGTATGGAGAAAGAAATGGGAGATGGAGGATCGTGTGTTAAGAATAACCAGTGGGCTATAATCTCTGGATTATAGAGTACATGGAAGAGATTAATGTTCAAGGAAATGGGAGAGGTAGGAAGACACCAAGTTGGGAAGAGCTTTAAAAGCTAAACAAGAGTTTTGATCCCTGAGGCAATAAAGCTTATCTATGTATCAATCAATCTACCTATCATTCATCCATCCATCCATCCGTCCATCCATCCATTCATCCATCATCTATCTATCTATCTATCTATCTATCTATCTATCTATCTATCTATCTATCTATCTGTGTGTATAATGTATTTATTATTATTATTTTTTTAAACATTGGAGTTTATTGAGTAGAGGGGAATGATGTCAGACCTGAGTCAACAATCAGACCTCATTCTCTTTCTTCAATGACATTTCTAATTTTACTTCTCTCAAATAGGTCATTGTCAGAAATAGATGGCAGTGCCCTTGCATCCACCAGGCATCTCTCCTTTATCTTTTGGGTTGTTGAACCTTTGAAATTTGAGGAGTCAAAGACTGACAGTCACACAGCACCAAGAGATACAGTATTAGAAAGCTGTGTATCTCATCTCCCCACTACTTCATATACAAAAAATGTTTGAGAGACAGACGCTGTCATCAGTTGCTAGACTCCCTGCAAAGCCAGGCTTGTGGCAGACTTCAAATACCTCATCCTCCAGCGACATTGCTTTTATGAGTTGGCAAGGTTCACCATTCCATCCCCAAAGAAAGCCTGCCATTTGGGCGGGGTAAGGCCAGTCTCTTAGGAAGAGCAAATGTTTCTGTGATTGTGTTAAGGCAGAAGCAGACGGCTGGATTGGTTTTTAGCTCCATAATGGCTTTGGAAATTTGGGTTCCAGACTTGGATGATGTAACTATATCTTGATTCCAAGCACAGATAAGACCAAAAGACTGAAGAACAGGCAGAGAAAGGGAATATTCCAAGCAGCATAATGTTGGTAAGCATCTTCTGAGGAGTGACATACCCTATCACCTTTAAGAAAATAAAAACTTTAGAGAGGCAATGGTGTAGTAAAGGATAAAGGACCAACCTCAGATTCAGGAAAATCTGGGTTCCCATCCTTCTTCTGATACTGACTGTGTGACCCAGGACAAGTCCCTTAACCTCTATAATTCAAGCAGTTGTCTAAATCTCTAAGTTGAAGAGTTCATGCCAGCCTGCCTTGTCTATATTGGTGGAGGGAATTTCCTCTCTAGGAGTTACCTTAATGAATTTCATGCGTCTACTAAAAAAAAACCAGAATGTAGATTTTGGGTCAATACTCAAGAGTAGAGGGTAAAAATGTTTGCAAGGCTAGATGACATGGTGGACGTATCTGGAACTGTATCTGGAATCGTGAAGACATGGGTTCAAATCAGACCTCACTTAGTACAAGTCATTTAACCTCTGTCTGCCTCAGTTTCCTCTATCATAAAACAAGGAAAATAATAGCACCTATCTCCCAGGATCATCATGAGGATCAAATGAGATAATCTTTGGAAAGTGTTTAGCCCAGTTCCTGGAACATAATAGACCCTATATAAATGTTAGCTATTGTTGTTTTTAAATTGCAAATGCAGGATGCTAGCATTTAATTTTTATTTTCAGTTCCAAATTCTCTCCTACCCTGGGTATTTTTAAAATGTCAATAAATGTTATTTTTTTTACATTATACATTTATCTCTCTCCTATCTCCCTCCTTAATACAATAATTACAAATCCTTTATAACATATAAGCATTGTCAAGCAAAACAAATTCCCTCACTGGCCACATCCAAAGAAGTATATCTCATTCTACGATTCATCTGGCAGGGCATTTGATATTTAAAGGGGCAGGGAGTTTCCATTAAAATGCAGATGCGTATTGGAAAATCACCAAATGGAATATTACAAGGTGAAATCAACAAGTCCAGGATGGGGGTGGGTGAGGAAGGAGCTTCCTGCTGTGTCTTATTATAAGTGAATAATGCCCAGGGGCAGAGTTATTGGCAAAGTCCTAGAAAACTGGGTAAAAGGAGAAGGAGGAAGAAAAGAAAGGAAAAGGACGACCTCCAAAACCCTCTTCCTTATGGATTAAGCCATATTATTTCTAGTTTCAACTTCAGGCAAGATCCTAACCCTTTCTACCTCCCTTTCCCCTAATGTAAAGAATGTAAGTTCCCCAGTGCTGAGGATAGTAGCTAGCACATAGATGATGTTTAAGAAAATTTAATAAAATCTGCGGAAATGGATTTAACAAAATCCAACTTTCCTGTCTAGAACTTTCTCTTCAAGTTTGAGGGACAAAATGAATGACCATTTCCAATTACGTAAATGCTGGGCCTCAACTAATTCATTCAAATTCATTGGAACTTTATTCATTTTTCTGGAATCTGACTAACATTGAAGGAAAAGTTGTGTAATATTTTGTGAATATGTACATATTTTATCCATTCTCCAGAGCAGTGAAGACTAAAAATAGCAAATAACTCCTTTCAAGGTGACCCAGGCAGTAACTTCCCCTCAAGGAAAGCAAAAGACAGTCCTTCTGGCAAATTGACGAAAGATCTTTTGGCATACCTATTCCCAATATTTTCATTTAGCAATGGACCTTTATCAAAGCAGAAATTGTATGGTAGTGGTTTGACTAAATTTGCTTTACTGACTCTTTCTTTTCACATGGTAAAAACAAGTTCATTTTTCCATTGGCTAAGACCTCATATCAAGGTATGAGGTTGCATGTAGTTCTGAAAAGTAATGATTTAAGTGGAAATAGAAGTATAGTTCATAAAAGACTCTCAGTCTTTAGCTGGTTATTTATGTATGTGTAAAATAGATTTTTATTCAGAATAGATGTGGGAGGTTGAGAACTGTTTAAGTAAATTCTTTAGGAAAACTCTCCTGAAGGCAGAATATTCAAAGAATTGGCATACAGTAATCTATATGTGTTTTACACACACACACACACACACACACACACATACACACACACATACACACACGGTAACTATCTGTGATGATTCATGAATCTTATAGCTCTTAGGGCCATCATTGATAACATTAATTATTATTCATAATTCCTGACACACAAGAAGAATATCTGATCTTGTGTGATAGGGAACTCCCAGTGAGGGAATTCCCTCCTCCAAGAGAGATCATAGGTGTTGATGACTTAGTAGATAAGTCCTAGGGAATTGCCCAGAGTCATATAGCTAGTGTCTGAAATGATATATGAATACGTAAGAGCCAGGTCTTCCGGACTGTTTTGTGGCTGTTCACTCATTTCAGTCAAGTCCAGCCCTGGGTGATCCCATTTGGGGTTTTCTTAGCAAAGATACTGGAGTAGTTTGCTATTTCCTCTCCAGCTCATTTTACAAATGAGAAAACTAAGGCAAACAAGGTTAAGTGACTTGACCAGGATCACATAGCTAGTAAATGTCTGAGGTTGGATTTGAACTCATAAAGATGAATCTTCCTGACTCCAGGTCCAGTACTTTATCCCTTGTATCACCCAGTTTCTTCTGGTCAAGCCAAATAAGCCACCAGTGTCAGTAAATTCAATAGATTAGGCATGAATTGTGAAATGGAGACGAGAGCAGTGGTCAGCTCATTTGGAGGTAGGTTGGTGAACACAGAGTTGGTCAGGTTAACACTATGGAGAAAACAGGAGAAGTTACACAGGTAGAAGAATCTGAGGCTAGATTTGAACTTAGGTCTTCCTGACTCTAGGCTCTATGCTCTAGCCACTGTGCCACCTAGCTGCCCTCCTGACTCTAACCCCAGCACTCTATGCATCGTGGCATGCTGTCTTTTATGGAAAGCTCATATAGAATAGTTGATATTTAAAAAGCAATAACACTCTTCTGGATATTTCAACCTTTTGGTTACATCATCTCATATCTCCAGCCTGAAAGCACATCTGACCATCATACCCCTGCTTGATAAACTCCAGAGACTTCCTATTACTTATAGGTTTAAATACAAATCCCTCTGTCTGGTGTTAAAAACTCATCACTTCTTGTCTCCAACCCAGCTTCCCATCCATTAGTCACATTCATGTTCTCTGACTTGTTCAAAATGACTGCCTTGCTAATCTTCCCATACAATATTCCCACATCTCATTTCTGCCTTTGTGTAGGTGATATTGCCCCAAGCCTAGCCTATACACCCTCTTCCCTTTTACATCTTAGAGTTTCTAACATCCCTCAAAGCTCAACTCAAATACCGCTTCCTTCACGAGTCCTTTTCCGACACCTCAGCAGCTTGCTCTCCTTCCTGGGAAATCACATGCTTTTATTTTATCCTGTACATAGCTTTTCTTTTTTGTCTATAGTTTGCATGTTGTCTCCCCCATTAAACTGTGAGTTCCTTGAGAGAAAGATTTTTACCTTCCTCTGTATCCCTAGTGCTTGCTTAGCACAGTGTCTGGTACATAGTAGGTGCTTAATAAATATTTGTTGCCTGAAGGAATGAATTTTATATATACTTGTATGAATATGTGCTGCCTCGCTTTATAGAATATACACTCCTTGAGGGGAAGTATTGTTTCATTTTTTTTTTCTGCAAAACACCTAGCATAATACCTGGTGCATAGTATATGTTTAATAAATGCTTATTCATTGATTGAAATGTCCTGTCTGATCTCTGTCTAGACAAATCCTTTACATTTGAAACCTTTTTCAACTCTCATCTCCTCCATGAAGCTTTCCATAATTATCAAAAATTTCAAATAATTAGAGGATGACACATGGAAGAAGGGAAGAAAGACCTACCATGTGCCTGGGACTGTGCTAAACACTTTTTACCACTATCTCATTGAATTCTCACAGCAACCAAATTTACATTGCATTGGAATTTTTAAAATATTCAATATGGTAGGCAGGTGCGCTGGACTTTTAAAGGAAACCTGTTCCTAGGAACATCTGGCCAACTCAAAACACATGTCTGTCCATTAAAAGCGATGTCTCCTTTTCATTTTATCACATAAAGATGCCTACTGTCCACAGTCACAGGGTCATTATGAAATTTCGCACTAGCTTCTGGGAATGTTATTATCAATCCTATTGTGTTTAATTCATCAGTGCAATCACAAACAACCATTAAATCAAAATGAACTGAATAAATCCTAAATTAATTAATTAATTAAAATTAGATGAATTAAATTTAAAAAATTAAGAATTAAAAAATTAAATTAAGATTAAAATTAAATTCATACTAATTAAATTGAGTAGGGGTATCAAAAACATTCTCACAGAGTATAACTTTTTAGTGGGCAAATACCATGGCTCTGATTCTGAGCCTTCCTCCTTCCTCCCAATTCCCCAACTTTTAGCAGTGCCTAGCACAAGGTTGGACATTTAAGTTCTCCATTAATTCTTTTAATTAACTGTTTGGATTTTGATATGTAGAAATTTACTAAGCACACAGTTCAAAGCCAAGTTTGCTAAATAGGATTGGATCTTGCCTTACTATCTAACTGGGTCTAATTATCCAAATTCTGAGTACGATACCATTTGTCTTTTAAATTAAATTTAACTTGTTGGAATCATAGAAAAAGAATTTTAGAGATGTAACTCCCATTATCAGCTGATGTAACCCATATCTAAAAAGAAAAGCTCTACTACAATATACTTAACAAATAATCATGCTATCATTGGTTAGAGACTTCCAGTAATAAGGAACCCAGTGACCCCTGAAGTAGCCCATTACACTTCTGGGCAAATTAGGTGGTGTACCATTTCAGAATTAGGAAGACCTGAGTTCAAATCTGAACTTGGATGCTTATTAACTGCAATGCTAGGCAAGTCATTTCATCTCCCTCTGCTTCAGTTACCTCAGTTAGAAAATGAGGAGAATAATAGCACCTACCTCCCAGGGTTGTTGTGAGACTCAAATATTTGTAAAGTGCTTAGCACAATGCCTGGCACATAGTAGGTACTTATTCTCTTCCTTTTCCCTCAAAAAATTCACAAGGATTATCTAGCTTAAATTTGCTTCTTTGCGATGTCTTCTGGGGCAAAAAAGAATCACTAATTCTTCCACATGGAAACCTTCAAATACTTGAAAAGATATCATGCCTTACTACACCCTCCTTAGACTTCTCTTCTCCAGGTTAAATATTCCCAGTTCCTACAACCCATCTTTATATGTCATGGACTCAATTAGTTTTATTCTCTTGGTTGCCCTCCTTTGCACGCTCTCCAGCTTACCATTATCCTTCTTTAACTGCAGTTAAACACAATATTCCAGTTGTGATATCATGTAGATAATTAAACTTTTTACCATGTAGTAAACAAACTTTGTTGAGAAGAGTGGGAATGAACATTAAGGAGAAAGGAAGTCCAAGAACCAGGAAGAAAATCTCTCTGTTATCCCTCTGATGTCCCCCATAATGATACCCTTATTCACACCTGAGCATCCTTTATTATCTTGAAAGTTCCTTCTGTTCCTAATATTCTCTGAGAGTGTGAAGTGTTCCTCAGAGAGTCTGTCTCATGAAACCTTCCTCTATTGCTAGAAATTGAACTAGTTCTCCCTTAACATTCGAATCAATAATTTCTATTATATAGACTGTATTGATAAAGAATGTCCTGAACTCCAGGGGTGTGCTAGAGCCAGCTCATACCGGCTCCTACGAGTCAATGGTTAAATTGTTAGCATGAGGATTTATACCTGATAAATTGGCAAAGGGTACATCTTAAGGTTTGGTTTGTTGCTTGGTTGACTGTCTAGATGTAAGAAAATGATGGAGAAAATGTTAGTGACAACATGTTAAACAGTGTTTTTCCAAGAGCTGATTGTTTAACATTTAACAAACATACCCTGTGATCCTCCAACACAATGATATAGGTGTCATTGTCAAGGACATGTGAGTCTACCTCCTTTCTGAAATCTTTCTGGATTATTCCAGCCCTCATTGAGTTTCTGTTGGCTCTGAGCACCTTGTAGACCTATAAAACGTGCTACACAGTTTTAGAATTATCTGCTATCTTGATTCAGCCTTGTTGTTTCATGTGTATTCTCTTTTCTGCGTTAAGCAGGAGGTGAAAGTTATTTCTGAGGTTTTCAGCTCTACTTTTCTCAGTGCCTCCCACCATGCCTTCATGCTAGGCGAGGTTCCTAACTGGATTGTAAATTCTTTGAAGGCAAGGAACCTGTTAAGTTTATCTTGTATCTTTTTCTGTGTTGGGCGTTTAAGATATACTTGTTGACTGTTCTCTTTGGACATCTTAGAGATGGGTCAAGTCAGAAAGACACAAGTTGAAAGTAAGAGAGTGGAAAAGAGGAGGGACAGTTTTTCTTTTTCCCAAAGGGCATTGATGGTGGGCAAAGGGCAGAAGACTGTTTGTAATGTATCCAAAGTCATCAACACTTTCTAAGTTTTGGATTTGGCATAGAAATGTAGAAGCTGTGGTCTTGGCTAGTTCAGAAAACTCACAGAACCTAGTGTGAAATTTCATAATGACCCTTCTGATTATGGATAGGAGGTATCTTCATGTGGTAAAATGAAAAGGAGAGGACTCTTTTAATGGACAGACATGTGTTTTGAGGTGGCCAGATGTTCCTAGGAACAAGTTTTCCTTTAAAAATCCAGCCAACCTGACTGCCATATTGAAACCTTTAAAAATTGTAATACAATGTAAATTTGGAGTAAGAAAGTAGAAATGAATTATGAACATTTTGGACTGAGTTTCAAGGCCTTGATAGCTTCCTTTAGAGATCCCATGGAATTCTCCCACAAGACTTTATGCATCATTCTCCTTGAGTTAGGTGTAAAATAAATGACTTTTATTTTGCACACAGTTCTGAGTGAGGAACCGAGGTACTTTCCTATTCAGTTAATCATCATTTATTAGGTGTTAGTATGTTTAAAGCACTGTGCTAAATATTAGAGATACAAAGGAAGTTTGAAAAAAAAAAACATAGTCCTCATCCCTTTGATGAGCTCACAATTGAATGGGAAGACAACATGCAAGCAGCTATATTGACATCTACAAGGAAAGGCACAAGCAATGAGGCATGGGCACCACTGGAAATGGCCTTTTGTGGAAAGCTGTATTTGGGGAAAGTTGGGGAGACACTAGAGGAAGAGATGGCAAGGGAGAGCATGAAAAGTATGAAGTGGGAGGAGGCAATCAATGAAAAGACACATAGTGAGGAAGTGGATTTAAGGTATAGCAAGTAGGCCAGGACAGCTAGACACACAAACACAGCAATACATTTCAGAAATAGTACTTAAATCCAGATCTTCCTGGCTCTGAGCTCTCTATCTGCTGCACCAGAGATATCAGATTAGATCTGCTTGCCCCGTGCTCAAACAAAGTACCCCAGTGTGACTGAACCAGATTTAAATATAATTGGGAAATATCAAACAAGATAAATAAAAAATATAGTCAAAACATAGATAATGCTAATTTGTGGTTTTCTAAAGTCAAAATGGGGCCTTCAGGGATCCATTTCTATTTGAATTTAATACAATTGCACTACATCCATCATGCTGATAACCTTACATCACTATCAAATCCCATTCTAACACAACCTCTTTTTATAAAGAGATTTCCTATCAGTTCCCTGGACAACAGATACTATGTCCCTGTTGATAGTTCAGTTGAAAAAAAATATTTGTCAATGGCAAGAAATTCTTTGTCAACAAAATCACCTGTATAGTCCTTTGAGGTTAATTTTACTAGAATAGTTGACAAGTCTTAAAAAAAGAGAATGGAAGGGCACTAGATAACAAATTTGCCTTAGGGATAGTTTTGCCAAGGATTAACCCTGCCTTTAGACCAATCACACATACAGACTTCCCCTCAGCCTACTTCCTTTTTCCTTTCTGTGAATTTCTGATAGTCATTATGGGTGAATAGCTCCCTCCACTGGCTTCCTCTCATACTACTCCCTCACAGGGTCATCTTATGGCTTCTGGTAATTGCCCTTCCAAGGTGGTCCTCAGAAAAGAGTGTAGCTTTATTGGGCTCAGCAGGGGTATGGAAATGAAGGCACATCTGTGCCAGCCAGATAAAATGGGCCATGGTGTCTGATTCTTGCAGGGAGATAAGAGGTCGCTTTCTTACTTCCCAGCAGTAGTTTTTTTCCTGATTGCTGAGGGAGCCTGAATCTATTTTTTGGACTGTTTTCGATGCCCTGGCCTTCTTTCCCCAGGATCTCTCTGTTTTTTGTTTTTCTTTGTTTTTAATAGAAGTCTGAGTCAAGAGGAAATACATTTTGACAAATTTACACATCATCAGCTCCCAACCTGCCCAGGGATGGCAGGCAGAAAGATTTGTGACATTCGATGTCTACTTTCTGTGCCAGCATCATCCATCACAAACAGTGGGTGATTTCCACTCTCACACCCCTCCTCTCTCTACCTTTTCTTGTTTTTCTTTCCATCATTTACTAAGTCTAGTTTGGGGGAATGCAGCCAACACTCAGCTGGGGACTAGTATAGCTCCATATAGGGTTCTAGAGCAGTTAGGTAGGATCCGGCCTGGAGGGGTGGGGATTGAGGGAATTATTTCACAGCTTTTCAGCTAGGAATCAGTGACAACCTCAGCAGTACAGTCAGAGGATCCAGGCAGTGTGGGTGGGGAAGATGTTGGCATTATGCTTGAGTGGAGGAGGCATCTTAAAGTCCAAAGTCAAACCAAGCCATTTTGCAGGACTTCCTAGGCAAATATCTCCTTTGTCCTAGACAGGACAAGGATTGCATCTTTTGAATACTCAGTGGGTTGGTCTTGGGTCTTTCTTTTTCTTTCCTCCCAATCTTCCTTGGGAAAACAGTGGAGATCTAGCTCTGATGCTAAGTAGTAGTATGACACTGAGTAGACCATTTTATTTTTCTGGGCATTTCCTTATCTGTCAAGTGAATACATTGGACTAACTGGTTTTTAATAATTTTTTGATGCTTTCCTTGCCATAATAATAGTAGCTCTGACCACAATAGTAATGGTCCTAATCACTATAATCTTGGAGAGGCCGTGTGCTATAGTGGAAGGAGAACCAGTCTCAAAGTCAGAAAGATCTGTATTCAAATCCTGCCTTTGACAAATTCTGACTACATGACCCTGGATGAGTTATTTAACCTTTCCTGCCCCACACATCACTGTATGGAAAAGGAATTTTCACTTGGGAATAGTGAACTGTTGGTTTTAGTTTAATATTTTATAGTGGTATTTCAATATAATGTATCCAATATCATGGGTTTTCTTTGTAATCCTATGAATTTTTTTTTATATATTGAAAGCCATTATTCTGAGAAGCAAACCAACAGGTTTCACTAGTCTGCCAAAGTGGTCCATGATACATGAAAGGTTAAAAACCCCTACTCTAAGATGATAAATTATAAAAGAAGATGGTGAAGATCTAGCCTGGAAGGTAATTTCTCAACCTGAAAGTTCCCCATACCTGTGGAATCACAGGTACGGTTTATATTCTTAAGATTAAAAAGAGCAATATATGCATAGACCGGATTTTGAGATAATAGATCATTGAACTGTTTAATTATTTAAAAAAAACAAGTGGGAAACTTCTTCTGACTTCTGCTTGTAATGAAAACCTGAAAGATCATGCTGAAGGCAATTTTTCCTTAAAAAGAAATAGGAGAAAATAAATAACTAAATAAACATTTCATTAAAAAAAAATCTCATGGGTCTAATCTTATCCTTAACCTAGTCCTTTTTGTTGGGTGAGAAAAAATAAAAAAATCATGAATATTAAAAAATTTCTTGCTGAATGCTTGACTCTAGCACTCAGGTTCCATCGAGAACTTCTGAAGTTCTATGGCCTGGTAGGGTTAAAGTCGATCTTTGTTAGGGAATAGTATCCATTTATACAAAGGGAAGATTAAAGGGGGCTAGGCGGATTCGGAGAAATTGAGGGAATTAGATGGCAAAGGGTCAGGTTACAGACATGGTGAGTCAAAATGGATCAAAGGCTAAGATCCAAAGGCCGAGATCAAAGAGCCAGAAGCCAAGGGCAGGAATGAAAAGGCGATAATTGTGAGCCACAGGGAGGGAGAGATCAGGGGTGGAAATCTGATAATGGGGCTACCTCATGGGTCAGCCTCCTTTGAGAAAGCCCCTGGCTCCCCGTTCTAAGTGGAGACCCAAGCAGTCTGCTAAAGTTGGGAGAGAGTTTCAACCCCCAAGCTTCCTGAACTCCACCCGCAACAGGAAGCTTTAGAAATGGCCTGGTCAAGTCAGTGGGCTGTCCTGGCAAGAATGTTGAACTGGGAATTGAAAGGCCTGTGATGGGGACTGTGCTAGGTTCAGGGGATAAAAAGACCAAAAAAGGAGAAAATCCCTGTCCTGGAGAAGCTTACAATCTAACCAGGGGAGACTATCTATAGTTAAATACACACACACACATATACACATACACATGTATATACATCTGCTCATATGTACGTATATTATATAGTCTCTCTTGGCTATGTATGTTTGTATGTGTATACCTATACATGCATGTATGGGTATACACACACATTTGTGGGTATATATAATTTATATATCTATATACCCAAGTGATAGATAGAGAGATAGATAGATAGATAGACAGATAGATAGTCTCCCCTGGCCCTTGATGTGTGCATTCACCCAAATATGTATGTGTATGTATATATACGTAAATATATGTGACTATATATAGTCTGTATAGCCAAGATATGTATTATATGTATTCATATACATGTATGTATGTATATGTATGCACACATATATACATGCATTCATACGTGGAGAAAGAGAAGGGAAAGGAAGGGAAGAGAGGAGAAAGAGAGATTTCCCTGGCTATGGATGCATGTGTATATGTACACACACATATATAAACATATATGCATATATACCTATAATATGTATAAATTATACTATGTGTATACACATATACTCTATTGATCCATTTATTGGATCAATAAATGGGATTGACCCATTTATGGATGAAGCATTTGTTAAGTATTTCCTGTAAGCAAAGCACTGTTCTAAATGCTAAGAATATAAACAGAAAACCAAGACAGTTCCTGATCTCATGGAATTTAATATTCTAATTGGGGAGGCAGCAAATTGGATGGAGAAGTCCAATGATCCTCAGGGTATGGTAACAAAGCAAATATTAAAGCTTCTTTTTTAATGTCATTTCCACTGATAGAATCATATTATTTTTCTGATACTGAATCATTTGACAGTACCATAGCACTTTGATTACAGGGACTTTATTTTTTTTTGGGGGGGGCACTTCAATGTCTGTCACTATAACACCCCCAAGAGCCAGGCTGAATCTGCACGGGGCATGCGTCCCAGGATGGTGACTGAGGGCATTGGAATAGAAACACTGCTATTTCCAAGGTTCTTGGGTGCAGGGTCCTGGGCTGTCTCCATCTGAGGGGAGAAGGTGGTTAAGGAGGTAGTGACAGGACTTTTCTGATGTATGCTGCCTCCTGTCTCTCCTTCAGGGGGTGTTGCTGATTCAGCTCAATTGTTTTTCCTGCCCTGTTTGTGTGGCAATTGGTTGGCAGTTGGTGGGGATGGCTATTCCTTCACTGGAGCTACTTCTCCAAACCATAGCCATGAAGGATGGACTGGAAGTAGCGTATCTGTGCATGGACTGGGACTTATTGCCACTCCCAAGGCTTCTGGCCCTGACTATTGATCTGCTGCTGTTGCTACTGGTGATGAGGAAGGTGGCCTCCTTTTTCACAACGATTTCTCTGCCTCGATTGATTGTGGTGGCTGGAACAGAAGCAGGTCTGGTCCTTTGGGGACTATTGTCTGCCTCATTTCTTACCTAGCCTTAATCTCGGAATGAACTTTGCCTCAGTCAAATTAATATCTGTTCAAGACCTTCACTTTAAAAGGCCAAGGTTTCCCATTGCATCCAGGGCCATCTCCAGTCTTCCTGATCTGTCTCTCACCACTGGACCCAGGTGTGTCCAGAGCAGAAAGGGAGGCTGGTGACTTTGTACAGCCTTCTCTCACTTAAGTCCAATTCACCGGCATGGCATGGCATCTCCCTGATATCAAGGTCTTCTTCTAGGACAAAAAACAGATAGCTACAATGATTGTAATGTGATATGTATACATATATATGTGATATATGCATATATACACACTATTTGTATATGTGACATGTATGTAGATGTATATATAATATATGCAATGATGTGTACATATACACAGATGTATGTGTAACATGCATGTATAAGTATATGAAAATTATATATACATTTTATATCTGTGTATGTGTGTACACACACTCATCTATATTCACCTCCGTTATGTAACTGTGTTATTTGGTTGGACACCTGATTACATGTAAAATAGAAGATATTTTTAGAGGGAAGGTGCTCTCCACTGGGAGGGATAAGGAAATATTTTATGTAAAAGTCTCAGTTTGTGAGCTGAGCCTGAAAGGATTTGAAACATGGCACACAAGACTCCACACGGAACTCCAGATGTTGGCTTCTCAGGGCAGACAGTGTGGCGCATCCTAGAGATCATGACTCCTTGAATGCAGCCCAAGTTTGCCTTCGCTTTTTTGACTGCCCTATCATGCTGGTGACTTATACTTAGCTTTTGGTAAGGTCCAGAGATCTTTTTCAGATAAACTGGTCACTTGTCAGCCTTCCCCATTCAGTGCTAGTGAAGTTGGTTTTTGAAGTCTAAATATGAGAAATTTATCCTTATTTGATTTCAATTAAGTTACATGCCCTAACCCATTGAGATCTTTTCAAATACTGTCATTCAGTTTGTTAGCTGGCCACCCTTCTTGGTTTTGTGTCCTCTGCAAATTTGTAAGCTTACCATCCAAGTCATTGCAACCAACAAGATATGACTGCAATTAGATTGCAAGGATATTCCAGTGGATACCTACTTCTGACCTGACATTGTCTAATTCGGCAATGGACGATGAGTCCATTGATGAGTGGACTTTATCAATGACTGCTCATTAATTCCTCTTCCATCAAAACTTTTCTAAATCCACCTAACTTTATGATCACCCAGACAATCCATCCCCTCCCCAGAATATCAGGCTTCAATCAAAATAAACTTTATCCAATGTACCCACATACACTAACCCCCAATTTATCAGATATGTTAAAAAAGAAATAAATTTAGGCTGGCATCTTAGTACAGTGAAATGAGAACTAGGTTTAGAATGAGAGGACTTGGGTTCAGATCCTGTTTGTCATACTTATTTCTAGTATGAGCCTTAGGCATGACATTTAATCTCTTTGAGCCTCAGTTTCCTTATCTGCAAAATAAGGCAATTGGACTAGATGGCCTCTGAAGTCCCTTCCAGCCCTAGACTATAGGATGTAACCTGCTTTTGATGAAGCCATGTTGCCCCTTTGTGACCTTTACCTCCTTTCTAGAGCAAGAAGTAGTTTTTGAGGAAGGTAGTACAATACAGTGCTAGGGGAAGGGGGAGAGGAGGAAGGGAACAAGGGTTGTTAGGTTCCAGGCACTGTTCTAAGCACTGTACAATTCTTATCTCACTTGATTCTCACAACAACCCTGGGTGGTAGGTGCTCTTATTATCCTCATTTTACAGTTGAGAAAACTGAGGCAGACAGCACTGCTCTCCTCTCCCTGGTCCTCAGTACTAGGCTTCTCTTAATTCAACATAAGATACATAAACCTTACTTTTTTCACAGGAACAGTTGTCTTTCCCTAATTTACCTTTATCCTTATAAAGCTTCATCATGTTAGATTTGTTTCTTCTTGTTTAGATTTCTTTGGATACCAATTCTGTCATCTTTTCCAGTTAGGAAGTGTCTAAGGCTAGATTTGAACTCAGGTATTTCTGACTTTAGGGACAGTGACTCTAATCCTGCTACCTAAGTATTTCTAGATCTAGGAGAGCTGCCTACATATAGAAATATGTGTGTGTGTGTGTGTGTGTGTGTGTTCATCCTTCATTGCCAAAGAAGACCATGCCACCAGAGAAATAATGACATGACTCGCCCTTGACTTTGTTTTGAGTGAGGGAGGGCTGTGCAGGTCAGCAGCCTCACTTCTCCTCCAGACCCATCTGAATCCAGTGACCAGATATTCATCAAAATGACTGGAGATGACCCAGGATGAGGCAGTTGGGGTTAAGTGGCTTGCTCAAGGTCACACAGTTAGTGAGTATCAAGTGTCTGAGGTGAGAGTCAGGTCCTCCTGACTGCTGCACTGGTGCTCTATCCACTGCACCACCTAGCTGCCCATATAGAAATCTATAGGAGTAAGACCACTGAAGGGCAACTGTGAATGGCAGATCAGTGAATAAATGAAAGGTATTTTTGAAGATCAAGACATACTCCTCCACACCCAACCCCTACTTGACATAATATTTCTCTAAAACTTACTCTAGGCTCCCTAAATGCCACCATAGTTTTGAATTAAGGCATCAACCTCTATTTAAAAGCAAAATACAGATGGGGAAAGTTGTTCACACTTTAGTGTGAATTAATCAGGGAAGGTCTCAAATAAACTTCCTTGAAGGGATTGGGAGTTGGGGTGGAAGAGTCAATCTGATACCATGGATAACCTAGGAAGTTAACAACACCTTCCTTGGGTTGCTTTGTTGTGTTCCAAGACATTCTTCAAGTTTGTAGGGTCCGCTACTCCTATAGAGTAAGTAACTAATAACCAACAGACATTAGCAGCTCACAGAGAAAAGGCTATCAAATTTGGAGCTCTGGGGAGGACCAAACCTCAGGAAAGTAGTAAAGATGGTGTATTTTACCTTTGGCAACTACCCACTTCCAGGCATCGTGATCTTTTCTATTACTTCGGTTCCCTTTCCATGATCCATCATGGACTGGACCTCATACTTCCCCTGGCTGCTTACATAATCTACCCATCGTAAGTCTGTAGTATGAGCATCTATCTGCCCAGTCTTCCTTGATCCTACAGAGTTTGCTCTTAGCTAGCCAGATCCCTTCCAAGAAGACATCTAGATAATCCAGACTAAAGTGTTAAAATAGTTATCCCTTCCACATCACAATTTTCCCTATCCTGGTTTCAATATATTATAGGTCCACATGAGAAATGACTATAAATGGGAGTTTTTTTGGAGTTTTGCAGAAGCTACAAATGATGTACAAAGGCCAGCAGATGACACAGAAAAAACCTCAGGAATGCATAAAATATGCCTATGACCAAATACTAATCTAAATTTTACAATAAGGTACTGTAAACAACTTGTAAGAGAAAGAGGGGGCCAAAAGCTTTATGCAGATTTTCCAGATTGGAGGGGCACTGTACCTCTAACCTGTGGAAAAGATTACTAGCTTATTAAATTATAGTCCTTAACAAACTTCCTTGAAAAGAAAGGGAGTCTGTTGCCTGAGGTATTGAAGTTGAAGGGGGTTAATCTATACTGTTTAATATTTTTCTTACTCATTTACTTGAATAAAGTCATAGAAGACATGCTTGTCAAATTTGCAGATGACAGGTAGCTTGGAAAGAATGACAGAGTTGGATCCGAGAAAAGTCTCAACAAGGTAAAATAGTGAACTGAATCTAATATGATGAAACTCAATAGGGATAAATCTGGGGAAAGATGACTGTTCCTGTGAGAAATAGCTGGGGGGTCTTAGTGGACCACAGGCTACATGTGAGTTAATAGCATGTTATGGAAGTCAGGTAAATTAATCTTATGCTAAACTAAGAGAGGCCTAGTGTTAAGAACCAGGGAGGGGAGACCACCTCTGTATTCTGCCTTGCTCAGGTCACATCTGGAGTGAAGTCATTCATTTTGGGACATTATTACCTAGGATTTTAATTATCTTAGGAAGTATCTAGAGGAAAGGCAAGTTAGATGGTGAAAGGCCTTAAGTTAATGCCATATGATTGATGTTCATTTGAAGGAAAAGGAGGGGGTTAGTATTTAACCTGGAGAAGAGAAGCCTGGGAGGTAGAAATAGGGAGGTGTGGACCTGACATTTCTTTCTAAATATCTGAAGAGTTATTGAAAGGAGAAAACTATAAATATAGATTTGTCCTGCTGGTCCCAATAGGGGAGAAGTAGGAATGGTAGGTGGAAGTTGCAGAGGGTCAGATTTATGGTCAATACAAAGAAAAACCTTCCTGATGGGGTGCTTTGGGAAGTAGTGGGCTCCCTGTTCATGGTGGTGTTCAAGAAGAGGCCATTAAGGAATATTACAGAGATGATTTCATATATAACTTGGACCAGTTGACCTCTGAGGCCCTTTCCAACTCTTACATTATGTGACTAAATTTTTAATAGAGAATGATACCCTTAAACCTTTTAAGAAGGTCTTGCATAGTGTGCAGCACACAGTAGGTGCTTAATAAGTGTTGATTTACTGACTGATAGAAATGCCAATGGTAGCAATTCAAGCATTTCTAGTGGACAGATGGGAAAATTTGGGGGATGGAAGGCAGGAAGATTTTTTTTAATTAAGTTTTTTTGATAGTTATTTTTAAAACATAACAATAAATCCTGGAAATACCCATCCTAACCATCCAACTCAAACCCTTTCTTACAACAAACAAAAACCAATTAAGCAAAAACACCTGATTACCTCAACTGAACCTGATCATGGATATGAAGATCTTTAGCAGGAAGCTCTTCCTGACTTCCTCTAAACAATACTGTACTTCCTAAGAGGCAGTCCTAGAGTAACGGATGGAGAGAAATCCTATATTTGAGACTGGTTTCTGCAACATTCTGACCCTGGGTAAGTCACTTAACCACTTAACCTAGGCAACTCTCTCATCTAAGTTGTAGAGCAGATGCTGGTAGGGTCTCCATTGGTAGAGGGAATTTTCTTTACTGGGAGCTCCTTGTACCTTTGAAATTCATAAACCCAGTAGAAACAAACAAAAACTGTTACATTTATATAGTCCTTACCAGTTTTCAAAGCACTTCTACATACACAATTTCATTTGTTCCTTTTCATAATCCTATGAAGTAGGTAGGTCAATGACTTTCATTCTCACTTTACAAATGAGTAAACTGAAGTGCGAGATTAAGGGACTTCCCTAACTCTAGAAGGAGCTCAGCATTTCTGATTCAGCAGCTCATGGGGTGCTAATGCTCAGTTTTAATTGGATTGTGCAATGAGGTTTTTCAAATGATGCCATGAGATGTGTTCTTCAAGCAAACATTAGTTTTATTGTGAAGGCTGAACAGGTAAAGAAGTCAAGAGTAGTAATGGCCCTTCAGTGAAATTTCTATTTCCTTTATTTCTTTGTCTTTCCTCCCCCAAATGAGTAGTATGAGATAAATAGAGTCTGTTATTCTCATCCAAAGGGACTGTGCCCTCCTTGTGGGAACCTGGAACCCATGTCCAGCTATTGCGTCTCTTCCAGTTGGCTGGAACGTGACCTACTCAACCTCTATTCATTTGGTAGCTGCTCAATGTGTTCTGATTTCCAGTGCACAGGCTCACTGGGCCCCCAGAGAAGTCACACCCTCAAGAGTACAAACTGAAACAGCTGGTGCTCTCCCTCAGGGCACTGAGAATGCCAGAATCACCCATCTGGAGAATGCTCCACTGCCAACCTCTGTGCAGTTATGTATCCCCACTCTACCCATCCTGGGCTGTTTCTCTAGATAAGCAAGGAGAACAGCCTGAGAGGCAATAGGAGGAGAAAGAAGCCGTTGTGATGGTGATAAATAATCTCCCATTTGTTGAGCACATTTAGAGTTTGCAAAGTCATTCACTTATACAATCCCTGGGTAAGTATTACTATCCCCATTTTATAAATGAAGAAACCAGCCCTCAGAGAAAGGAATGGATTTGTCCAAGGTCACACAGTGGGCACATGGAAAAGCTGGAGTTGGCCAGGTTTCTGGACTCCCAACTCAACGCTCTTTCTATTCTGCCATGGGTCCTCCAAAAATGGCAGGCAGCCCTCCGTCTGCTGGAAGAACTTGCCAACTTTGAATGCCCCTTTCCTTGTTCCAAAGCTATGACTAGTGGGCTCGCTCAGGCACTTTCCTCTTGGTGGTCTTGAATTTTTAATCACATTTTCCACAAAGATGGGCCAGAACTTCTCAAAAGATGGCAACATCTGTTGGGCATTGGCAAGAGATGCCTTTAAATAATGAAAATACTGCCTCTGCATTTATTCTAGAGCCCTTTTCTGATGGTGAAGATATCCTTGTGAAGCAGGAGTTAGTTTTCTCTCCTAGATGGGATATAGGTCACTA
Organism: Bettongia penicillata ogilbyi; assembly: GCA_023548195.1. Taxonomy (NCBI): domain Eukaryota; kingdom Metazoa; phylum Chordata; class Mammalia; order Diprotodontia; family Potoroidae; genus Bettongia; species Bettongia penicillata. Next base: position 7,182,983 of record JAJHZJ010000100.1, read on the forward strand.
GATATTTGCTATATCCATTTGACATAGGTTGCAGTCAGAGTTGCACACAGTTGGAAAGATCTCAGTAGGTAAATACTAAGCTTCATAGCTATCTGAGCTAGTCCAACATCTGCCTGAAAAGGAATTCATTTTACAACGGACAAGATAAGTCACCATCTATACTTCACTTGAAAGATCCCAGAGGAAAGGAGGCATGGATAAAATTACTATCTCCAAAGGCAACCCACTTCACTTCTGGACAACTATAATTGCTAGGAACTTCCTGCCCCCCAACATCAAGCCTCAGTTTACCTCTTTTCAAGTCCTATTCATGGCTCCTGGTTCTGTCCTGAAACGGAACCAGTCTTACCCTTTTTCCTGTGGCTGCCCTTCATATACTTGATAGGGGTTGTCATATCTCCTCTGAGTCTTTATGTCAAGCTAAATACTCCTGTTTCCTTCAATTGTCCTCACTAGGTGGCATGGTGGGGACAGTGCTGGATTTGAAGTCAGGAAAATCTGAGTTCCCAGATATCTGCCAGCTCTGTAGCCCTGGATCTTGGTTCCCTCATCTGTAAAGCGAGGATAGTAATGACTTTTACCTCTCAAGATTATGCAGATTAAACATGCTAACATAGGTAAAGCACTTTATAAGTCTTAAAGCACTATATCCAATTGTTGCTGTCGTTATCATCATCCTCATCCTCATCACCATCACCATCACCATCACCATCACCATTATTATTCAAGGTTCCAAACTTCTGGATGTTTCCCAGTTTCTTACTTCTTAAACTGTGTAATCCATAACTGAATGTCATATACTTGTCTTGATTTGAACAGGGAAGAATTGAGTGGGGTTATCATGTTCTCATTTTTTTTATATTATGTCTCAGTGCAGCTAATGATCAGATTATTGGGTATTGGTTTTTTGGTTTTGTTTTGTTTTGTTTATTTGTTATATAACATAGCTAACTCACCTTGAGATGCAGTCTATCAGTCAATTCCCCACTCTTTATCAAGCAAACTGTTTTGTGACCATGCCTTCTGTTCCAGGCATTTGTATAGTTGATTTCTTAGACCCAAGTATAATACTTTACATTTATCTCAATTACATTTTCTCATATTTGGATTCTCCCCTTTGTGCCTAGAATATGTTCCCTCCTCCAGATTCACTTTTGAGAATCTCTAGCTCCCTTCTAAGGTTAGTTTAACTGTCACCTCTTTTAGGAAGCAAATTCTGATTTTCCCAAGGGCTAGTGCCCTCTCTCAGAAAATTATTTCATATTTAGATTTTTGTGTGCTTGTTTTCCTCAAAACAAAATAAGCTCTTTGAAGGTAGAGATTATGTATACTCTATATCTTTGTATTCCCAGTGCCTAAGACATAGTAGCTCCTTATTAAATGTTCATTGAATGTAATTGTTGAATGTTTTGGACTGATGGGCACCTGTGTGTCAAAGTGGATAGAATGCTGGCCATAGAGTCAGGAAGACTCATGTCTATGAGTTCAGATCTGACCTCAGTCACTTACTAACTGTATGATGCTGGGCAAGACCCTGTTTGCTTCAGTTTTCTCATCTGTAAGATGAGCTGGAGAAGGAAATGGCAAACTGCTTCAGCATCTATGCCAAGAAAACCCCAAATGGGGTCATGAAGAGTGGGACATGACTGCAATGCTTGAACAACCACTGAACTGTTATTTTTGGATCCTAAGTGTTATCAGTATGTTAGCCATCCCTCTTGGCTTTGTCACATCTACAGGTATACCCTGCAAAGATGTTGACTTTGAGACAGGTCATGTGGGGTAATTCTACGAGCCTATGGCAGCTCTCTGACCGAAGTCATTTCTGAAATCAGGTAAATCTCCTTTCCTGGGACCTGGTGATTTTGGGGTACAGACATAGTAGGAGGCAAGAAACCAGAATTTTCATCCCCATCTCACCACTTATTAGTCCTTAGCCAAGTCATAATCTATAGTCCTCAGATGCTGCCCCTATAAGACAGGGTTTCTAGATACCCAAAGATCCCAACTCATAGGCTTTTGGAGGATCATGAACTCAAGATACAGAATTCCCAGAATCCCAGAGTCTCAGAGTTGGAAGGGCCCTCAGAGAGCATCCAGCACAACCTTAACCTGAGCAAAAGTTCACTCCACCACCTCCCCAATGAGTCATCTGGTCTCTGCCTAAAAACTTCCATTGAAAGAGGGAAAGGTATGGAGTTGAACTATCGATCTGAAGGGAGAAGATTCATTTGGACCAGTGAAGAGGAGGGAGTCTGTCAGTGAGATCTCACATATAGGAGTTAGAGACTCAAGGGAACTTCAAGGAGATTTTTTATTCCTAATCCAACCCCCTCAATTTAGAGATAAGCAAAACAAGAGCCAGGGAGGAGAGAAAGCTTGTCCATGGTTACCTAGGTTACAGAGCTAGAATATGAGCTCCAGTCCTCTGATTCTCAGTTTTGTGATCTTTTCACCACCCCACAAATGTCATGGTTAGATGATTTTTATAAAGACACATAGCCTCTAAATGGCAGAGCCAGGGCTCTGATCCCCTGACACCAAAGAATGCTTTATTTTTAAAAATCTGTTTCTCTACCATATGCCTTTATTTTAAGGTAGTGGTAATTCATGGACATTTTCTACTATTGATCATTCTAAACCATGCACCCACAGGAGAGGAGAGGAGAGGAGGGGAGAGGAGAGGAGCAGAAATCTACCTCTATCCTTAGCATTCTGTTTTGTTTCTCTGCGTGATGGCCTAGGGCTAAATTCAATGGAGCAAGAAGGAACCTTGAAGGCAGTAGCTATGGTTCTGTGAATAAAATAATAATAAATTTCCAAGTACTTTATAAATATGGTGATGGGGAAAGAATGTTATTTTCCCTCTAAGGCAGAAAAAAAGACTAGAAAATTAGACTGGAATGCTTCTAGTAGACCAAAGCTTTTTCTCACTGGGAATTTTTGAGGTTAGCTCAAGGTTCCTTCTGCTATGTGGGGACCAGAGGAAGCTGTTTTGTGTTGGGTTAGGAGATCATGTTTCCACATTGACCAGAGGACTTTCCTTACCTGTATGTGGTATAGGTAGGAGGACCCTCTACTTGAAGTCAGGAGGGTCTGGGGTCTAATTTAGGACTTCCCTAATTTGATTTTAGATGCTTACTAATGACCCTGGGGGAAGTCACTTGACCTCCCTGTGCTTCAGTTTTCTCATCCACAAAATGGAGAGACTGGGCTCAATTACCCTTCCACTTCTAAATTTATGATCCTAAGTTCACAGTTTTTTATACAAATCTCCACTGATAAAATGAGGATAGTAATACTTACCTAAGGTCTTGCAAGGGAAGGATCTTGTAAACCCTAAATGTGCTCAACAAGTATTTGTGTTTATTAAAGACACAGCATAAAAGAAAATTGAACTTTAAAAATGAGGGAAGGGTTATAAAGATGAAAAAAAGCCTAGATGGTAAAAAATGAAGTAAATCTGAACATCTCTCTGCGCTCCTGGTAAGACCTGAGTTACCCAGAATGCCTTGGGAATATTAGACTTAGGCTACCTGAATTTGCGCCAATCTTTCTAAAATCATTTTTTCCCCCAAATGCCTGAGTCCATTCAGTTTAACAAGAATAACTGAAAGGCCTACCGAAAAGCCTATGGATCCATAAAAAGGCTAACTGTAAATACTAGTGACCATTGACACCTTAAGTATCCTCTCCTACGGGAGGCCTTTCCTGGTCCTCCCTCTAAAAGATCCTTCTCCTACCACTAAACTGTATTTATTTGGTATTGCTTATATTTGGCATATACTTTATATGCGCATGTTGTTTCTCCCCAAAGAAACAACTATGGCAGCAAGGAATGATTTTTTTTTTTTTGTCTTTGTATTCTCAGAACCTAGGACAGTGCTTTAGGAACACAGCAGGAATTTAGTAAATGCTTATTGGAAGTTTAGATTGACAGTCCAGACCATAGATGTGAGAGGTATAGAAGAGTAGACGGATTATGAGCTGAACCCAGAAATTCCCTCCTGGAATTTTTTTAAACTAAATTCATTATTTTTCTTCCCATTTAACTGTTTTCTCTCAAAATGTAACATAGAATCAATATTCTTGTTAATGGAGAATTCTAGTTCACTTAAGTTTTACTGTTTATGAAATGCAAATGCTGGGGCAGGTCCAGATTTGGCTTTCTTGTTTGAGAGAGTGATGCTAGCCTGTGCTAAAAACCTCCTCTGATTGCCTCATCATGGCATGGAGGTGACCCTTGGTTCTCAAAGGCTCTACCAGTGGATGGCAAGCACTGGCAGGTCCCTCCAGACTGGATGGTTTTTAGTATGGGTGTGGCAAAGTGCTATATGTCTGTTGTGGAGAAACTCATCACTGGAGGTTTGGCTCTAGCTCCTCATTAAACACTTTAGTTAGGTATGGAGAAGTTGCAGGAGAGTAATTAAATTATGGATCCTTGAAGCATCTGGACAGGGTTAGGGATGTATAAGGAGAAGTTACCATGATGCCCAGAGAGATGGAGATCCAGTGGTATGTAGAAAAGCAGTCAGATTTATTTGTAGAGAAAAACCTTTAACACAAATTGTATATATAGGAATATATATGTGGTACAGTAGATAGAGCTGTAGTTCTGGAATCAAAGGACCTGAGTTCGAATCCTAACTCCAACACTACCTGTATGATTTTGGGCAAGTTGCTTAACCCCTCCAGACTTCATTTTCCTCGTGTGTAAAATGGGGAAGGGAGTATGAACTTTGGGGTCTCCTGTAGCCCTATGATCCTGATTCATGCACATTTCTCATGCTGTTTCTTAGATTCTAGCTCCCTTTTAGACTCCATTCAGCGGCTTAAACCCCTTCCTGATCTCCACAACCTTTTCCCTATTTGTTAGGACTCAATCCCTTCATCTTACCTACTTACTTATACATTTTGGGTTGTTAGGTGGTATAGTGGATGAAGTCTTAGATCTGGGAGTCAGGAAGACCTGAATTCAAATCCTTCCTCAGACTTACTAGCTGTATGACCCTCAGCAAGTCATTTGATTTTTTTCAGCCTTGGATTTCTTATCTGCTAAATGGGAATAATAAGCCAGTCACAGAGATGGTATGAAGATCACAAGAGATAATAGATGTAAAGCACTTTGCATACCTTCAAGTCTATATAAATACTTACTCTTATTAATAATTATTTTCCATTTACTTGTTTCTGTCCAGTAGAAGTACTTTGAGAGCAGGGATTTTTTTTTTGTCTTTTCATCTCTAGTGCCTAGGATTGTGTGTACCTGGAACATAGCTAGAGTCTGAAAAATTCTCCTTCAGTTAAATTGAAAAGAAAGAAGTGGAATAATCCTATGGGCTTTGCGTTCTTTACTGTAGGGTCAGTATTCCATGGAAATACATTTAATCAGCCAGAATGCCTACTCTGTCTATGCTGCAAAGATAGCAGTAGTGCTATTAGATGACAGCTTTTTTCTTCAGTATCATCAAACTTTAGTAGGTACCTTCATCATGCCTCCAGGCACAGAGCAACACTCCTGCAAAGTAGGGGGCAGCCTCTGTGGACTCATGTTCTGCCGTCAGATGGAGGACTGAGACATCTAGCTCAATGGACTTGGATTCAAGGGTTTGATGCCTGACCTGACTAACCTTAGGCCAGTCATTTCCCTTCTCTGGGCATCAGGACGGAAGAAAGGCAGAAAGTTACAATGGAAAAAGTTTTCTAGTTCGGAAGTCAGAGCTCTGCTACTTACTGTCTGTGAAACCTTGAGCAAGCCATGTAACTGCTCGATGTCTCAGTTTCCTCATACATAAATTGAGGGGTCCAGACTAAGTGACTTCTAAAGTCCTTTTCAGTTCTAAACTCATGATTCTTTCTTTATAAAATGAGAAGGTTGAACTCTACGATCTCAAAGATTTCATTCTATAACTTCAGAATGTCAATGATGTTTAAAACTATTTTTATAACAATACTGGGATGTCACTTGCCTATTAAAATAATCCTTCCTTTTTCAACTACATATGTGTGAGACTGGTTTTTCTCCATATACTTCAACCAAAACAACATAATAGAACAAAGTAACTTCAGCAGCAGATCGGAGAATCCAGATGTCTTCCATTAGACCAGACATTAAAGAAGCTTGAAAAAATATGTAAAAGAATACGACTCTTCTCACTAAATGGTTGTTGCTCTCCAAAACATGCTTTTGTTATTGTTATCCAGACATTTCAGCTGTATCACTATTTGACCCTTCGCTTGGGTCTACTTGACCCCATTTGGGGTTTTCTTAGCAAAGCTACTGGAGTGGTTTGCCATTTCCTTCTCCAGCTCATTTTACAGATGAGGAAACTGAGGTAAACAAGGTGGAGTGACTTGCTCAGGATCACACAGCTAGTGTCTGAAGCTAGATTTGCACTCAGGAAGATCAATCTTTCTGACTCCATCCACCGAGTCACCTAGCTGCCCAAAACATAGTTACTTTTCTTTTTTAATTTTATTTTTAATTTATGGAATGAAACAAATATTTCCATAACAGAGTACAATAGAAAGAGATAATTGCATATGAAACTACTATGGACAACTTGCTATCTCTTTAAAATATACAACAAAATTATGTATATTTTTTAAAATTTTTTTATATATTATATATATTTCTGCCTAAAGGTAACAGTTACTTTTCAAAAATGTGTTATTTCTGCTAACTTAATGGGTTTATCATTGTTCTTAATATTTTAAAATTTTATGTTTTAATTTCTAAACCCCTTCATTTTGATAGATATAACCCACCTAAACAAAAGATCTTTGAGGTCCTCATTTTTAAGTGTGTAAAGAGGTCCTGAGACCAAAAAGTTTGAGAATTATTACATAATCCTAAAATTTAACTGTTCTGGGGGGGGGCGGACAGCAGCAGCAGGCTGCCTTGGCTTTATGTAATACAGCTGATCCCGAAAGGTTCAGGCTGACAAAATCCATTTCCCCAGTCATCACTCCCCAGATGCTTTGTCATCACTTCTGATTGCTTTCCTCACCTTGTCTCTCTAATCAGGTTGTTAAAGTATTAGAGCAGCTACTGCCCCTGGAAGAGAAAAGACTTAAAGCTAATGATCTGTAAACAAACAAGGGATCTGCTGCGGCTAGTGAAGTGATAATTACTATCCCCATTCCCCCACACCAATCTGTTTGGTAAACTTGGATTTTTCCAGGCTGGATTTTTTCAAAGTGGGGTCACCTGTGCCCACATCCTAACTTCAGCCTCCATGTTAAGAAGATGATGCCCCACAAAGATTTGGGGTCAGGTAAGGATCATGGTCAACTAGGTGACCCAGTGGACACTAGTCTCAGAAACTGACTAGATGTGTTGAAAGTTATGGTGCCTCAGGGTCCCATTGTTTCCAGCCCTGCTTATCAATCAGTGTTGGGAGAGGTGTTGGTGCGGAAGGAGACCCCGAACTTGCAGCTTTTTGTATTATCTGCTCTTTGTCACATACCCTTACCCATGAATTGTCACCTTCTGGCTACTTTGAGAAAAGAACTGAAATGCAAGCGCCCAGCCTCTTTGGCTGAGGTGGACCCATCTGAATTGTCTTAAAGCTACCTATGAAATCTCTCCCTGAGTTCCAGCCAGGGAACTGACTGATCTTCGGTATCAGCCTATCAAGGTGTTGCTACTTTGATGTACTTATAATAAAATCCTTTAAATTCTCTTTGTCCTCACCAAAGGCTCAGATGAAGAATTTTCCTTTCAATAGCTATGTGACCCTAGACAAGTCCCTTAACCCTGTTTGTTTCAGTTTCTTCATCTGTAAAATGAGCTGGAGAAGGAAATGGCAAACTACCCCAGTATCTTTGCCAGAAAAAAAAAAACAAACCCTAAATGAGGTCACAAATTGCCTGAAAAACAACAAGAATTTGGAACCCAGGGACCTAGGTTTGCATCTAAGTTCTTATGTTTAATGTCTCTATCACCCTGGGTAAATTGTTTAATTTCAGATTGCTGGGTACCTGAGTTCCTTTGATTATGAAATGAGGTGGTTGGATTGGCTGATCCCCAAAGTCCCTTCCAGGTCTAAATCCCATGATGCTTTCTGGCTGCTATAATTAATTTCAATTCAATAAACCTAATTTGTAATAGTAATAAAAGCTAACATTTTTATTGCACTTACTGTGTGCCAAGCATTGTGCTAAGTTCTTCATAATTATTATCTCATATGACCCTCACAGTAACCTTAGAAGATAGGGGCTATCTCTTTTTTTTAAAAAAACTGAGTCAGACAGGTGAATGGACTTGTTCATAGTTGCACAGCTAAGAAGTATCTGAGGCTGGATTTGAACTCAGGTCTTCCTGACTCCAGGCCTGGTGCTCCAACCACTGTACAACCTAGCTGCCTCAAGTCCTTGGGCTAGACTCTGAGGGTACAACCACAAAATGCAGTCTACTCTTAAGATATTGTATGTTCTGAGAGGACATAAAATGTGCACAAAGTAGAAAAATGAGGGAGGAGGAAAGGAAACAAGCATTTATTACTTCCCAAGTATAACCATTATTACATTTGATTATCACAATATCCCTAGGAGGTAAATGCTGTTATTATCATCCCCATTTTATAGACAAGGAAATTGAGGCAGGCAGAGGTCAAATAACTTGCCCAAGGTGATACAGCTAGTAAGCGTTAGAGACGAGATTTGAACTGGGGTCTTCCTGACTCAAGTCCTAGTGTGGTGCCACTTGTCAAGCCACTGACAAGTCTTCTCAGAAGAAGAAGTTGTTCTTGAGTTGAGCCTCAAAGAAAGACAAGGATTCTGAAAGGGATTGTGGAAAATCATGGTTAAGTCCAGTCAAGTAGCATTTATTAAGTGGCTATTATGTGCCTGGCATCACACTAAGCTAATGGCTTTGGCAGCTGTGTGGAGGATGGATTGGAGAGGGGAGAGGGAGGAAGCAGGGAGGCCAATTAGGAGGATACTTCAGCAGGCTGAATAAAGGGGAGGAAAGTCTGCACCAGGCTGGTGGCTGGTGTGAGTGGAGAGAAGGGGACCGATGCTAAGGAGGCTGTACAGCTAGAAGTAACCAGGCTGGGGAATGGAAAGTGCGGGGGGGAGGAGAAAGAGAATCATGGATGGCCCTCTATATAATATCAATATTATTAATGTAACAATTTAGAAATCTACAATAAAATATAAATAATAAAATTAAATTCAATAATGATAATAAATGGGAATACAAAAAGGGCAAGAAAAACTTAATCCTTGCTCTCCCACTTTGCTGGAGGTGAGGGGGTCATAAGATGCAAACAGCTATGTTGGTTGGGTGTTGTCTGTTCTCAGAGAGGACCCAAATGACATCCCTGTGCTAGAGTCAAGTTTCAATGTGTCTGACTGGCTGATCAGACCAATAGGAGCTCGGAATGCTTTACCACAGGTTGGGCACAAATAGTCCATGGATCATTTGGGGTGGATGCTCTAACAGCACATGCTGTGTTTCCTTTGAGCTGCTTCAATTCTGCTTTGCTCACAGAGCACAGCACCTTTTCTGATGTGGGTGTGCCATTTTAAGTGGTTGTGTGCCAGTGTCTCCCATGTCACACAATCAAGTTCTTAAGTGAGACCTTGAGAATGTCCTTGTATTACTTCTTCTGACCACCATGTGAACGCTTGCCCTGTGTGAGCTCTCCATAAAACAGCCTTTTTTGCAAGCGTACGTTTTGCAGTTGAACAACATGGCCAACCCATCAGAGTTGTGCTCACAAATAATCTATAAATACATATTAATTACATATGTATAATTTTATATCTATCTCTCTAATCTCTCTCTGTCTATCTCTCTATCTATCTATCTATGTAGCTCGGTGGCACAGTGGATAAAGTGTCATGCCTAGGCCTGGAAGACTCATGTTATGAGTTCAATCCAGCCTCAAGCACTTAACAGTTGTGTGACTGGTGAAGTCACTTAACCTTACTTGTTTCAGTTACCTCATCTGTAAAATGAGCTGGAGAAGGAGATGGCAAACCACTCTGGGTGGTTTGACAAGAAAACCCCAAACGGTGTCATAAGAGTTAGACATGAGTCAACATAACATATAAAAATGACTCAACAACTACCTCTCTTTTTCTCTCTCTTTCTCCATCCACCTATCTATGTATCTATGTATCTATCTATCTGTCTGTCTTTCCATCCATCCATCCATCTGTCTATCTGTCTGTCTGTCTGTCTATCATCTATCTATCATTAGGGAGCATCTCAGAGGGAAGGCATACTATTAAAGAGGACCAGGGAAGCTGTCTTGCGGAAAGAAAACCAGGAGAGCTAGGAGGCAGAGATGAGGAGGAAGAATGTTCCAAGCATAGGGAATAGTCAATGAGAATGTCTGGAGTTGGGAGATGGGATATCACATGAGAGGAACAGCAAGGAGGCCAGTGTTCCTGCATCACAGAGGCCCTGGGGGAGATTAAGGTATAAAAGCCAAAGAAAGGATTTTTTATTTGCTGCTATAGGAAACAGGGAGTCACTGGAGTTTATTGAATGGGTGGATAATATGATCACACCTGAACTTTATATCTATCTATCTAACATATATATGCTTTACATATGTTTTATATATGTAACATAAGTATATAACATACATATGTTATAGATAGATAGATACAGTGGATTATCTATCTATCTGCTAATAATAGTGGTCAAGCTGTGAGTTGATAGGGGTCTGCACTAGGGTGGTTTCACAGTATCAGAGACAAGGAAGCACATACAAGAACTGTTATGAAGGTAGAAACAAGAACACTTGACAAAAGATGGGATATAGAAGGTGAAAAAAAGTAAGGAGTTGAGGGTGACACACTGGTCTCAAGTACGTGTGGTTGCAAGGATGTTGATACCCTCCACAGTAAGGGGAGTCAGGAAGAGGAGAGTTTTGGGGTGGGGGAAATGAGTTCTATTTTGGACATGCTGAGTTTAAGATGTCTGCCGCACATCCAGTTCAAGTTGTTTAATAGGCAAGTGGAGAGGAGAGACTAGGGGTCCACAGAGGGGTGCCAGGCAGGTAGAGCTGAGAGTCAAACTGAAATCATGGGAGTTGATGAGATTGCCGAGTGAAATAGTATAGGAAAACAATAGAAAGACAGAAAAACAGCCACAGGAATCTGATCCCAATATTGCTGAAGAAATTGAAAGAATCTAAAAGGCCATCTAGTCTAGCCGTTGTTTTACAGAGAGGGAAACTCAGACCCAGGAAGATTAAAAGGGAATGCATTGTAGGAATGAGAAAGGGTTTGTGTTTAAAATTAGAAAGGAGATGATGGAGTACTGATTGTAGCAAATGTATAGAAGTCCAGAATGGCAGGATTTGTGTTTGGTTGCTGTGCTGGAGCAGGACCAAAATGACATCACCATGTTGTAGTCAAGGTACAGTGTGCCCGAATGTAGCTGATCAAATCAATATTAGCTCAGAAAGTTCTACCACAGGTGGGCACAGATAATCCAAACAAGCATTTGAAGTGGGGATTTCTCTAAATTTGCACATCTCACATTTCTTTTGAGCTACTACAATTCAGCTTTGCTCATGGAGCACAATATCTTCTTTGATGTGGGTACGCCATGCTGGGCAGTCTTGTGCCAGCATCTCCCAAGTCTCACAATTGATTCCAAAGCTCTTCAGAGAGACCTTGAGAGTGTCCTTGAATTGCTTCTTGCTTTGTGTGAGTTCTCCTTAAAATAGTCTGAGACAAACGTAAGTTTGGCATTTGAACAAACTGGCCAGCCCATCAGAATTGCACTCTTGAAGTCAGATTTGAATGCTTGGCAGTTTAGTTTGAGAAAGGACCTCATTGTCTGGTACGTTATCTTGCCTTCAGAGTCTTCCTAAGATAATTCAAATGGAAGTCATTCAGTTTCCCGGCATGGCACTGCTAGGCTGTCCTGGTTTCACAGACATACAACGAGATCTATAGAATTTGTAAAGGGAAGTAAGTTGGAAAAAGAGGTAGAAAGTAAATGAGAATGGGTATTAATTGTCAGGCTAAGGAATTTTTATTTTATCCTCTAGTTAATGGGAAGTCACTGAAGGTTTTTGAGAAAGGAAATAACAGCACATTGAGTCTGTGTTTTAGAAAGATAACTTTGGCAGCTGTGTGGAAGACTGATGGGAGAAGGGAAAGTGTGGAATCAGGGAGACCAACTAGGAGGATACTTTAGCAGCCTAGATAAAGGGGATGAAGGCCTACACTAGGTGGGTGGCTGGTGTGAGTGGAGAGAAGGGGATGAATGCCAAGGATGCTATAGAGTTAGAATCAACCAGACTGGGGAATGGATAGAATGCTGAGAAATAAGAAGAAATAGAATCATGAATGACTCTAAGGTGCTGAACCTGGGCGCCTGACTAGATGGCAGGCTCTTAAAAGAAATGAGGAAGGATGAATGAGTGTTGAATTTAAGAGGGAACAAAAAAAGGAAGTCAGGTCACCTGACTCCAAATCCTGGGCTCTTTCCACCAAAGAGGCAACCTGTGAAGGACACAGATCTTAAGAGCACCTACCTCCCAGAGATGTTGTGAGGATCAAAGGAGTTTACTTAGCATTGTGCCTGACACATAGATGTGCTTAATAAATTCTCTCTTCCTTCCTTCCTTCCTTCCTTCCTTCCTTCCTTCCTTCCTTCCTTCCTTCCTTCCTTCCTTCCTATCAAACTAAAAACTAACAGCCCACCAAACTCTCAAGTCTAGCTTGAACCAGATTGAAATGTAATTGAGAAATGTTTAACAAAATAAATAAAAACACAATACAACATAGACAATGTTAATTTGTGGTTTTCTAAGTCAATATACGGGCAGAAGGGATCTGTTTCTATTTGAGTTTGATAGTACTGCTTTAGAGGGAAGAGAGGAACAGAAGCACCATTTTTAAACTAAGACTTCTTTCCCCCCAGAGGGAGGCAACTGTTTAGAATTCTGGGGCAGATATTTCAGTCTACTTAAGTGTCAGGAGTTGGAAAACCCCAAAGCACATTTTGCCTTCAAGCTCCTCTCTTCAACTCATCTGCATTTCAAGGCAAATTTAGCTCATGTGTTTTAGATTCATTTATACTCATCTCCAAATGTTTTGCAAAAACAATAATGCCCAGAGAGTCTAAGTCCTTTATTTCAGTGTTGGCAAAATCTAAACCACCCCAAAGAAACTTCTGAAGTAAGAAAATTTCCAAGATTGTTCCTCAGGCCAGACTTAGGAAAAACTCAGCAGCTGCTCATTTTGGGATGGAAGACCTCATTTCCTCAGATCTGGTCTGTTTACCTTTTTTATAAGGGGGAGAGGGAAAAAAAGGAAGGAGAAAAGAAGAAAGAGAAGGAGAAAGGAGAGGTAGAGAAAAGGGGAAAGGGGAGAGGAAGAGAAAAGAAGAGCATAGAGTAGAAAAGAGAAGAAAAAGAAAATCGAGGGATAAGAGAGGATAGAGGAAAAAAGCAGAGGAGAGAAGATGAAAAGATGAGAGATGGGGAGGGAGAAAAAGAGGAGGAAGAGGAGGAGGAGGGGAAGAAGCAGCAGAAGAAGACAAAAAAAGAAAATCGAGAGAGAGAGGGAGAGAGAGAGACTGAGAGAGATGGAGAGTCTTATCTACTTTGTCGTAGTCATAGAACCTTAGTGTTGTAAGGGGTCTTAGAGGTCATTTAGTACAACCCCTCCTTGAAGCTTATACTCCCTCTGTAACAAGTCTAAAAAGTGGTCATCCTACTCTCAGCCAATTTCTTTTGTATCCAACATGACACCTTTGTGTGGGGTTGCTAGTTAGAGTTTAGGGTACAATGTCAGGACAGAAATTCTCTGTATAGTTGAACCCTTTGCTGTCATTATACCTACTGGACTAGCCAGCTTCAACTGCAGTTGGAATTACTATACAGTATTGAAAAGATTTCCCATCTACCCACCCCTCATCACTACTCCCCCACAATGTTAAGCCAAGAACTATTAGATGCTTGGACAAGAAATATGAGTGTCTCCAAATATGGAGGGTGGTGAAGTTAGGGGGAGAGTAAATTTGATACTCTGAACCCAGACAGCCTATAAAAAGTGGTGTACACTTGACCTAAGGCATTTTAGAGCCAGCTGGTCTTCCAGAGTTTATGAGGCTTTTTCTTTGTTTTCCAAACTTGTGAAGAATGTGGTGGTAACAATCCACTGTTCTCAGAAACAGCTTTTTATGATTATTTTGTGAAGTCACAAGCTACTGGCATCATGAAAATGTACTTGCCTTTGGAAATCTGATCAGACTGATGTTTATGATGACTGCATCCTTCTCCAAAGCAACACTATTCACTTTTGTCTTTTCGCCAGTATTGAAAACCCTTTCTGCCTCCAAATTAGATTACTAATTTAATTACTAATAGATTACTATTAAAGTTCTATGCTTTTTCACTATAGAACGTAAGCTCCCTGAAGTCAGGGAGTATTTAAATTGGTTTTCTTTGTTTACACAGCAGATTGCCTTGTACCTAATACAAGTTTAGTATTGGAGTGGTGGTTGGAGTGCTGGATTATAGAAAAGAGGTCATTCATAATGTGGTAGCCTTTAGGTCGGAGGATCCATTCATGCAGAGAAGACCTGTGTATACTTGGGGTAATTCTAACTTCGCTGGCTCTATTACATTACCTAAAGGATCTTCAGCTTCTGACATAAAAACAAAAGACATCAAAAGTTAAATAATAATGGAGGTATATTTCTCTCTCTCCAACCAAAACTTTTCTTTGTGGACACACAACACTCGAAGTATCAGTAGTTTCAATTATAAGTCAGTGGAATAGATGAGTGGAGGGCTCTGTGTCCAGTGGTAAGAGTGAATTTAAACACTAAATAGTAACTGATTCTCTTTTACCCAGGAACCCTGAGGGTCTTCACCACCCAGCTTGATTTTTTTTTTTAATTAAAGGGGCCATCCTCTGAGCAACTACTTTAAAAAGCCTATTCATTGAATGGATGTATCTCACTCAAAGTGAAAATCTGATAGGACTTCAGCCTAAAAGGGCCAGGATCTCCCATTGCATCCTGGGCCATCTCCAGTCATTCTGATGAATATCTGGTCACTGGACCCAGATGGCTCAGGAGAAGAAAGTGAGGCTGGTGACCTTGCACAGCCCTCCCGCACTCAAATCAAAGTCAACCGCAAGTCATGTCATCATCTTGATGTCATGGTCCTCTTGGAGAATGAAGGACAAACTCAATGGAATAGATAGTACTTCTAAGTCTATGAGTAATGTCACCCCTCTCTTCAGGGACATGAAGAGTCTCACTAATTTAAGACACGTTCATTGTACAGGTCCAAGTGACTTACAGGACTATTCTAGATAGAGAGGACTCCTCCATGTTGGCAATGCCCTTTGAGGTCTTTCTATCTATATATCTGTTCTATCTTGACTATTTTCTTCAGTTCTTGCTTCCCTCTTCTCATAGGACGTGTCCCCAGTTGGTTCATAGCTTTGATGTTTTCCTTAGCTCCCAGTCAATAGTGCTTGCCCACTCTCCTGGGGGACCAGCTCTTTAACTACCAGAAGAACTTCTAAGTGCGCTTATAGTTCAGAAATATACCTCCATTATTATTTAACTTTTGATGTCTTTTGTTTTTATGTCATCATCTTTCTGAATATATTCCTACCACTTCCCTAATATCCAGAAAGCCATCCTTGGTAACAAAAATTTAAAAGGAGAAGAGGAGGAAAAAAAAGTTTAGCAAAACTAAGCAACACTATCAATTGACCATGTGTTCAATGTTCCATACCTGTAACTCCCACATCAACGAAAAAGAGAGGGAGATGGATTTTCTCATCTTTCCTTTAGTGACAAATATGATAATTGTAGTGACTGTTCAATTTTCTTTTGTGTGTGTGTGTGTGTGCGACTGTTGTTCTTTCTGTTTTGTCATAGTCATTGTGTATATCATTTTCCTGGTTCTGCATTCGTTTCCATGTCTTCATTGAATTTTTCACTTTTATAATTTCTTATGTTTCAATCACATTCCATTATAGTCATGTTCTACAACTTGTTTACCATTCTCCAGTTGATGACCATCAATTTTTATTTCTAGTTCTTTTCTACCCCCAAAATATTGCCATGGATATTTTGCTGTATGTATGAGATCTTTCATTCTTTGACCTCTTTGGATATACGCCTAGCAGTGGAGTCTCTGCTGAGTCAAAGGATATGGACATTTTAGTCACTTAGTGTAATTCCAAATGGCTTTCCAGTATGGTTTGGCCACCTCCATTATTTCTAGGCTTTCTTTTACACAGTTTTTCCTTCCATAAGAGTCTCTTGGAAACTATGGGAATATTTTCTCCTTCTCTGCTTCCAACTCTGTGTAGGTTCACAATGATTCATGATGTTTTTGTCTTCTCTTCTCCCACGTCTGATTGGCATGTCTCCTGTTGAGGCCAAAGGCTTTAGGAGGAGCATGCAGGCTTCGAGCTCTCCCACCTTGGACCTCCCAGACAATGACTTATGTTTAGAATTCTCTTCTGTGTATCTTTTTTATTGTACCATAGTTATTTGTGCTCTGTCCCTCTACTGGACTGTAGGGACTATGTCTTATCTATACTTCATATTTTCTTTCGTGATAGCTAGTAATAATAATGATAGGTAGCATTCTGTGACAAATGAAAAGCCCCAAGAGACAGGGTTTCTAGGTAGTTGATGATCAATCTATTAATTAGACTAGCTAATAATCAACAAATTGATGGTCAGTGGTTTCTCTCAGAGAGCAAAAGACAAAGCCATGGAGAAGTTGAAAGCCTTAATATACTTTTAGAAAATATACTTTTTAGAAAATCAAACCTTATTGGTGGTCATTTAATGAGGAGGTGGACTAGAAATCTTCAGCTCTTCCTGCTGAGAATGTGGCTTGATCATGAGACTTGGCCACACCAGCAATTTGGATAGGGGAATCCATCTCTACCCAGACTACTCAGGTTGGTTTTCTCCTTCATCATCTGAGTCATCCTAACTTCTAATGGAGAGTTACAAAGGCAGGGGCTCATTTCCTCACATTCAGAACTCACATAGACTGGATTCTGTTTATATGCTAAACAGACTTAAGGTCTCCTGGTTAGGTGGGGTCCTACCCAAGATCAAGGAACATGTTCCCCAAAGATTAGGGACAACTCATCAATTAGCCAAGTCCTTCAGAGACTGAATGACCTTCTACAGGAAAGTGGAAATAATGAAGAAAATAAGAAAACATGAGAAAAATAAATGAGAAATGAGGAACTAAATAGTCTGGATCCTAATTAATATGGTTTATTAGTGTAACAGAATACAATTTCTTTCAATTCATATAGCATTTTAAGATTTATAAAGTTCTTTCCATATTCAGTTCTTTTAAAGTAAGTTATTTTGCCCATTTTACATTTTACAGATGAGAAAACTAAGGCAGAGAGGGGTTAAGTGACTGGTCCAGACTCACATAACTTGCAATTATTTGAGGCAGGACTTGAACTCAAGTCTTCTTGGTTTCAAGTCTGACAGCTCCATTCACTGTGACATCTAGCTGCCATCACCTTCACAGTGAAGGATCCTAACGAATGTCTGTTTCGTTGAGCTGATGAACTGAAAGGATTGAGCTAATCCAAGAGAGGAACTAGAGATAGTAGCTTGGAGAAAGTGCAGACCTAGACGGGAAGAAAAGTGAGGAAGGTGAGTTCAGGAGGCTTTGAGGGTATGGGAAACCCATCCTCTTGGTGAAGCCCTTCTAAGGCCTTCCAGCCCTGTTAATCTGGAACTTCTATGTTAGCTTGTGTTGTTTATTTTTTTCCCTGTGTGTGTCCTGTGAATAAATGGGACCCCAGGCAGGAGGGAGATGAGTCAGATCCAATCCCACCTGGTGTTTTCTTTTTCCTTCTCAGCTCTATACATGACCTTTACTTTATAGCTCTAGGGTGGGGCCCCTTCTGTGTCTCTTTCCACCCCTGCCATCAATCCCTGCCTAGCTGTGTGTGGATGCCTCTTTTATTTCCCTCAGCTCACCTGGAGAGAGGGATTGGGTATTTCATCACAGGGGCTTCACTTCCATATTCTTTACCTGAGGTCTACAAACCTCCAAGGGGTGTGTGGAGAAATTTCATGGGGTCTGTGAACGTGGGTGGGAAAACATTTTATCTTTATTTCAACATAATTGGTTCCTTTTGTAATCCTATGTGTTTTATTTTATGCATTGAAAAATGTTATTCTGAGAGAGAGTTCATAGACTTTATCACACTGCCAGAGGTCTATGACACAAAAAAGGTTAAAAATCACTGACTTATGGGAAATAAGCAGGAAGAAATGTGCTTACAGAATGGAGAACTGTTGAATTATAGAACATAGGTATATTCTTGTAAGGTACCCTTCCCTTTAGCTAGCTTATGATAGCACTAAGGTTTGGAAAGCACTTTACATATAAACTAATTTGACCCTCACAACAACCTGTGAGGTAGGTGCCATTACTATGCACATTTTACAGATAAAGAAACTGAGGCACAGAGAGATTATGTGAGATACAAGAACAGAAAGAGATAGCAAAAGGCAGAGACAGATCTATGGATGAACAGAGAGGCAGAGATGGAGACAAACAGTGATAAGGAAGGGCAGAGACAGAGAAAGAGGCAAAGGCAGGAAGACAAATGACAGAGACAGGCAGACCAACAGAAATACAGAGACACATAGACAGAATAAGACACAGAGACAGAGATGGAGAGAGAAAGAATGAGAATTTTGGGGGGAAAATCATACAAGATTATCAGTTGATCTGGGTAACTACATGACAGACTTATATTTGCCCTACTACACAGAGGTCATATAGTGGTTTTATCTTTTCTTCTTACCAGAGCTAAGTGCTTCACCTCCTTAGCCAGTCTCTGCAGTAATTCAGTCATTCCTATTTACCTGGTCATTAAAAGAGACTAAGGGAGCTGGACTCTGTTCCAAAGGCCTTCTCTACATGGAGGAAAACCCCTTTTTGTTTTCTGGGTGGTGCCTGGAATGTGTCATGGTGGGTAGGGCAGACCTATGGGTGGTGTTGGTAGAGGTGGTGGCCAGTAATTGCAGGGCTTGGTGGTTGTTAGGGCAGTGGCCAGAGATCAAAGCCAAGGGAGACTGATTGAAGGCCAAGGGTAGGTCAGGTTCAAGACAGGACAAGGAAAAGCTGAGTTCCTGCCTACTTGACTGACCCAGCTGGGGGTGGGGGCGACAGACCTAGGGGGTGGTTAACAGGCTGAGTCAGAATCAGATAAGCTGGAAAGGTAATAAGACTTCGAAGAGGGTCACAAATAGTGATCCAACTCTGAGTAGGAGAGTTGTGTGGGTATTATCTTAGATTTAGAGGGAAGGACCCTTAGAGGTCATTTAGTTCAGTCTTCTCATTTTACAGATGTAGAAGCTCAGAGTCATTAAGTGACTTGCCTAAAGGTATAAAAAAATTTGAGTCCATTCCAAGGGTCTTTTGGGCAAGCACGGACAATTTAGCTGGGTCTCTGGACGCATCCTCTGAGTCTGGGGGCAAGGAGATGTCTTTGGGGGAGAGTAGGCAAAGTTTCTCTGATCCCCCAGAACATAGCGTTCTTGGATTTTGCTGTCCCACTTATTTCCTGCTCATTATCTGCTACCACGGCCACCATCATCTATCAGAGCCTGGACTCCATATCGTCTTCAAGCCTTTCTTTGGAAGAGAAAGAGTTCATAGCTGGAAGGCTAGGACAAAGACAAAATGCCTCTGATGTTACCATTTTGCCAAGGGCCAGCACTGGTAAGAACCACATCTGTTATGATTCATACACAGCCACATGTGAGGAATCTTCGACACACCTGCAAGCAGAAGACTCCCTCTTGGGTTTTTGGCTTCCTGTGCTTCTTCCTTATGAAAGCCATCTCTCAGAAAAGGATTTAAAATCCTTTCTGAACCCTCTGGTGTAAGATAGTTGGAATTTTAAAGATTTGTTCCTATCTTGGGATTATATTTTGATGGACTCTGGAGTTAGAGTGATAAAATTCTGATGGAATTTCAGTCAATAGCAGGTAGATGTCAGAAGGCACTCCTGAAATCATGGTATGTTGGTAGCTGTGATAGATAGAGAGATATAAATATAAATATATATATATATGTCTGTGTGTATGTATATTTGTGTGTATGTACACATACACGTACACCCATATTGTGTATATGTATATATGTGCATGTTATTATCTGTATATGTATGTATATATGGTTTTTTCCACTTAATAGTATTTTATTTTTCCCAATTACATGTAAAGAGAGTTTTCAACATTCACTTTTATAAGATTTTTGAGTTCCAAGTTTTTTCTCCCTCCTCTCCCCTTTTCCCTACCCAAGATGACAAGTAATCTGATACAGGCATGCACAATTATATTCAACCTATTTCCACGTTAGTCATATTGTGAAAAAGAAATCAGAACAAAAAGGAAAACCACAAGAAAGAATAAAACAACAAAAGAGTGAAAAGAGTATTCAATCTACATTCAGACCCCATAGTTCCTTCTGTGGATGTGGATGGCATTTTCCATCATGAGTTTTTGGTATTGTCTTAGATCATTGCACTGCTGAGAAGAGCTAAATCTGTGAAAGCTGGTTATCACACAATGTTACTGTTGCTGTGTACAATGTTCTCCTGGTTCTGCTCACTTCACTCAGCATCAGTTCATTTAAGTCTTTTCGGGTTTTCCCTAAGTCTACCTGCTTATCATTTCATATAGCAAAATAGTATTCCATTACATTCATATGTCACAACTTGTTCAGTCATTCCCCGATTGATGGTCATCCCCTCAATTTCCAGTTCTTGGCCACCACAAAAAAGAACTGCTATAAATATTTTTGTACAATAAATTTTTTCCATTTTTCCTTTCCCATTTTTTTATCATCGCTTTGAGATTTATGTATGTGTGTATGCATATGCATATGTGCATTTGTGCGTGCGCATATGCATGTGTGTGTGTGTGTGTGTGTGTGTGTGTGTGTGTGTGTGTGGGTGTGTGTATCTCAGGGCTATGGGCCTCTGGCCACATAATTTAAGTCCTTAGTCCTCCAGATGATTGTAAAGGTAGGAGTTTCCTTATTGGAAGACCCCTATAAGAATGAAAACATTGGTTTAAACAATAAAAAAAAAAGACCAGATTAAAAAAAAGTCTGGCCCTAAATTTATCTCTGCTCGTGCCTTTTTAGAACTTTTTCTAGACAGTTGGTTGTTGGCCTTTGCTCTCAGAGAGGACCTAAATCACATCACTGTGCTAGAGTCAAGTTACAGCGCATTTGGCTGTGGCTGATCAGACCAAAACAAGCTTGGAACACTCTGCTACAGGTTGGGCACAAATAGTCTACGTGAACATTTGGGATAGATTCTCTGAATTTGTACATCTTGTGCTTCTTTTGAGCTACTTCAATTCTGCTTTGCTCATAGAGTATAGCACCTTTTGGTATGGTGCAGTGGAATGAGTGCTAAACTTGAAGCCCCAAGAAGTGAATCCAAATCCCTTCTCTGGTATCTAATGCCTGTGCTATGAGGCAGTGTGGTTTAGGGGATAGAACTCTGGAGTCAGTGAAATCAGGAAGACCTGAGTTCAAATCCTGCTTCTGATACTTCCTGACTATGTGATCCTAGGTAAATCACTTAAAATTTTTGTTTGCTCACCTGTAAAGTGAAGGATGACTCCATTGACTTCCAAGGGTCCATCTACCTCTAAAAGTATAGTCCGTCATCCTCGTTGTTGGATATCTGACTGCAGTTAAATGCTGGTACCACATGAATAGACATACAAAGCATCTACTAAATAAACACCAGGTACACAGAGAGGTCCAGCAGAATAGGGACGGAGGGTGGGGAGAAAGTATTAATAAAGCACTGAAGGCCATTCCAGTGTATGTCCCAGTTATCTTCAAGTCACTGTATTCTATGGCTCTAGAACCCATCTTTTACTTTCTAATTCAAACCTCCATCCTGGTGCTGTCGACTTCTGATGGTTGACCATTCACCATTTCTTGGCCAGATCCAGACAAAACTCAGTACATCCTGGCCATTTCCATGTGTGTCTTTTTCCTCCTTCCCCCATCCTCTTCCTATATCTGCCCTCCTGCTCTAGCTCTGAGAATAATGATCAGATCAGCCCCACCACTTCTGGAAAGAGAAT
Organism: Bettongia penicillata ogilbyi; assembly: GCA_023548195.1. NCBI lineage: Eukaryota > Metazoa > Chordata > Mammalia > Diprotodontia > Potoroidae > Bettongia > Bettongia penicillata. The sequence continues at coordinate 7,205,106 of JAJHZJ010000100.1, forward strand.
CAGCTGTCTTGTGGCCACTTACTATCCCTCTGACTTCCCTCCAGAACCCTCCTCCTTGGCCACCAGTTCCCTCTTTGTGATGTTTTCCGCTGTATGGCCCAGAGGGAGTGGCCTACCTGATAAGTGCATCCATGTCCAATGTCAGGATATTAGACACCTGGGACAAGAAGCAAAGCATAACTTTTACTGTAGGGTTGTCTCTGCCTGGAAAGAAGTGATTCTCCAGGGCAAAAAGCAAACCCTCCATCCCACTTCCAATGGAAAAAGCATAGCTGTCCCTTAGAGGAAGTGAGGGTTGTGCAGAATTAGCCTTAATGGGTGAGATGGACAAGGGCCTAGCTCTGATGCCTAAATTAAAATTACCCTTTGGCAGTCAGGATCTTTCCTGATTCCTTCCCCTCTCCCTGTTAGGACTATCTCTCTTCCCCCACTCCTCCCCCCCCCGCCCCGCCCCTTGTTTTGTATTTACTAATCTGTGTTTCCCCCAGTAAAATGTAAGATCCCAGAGAGAAAGAACAATTCTTGGTGTTTGTCCTTGTAGATCCAAAGTCCAAGGGAATACCTGGTATATTTTCCCCAAAAACTTGGTAATTTCTTTGGTATAGGAAACTCCCATTAAGGAAATTCCTCTCTACCATTTGCAGATCAGTGCTTAACTATGCATACACAATAGGTGGTTAATAAATGTTCATTGAATAAAGATATGAGTTGGAGGGGAAGGAGAAAACTGTTAGCTTTGGACTTCAGGCCAACTGTCTACTTCTCCCAAGATCTTTATTGGTTAATCAGAAGTGACAAGTATATACATATATACATACATACACACAGACACATACATATATACATATACATACATGTGTGTTTGTGTGTGTGAGTGTATACATACATGTATAAAAATTAAAACCTCCATCTCCTTCCCAAAAGAATCATTCAAACAAATTTAAGATGAAAGCAGCCAGAATAATTGCAGCAAGTGTGGAACTGTGGTTAATTTGTATAGATTTGCATGTCATGTTTCCAAATCCGTCGATCTAAACTCTATTATGTTCATCCTCAGTATTAACACAAGAAATTGACTCATTATATAAATGAATGTAGTCAGACTTTAATTAACTGGACTCCCCCTCACCCCACCCCCACTTCCCCAAAAAGCAAGTGCACTGAATTAATAGGGACCATTTTCAAAGAAATAATGGTTTGGCTTCTTTCAAATAAATGCACTGTAGTTTCTTCAGCAAGGCTAATGGTATTATAAGTCAGATCAACTAGCATTTTTTTTTTTACAATGCTATGAATTGGGGTGATTGCTTACTTAAGCTTTGGTAGACCCTAAACTGCCAGTGCTGGGCAATGACTCAGGGAGGCAGCTGATCATGGAGAAGGACTGACAGAGAGTATAGCTAATTTTTTTTGAAAGTCAAGGTCATTGTTGTAAGGGAGTATAGGATGGATACTGTTTTCTTTTTTGCCCATGTAGGATACGTACCCACTTGGGTATATCTAGATGTGACTCATAGGAGGCAAGAACAGATTCTCTCTCTCTCTCTCTCTCTCTCTCTCTCTCATTTCTTTTCTCTCCATCCTCTTCTTCAAGGAAAACTTTGATTCCCGCCCAGAAGGGAAACTAGAGCTTGGGAACAGAGGCTGGACACTCTGGCCTCCTCAAACAGAAAGGGTACTAGACTAGAATTAAATCTATTTGCTTCCTTAAATATTGTTAGTTTACAGAAAGTAATTTGGGGGTTCAAGCTATAATCTTGATCTTTATTCTTTAACAGGAAAGCAGAGTCCCAAGTTCTATATCCAAAGCTTGACTGCCTTCCAACCATATGTGAGTTTCATAATGGACACACATAGGAAATAGCAAATAAACTCATTTATCCTAGTCAATAGCAAAATAGAAATCAGAGAGAGAGAAAGAGACACATAGAGACAGAGAGACAGAGACAGAGAGAGACAGAGACAGAGAGAGCATACATGGGAAAATACATAATAGAAAATACCAAGTAGAAGAGCTCTTCCATTGAGAATGAGAAGAGTCAGTTCAACCATGAGAGAGAATCTCGGAGTCTGGGATTCCACCCTAAGGGAAATTCACCAAAGTCTGTAGTGTAGCAAACTTGGGACAGGGGCATGATAGAAAGTGCCAGCTCCTCTACATGTCAGCTTCTTCCCAGAGTCTTTCTTTTCCTTTAGGGAGCTGAAGAGAGGTTGGAACAGCATATCTCCTCTCCCAAAGCTAGAAGACAGAAGACCCCTCTTTTCCCTGCTGTTCTCACCAACTCCACCCACTTTTCACACACAATTGGTGCACTGAGTAATCATTAATCACCAAAGAGGCAAGGGTTCTCTACAACTGGCCCACTGAACCAAGGTTTACTATGTTATAATAATAGCTGCCATTTATGCAGCATTTAAAGGTTTGCAGAGGCAGCCTATTGTGGTGTATGGTGACCTGGACTTACAGTTAAGAAGACCTGAGTTCAAATCCCATTTCTTACACCTACTAGCTATAGGTTATTCGGTTATTCAACAAGTCACTTAACCCCTCAATGCCTCAAACAACTCTTTAAGACTTTAAGACTCAGACGAGGTACTGAACTGCATTGCATTTCTTCACCAGGAGTTCCCCACACCAATGAAATATTGATTACTATTCACAGGAAAGGCTGATAAAGTGTTATATATACATTCACAACCCTGTGAAATAGTCACTATAATTATTCTTGTCTTTATTTTGCAATTTAATTATCCTACACAGCCTTCCCTGAGCCTCAGTCACAGGATACCAAGTGGGTCTGTTCATTCCAGAGCTAGCCTACAATCCTTGCAGTGATTATTTAGAAACAGTATATTATAGTGGAAAGAGCACTAAATTTGGAGTCATTCTGAGCTTGGCCACTTAGTACCTGTGGTGGTAGTGGGGCAGGGGAAGCTTAGATGGCACAGTAGATAGAGCTCTGGGCCTAGAATCAGGAAGACTCATCTTCCTGTATTCAAATGTGGCCTCAGATACTTATTAGCCATGTGACCCTGGGCAAGTCATATGAACCCTATGTGCCTCAGTTTCCTCATCTGTAAAATGATCTGGAGAAGGAAATGACGAAACCCTCCATAATCTTTGCAAAGAAAACCCCATATGGGGTCATCAAGAATAAGACATGACTAATATAAGTGAACAACAACCTTTGTGATACCGGGCTAGTAATTTAATTTCATAGAACTTCATTTTCCTAATGATAGGGTTCGAATATGCTCTTTAAGGTCCTTTCCAGGTCTCAGTCCAATGACTTTATGATTTTTGTCTGTTATATCAGGTCCTGGCACATTGGCACATAGTAAACACAATAAACGTTGATTGATCTATTCCATTTCAGGCTATATTTCATGTTTATATCAACCAGTTTTCACCTGAATAAGAATATTAAGTGAAGAAGAGCCCATGGGAAAGGAAAAGAGAGTATGGTTTACTCCTCTGGGTGGTGGTGGTACCCAGTTAGCACAAACAGAGATGGCCTTGAGTTCTTCGCCTCATCAGAGATAGCCCTGTGGATAAGAAAGATTTGGAATGGGCTTATCACTTGCATACCATTAACCATGTAAGAGCACCTATTACACAGCTTATTCTCTTAAGTAGGTTAATCATGCCCCCTACAATCTTGTTTATACTAATTTACTTAACAACCCTATTTCACAGGATGAAGGTAGAGGTTTGCAGAGGCCCCCTAAGATTCATCAATTCTGAGCTAATGGAGGCTGAATTAATGAGGTCCTACTGTACAAAGGTAATTGTATAATGGCAAACAGGTGTGAAGAGAGAAGGTATCTGTTTATGGTATAAGGCATGACACTTGTCCAGACATCATTCCTTTTTAAGATCTCTGTCTCTCATCATCCAATCACTAATGGCCTCAACTTGTACTCTGGGAATCAGGTCAAACAAAACAGTTTTGCAGGTAAAGTTGAGGCCCAAAGGGTTTAGTTAGTCATCTACATGGTGAGTCACAGAAGCTGAATCTAAATCCCCTTTGCCCCTGAGTCCTGCTCTCGATCCCTTGTCCTGCTGTGATGGGAAAGTTTCTCCTGGAGTATTGTAATGAAGGTACAGAGGCCACAGGAGAGAGCCCTTTGAATTTTAGGGCAAAAAGCATTCTCAGTGAGGGAGGATATGGACCTGCTGATGGTCTCTTAGATCCCAATGACTCAGGGTTGTTGTTATTGGATAGCAGGACAAACACACACATTCCTGAGCTGTTACAAGGTGGTTCTGATTCCCTAAAGGACTTGCAAACCTGCCCTTTCTTGCAGAAGCAGCAAAAAATGTTGTGACTTCAAATATACATCATCCGTGGTCTGAAGGGTGCATCACCCCAGTCCTTTGACCAACCTCTGCAACGCTCTGGGAGTGGGAGGAATTGGTTACCGAAAGGGACAGCAACTTCAGCGGGTCTCATGTTCCACCCCTCCCTCTCTTACCCTCTTCCTCTTTTAAAACAAAAGAATTCTCTGTGTAAAATGGTCAGGCCAGAGCAGGTTAGCTCAGTGGGTTAGGCCACTAGCTCTAACAAGGTCAAGGTTATAAGCTTGGAGCTATAATGAATTAGAATTGTTCTATGTGAAAGGTAAAAGATTTCCCCCCAAAACCCAGGAAGCTATTTTTTGTGTATTTGTCATTTTTTTTCATTTCCTAAACATTTATTTAGCATCTTCTCTATTCTAGACACTGCTTAGTATTAGCACAAGAAATGACTCATTATATAAACGAATGTAGTCAGACTTTAGCTGACTGGCAGTCTCTGGAATTCCCCTTCCCCCATCCCTTGCCTGATCAGTTAGACTGAAATTGCAGACCCCATTTTAGAAGAAATGATCGTTTGGTGCTCTTAGCTTTCTGCAATATGGTGATTCCAACTAGGCTAATGGTGTTAAGTTGTGGTCTTGTTAAAAGCATTTTAATCAAGGATAAAAACTATTCTAGGCTATAGTGAACTGGAGCAATTGCTTACCCAAGTTTTGGGAGTCTCTGAGTTGCTAGTGTTGGACTATTTAATAGCAATTGTAACAGTATCAGTGTCTACAATGACAACATCAATTACAGCCTCAGTGTTGGGGAATGCCTGAATGCTCTCCTATCTCCCTTCTGCCTGGTTCTCCTTAATACTCCTTCCAAGTATCACCTCCTACTGAGATCTTCCTAGATTCTCTTTCCTAGCCCCCAGTTGCTAATAATGCCCCTCCTAAATAACGTTGTGTTAGCTTTGCACATACTTATATGATGGAGTTTGGGAATATGGACAGAATGTCTTTCTCAGTTGAATATAAGCTCCTTGAGGGTAGGAACATTTCTGGGTTTTTTTGGTCTCATTTGTGTTTTGTATCCTTAGTACTTAGCACAGTGTTTGGCACCTAGTAGATGATTAATTAATGCTTATTGATTGATTGGGAACATAAAAATACAAATAAAAAATAGCATCCTACATTCTCCTGGAATAATCAGCAGAGTACAAAAATAATCCTTAATCCAACCTCTGCTAGTTATATTGCACTTTGGAATTTGTAAAGCACTTTACATGATACCTTTTCTCATTTGAGTCTACTACTGGCAGCATTATCTTCATTTTACAGATGAGGAAACTGAGCCTCAGAGAGGTTAAATGATTTGTCTGTGGCCACACAACTATTAAATGCGAGGGAAGGGGCTTAAGCTCGGGTCTTCAAGTTCAGCATTCTAATAAAACACAGTTCAGAGGTCATTTAATACAACCAATTAGCTGTTTTACAATAAACATCTTAAAAATTAAACATCTATTTTGTACAAATAGAGACAGGCAAGAATATGTGAAAAACCCACCATAAATTCTAGCAAACTGATAAATAATAAATAGGCTCAGCTAGGATCATGACCCCAGTTCCTCTCCCTAACTTTTAACTCATTGGTTTCATGTCTGCATATTAAGAGGTACGTTGTTTCTGAAAGAATCATTATTTCTGAATCTGGTGCTTTGAGAAATGAAATAATCAGGCTTTACTGGGTAACTCGATGCATATCAAAGACTCTCTGGGGCACAATCCCAAGTTTCCACCCAATCCCATCCTTCTTCTTAGGCAAGTCTTGGGGAGGCACACCAGACTTCAGCCACTCCACTGAGCTCTATTTTTAACTCCCCAAGGACCAGGTTTCCTCTATTTTGAGAAAAAGCTCAGCTCTGTAGTTTGGTTCAAAAAGTCCTCGCCCAGTTAAAAAAACCCAATATTGAAACCACCGGTCTCAGCCAATGTTCTGAGATACATATAGAGCTACTGAGGAGAAAACCTCAGCCTATGAACAGTCAGGTGGGGAACAGAGACATTTATCTTGTGTCGGACCGGAAGCTGCAGCAGTGGCTAGGGAGCCAAGTTACAGGGATGGGTATGTTTCATCAGGTATGGGCACTGTCATTCAAAACAGCAAAGCAAAGTCTCCAGAATAAGCAGCCCTTCTTGTCTGGTGAGATCTCACTGGAATTCCAAGTAGGCTGTGATAGCCTCCACTGCTCATTCTATATTTTATCATTTGGGAACACTTTTGACAGGTGAGGCTCGCCCTGGTCATAGGTCCAAAAAAGGAGTGTATGAAGATGAGACCATTGAAAGATAACTGAACCTGGAATCACAGGAGCTGAGTTCCAATTCCTGACATACTATTTACTACCGGTATGACCCCAGCAAGTCATTTAACTCCTCTAGGTTTCTGTTTCCTCATCTATCAAATGAAGTATTTGGGGGATGTGGGATTAGATGATATTTAAGATACTTTCTAGCTCTAGATCTTTGATCCTTTGGAAGGCAGAGAGAGTGGAACAGAAGGAGTCCTCAGAGATCTATCCCCAAACACTTGCTATCTGCCCTCAGAAAAGTGATTTTAAATAAGTAGTAATTCCCTTATAAGCATAGCTAGGTATGTCATGCAAAAATGATATACAAGTTGAGCTGTCTAGATCTGTTTCCTTAGGGAATGGACACTTTCTCAGTTACTTTCCTCAATACCCATTTCTTCTTTTCCTATTTCTAGTGTAGCCTATACTCTGGATATCCCTTAGCCTCCTCCTTACCTTGGAACTCAGACTCTAACCCCTGGGCACCTGGGCTCTGATTAATGAGCTCTCAACTTTTCTAGCTGGGTCTGACCCAGCCAGATAATAATAATAAATAATAATGTAATAAACAATGATAAATGTGCTTCCTAGACATTTCTAAACCATGGTCCTTTCCTCCAATACTTTCTCCAATATTTACCTCTAGCTCCCCATTCTCTGAGTTGGCTTCCTATATTGGAATGTAAGCCCTTTGAGGAGAGGGACTGTTTAGCTTACTTGTTTGTGTAACTCCAGAGCTTAACCCAGTATCTGACTTAGAGTGAGAGCTTTATAAATGCCTTTTTCATTCATTCAGTTAAAGTCTTAAAATCTATCTTAATCCTCAAGTTGAGGGAAAGCTATCAGAGTTTCTTAGCTATTTAGTGAATGAAATAAAGATGAGGTGATTATCTCCCATCTCTCTAATCATCTACTCCTGGGGTTTTTTCTAGATAGGAATGAACCTAGAGGATTTTTTGGTGTTATTTTATCCATGAATCCTAGAATCTAACGTAGGAAGAACCACAGAGGTCAACCTCATCCAAGTCATGCATCCTATCTATAGTATCCCCAATAACTGAAGACCTCCAGGGACTCCTCACCCCTCAAAGCAAACTCTTCCATTTTGGCTGGTTCTTACTTTTAGGTAGTTTCCTTATGTTGGTCTAACTGCTTTCTTTGTAATTTCTTCTGAATGATCCTTATTCTGGCATCTAGGGTCAAGAAAGACAAGTCTAACCTCTTTTCCAAACAACCTTTCAACTATCTGAAGTCTACTTTTTTACCCTTTTAATACTAATATGTTGGTAAATGCTTAACAATTGCCTCTCTAGTTGGGGGTTTGGGGGATGGGAAATGTATGCAAGACTTACTTTTAAGTTTAATCCCAGTTATTAACATTTTCTCCTTCACTTTCAGAAGACAATCAACAGAACAATAAATCAAGCCTTGATTGGGTTTACCCAGTTCTGAGGTTTAAATGTTCACTTTGAAAATTTTATAATCAGCTCTCAGAGCTGGTAAAAGTTGGCTCCAGTCCACCCCTCCCTCTAATAATTCTCTTTTTTAGACTAAATACAGGATCATAGATTGAGTGCTGGAAAAAGACTTTAGAAGTTCCCTTGTCTAACCTCACTTTACAGAGGAGAAAAATGCCCTCAGAAGTAAAATGACTTGCCTAAGGTCATACAAGTCATGAGTAGCAGAAACAGATGCAAGACCAGTCCTCTGACTTCAAAGCTAAGGCCCTTTGTACTACAATAGAGCTTCCTTTCTTCACTGGAGTGATCATCTGTTAGTCTGCAAACAAATTCAATTCAACAAATAATCAAATATCCCTTATGCTTCAGCTGGATCTCTTGGGCTACTGCTTGTTCCATGAAGGTTTGAACAATTTCTGAAGTTCTATTGGTATACCCGCTAATAAGCCACTTTTAATTCAATTTTCTTCCATTCAGTTTAATTCAGTTCAACACTGATTGTGTCTTCTATGAATAAGGCATTGTGTTAGGCTTGGAAATGCAGAAAAGACGTACCTAGTCCCTGACCTCAAGGAGCTTATATAACATTACACCATTAAGATAAATATTTGTTAGCAAAGAACTAGGAATAGCTAAATACATTGTCATATGTAAATATAATTGAATATTACTGCATTGTAAGAAATTAGGAATATTGAAGAATTCAAAGAAGCATCAGAAGAGTTCACCCAACTGATGTAAGGTGATATAAGAAGTAGGAAAATATATACAAAATGACTAAAATAATATAAATGGGCAGAACCACAAAGCTGAAAGTTAATTCCATGTAAATATCTTGATCAAGCTAGTCCTTGAAGAAGAGATGAAATGCTTTATCACTATTCCTTCTTTATAGAAAACCCACCTCTCAGTGGGTAAGAAACTTACACAATTACTTATTAGACATACTGGTTATTTGGTTAGCTTGTATTGAACTTTTTTCCTTCTCACTTTTCCTCCCACTTTTTTGTTACAAGGAATGGTTCACTGGGAAGGGCATGGGTATCAATATATTTTGCAATGAAGGCAAATATATAAAAAAAAAAACCCTACTGTATATGTTCTTAATGGCTCAATTCTTATTGACCAGTTTTTTGATACATCAAAAAAAGAATTTTTTTTAAGGGATTGATTCCTGCCTTATCTACCTCAGAGAATTATGGTGAGAATCAAATGGAATTTTGGATATGAAAATGCTTGGTAAGCTACAGAATTCCATGCAGAGGTGAAGAAATATTATGATTACTATTAAAAAGAACAACTGAAAGATGTCAGACTTAACACTTGAACTTTGATAGCAGTATGCGATCTGATTGATATTTATTCTCCTAATAGCATCAGTCAAAACCAAACAGTGCTTATGAAGATGAATTAGGAGTGTGGATAGTTCAACAGTACCCTCTCCCCTTCCCACTGGAAGACAGCTAGCTAATGGAAGGTCAGTGACCCATCATTGGTGAATTGCAACAGACAACAATAAACTATGGACAGGCCCGTGTAAGGTGAAGATAAGAGCATGGGTTTGATTCCTCTTCTGTTTTTGTTTTTTCCTTGATGGCAACCATATTAACTTGGTTACCTTGAAAATGGGTTCCACTGGTGATGGATGAGAGGGGTCGATGAGGAGAAATTATGGTTTAATCAATAAATTCCTCAACACTAGTGGATAAAAAAATCGTAGATCTTCCTGACTAAATGGATAAAGATGGATAAATATGGACCTATCAAGCAGATCACATTTCATTACATGGAAGAACCTGCTCTTACAACTATCCTATTGATATGCTTATCCCAATTCTGATTCAATAAAAGGCTAGCTTAAACTATAGAGAACCTACTAAATGAAAGGCATTGTGCTAGGTGTTGGTATATAGTTGCTGCCATTAAGGAGCTTACAACCGAACAGGAGAAAACAAATATGCACATGAATAACTAGAATGTGGTAGAAGGTAACAAAGTACTTTGAAAATTCAGAGGAGGGAGATTTTTCTGAGTGATGGTGGTAGAAAATCAGGGAGGGCTTCATGAAGAGGTGGAATTTCAGTAGCACCTAAAAAATGGTTGAATATCAATATGAGGAGAAAGAGGATGGGTATTCTAGGTAAGGGGAAAAATGTGAGTGAACCAACGGAGGTAGAAAACTAAGGCATACTCAAGAATGACCTGCCTAGCATGGGACTTAACCTCAAGATTGCGAGTGCTCCATTTTAGGTACAGTTAGTTTCTTTGAGAGACAGCATAGCATAGTAGGTGGAGGATGGGGCTTGGGGTCGAGAAGACTTGGATTCCAATCCCACCTCAGACACAGAGTAGCTTTGTGACCCTAGGCAAGTCACTTAATTTCTCTATACCTCAGTTCCCTCATCTGTAAAGTGAGAAGTTGTACTTGTTGATCATTAAGGTCTCTCCCAAGTCTAAATCTATCTTGTGGTTTAATTTCATCGTTTTATAGATAAGGGCTTCAGCTGTAGTTTTAGAAGTGGAGACCCACAGAGTACCTTTGAACCTGAGAGAACAGTCATTCTGGGATCCTACAGTGAGTGTCATCGACCAAGAAGGTGCTACTTATCTCATCTCCATGTTTGATTATAAGCTCTTTGAAGGTAGGGATTGTGCTCTTTGTAGTGCTTCTCCAGTGCCATATGTGAGGGGTAGATCATCTTGGTTTCTGGAAAATCAGACTCTGACAAGTACTGCCACAGTGAAAAGGCTTTTAGTTTGGATCCAATAATTTTACATGAGGACTCTCCCAATTAAGTTGACTGAAGATCCTTTCTATTCTGTCCAAAAGTTGATTAATTTAAAAAAAAATTTCTTTTTCATTATTAATTTAATCATCATCCTCAAATCTTAACTTCCAATTTCCAGAGAAGAACCACAAAAGAATATTATATATGAAATAGAGCTCCTGTTATAAAGATCTTTTTTAAAGAGTATCCATTGAGTTTAATAAGGTAGTAATAAAGTTGTCCTGCTTATATCCCTTTTTGAATTTCTTGTCATCTGTTTTTTTAAATAATATTTTATTGATGTTCTTTTCTTCTGTCTTCCCTCCCTCCTTCCTTCTTCTCTTCTTCCTTTCCTTCTATTCTTTCTCACTCTTTCTCTCTCACTCCTTCTTTCCTCTTTTCTTTACTTCTTTTTCCTTCCTTCCTTCCTTCCTTCCTTCCTTCCTTCCTTCCTTCCTTCCTTCCTTCCTTCCTTCCTTCCTTCCTTCCTTCCTTCCTTCCTTCCTTCCTTCCTTCCTTCTTTCCTTCCTTCCTTCCTTCCTTCCTGTCACTTCACTCCCACTATAGAAGGTCTCCATTGTAACAAGTAAGCATATTGTCAACGTCGATGGCTGACTTGTCTGGTGGATCTGCCAGGCATAACTCTCAAAAATCACCAACTGAGGGACAGTGTGGTTTAATTGTATAAACTACAAGATCTGGAGTAAGGAACACCTGTGTTTGAATCCTGTCTCAGATACTGATCAGCTGTAATAACCCTTCACAAGGCACTAAACCTCTCTGGGGCTCCATTTCCTCATCTATGAAAGTAGGGGGCTTGGACTTATTGACTTCTCACATCCTTTCTAGCTTTAAATCTATGATAGTAATAAGGATAGTTAGCATTTAAGCTAACCTTCAAGATGTGCAAAACACTTTATATATATTATCTCATTTAGTCCTCACCAGAACTCTATGAAGTGGGTGCTATTATCATCATCATCTTTTTCAGAGAGGAAATTGAGGCAAGAGGTCAGGTGACTTGTCTGGGGTCACATGACTAGTAAATGCTATGATATTAATTCATAGAGAAGTTTGAATCTGAATTAGAAGAGAAAGCGTCCACGCTGAGGATTTGAAGTCTCAAAATACCCTGTACATACTTCAGCACAGTCTATTTATTAAATGCGCTCAATGGATAGGGTAGGCTCAACTTGCCCCTCTGTGATCTCAAGTGTATTCTCTATGGTGGGGACTAGGGAAAAGGCTAGAGAAGCAAATTAATAATGAAAAGGTAACCTTTAGCCTAGCCCTGGATGACTCATCGTGACTTTAGAATGGACAAGGTCTGCATCTGTGAGGCTAGACATAGATTAAGTGTCTATTTGCACAGACAGCATGAGATTGAGCCAGACAATTAGCCCTATCTCCCACCCTCTCCGAGCCAGACGAGGAGGATGGCCACATTCCGTGGGTCTACTCCTCTGCTGTCTGCATGGCCCATACCCATCTCTTGTTTTTGCAGGAAGTAGGGCATTTCCTTTGGAGAATATTGCAGGAAAAGAAGACTTTTTTTTTTTTTCTGACCTGGCCCTCAAAGAATTCAAAGCTTTATAAAAGTCTAGGTTTTGTTTTGGTGTTTGGGTTTCTTTTTAGATTAAGACTATGATTTTTTAATTACTTTTCTTGCAGATATGTAACTTCTCTGCAATTTATAGTATTCAAAGAGTTTCCTGGTGCATGAAAGGTTTAAGTGACTTCTCTAGGGTTGCACAGTCAGTATGCCTTTTATAGGGAAAGGCAAAATGGTGTCTTTTCTTCAAGATTTCAAAATAGTCTCTACAGAGAATATGGAAACCACTCAGAGACATGCCGAAGCCTTGAGCTTCCAGTGAATTCTCCAGGTCTAATTCCAGGTACCACATTTACAGGCTGAACATCAAAGGGGACTGTAAGTCTTGCACTCACATCATGACTTGGGAAGAGGGTCCCTCTTGTACAGGTGTGGGTTTAGCCTTTAAATAGGCAGGATAGAAAAAAACCAGGGTCTAGATTTATAATAATCTTGGCTCTCCAGAGGCTAGTGTTTTCCCTCTAAGACGATCTTTCTTCCACACTAAATGGACCATGCTTAATCCAAAGGGAAACAAAATACAAATATCCTATGGAAATGCGATTGAAGCATAGTCACTCTAAAGATTGCATTAGATGATTTCTTCTTTGATAAGCTAAAGTAACGTGGAGGTATATTCTAATGATGGAATTTCAGGTGTTGTTATGCCTGACTGGGGAAGCTATTTTTCTGTCTGTGCACAGGGTGGGAGAGGGGATGCTTTTCCAGAGCTGTGTTAAATGATAGAGAAATGATGTAAGAACAGGTAACTGGATTTGTAATCAGAAAAATTGAGTTTGAACCCTGACTGCTACAACTATGAGAAAGTCATTTAACTTCTCTTGACCTCACTTTCTGCATATAAAATGAGGGGGGTTGGACTCGATAACCTTTGACCTCTGAGATCCCTTCCAACTCTGAATCTGTGATCCTGTGGTCTTATAAATTTCAGTACCTAAGTAAGGCTGATCCTGGGAGAGGAGGGGAGATCGGGTGACTATTTATTTAGATGAAAGATATGTGAATAATAACTCTTTCCAACCACATTTTTACCATGGGCAGGAGAGGTTAGAAACTGCCCCAGGAGAACACAATGACCTGTCTGTGTAATCAGATGTCTCAAGAACTCACTGTACTATTCCATAAAAGACTCACCTAAGTTTTCAGGTCAAAATGCTCTTTGAATTAGGAAACAGTACAATTTAAAAGCCTTTTACCCTCCTATTTCTTCCTCCTTGAATGGAATGCTGTACCCTTCTCAGTAATGATGCCATTTCACAGGAGTCCATAGGTTCATTCATTAATTTTACTTCCTAAATGGGAAGAAATGTTCGGGAGGAAGATAACAGCCAGGCTAATGGCTTCTTGAATGCCTAGCTGGGTTGATGCTACAGAGAGGACATTTGGTACAGAAAGGGCCAAAATATACCAAAATATTCACAGTGGAACTTTCGAGGGCAACAAAAACTGAAAGCTAAGTAGGTACCCAGAGACTGGGAAATGGCTGAACACATTGTAGTGTCTGAAAGTAATTCAATACAAGAAAAGATGAAAAATAATTGAGAGAAACTTGACAAAATTCATAAACTGATTCAGTGAAGTAGTCACAGCAAGAATGTAAATATAATAATAGTGGTTACCAATTATTTAGCACATTAAGGTTTGCAAAACACTTTACAAATATCTCATCTGATCCTCACAGTGAGGTTGGGAGGTGCTATTATTATCCCCATTTTATAGATAAGGAAATTAAGTCATAGAGAGGTTAGATGACTTGTCCAGGGTCACAAAACTAATAAGTGTCTGGGTCAAATTTGAACTCTGGTCATCCTGAGTCCATTATTCATTATGCTACCTTGCTGTCTATGACTATGATGATATATATATATATATATATAATATTATATATATAACATATATATTACTATAGATGATATAGATGAAAATAATGCTAGAAGAAAGCAGCACATAACTTTAATAACTACTCTTGGATCTGGAGAATAGATGATAAAAGCTATTTTATTTTATATTATTTTTTAAAGAAAGTGGTACCTAAGTATATCTTATTTAACTTAGCTTTTATTTCAGTTGGTTTTGTCTCTGACTCATTATTTGGTTTTCCCTTGATCCTGAGGCATTCGTTAAAAAGAATTCATAAATCTCAGGATGTGAAGGGACTTGTAGATACCTTCTAGGCAGCCAGATGGCACAGTGAGTAGAAAGCTGGCCTGGAGTCAGGGAGTCTTGAGTTCAGATTCACCCTCAGATGCTATCTGCCTCATTTTTTTCTTCTGTAAAATGGGGATAATAATAGCACCTATTCTGGACAGCTAGGTGGTGCAGTGGGTAGGGTGCCAGACCTGGAGCCTGAAGGACCTGAGTTCAGATCCAACCTTAGACATTTATTAGCTATTATAGCACCAATGTAATATTCAGAGCACCTGTTGCAGCCATGAATATGTTAGCACAGTTCTGAATTGCAAAATAGAACAGACTCTCCACATGGAAGACAAAACATTTATTCAAACATCAGAAAGTCGAATCCCAACACCAGAAAACCAAATCCATCATAGTAACAAAAAAATCCATCATAGTAATCAAGAAGTCTATACACATTATCAGGCCTTATCACAAACACTCACAATCCTAGCTATCTGCTTCCTCTGCCCTACCCAGTTGTAAGTAGTCTGACCAACTTCCTCTCAGCTCTGTTCCAGCTCTGCCTCTTCCTGTTTAATCCTTTCTGCTCCACCCCTTCCTGTTCTACCCATTCAGCAAGCTCCTCTACCATAGGTTTCATGTGACTCAAACTCATGTCACCTAGGCTTCCGTGTAACTTAATCAGGTCACATAGGCCTATTAATGGATGGGAAAGATCTTTGTATACTATTAAAAATACATTAACAATACAGCTATATGACTCTGGGCTAGTCATTTAACCTATTTGCCTCAGTTTCCTTATCTATAAAGTGAGTTAGAGAAGGAAATGGCAAATCACTCTCATATTTTTGCTAAGAAAAGGGTCACAAAGAACTGGATGTAACTGAAACAACTGAACAACAACAAATAGTCCCCACAGGGTTGTTGTGGGGATCAAATGAAATAATATTTGTAAAATAACTTGAAAATCTTAACATGTAAATGTTGTTATTGTTATTTTTGTTATTATCCACATTCCTGCCTGAGTCACAAATCTTCACTACAATATCTCTGACAACGGGGTCATCTAGTTCTTGTTTATATTAAAGACATTTTGTCGATTCCTAACTCTGAAGAAGGAAGACACTCTCATGCCATCTGGAATATTTTCCTTCTATGACCCCTGGCACTTAGGGACACGGTTTTCTACCTTCAAGCAGCTGTGGCCTCTGACTGCCTGCTGAGCTGCTAGAGGTGTCCCAGACAAATTCCACAGGATTAAGGATTGTGGATGACTTTGATAAAAAGACAAAAAAGAAATGTCCCCTTTCCTCAAGGAACTTATATTCTATGGGGGAAATAACATGCACATATATAAACATGTACAAAATATATGTAAAGGTAGGGATAGGTTAAATTGATCAAGTCATCCTACCCCCTTACAGTAAGTGATACAATGCTGTATCCTCATGCCTTAGCCAAGTGAGAACACATCTAAATAAATCAAACCACCCTCAGTTTAGACTAAATGCAAAAAAAAAAAAAAAAAATTCCTTGATGAACTGCTGCACAGGAAGAGTGCTCCTATTGGTTAAGTGAACATGGTAAAGATCTGCAGGGCCTATATAAAAGCAGGCAACTAGTTTAGAACTGAAGAGATAAGCTAAATAGAGTAGGACACCAAGGTCATTCACTGTACCCCAAGTCAATGCCAGTCATCTTGACTTTTGTCCTGCCATTGGATTTTGATGATCCTGGAAGAGGAAGTGAGTCTGATGCCTCTGTGCAGCTCTGCCTCACTTAATCCGATTTACTCTCAAGTCAAGTAAGTCCTCACTCTGTAATGTCATCTGTCCTATGAAAATGAATGATGAACCACAACATGAGGAGCTAATTGAGCATCTTATTGTGGAGAGAAGAGAAAGCTGTCTCTGAGAAGGGATTGCTTGATGAGAAAGAAGAGAACATTTCAGCTTTCACCCTGGCCTCCTTTGACCTTCCTCAGCCTTGTCTAGGTAAGAACCTTGCAAGCTTAAAGGGTGCAAGGAGTATTCTACAAACATTCCCTGAGATAGTAGCACCAGGCAGCAGTGTGTCTACATTGGGAGCTAAAAATAGACTGAATGGAATAAGGAAAGGCATATTTAAGGATCCACAAAGGTGCCAACAGGAAAATACCACCATACCTAGGAGGAATTTTGTGAGTACCTGTAATGGTAATTTAAATGGGAAGATCTTTCCCATTCGTTAATAGGCCTATGTGACCTGCTTAAGTCGCATGAAGTGTGGTGGGGGGAGGGAGTGGAGCAGGAAGGGTGAAACAGGAAAAGGCAAACTAGAGCAGAGCTGAGAGGAAGTTAGTTATGAGAGCAGTCAGAGCTAGAAAGGACGCAGGCAAACAGGCAGCTGGCTACTGTGAGTGAGAGAGCTTGTTTGTGATTTGTTTCATGGAGCTGGTTTGTCCCAAGCCTAGCAGGGGAAAGGCTTGGGGATGGTGCTGTCCTCGGCATTGTTATCGTGCATAGATTTTTGTTACTATGATGGATTTGGCTTTCTGCTGTCTGAATAAATGTTTTGGTTCTGTTTGTAATTCAGAATTGCTTTGGGATATTCATGGCCATGGTAGTGCTGTGAGTATTGCATTGGTGCTCAGTACCCCATGAAGGGGAGAAAAGGATTCCCAGCATCCATGAGCTTTGAATTATCCTTTTGCCACATGTACTCTTCAAGCTTGAGTCCACTTTGCCATGAACTCTTGCTATTGTGGCAGGAGAGTTTTTTTGGAGGGGGTTGTTTGTACCAACTGTATCACTTTAGTAAATATCCCTTTCTAAATGTTAATTAAGTCTGACTGGTTAATTGATATAAAGTGATAATCATGGTGGAAACACATTTATGCTGGATCCTAAATAATTAGGATCCTAGTCCCTCAGATCTAACCTTAGCACCCCAAAAGGTTGTAATAGATATTCCCCAATTTGTCAGTATTATTAGGGCATAGGATAGTTAACTCAGAGCATGTACTATACATATATACAAATCCACAAATATGAAAGAATATGGAGGAATAAGCCACTAGCAGTTGGGGGTAAACAGCAAAGCCTTACGTGGAATGTAATATCTATGCTAGGAAACTAGTGTTTCTTAGAGGCAGAGGTGAGGAGAGGGTGAATTCCAGGTGTTGGGGATAAACAATGCAAAGGAATGGAGAAGAAAGAGAGAGTGTCATCTATGAGGAGCAAGAAGAAGGACAGATTGGCTAGATCATACAGAGAGAGCAAAGGGAAGCAATGTGTTGTAGACTCAAACCAATATTTTACATTTCATTATCAATATCGCAGTTTAACTTCTCAGTGGTATCCTCTTCACATTACTGTTGGTCAGTTATTTTTAGTTGTGTTTGACACTTCATGATCCCCACCATCTTGGCAAAGATAATCAAGTGTTTGCCATTTCCTTCTCCAGCTTGTTAGACAGATGAGGAAACTGAGGTAAACAAAATAAAGTGACTTGCCCAGGTCACACAGCTCCTAAGTGTGTGAGGTTGGATTTGAACTCATGTCTACCCTGACTCCAGGCCTGGTGCTCTATCCACTGTGCCACGTAGCTCCTGCTCGTTGTACATTGATTTTAAAATCAAGATCAATGAATATCTATAGAATTTTGTGCAGAAAATATTATATATTGCACCTACCTCAGGGATATCAAGAGATGATGTAGTCTTCTGTATGAATCTATCTAGAACTCCAGAAAGTTTTTGGCCACTTCCCCTTTTATGGTCAGGAATAAGTTTAAATTCTTGATAAAAAAAAAATCACCAACCGAGACAATGAGGCCCTAAAGTCATGGGGTTCAGTCATTTCTTTAATTCTGGGAGTCTCTGGAGAATTCAGAAACACCTGCTATTGCTCATTCATTGGAGGATGATAGAAAAAAAGAAAATTCACAATTACGGTATGTGAAAGTAATGAAGTTTTATTTTGCAGTAAGAAATGAAGTAGATGAGAAATTCAAAGAAATACACGAATCTGTTTCTCCCTCTGTAGCATGAGGAAATTGGAGGAAATGGTTTTGGAGGTCCCTTTCAGCTCTTGTGTATGACAGCACTGTAGAACAGAATGAACAGAACCAGGGGAATAATATACACAATGACCTGATGAAAAGATCCCTAAAAGGAAGTTGAACTAAGTAATGGAAAAACACAGGAAAGTTACAGGGAAAAGAAGACAAAACATCTTTCCTCCCTCACAGCAGAGAGGTGGAGTTAGGATAAGATATTGTAGAAGTCGGCAAACAAGGTTTCTATGTTAGATGTCTTTGCTTCACTGTTTTCTCTGCCACAAGGGAGGCTTTCCCCTGTAGGAGGGTGGAGAATTTCGTATGTAAAGACAAAAGGTATCAGTCATTTAAAAAAAAACCCAAATGCTTATGAATATTATTACTAGGTTACTTTGGCAAGCCTAAGGAACAATTAGGAGAGAGCATAAAAAGAAGAGTGAGATTTAAAAAGGAAAAATAAAGGAATATTTCTGGGACGTTTAATTATAATAGCATTTGCATAGCCCTTGAAGGCTTGTAAAGTGGTTTACGAATATTTCATTTGGTTCTCATAAGAACCCTGGGAGGTTCACATTTTACAGATGAGGAAACTGAGGCAGAGCGTATGTATCTTGCCCAGGGTCACACAACTAGTAAGTGTCTAAGATCTGATCTGAACTCAGGTCTTCTTGATTCCAGGGCTAATATTCTACCCAGCTACTTCTCCAGTTTGCCAGTTTTCCTCACTCCTCTTAGAATTGCTATCTTTCTTCAGGTCTCAGTTTAGGTATTGCTTCCTAAAGAAGCCTTTTCTCATCTCCTTCATTGTTATTGCTCAATCTCTCCTCATGATATGGTTTCTACATATCTATTTATTCTTCCTCCCCAGGAAAATATAAGCTTTTTGAAGGTAGGGACTTTCTCATTTTTGTTTCTATATATCTTGAGGCAACTTGTTTAGATGATATAGAACTAGCCTCAAAAGGACCTGAACTTAAGTCCCAGTTCTGAGACATACTGACTATGTGACCCTGGGCCAGTTATTTAACACCTCAGTATATTATAGGCAGCTCTTTCAGACCATAAGTTATCCATTCAGTGGTTGTGATCTATATAAGTAGAAGGTGTTTCCTTATTAGGAACTTCCTATACCAAGGAAATTATAGCTCTGTTCTAAAAAAGTATCAGTGTTTTACAGATGATTATTGAACAAAATTATGATATTATTTTGCAAAACTTAGTATTAGTGGCACAATGGACAGCTCTATGGTTTAATATGTATCCAATATGAATATAAATTACTCAAGAGAACTGTGTCTTATTCAATTTTGTCCCCTCAACAGCTACCATGGTTTCTGTATACAGTAGGTGCTCAATAAACATCTATATAACCAATGAAAGCATGTCTATGACAGAGCACTCATACTGAGGAGGGGGCTATGAAAGAAATGCTATCAGCCAACACTTGCAACGGCGAAATTTCCCAACCAGGTTATTCACTGTGGGGAGATCAAGAACACAGCTTACTGTCTAAATCTT
Organism: Bettongia penicillata ogilbyi; assembly: GCA_023548195.1. Taxonomy (NCBI): domain Eukaryota; kingdom Metazoa; phylum Chordata; class Mammalia; order Diprotodontia; family Potoroidae; genus Bettongia; species Bettongia penicillata. The sequence goes on from JAJHZJ010000100.1 coordinate 7,225,276, forward strand.
TTTTCCCCCAGGCAAGGTTTCTCTTATTTTCTCCCCATTTTCACAGGTCAGGGCCATTTTAGAGAGTTCTAAGTAAGACAGTTCTGACCTTGCAGGACTTCTAATGGTCCCTGCTGTGATCTTTCTTCCCAGCTGTTAGGCACGCCTGAGTGCTCCTGATTTTATAATTAATCATCCTCCTGCCTTAAGTTAATTGATGCCCTCATTATGTCATATTTACTGTAGATTCATTGAAGCCTTTTGCCAGTAAAATCTTTCTCTACCAATTAGCCCACACCATCCAGCAGCAAGAGTAATTTCGCCGAATGATTGAGATCACCCTGACACCTCCAGCTTTTTTGTTCTTTAAAAAAATATTAAATTGGCTCCCATCTCAACTGTGTCCAAAACACATTCAGCTTCGTGGCATTGTTACTTGGAGGGAGAGATGTTTGGTAATGATATTTCCAACACACATGGCTCTTCCCTTAATCACTATGGACTCAGTGTGAGTGAAACCGAGGGCTCTGGGTTAATAACCCTCTGGGCTGCTGCCAAAATATTTCAGATGAAAAGGACTGGTGCTCCAGTGAGGCTTTGCTGTGCCACGACTCCATTCCTATTGCTTAGAGGGCTTAGATTAGGGCAATTGGGAGGAATGCTAATGTAAGAGACCCCTGTGACTTCCTAAAGGACCTTGGTGAAATGTGCATGCAGTCTTTTCCCCAAAGTCTTTTAAGAGAAATAGTTCAAGGGGAAAATATATTCCTAAACAGATATCTACTTTAAAGCCTACTGAATGACGTTAGACTTTTTATGAACAGTCAACCAATATCTAGGTCCCTACAATGTGCAAGATGTTGCTAGGCAGTGGCAGTTGAAAAGAGAAGTACAAGGTCAGATCCTCAATGCAATAAAATTCAAATTTTTATTAAGGCTTACTATAGAAAAGGCAGTGTTGTAGGATTTCGGGATACAAAACCAAAATGAAGCAGTTCCTTGTCCTCTTAGAGCTTATATTCTACTGGGCACATATAGCATAAATAAAAAACAAAATAATACAATTTTCATTCTCCCCTTTCTTCCTTTCCCTTTTCTTCCTCTCTCCCTTTTTTACTTTTCCTTCCTTCCTTCCTTCCTTCCTTCCTTCCTTCCTTCCTTCCTTCCTTCCTTCCTTCCTTCCTTCCTTCCTTCCTTCTTTCCAAGATTGAAAAAAAAAAAGCCCACTAACTCTAAGGATTAGAAAAGGGCTCATGTACAAGATGGCACCTGAGCATCTCAAAAGAAGCGACTAGGTATTGTGGTGGATAGAGAGCTGCACCTGGAGTCAGGAAGAACCGAATTCAAGTTTAAATACTTATCAGCTGTGTGACATCCAGGCAAATTACTTAACTTTTGTCTACCCCAGTTTCCTCATCTGTAAAATGGGGGTAATAGTAACACCTACCTTCCAGATTATGAATATTAAATGAAAAAAATATTTGTGAAGTGCTTGCAAACCTTAAAATGCTATAAAAATGCTGGTTATTATTAGGTTGTAATTGTTAAGGTCAGAGATGAGCAGGGAGAAGATTCAAACACAGGGAAACAGGCTATACTAAGTTTTGTCCAGAGATGGAAGATGGATGTTACATATGGGAAATATATGACTGACTGAAAAATAGAGTGCCCAGAGAGGAGTGATATGGCACAAGACAGGAGGAAAAACAGGTGGGAAGGAGACTGAGAAAGACTCTAAGTGACAAGCAGAAGATTGTGCATTTATCCTGGAGGCAACAGGGAGCCACAGAGAAATTCAGGGCAGGGGACCAACATTACCAAAGGCGGGTTTCAGTAATATTCACTTGGCAGCTTTGTGAAGATGGGATTGGAGAACAAGAGTTCATAAATCTTATTTTGCGTCACTGATATCTTTGACAGTCTATTGAAGCCTATGGGCCTCTTTTCAGAAGAATGTTTTTAAATGCATAAAATAAAATAGGTAGTATTACAAAGAAAATCAATACTATTGAAATAGTTTATGTGTCTGTATATGTCTATAAATGTGTATGTGTCTATGTCTATGTGTCTGTATATGTGTATGTGTCTGTATGTCTGTCTGTATATATAGCTGTCTGTATACCTATCTGTCTGTGTTCTGTCTGTTTGTCTGTCTACCTGTCTGTCTATATATCTATCTAGACATTTAGATGTTACAGTGGATAAAGCACTGGGCATGGAATCAGGAAAACTTATTTTCATGTGTTTAAATATGGCTTTAGATACTAGCTGTGTGAGCTGGTGGGCAAGTCACTTAGCCATGTTTACCTCAGTTTTTCTCATCTGTAAAATGAGTTGGAGAAGGACATGGTAAACTATTCCAGTATTTTTGTCAAGAAAACTCCAAATGGGGTCACAATGAGTCAGCTATGACTGAAATGACTCAGCGACAATTTATCTATCTAAACAAGTTCACTCAGCTCAGGTTAATAACCCCTGGGACAAACAGGGAGACCAATTTTAGGCAATTGCAGTGATTCAGACAAGAAAGGATGAGAGCTTAAACCAGGATAGAGGATGTATGAGTACAGAGAAAGGGACAGATGTGAGAGATGGGATAGAGTTAGAATCAGCAAGATAAAAGAGTTTGTAATCTCATTGAGAAGTGGGACAAGGGTGGAGACAAAAGGAAGAGATAAACACAGCAGGCACTTATGTGAAACAGGAGAAATGAGAGACAGTGGTATAGCAGAGAGCAGGTTAGATTTAGAACCAAAGGAGCTGGTCTCACTTTCTGGCACTGTCATTTAATTCCTGTGTGACCCTGGGCAAGTCACTTAACCCTTCTGGGTCACAGGTTCTCTTCCATAAAATGAAAGGCTTAGATGAGAGATGGCCTCTTAAGTCCCTTCCAGCTCTAAATCTATGGAAATGCTTTGGTAAGAATATACTTACCAGTTTCCAGGGCTTTTATTACGACAAAAATTGCTGCTATGAATATTTTGGCATATGTATTATCTCCTTCTGTCTTCAGTCTCCTTGGCAGGACTAAGGCAATTGCTTTCTCTTTTGTTTCCTCTTTTTTTTCCTTAAAAGTATTTTATTTTTTCCAATTACATGTAACAATAGTTTCCAACATTCACTTTTATAAGATTTTGAGTTCCAAATTGTTTCCCTCAATATAACCAGCAGATTGATAGAGGTTTACATGTACAATCCTATTAATTATATTTCTACATTACTAGTGTTGTGAAAAAAGGACCAGAACAAAAAGGAAAAACCATGAGAAAGAAAACAAAAACAACGAAAAAGGTGAAAATAGCTTGCTTTGATCTACATTTAGACTCTATAGTTTTTTTCTCTGAATGCAGATAGCATTTTCCATTGCACTTGTTTTGGAACTGTGTCAGATCATTGTGTTACTGAGAAGAGTTAAGTCTACCATGGTTGATCATCACACAATGTTACTGTTACTGTGTACAGTGTTTTCCTGGTTCTGCTTATTTCACTCGGCATCAGTTCATGTAAGTCTTTTCAGGTTTTTCTGAAGTCTGCCTGCTCATCATTTTTTATAGCACAATAGTATTTCCTTACATTCACATACCACAGCTTGTTCAACCATTCTCCAATTGATGGGCATCCCCCAATTTCCAATTCTTAGGCAATTGCTTTTTAATGAATCCCAAGGATATTCTATGAAAGCTAGAAGGTCACTTGGAGACAAGGTGAGGCACAGTGTAGCATAATGGCAAGAGCAGTAGAAGGGCTGTCAGGAGACCTGGGCTCTTGCCTGAGTCACTATTGACATTTTTTTTTTCACAGTCCACTGAAGTAGACTGAATTAATAGTGTCTCCAGACCTTGCCATTCTCATTTGACAGAAGGAGAAAATGACAAGGTTATATTACTAGCTCATAGTAGAACCAGAACTAGATGAAACCAGCACATCCTGACTCCCTCTCTAATGTTCTTTCCCTTCCTGATTTTGCCTCTGGACACTCAGTCATTGTTTTTCTTCTTGCCACCTCCTTTTGCTTGTACCTGTTTCTTATTCTGCTGCCTTTGTGGTATTTCCATCTCCTTAGATGAACAAAGGGCAGATTATGGCATCATTTTGTATCTGACCCGAGGAGAAAAACCCAAACTCCAGACTTATAGATCTTAAAGTTCCTTGAGTCCAATCCTCTCATTTAATAGATCAAGAAGCCAAAGAAGAGAAGGAAACTACTTCCATGAATTCACAAATGTAATGAATAGTAGATCCAGGTTTCAAATCCAGGACCTCTAACTCAAAATCCAGTGCTCTTCTCACTCCATCATATGATCTCTGGAGAACCATGCTAGAAGCTGAGCTTATGGAATGGCTTGGTGTTTTTTGGCTTCAGTTTTATTTGCTTTGCTTGGCAGAAGAATCAGAGTGATTTCTAAACCAGCTTATGACTTCTTCCATATTACCTCAAAGACAGGCACTCCTCTAAAATACCTCTGCCAATAATTTGGGTGATGCTTTCCGATAGGCAGCCAGGACATGGTCCTTAAGAATGTAGATCCAGCCTTTCTTTTTCTTTGAAGCATTGGGAGAACACATCTCCATTCCAAGAATCGGGCAGTTTCTAACAAACATTGAGGATGTAGATAGGGAATGATGTCTTTTAGTCATCTCTTGAAATCCACTTCAAATTAACAAGCTGTACTTAATGCTCAGGCACTATACTAGACCTAGGATAGCACAGATGAGTCTAGAGTCAGAAAGACTCATACTTGAGTTCAAATCTGGCCTCATACACTTACTAGCTGTGTGATTCTGGACAAGTCACTTAACCTTGTTTGCCTCAATTTCCTCATTCTGCCAAATGAGTTAAAAGAAAGAAATGGCAAACAACTCTTGTATCTTTGCAAAGAAAACCCCAAATGGGGTAATGAAGAGTCAGATACAACTGAAAAACAGTTCAATATAGTAGGCCTGGGAGACAATGAAATGAAAGTCCCCTCAAGCAGCTTATATGTCTTGCCTCCCCCTACAACAAATTACCATGTATTTATTTTGTATATTTTTCACATATGCTTATAAATGTATGTGTTCTGTCTCTACAGAAATGTGAGCTCCTTGAGGGCAGGGACTGTTTCATTTATGTCTCTGAATGTCTAATGTCTAGCATCTAATAAGTGTTCAGTAAATGCTGGTTGATTGATCAATTAAATTATTAATTCTATTGGAGGAAAGGAAGGGAAAAAGCATTTATTAAGTGCCTACCTAGTACTAGGTACTGTGCTCGGCATATTATTATCCAATTTAATATTATTCTAGTTAATATCCGTTAATTTAAATGTTATCTTACTAAATAATTAATCTACACATAATACTATTTAATAATTAATTAATTGGAAGACTTTCCTGTTTAGTCTTCATGATAAGCCTGGGAGGTAAGTGCTATAATGATCCCCATTTTACAGCTGAGGAAACAGAGGGAGGTTGAGAGTGTGACTTGCCTAGGATCCCACAATTACTAAGGGTCTGTGTCTAGATTTGAATCCAGGTCTTAATTCCATTGGGCCACCTAGATGGAAGGAAAGATAAGTTGCTGTTGTTCAACCTTTGTTTCTAAAGAGGACAGATGACATCAGGTGATGTCTTGACTTGCAAGCAAATTGGATTTAATTGGAGCAAAGCTGTGAAAACTCTCTCCTCCAGAGTCAGTGAAGTCCAGTGGCAAGACGTAGGTCAGGACAACTGGAGATGACCCCAGATGCAGTGGGGAGACCTTGGCCTTTTCAAGCTAAGGTCTTTCTCAGGTCTCAGTTTGTCTGAGATAACACCCTATCAGTGACTCAGTGGTTTAAGGCTAGGTAAGAAATGAGGCAAAAAATGACTTGTTTTCCTTAAAAAAGAAATCAGTCTGGGAGGGGTAGACCCTCAGGGTTTCTGGCCAGAACAGGAGCAATTGCTATTTACACTTACTCTAAGCCATCAAAATCCAGACAATGACCAAAGGAGGCTTGTAAAGTGTACAAGAGCTCGAGAGCTCTTGATCTATTATTGGAAAATCTAGAGTACATAGCTAGAGTAATTTGGGTTAAATACATAGCCAAGCAGCTCCATTTGAATCCTAAACACAAATAAATAGAAAGAAATTTAGAGGCAAGGGAACTAACAAGTAGAGAATCAGAGGAAGGCCTTTTGTGTTTGATTTGAGCCTTGAGGGAAGCTAGGGCTACCAAGAGGCAAAGTTAGGAGAGAGAACATTTGGAACATGGAGTATATAGCCTAGGCAAAGGCATTGAGGTGAGAACTTAGACAAATTCCCAGGCATCCAGTTGGTGACCCTGTGTGCCCAGTGCAAAATAATATGTTTGCAACTTGAAAATGATACCAAAACATCAAACTGGTTCACCTGTGGCAGCCTAAGAGGAGCTGACCATGGACACTCAGTCCTGACATGAGGGATAAGTCTTTTCACAGTGTCTAAGTAAAGAGTCTCTGGCCCCAACTCACACTGGGCAGAAGATTGGCATTTGCCATGATTTGCTGGCAGATTCACCAGATCCCATTCCAGTTTTCCTCGAGCACTTTGCGGCCTAGGCTTGGGCCAAACTATATGAAAAGATGAGCAAATACAAGGCAATTGATGGCTTTGGATGCAACCCTTTGTTCTGTACTGGTTTGGGCTTAGCTTCTATTCCTCCCTTGCCTTGGGACTCCAGGCTCCAAACTCAGAGCTCAGGTGTAGAGCCACAGGAACCAAATACAAACAGGGTGCTTGCCCAGACCTCCTAGGAATCAAACCAGGGGATTTTTTCAGACATTGATTGGAACTGCCAATAACTCTTCCACCATCAGGCTGTGGCCTGTCTAACCAAAGAGGAGCTATGGGCAATGTATGTCCACCTTTAGGAACTGTGAGGAAACCATTGTGTAACCATGTTGAAAAAACTTTAAAAAGAATTTTAAAAGAGGCCAAATTTTTTTTTTAAGTTCTATGTATTTTAAACATTTTTTTAACAGAACTGTTTCTGTCAGCAGAAAAAGCCAGGTTATAAAACTCCTCGAATTTGGAGAGCTCTTTACTCTTCTCAAGGTTTTACAACTTTCTGGCCAGAGTTTAGTGAAGGAAGTAATTCAGATGCTAAAGAAGTATTCATTAGAAAAGGACCAGTTAGAAAACTGAGTCAGTCAGATTGCTGAGAGGGAATGTGTTAGATGCAGTCACTACTGATTGTCTATGGGGGCAAGGACAGTATAGCGGCCACTCATGGGCCCATCCCAATATTGAGTACTGTGAAAAATAATTAACCTGCCCTACTTCCAACCTGGTTTAGCTCACTCTTCTTTAGGCAGCCTGGTTCCATCTACCCCACCTCCACTGGAAGTTCACCTAACTGGTGCCAGTCTTAATTGTAGGCTGATGGATTTAGGATACTGAAATTCAAAAACTCCCGATTTTAAGCAATCCACTAGCCTCAGTCTCCCCAGTATCAGGGATTATATGCTACACACCCTGGATGTCAGGGCAGCTAAGTGGTGCAGCAGATAGAGTCCTGGACCTAGAGTCAAAAAGACCTGAGTTCAAATCCAGCCCCAGACATCAGCTAGCTGTGTTATCCTGGGCAAGTCACTTAACCATTTCCTTAGTTTCCTCATCTGTGAAATGAGCTGGAGAAGGAATACTCCAATATCTTTACCAGGAAAACCCCAGAAGGGATCATGAAGAGTCAAACACAATGGAAAAACAGCAAAACACTTAAGAGACTTGTTCAAGGTCATGTAGATAGTAAGCATTTAAATTTGGTCTTCTGACTTCAAGCTTTGTGCTTTTTACTTTTCACATTGCTGGGAGATTAACAGTCTTAATGAATCATTTCAATCATACAATTCCCCTACTCAAAGATTCGAGTGACTTTCCTCTGACTTACCGTACAAATTCCAAAGTCCTTAGCCTCGCATTGGAGACCTGTGATCTAGCCTAATTTCTCATTACTGAAGACAACTTGCTCTTGTCTGAATATACTCTGAGTGTACGTCTATGTCCAGTCTTGAGCACACCGATAATCTCCTAGTTGCCAAATCTTATGGTTTTTTTCTCAGTTGTCTTCTGCTTTTAACACTGTTGATCACTGTTCTGGATATTCTCCTGGTTTTCCTGTCTGACCACTCCTTCTCAGTCTCCTTTGCTGGATTTTCTTTTAATTCATGCTAGCTAACATTAGACATCTTCCAAAGATCTCTCCTTGACCCTCTTCTCCCCTTATAATATTTCATTTGGTGATCTCATTTCTCCCATGTGTTCAATTCTCATCTCTATGAAGATTCTCAGATCTTCTTTTCCCAACTTAATAGTATTTTATTTTTTCCAATTCCATGTAAAGGTGGTTTTCAACATTCACTTTTATAAAATTTTGAGTTCCAAATTTTTTTCTCCCTTCCCTCCTTCACAAGATGGCAAGCATTCTGACATGGGCTATACATGTACAATCATATTAAACATATTTCCACATTAGTCATATTGTGAAAGTAAAATCAGAACAAAAGGGGAAAACCATAAAAATGAAAAAAAAAAATGCTTTGATCTGCATTCATTCAGACTCCATAGTTCTTTCTCTGGATGTGGATAGCATTTTCCATCATCAGTCTTTTGAAATTGTCTTAGATCATTATATTGCTGAGAAGAGCTAGGTCTATCGGGGTTGATCATCATACATTATCAGATCTTTTTATCCAGCCTTAACCTCTCTCCTGACCTTCAGTTTCACACTACCAACTACCTACTGGATATCTCCAAGGTACCAGCCTCTTCGCATTCATCCAAGTATCATCTTAGACACCTTACTCAAGTTGAATCTAGATATCTAATCCATCCTCCTTTTCATTGTCTCTCCTCTATCTCTCCTTCTCTCCATTGATGGATGCCTCCTTGGTGCAGGCTCCCATCACTTGATACAAATCCAGCATTCTTTTCACTGCTCCATACAAAAGATTTGGAAGAAATTTACCCAGAAGTGATAATTGAACATATGAGTGGATCTGATCTCCAAGGGAAAGAATATAGAAAATGCAGAAGTCACAGGACAGAACTTTGGAGAACATCTATTCCCCAAGGAATTGTAAACTTTGCACAAAGCTAGGGGTTACTTTGAGAAAGAGAGGGCATTTTTGAGATGCTTTCAGTGTGGGTATTGATTAAAATCATCTGCTTGGACCTCATGAGACCAACACCTGTTTTCTCCTGTCCCAATGCCAAAAAAGCAGTAACCAACCTGATCTTTTCTCTCTCCCCATGCAATGCAGTATGGGTCCCCATTTGTTAGCACTCCAGGATGGTTCCACTCCCTGATTATGCAACTTTAATGATGTATTTTAAACACAAACCTCCATCTTCTGCTATTGGCCAAGACAAACTGGGTCTGCACACAGTTCTGTTTTTACAGTATTTTAAATCCGGTGAATCAGTACAGTCAATATTGATTTCTGGCATGCAGCATTTTTGGACCACAAATTAATTAAACAGTAAATTCCTGAGTGGGTATCCCTGCACATGGCCTCTACTCCAGGTTGTGCAAGATTTGGGTTGATGATAAAAAGGTCTTTATACTTCTGAAACTCAAGGAATGAGGAGGCTGCACTATTACATCTCAGAGGTGTGTTATTTTCCTTGTGAATCTTCAGGCAGAGCACTGCTGCTCTAATACTTAATCTTCCACTCCAGTCAACAAACACTGAGCACCTACTGAGTGAAAGGCACTGTGGGAAGCACTGAGGTAGATACAAAGATAAAGGAGACAGCAATGATCTTCAGAGACCTCCAAGGATTTTCTCTACCAGTGAAATCACTGGTCTAGTCCCTGTTCCTTGGGGACTTCTAATGAAGGAGAGCTCACTACCTCCAGAAGAGTGGATTGCACTTTGGGAAAACTAATTCTTGGGAAATGTTTCCTTAATTCCAGCCAAAATTTTCCTTTCCTCAACCCCTTCTCATTACACCTGCTTCTGCATTTTGGCGCCAAGCAGAGTAAATTGTTCTAATGCTTCTTCTACATGACAGTCCATTAAATAGTTGACCCATGTCCTTGTCCTTAAGGGTTTACAGTCTTGTTAAAGAGACAGGGACACACTTAAAAAGAATCAATGATATTACAAAGCAGAATGGGGCATTGTTGGGCACAGGAGAGCTACGAGGTATTAGGTCAATCATTTTATTTCTGTGGGCATCAGAGATCATCTAATCCCACCACTTTATTTGACAATTTGAGGAGTTGGTTCTAAACATTGTTTACTTCCTTCCATGAAGAGTTTATGTAAGGGCATTTTCTTTTTAGAGATTTGGCTTGTACAATCTCTTTGTACCTCCAGAGGATCTCAGAGAGACAAGTATTCTCCAAAAGGGACAAATCTGAGCAAGGGTAGCCAGGAACATACTCTAAGAAGGGAGTAGACTTTTTTTGGAGTAGCTCTGGGATCCAGAACCAGTTCAAGAGGGTAGGGAGTGGTACCAAATTGTGGAAAGAGCCCTGGTTTTAGAGTTGGAGAACTCGAAGTTTGGCCTTTTAAAAGGCTCAACTTGACTTCCTGGCAGCAATGCCAATCAAGAGGTAGTTTGGAGGCAATTGCTCTCTCCAAATCTACACACACACACATACACACACGCACACGCACACACGCACACACGCAGGGGTTAGACTAACTTGCCTATAAGTTATAAGGATAGAGATTACTATTTAACATGAGACACATTTTTCTAACAGAGCTGTTGAGCAATCATACTGGCTACCTTGTGAGGAAGTGAGCTCCTCATCACTGGAAGTATTCAAAGAGTGGCAAGATGACACGTGTCAGGAATGTCATCACACCTTAAAGGTCTTTTAATTCGATCCCCTCATTTTTTAGAAGAACCTGAGACTGAGAGAATTAAGTGACATGCATAGCAGTCCCACAGCAAGCAAGTAGCAAAACCATAATTTGAACCCAGGTCCTTTATAGTGTTGTTTCCATTACACTGATCTGCCTCTCAATTTCAATATTAGGTGAGAGGTTACAGTGAAAGAACTTTAAGATAAGTCTAAAGACCCTTCCAATATTAAGATTTCTCTCAATGCAGTATTACTCTTTGAGGTCAAGGGTTGTTCTGCTTTCATATTCCTAGAACCCAGTACCATGCCTTTCACACAATTGTTGCCTGCCAAATGCTCCTTAAATTTCCTTCCATGGTTCAATCAAGGCTGTTTACAGAGAAGCACCTTAATTAGAGATTCCCTATTCTTGGTTTGATGTTTACATAAATGGAGTTTTAATTACTTTGGTTAAAACCAGGGAAACCTATGGATTTTAGTGTGTGTGCGTGTGTGTGTGTGTGTGTGTGTGTGTGTGTGTGTGTGTTTAGATTTGGGGAGGGAAATTCCCTGGAAATCATGTCTTGATTGGCATTGCTGCCAGGAAACTGTTACCTTTTGTCTCCCAGAAAAGCCTTTAGCTAAAGCTCTCTTGGACTAAGTGCTGGGGATTCAAAGAACGGGTGAAAGTCTCTGCCCCCAAGGATCATTCTATGGAGAATGAATACAAGATAATTTGAGGAGCAATATTGGGAGGATCAGGAAATCTTCCTTTAGTAGGAGAACTTAGAAGGAAGCTAAGGATTCTAAGAAGCGAGTGAGGAGGGAGAGTAGAACTGACAGAGAGTAATGGAGTTCCTTCATATTGCAAACAAAAGAACATCTCTCTTCTCTTTTAATTTTCTACTCTTTTCTTTTTTTTTAATGTCACCTTCATTGTTCATTGTATCCCTTCTCCTCTCCCTTCTTCACTCACAGAACCATTTCTTATAACAAAATGAAAAAAGAAGGAAAAAAAATCAAGTTAGCAAAACCAAATCCAACTGAATATGCAATGTTCTGCATCCATAGACCCCCACCTCGGCAAAGAAGGCGGGGAAGTGCATTTTCATATCTCTTCTTCAAGGCCAGCCTTGGTCATCATAATTTTACAACATTAAGTCTTGATGTTTGTTGACATTGCTGTTTTTTACTTATATTTTCCTAGTCATTATGGCTGCTGTGTTCCTGGTTCTACTTACTTTGCTTTGCATTAGTTAATATGTCTTCCTATGCTTCTCTGTATATATCATATTCATTTTTTTTTCTTATGGCACAGTAATATTACATTGCATTCCTGTGCCACAATTTGCTTAGCCATTTCTAAATTGATTGTCATTTTTGATTTTGGTTCTTTACTACTACAAAATAATGTTGCCATAAATATTTTGGTGTATATGGAAGTTTTTTTTCTCTTTCTCTCTAGCGTTGATCTCCTTAGACTACGATTAACAATGGTATCTCAGAATCAAATAGTATGGACATTTTAGTCCCTTTTAATAAAAGGATAATTTCAGATTACTTTCCAGATTTATTAGACTAGTTCACAGCTCTGCCAATAATGTTTTAGCATGCCTGTCTTTCTGCAACTCCTCCAACATGAGCTATTCCCATCTTTTGCCATCTTTGCCCATTCTCTGGGTATAAAGTGAAGCCACAAAGTTGTTTTGATTTACATTTTAGCAATTTGGAGCAGTCTTTCATACTCTTGCTTTTAGTTTGTGGTTCTTTGTTTGAGAATAAGTCATATTCTTAACCACTTATTTATTGGGGGATTATTCTTGGTGTTTTATATTTGTGTTAATTCCCTGTGTATCTTGGATATCAGACCCTTACCAGAAATGTTGGAGGCAAAGATTTTTTTAACCAACTCACATCTTCCCCCAGAATATTTCTTATACAAGGTCTTATATTCAGAAAGCTTCCAAGTCTCCTTTCTCCTTACTAGACAAAGTCCAAATTCCCTAGTCTGGGTTTCAGTGCTCTGCATACTCTGAAGCTATCTCCTTTTCTAGACTCCATTATCTGTCTTCTGACCATGCCATGAATTCTGTCCTCTATGGCTTTGCTTAAGCTATATGACTGGAATGTCTTTTCTCTCCTTCTTTATCTGCTGAATTCCTTTTCATACTTTAAAGTCCAATTCAATTGCCACTACCTGAACAAAGTCTTCTCATGTTTCCTTCCTGCTGTTGCCCCTACCCCCTTGGATCTCACATAATACATTTCTAATGCAGACATGCAAGACAATGTTGGAGGCTTTGTAGTACCTTCCCTTGCACCTAGCAGAAGGGTCTCTCTCACATATATTATATGTAATGTATATTACATATAATGTATTATATGTAATATGCATTGCATATATTATATATAATAGGTAATCATTTAAATATATTAGATATTTATATATATTATAGGTATTTAATCAATATTTGCTGAATGAACAGATGGGTGAATGAATGATTACAGTGATAACCTATTCCACTTAGACCCAAGTTTATCTGCACCAGGAATGCCTTATTTACTCACCAGATATCCCAACCTGTCAAATGATGTCTGAAATTCTACTAAAGGAGATTCATCCCCTTAGCATTGTGTTTTTCTTTCCAAATCTGTGTTTTCATTGGTGAGCAGTATTCCTTGCTATAGAAATCTCCTCCACTAATATAGCCTGAAAATTCATCATTTGAAGAAGTAATGGGGAATTAGAGGGTATTGAGACATTAAATGACTTGCCTGTGGTCTAACAACCAGATCTTTCAGAGGGACAACTTGAACCAAGCTTTCCTGGTTTTAAGGTTGGCCCTATACCAACTAAGTAACGCTACCTCTTCCCTTAATTGTAGGGTTATTCTTTAAAAAACAAAAAGATTGTGTTTTTAAATGTAAAGACCCAGCAAAGAGGATTAAAAGACATTTACAACTATTTATGCTTTAAATATACATTTTTATGTGTATCTTACTGTGGACATCATTTGAGAGCAAAAGGGGAGAAAAAAGGAGTTACCATTTGTTCATTCAATCTCCATTTGTGTGTGTATGTATGCACACATATATGTGTATATATGTTATATATGTGTACGCATACATATAATTATGTATATACATATGTATGTGTGTATATATATATGCACATAAAAGCTTATATATACATATCCTTATCTGTAGTGTAGCTGGCGATACGTGGCTGAGTTCTCTGCATGTGTGTGTGAGATTATCTGAATAAACACAGCAATTTTCACTTCTCACTGTTAATAATTCATACACTTTTTAAATCCCTCTCCAGGTTCATAAAACAATCTGATACTTAGTAATCACATAGATTACTAAAATCACAGAAATCCTCTTACTTTTCGTCTCATCTCCAACTCAGCTTGAGGTAAGGAAATTTCTACTCTCTTTTGAGTTAGCTTTCCCTCTACTAAATTTCTAACCATAAAAATGTAAGCCTTGACCACATTTTTCATAAATGGCTATGACTTAGATACAGTTTCAAATAGCAGAAGAATAGAGATTGGCATTAAAGCACTGCAATCTGAGAGTTGCATTGCAGATGGGGGTGGGGGTTACATCTTTTCTCTCCACTACCTTCCTCCTTACTGGTCCAAAAGGAAACAGAAGAAAGTGGTAGGACAGGTAAACAGAGGGTTACTTCCCTAAGTAGTGCTCCAGGGAAGAGAGAGGTAGAAATGTTGTATGAAGTGAACTCAGTCTCACCAAATCTGATCTGACAGTTCAGCTTCTGCTTCTGTCTGTTCTTCTTCGTCCTTCCAATTATATCTCCTTTCTTCTAGTAAGTATTTAACTTGTGTTGATAATGTGGTTATTTGCACTGTTCCCTTGTTTTGATGGCAGGGGAATGACTCACTGTCCCCTTTCCCTGCCTGCTTAGCAAGAGGAATTGTGACCTGTGTGTAGCTTTTCTTCCTCCTCCTCCCTCTCTCAGACACATGACTTCTCTCTATTTAGTTGTCTAACTTCTCTTCTCAAAGAAAATCTCTTCCAAGCTCTAAAGCTTCAGAATACCTGGGGCACCCTCGTTAAGGAGTGCAAGCCTTTTACAGATATTGCCCTCAATTCATCAAATGACTATGGCAATGTCTTCTGGAGAGAGGTTACAGTAGTCAAAATCTGTGATGATACTCTATATATGAGATTGTTATCCAATAACTAATGAATGGGCAAGCTGTTGAAGGAAATAAATCATAGTGATCTTGAAATTCTTGCCATAAATGAAACCAGAATGAAAAATCTCTCCCTGGAAAGGTAGATAAAGGAACTGGTAATATTGGTCATATCGTGTGACCAAAGGCAACAGTTTGGAAACATCATTTCATTGGACATTTGGTGATTCTATATTTCAGTGCTCATGATAACCATTAGAACAAAAAGATTGTTCTGAATACAATTGCGGTGAATGTAATGGAATATTACAAATTGATGCAAAGTAAGTACAATCAAGGATAACAACATACACAATGACTATAATAACCTAAAAGGAAAGAACCCACATGAAAATGAAACTAAAAAATTATCTAATCATAATAACCAAGCTTGGTCTCAAAGAAGTGAGAAAATTCACTTCCTTCCTCTCCTGGAGAGGTTGGGGGAATATGTATATGAAACATTGACATACTGTTAGACTCAGTTGCTATGCTGATTAGTACTTAGGAACTGATTTTTCTTTTCCTTCTCTCTCTCTCTCTCTCTCTCTCTCTCTCTCTCTCTCTCTCTCTCTCTCCCTTTTGTTACGTGGACTAGATCTCTAGGTGGGAGGGGAAGAGAGATTGATCTGGAGATGAAGGGCATATAAATGCAGAAGATAGAAATACAAATTTTAAAAAATGATAAAAAATAATTACAACCTATGTATCAGCAGCTATCACAAAGGATGAAGATGTAGAAAAATTCCATGAAAAACTTGATAGGATCCTCAAAATTATACTTTGTTACTCAGTTTTTCAATACAAAAGTTAGAATAGTGAGATAAATATCAGCAATTATATCAGGAATAAGGAATGAGAGACCAAAAACTTGTTTCTTTTAAAAGAGAATTAGAAGGCACTGAACACAATGGATACTGACTAACCTCGGAAGAATGAAATTGATTGTATTTGAATAACTAGAAAATGCTTTTATTCTGAAGTTGGAGCCATTCCATAATTGGCTGTTCATTTACACTTGGGCAATTGACTTGGATCAAAGATCAAAATGAATACAAAGCAAGAGAGAAGAATACAAATGAGAAAAAGATATGGCATGAAATGAAAATAACTCCATTCTGATTTTTTTAAATGTTACTGATTATGAAAACGGGATATGGAAAAAAAGAAAGGAAATAGTCACAAGGTAGAGCATGTTATACAGATGTTCAGCTGATCTAAACCAACCTCTATAATAAGACCAAAGAACCTAAAAGTCCCTCAGTCAGTAAGCACTTGACTTCCTCACCAGGTGGGAAGATAGAGAGCCAAAGGTAATACTGGCTTAGAAAATAAACTTATATGTAAAATTATTTGGAATAGAATGATGGAGGATATCAGTAGTCTCACATCATAAAAGAAAAATAAGCAATGGATAGTAAAATTAATTTAAAGAAAGCTTCATGAGAGACTTAATTAATCAAAGTCATACTTGAGGGCATTTGAGGATGAAAACAGGAGAGAAAAGCAAATAAAAATGGAAAAGAGCTAAAAATTTTTTTAAAACATTTTTTTTCACTATTAGAGGCAGCATGGCACACTGAAAAACAGCATTGCATTTGGAGGTTAGTGGACAAGGTACCCTTATAACCAGATCATCTTGCTTTTTCATCATACGTTTATTTTGATGGCATTTTTTGGCATCCTCTGGTTCTTCTAAACCAAAGGTGGAGAAGTGACTAGCACTCAAAGGGGTTTTGGCCCTTTGACTGAATCCAAACTTCATAGAACAGAAAGGTTGTAGTCAGTCAAAGGGCTGCACTTGAGGACCTAGAGGGCCATGTGTGACCTCAAGGTTGCAGGTTCCCCACCCCTATTCTAAGCAATTCCTCATTTCTTATGTGTCATAGCCTTCTTTACCCTGCCATTAGCAGCCCCATTGACCTTTGAGTACTAGTCACTTGACAATACTAGTAGAATATTGGTATTATAAAACAGGGCCACTGTTCATTTTAGTTGTATCCGACTCCTTATGACCCCTTTTGGGGTTTTCTTGGGAAATATTCTGGAGTGGTTTGCCATTTCCAACTTCAGCTCATCTGACAGATGAGGCAACTGAGGCAAACAGGGTTAAATGACTTGCCCAGGGTCACACAGATAGTAGTGACTAAGGCTGCATTTGAACTTAAGAAAATGAGTTTTCCTGATTTCAGGCCCAGCATTCCATTATCTAATTGCCCCTAAGAAAAAAAAAAACCAAGAAACCAATAGAAATTAGGGGTCCTTAAAGGAGTTTTCCTTTATTTTCCAATTTCCAATTTATTGGAATTTATTTTCCAATTTTGGGAAATTTTCCAATTCCCCAAAGGCAAGTTCACCCTCTCTCTTTCTTCTGTTTAGTTGTGAACCTCATTCATTGTCCATTTGTACTGTCCATGATAAACAACCGTCTAACTCATCCCCTGGATATATACATTTTACACCCACTCAGGTTGTCCTGTGTTTGGGGGCTAGGTCAAAGACACGGATCTCTTCCAGGGCAGTGCAAGTTCCCAGGGCTTGCTCTGAACTTTGTCTAGCATGCTCCTCATCTTCGGATACCCTCTCTCCACTCTTCCCCACCTACTTTGCACTTTCTTTCTATTGTCCTTTTCCCCCATTAGAATGTGAGCTCTTGAGGACATGGACTGTCTCGCCTGTATTTGCACTTCTAAAGTTTAGTCCAGCTCCTGATACCTAGCAAGCACTTAATACATCGCTTCACTGGCTGGATGACTGACTGACGCAAACAGGAACAGACACAGGATCTTCTTACCTTCCATAAGGAATCCTTCTTCATCTTCGATTATTCTGTACGGCATCTCCATCACGGTGGCAAGCACCTTTGGCTAGCATATACATACATACATTTACATACACACATATATGTTTTATGCTTCACTTCAAATTAGTATTCATAGTTGTTTTTAAAAACAAGGTTATCTCAGTGGTTATATCTTTTAAGGAATTTTGAAGTATGAATGAGAGATGCTTTGTTGGAAGAGGGCATTTATGATGGCATTTTTAATTATCAAATCAAATGCATCTTAAAAAACAGTCAGCCAACTTGTATTTTCTACATCATTTAGCTAATTGTGTGATGGTAAAGATTTGGTCTACTGTAGAATAACACTTGTGAAAGCCTGAATATTCCCTACGAATGCTTTCATTGAGGATTGTCTCTGTGCATGAATAGATGATCCTCATAAAAATTTTATGTAGATGGGAAAGTAGGCATGTAGGTCAGTGCTTGCTGATATTCTCTTGGTTGCTTTTTTTTAATATTAATAAACTACAGACTTTTTTTAAACTTGTGCCTTTGGCATCTTTTCCTCCCTCAGATACCTTGAACATTAATTCCCCAATCCTCTTCCTATTTTTGTACCCCCAGGTAATACCTCTTATACACACACACTCACACACACACACACACACACACACACACATATATATATGTGCATATATACATACCCATGTTTGTTGCTGTTGAGGCATTTCAGGTCATGTCCAACTCTTTGTCACCTCATCTGGGATTTTCTTGGCAATGATACTAGAGTGATTTGACATTTCCTTCTCCAGCTTATTTTACAGAAGAGGAAACTGAGGCAAATGGGTTTAAGTGACTTGCCCAGGGTCACACAGCTAGTGTCTGAGGTTGGATTTGAACTCATATATGAGTCTTTTTCTTTCCAAGCCCAGCAATCTATCCACTGTGCCACCTAGCTGCGTATATGTTTCTATATATGCACACATATATATTTACATGTGTTTATATATATGTATTCATACATACATAGTCTAATCCAACTGTTTTCCCTTTCTTTATTCTATCCCTCTTCTATGACCACACCCAGGATTATGATGTGAGTACCAAAGCAGGTGGCTCTATTGTTAAAGAATGAGAGATCACCAAGAAACATAGATTACAACTACTAAGATAATATTAGCATCACTAGGGATGCTAAGATTACTGACTGCTAAAGCTTCCCCTAATAGAGTAGGTGTCTACAGACTACTGTACCCATTTTGTGTAGGGGGACTCAGGATGTTTCTATTGCTTGACTTTTCTCTATTATCCATTTTGTAATCCTATCCCTTGGATGTCACGAAAAAAGAGGAAGGCTCTCCAGAACCGTGGGTGAACACTTTGTGTTGAACTCATGGAAGAACATGAACAAGAAGAAATAGGATGGGCTGGCATAGATGGGCTGCGATGTGTATTATGGGATACAGGATCCACATAAAGGAAGTCACAGATTCATTTGAGTAATATGGGAATATAACAATAGCTAACATGTATATGTATGTGCATGTGTGTGTATCCATACACACATATATCTTTAGGATTTACAAAGCACTTCATATATATTTTCTCATTTTCATATTTTATGTATATTTTCTCTTTACAGTAACCCCATGTGGCAGATGTATTTTAATTTCCATTTTAGATGAGAAAAACTGAGGATTCAAACTCCTGTTTTCCTGATTCCATGTCCAGCACTCTATCCACTATATTTTGAATTTTATTTTGGTAGGGATAACATATCAAGCTGTTCTCAGTCATTAATGTCCACGTGAGTTCCTGGAATGCATCTAAGGTTAGTTTATTGGGAAGGGAAGGAACAAAGGAAGACAGAAAGAAAGACAGGAAGGAAGGGAGGGAAGGAGAAAAGAAGGAAGGAAGAAAAGAAAAAAGCAAGGAGGGAAGGAACGAAGTAGGGAGAGGGGGAGGAAGAGAGGGCAGGAGAAAGAAAAAAGGAAGACATGAAGAAAGGTAAGAAGGAAGGAAGAAGGGAGGGAGGAAGGAGGGAAGAAGGAAGATAGACAGATTACTGATTGATAGCAGGTGTGGGAGGTGGGGAAAGTAGGGGGATGTCACAATTCACAATTTTGCCCTAGGCTTGCCCCATCCAAGAACACAAATACCTCTGCGTGAAAGCCCCTCCCAACTATGTAATCATCAAAATTGGCATCTAGCTTTCTGGGTAGGGATGTCATTTCTTAAATAGAAGAAAACGCTTCCTTGCCTGCCTTCTCCTGATCCACTCCCTCCCACCCCCCACCAACCCCACCATGCACCTCTATTCAATTTTCGGGAAGTTTGAGTGCTCGCTCTGCTTGAATGAGGGCAGCCTTCACTTTCCTCCTGTCTGGGTGAAAAAGAATACCACCTCTGTTTCCCACCTGTGGAATGTTTCCTCAAGAAGACAGGAGCTTCGCTCCTTTGTTCTGAGCCAGGGAGCAGGGAGGCACATTCTTTTGCTGAACCTGTTAGAACTCGCAGAGTTTTCTAGGGCTGAACAGACAGCAGCCTGACCTCCTTTCACGATATCAGTTATTACGATGGCTTCCAGTATGTAACATAACTCTGTGAAGATTTATTGCAGGAAGAACAGGGTCCTGAACAGAGAATCAAAGGAGGCTAGAGCTGGGTGAAACCCTAAAGGTCAGCTAGTCCCAACACCTTCATCTTACTGAGGGAGAAACTGAGCCCCAGAGAAAGTGACATTGCCCAAGGGTACACAGGGAATGTGGAGACCTGGGTCACAAGTCTGACACTGAATCTCAGTCTAGTGCTCTTGGTACCTTATAGGTGCTCAAATATTCGTTGAACTGTTTGTTTAAGGGAGTGTTCATGGGCTAAGCCCCGGGCAAAACTGTGAAGTTAGCTTCCCCTCAACCTCTATTTGCTGTATTCGTCTCCCCTTCAGGTGCCCCTGCTCCTGTCCGGAGCGTGCTCCTGTTGCCTTCTGGCTGCCCATGTACCCCTACTGCCTTATTCTACCCAGGCCTCCTTTCCTGCTTAATGTCCCAGGTTCCAAAATGACTTGCCTCCCTTTCCACTCCCATGTCCCTGACATGCCAACTCCCACTCCCTCACTTCATCTGAACCAAGCACTGAGGAGCTCATCTGATTAAGTTGATTAATTCAAATACTTATCCAAATGTATCTGTAATCTTGCCAAAATGTGGATGTTCCCTCAAAAGTTGCACATCGTGATCTATAAGTACGGATGTGACTCTTCACATTAATAAAAATAATGAGATTATATTTGTCTATGTATGTAGCATATATAGTTATCATATAGGGTCATATATATAGGTATCATATATATGTATATTACATATAATTTATCTCTTCATTATGTATATTATAAATAATAATAGTGACCATTTACACAGTGCTTTTTGGTTTGCTAAGCCCTTTACAATTATTATTTTATCTCCAGCACTACCCTGAACTGTAGCTGGTATTGTGATTCCCATTTTACAGATGGAAAAGCTGAGGAAGAGGTTAAGTGACCCAGTACCAAATAGCTAGTAAGTACCTGACACTAGATTAGAACTCAGGTCTATCTGACTACTGATTCAGTACTCCAACACTTATACCATGTAGCTGCTCAATATTACATGAATAATTACATTATAAACCATTATAAACCAGCTGATTATTCATCAGCTCTCTTTACCACCATCATTGTTTCCATTCATCCCAAGTGGGGATGATCCCAGGGGAATCCCAGGAATCTTGACCTCAGGTCCAGAGTTCCCTTCACTTCTCTAGCATAGAATGTGTTGGTATTGGAGTCAATAGATACAGATTTGAGTTGTCTCATATGCTTCCTATCTAGTTGATTGTAAGCAACACACAGTTCTCAGAACCTCATCTGTAAAATGGATACAAGTTGGCCTGTCAGAGTCATCTCATCTGTAAAATGGATACAGTGCTACTTGCACCACCAGCCTCTCTGACTTGTTATGAGGAAAGCATTTTGCAAACCTTAAAACTTCAAAAATAAAGAAAAATACAAAGGAAGTATGTGGGACAGTGGAAAGAAAGCAATATTGGAAATCAGAGGACATTTGGGTTCAAATTCTGAATCTGCTGCTTTCCACTCTGATCTTAGACACATTACTTAACTTCTCTCGGTCTCACTATAAAATGAGGTGGTTGGATTAGAGGACCTCAAAGTTCCCTTTTGTCTCTAAATTTCATAACAAAGAAAAGGAAATGTGAAGGTTCATTTCTCTTCTAGTGTTTCTTTCATATACAGGATAGCTCATTCCAACTCCAAAGCTTGTCATTGATCCACTTCTTAATTTGGCAGGTGGAGGAATTAAACACATCATGTGACTTGAGGGGTAGTGGAGTGTACAGGACAGGGCAATGAATTTGGAATCCTGAGGACCCCAGTTCAAATCTTGCCTCACTCACTGGGTGTCCCTAGCAAAGTGACTTCAAACTCTATGCCTCAGTTTCCTCATCTGTAAAATGAGGTTAGACTTGATGACCTCCAGATCTAAATTGATGATCCCAAGATCTGGGCGTAGACTGTTTTTTTCTTTCCTTCCCAGTTTGTTTTATTTCACCTCAAAAGATCTTGGAGTGCGCAGGAATTAGTCAAGTTCAATGATCACAGCTTAGAGCCTAGTAAGCAACTGATCAGATTTCCAAACCACCACTCAGGCATGCAGAGAGCCACATTTGGCAGCATTTACTCCAAAGGGCTATTAGGCCTGGACAAGATCAGGGGCTGAATTTACCCTCTTACCTTAGCAGTGTGAGGTGCTTCCAAGTCAGGGTTAAGGGCAAGCAGGGTGTTAAAAAGACTTCTGTGATGAGATGGTGAGTAGCACGAGAGAGCTTTAGAAAAAAATCAGGTTTCTGGAGCAGGCTCCAAAGAAAATTCAGGCGCAGCCCTGGAGGCCCTGACATTTTTGCTTCTGCAGCTGCTACCTGGCTCAGCTTAAAGCAAAGGGCCAGAGGGTTGGTGGAAGTCTCTGTGAAGTCTTGATATTTTCTACCTCACTACAATTTGATGTTCAGGGCACCTCTAAGCAGCTGTGCCTGCTATGGGAAGGAAAGATGCATGTTAGACTGGAACTCTCTCTGTTGGTCCTCATTTCCGGAAGAACTCAGTTAACGCTGGAGGTGCCTCCAGGCAGAGCCTGCCCAAAGCAGGCCATTCCAACCCAACAGGGTAGACAGGGGACAAGGGTGGAAATTGGAGCAATAAATAATTAAGGATGTAATGGTGAAGAAAGAACAGTCACTGAGTGGAGAAGGGGTGGTGTGTTGTTCCATTTGGACACTATTCATGAAAGGAAAGTACCTGTATGCACAGAAATATTTACAGCAGCCCTTTTTTGCACTGAGTAGAGAACTGAATTTGGAGTAAGGAAAACCTCAGTTCAAATCCAGCCTCAAACACCTACTAGTTGTGTGACCCTGGGCAAGTCATTTAACCTCTTTCTGCCTCAGTTTCCTCATCTGTAAAATGAAGATAATAGTAGCATTTGCCTCACAAGGCTCTTGTGAGAATCAAATCAAATAATAATTTTAAAGTACTTAGCAGAATATCTGGCATATAATAGATGCTATATAAATGCTTATTCCCTCCCCAAACAGGGAATAATGAAAGAAATTATGACCTATAAATGTAAAACAATATTGTACTGTAAGAAATGGTGAAGAGCACAATTTTAGAGAAATCAACGAAGGTTTGTTGATAAACTGATGCATGGTAAAATGAGTAGATGCAGGAGAAGCAATTTACATCGTAACAATAACATTGTAAAATGAATAACTCTGATCTGTTCAGTGACCAATCATGATGAAGAGTGCTACCCATCTCCTGAGAGAAAGGTGATCAAGTCAATATGCATAATGAGACACATATTTTTTGGACTGGCCAAAGTGGAGATTTGTTTGCTTGACGACGCACATGTAGTGTTAGTTATGCGTCTTTCTTACAGGGGAAGAATTGGGTGGAGTGGGAGGGAGAGAAAATAAATATTTATTAGTTGAAAAATATTTAATTATGTATCAAAATCAAAATAATTTCATTTGTATAGTGTACTCCTACATTATGGTTTACCCTATAGTCTTGGAGAGTTCCCTGAGGCACACAGAGTTAAGTGATTGGCCCAGTCAATGGGTATCAGAGGTCAAACTAGATTTCTTCGGCCAACTCTCAACACACTGTTGCTTGTTGCCTCTAAGTAAGTATGAAAATGTTATAGAATGTGAGCTTTTAGGAAAAAAGACAAAATTAAAATGTGACCACGATGGTGTCATTCAATCATTTCAGTCATGACTCAGTGACTCAATTTGGGGGATTCTCTTGGCAGAGATATGTTTGCCATCTCCTTCTCCAGCTCATTTTCCATATGAGGCAACTGAGTCAAAAAGGGTTAAGAGACTTGCCCACGGTCACACAGCTATTAAGTGTCTGAGGCCAGATTTGAACCCAGAAAGATGAACCTTTCTGACTCAGCACTCTATCCACTTTGCCATCTAGCTGTCCATAAGGTCTTGTATCTTCCTACACTATTCTATGTATGTAACAGGAGACAAGCAATAGCCTCTCACAGTTCATAAAACAAATCCTAATACCAAACTGGAAGAGAATGGCCTTTGAAAACCTTTATGAAGGTCAACTGCTCCTAGAGAACTGAGTTGGATGGAAGTAAAATTCTGATTGTCATTAATAAAGTCACTGAACACCTCTCTTTTCATGTGTGCAGAACCACTTATTTGCTTTAGGATTAGAAGTTGATTGCTACAGGATTCCTCTTTCCATAATTATAGACCATCTTGAGTTAGCTCAGGGCTCCAATATTGCCCTTATAAACCTCTCTCTGGAGGAATTGGTCATTTGGCTATAAAGTTTCATGCAGGAGCATCAAGGTTTACAAGTTTTCTTCCTGGGAGGCAGAGCCTGAGCAGGAGGAGGCCATGAGATTTGTATTTCATCCCTCTTCGCTCCTCCTGTTATCTCTTCTGTCTCACCATGTACCTCATCTTACAGCTTTTACTGCTGCCCTTTCTCTGGAAAAAAGAGGTAAAGATGTGGTTGAAGTCACTCGTACCCTGTGATAGAAAGAGCATTGAATTTGGAGCCAAGAGCCCTTCATTCAAATACTAGCTTTCCTGGTGTTTTGGAGTCGGCTTGTACTAGATCTTAAGAAGTGACAAATTTTCAATGTGAGTATTTTTGATTCAGAAATTGGCAAATGCTATAAAGCAGAGCTTGTTTTATTGTTCTGTTGATTGTCTAGATTTAAGAAAGTGATGGAAAAAATGCCAATAGTACAGATTAAATTTCGTAGTGTGTCATGTGTACATTTTTCTACCAGGGAACTAGTTGTTAAATATATACTAGTGTATTCCTAGTCCTGCTTCTTTATGCCTATGTGATTTTAGCTGAAACACTTCACTTTTGTAAGATTCAGTTTCCTCATCTGTAAAATGGGATAGTAATATTAACACTACATAATATTCTAAGTTGTTACATGGAAAGCACTTGGTAAGTAGTAAAATGCCATATATAGCTTAAGTCCTCCAGAGGTTCCCCACATAGCCCTGGAACCCCATCTGTCTTCACAGGTTCAGTTGCTCTTTTCGAGAGAGAGTATACTTAAGGCTCTATCCTGATTTTTGTTCAGGTGAACCCAGACTGTATGAAATCAGAGCAAAGGGCATCTAGCTAAAATAAAGTGGCAAAGTAAATAACGAGTCATTATTTCACTTTTTTTTTTTACTTTTCTCTTTTCATTATTAGTACAATGTGAGCAATTTCTACAGTTACTTATAGTATCTTTTCAGTGTAATATATAGTATTTTGTTTATATTATTGAAGAAAAATTAAAATAGCACATAAAAAAACCAAGGCAGGCAATGGAGAAAATGACCAAAGATATCCATGGAAGACAGCTACAACACAAGGAGGGGGAAAGGGTAAAGAGATTGATTTGGGGATGATATTGGAGGGTAAGGAGAGTGACACTTTAAATTTCACCATCTGCAAAGTATTGATTGAGTCTTCTCACTTTCTGGTTGTTTCTGGGACTAATATTTGAGCTTCAGCATTGCCTTCAACTTTCAAATGGGCAGGTACATACTTACACTCATGTGTAATATGTATGTGTAACATGTGTAACATTCATGTCCCGAGTCATATTATTCACTTAATGAATTGGTCTTTGTTGACAACATCTTTATTTTTACTTGTTTTCCAGCCATTTTATTTCCAGTTGCCAATCCATTCATTCATACCTTTGATGATAAGTTGATTATCTGTGTACACAGTATGCCTGTCCTTATTTTGGGCCTTTGCTTGCTCAATCCCTTTGGCAGCTGCTTCTAATGATGCTCTTTGGTTTGTCTGTTGTCCAGAATGTGTACCACTTATGTTTAGATCATGGTCTGGTCCCCAGAAGATACCAATACCCCCTTCTGCTCCTTCTCTTCCATTATTTTTGCAGGCACCTTTGATACATACAGGGTTAGTTACGCTTATGGACTTTCAGAACCTCTAGTCTCTCAGTCATAGTCATGGCTCCTTGGACTGTGTTTCCAAGTCATCTTTCAGTCTCTCCAAAGGCTTGGTGAAAAAAGAAAATGTGTCTGATTTCAGGGATGGTAAACTCCATCTTTTCCCTTTTCATTTAGGCTTACTAACTTTCACAAATTCTGACACTATCAGTGGGAAAGGAAAAACTTCTTAGGTGGCGCAGTGGATACAACACTGAGCCTGTAGTTAGGAAGACCTGAGCTCAACACCAGCCTCAGATGCTTCCTAGCTGTATGACCCTGGGCAAGTAATTTCACCACTGCCTCAATCTCCTCATTTATAAAATAGGAATAGTAATAGTACCTACTTCCTAGGGTTGTGGTTAGGGAGTTACTATAATAATGCTTGTAAGAAAATAAAATACTGTGTTCTTGAAAAATCTTCATCTCCTAAAATTTTGCTATTTTATATTAAAGATATCTTGGCATTATATTTTTAACCTCAGCTTATACTGATTTTATTTGACATGAACAATGTTTCAACTATTTAGCTGTATGGAGATATACTGAAAAACAATATGAGAGTGTGTAAAATTAATTCATTTTTCAGAGAAAAGTCATAAAATAATCTTTCAAAAGCTAATACTCATAAAAACTAAAAATATCAAAGTTGTCATATCCATGTAATTAATTTTAATATTTTGAGATAATAAATGAGAATATAATTGCAAAGTGATTAGCACATAGTAAGCACTATATAAATGTTAGTTGTTGTCATTATTTCTAGATAGCTCACCGTTCTAGGATTGTGCAATCCAATACCAGCAACAGCCTGTACTTGAATGTTGTTCTGCTCTGCTGAAGCTGTCTCTTATTACTTCAATGCAGCCCTGCTGCTGGACTGTTCCTTCACTGAGCTGCTCTCGTTAACAATTGCTTCTGGGACTTTTTCCTCAAAGGGAGTGTTATTGCTCTTTTGTGAGACTGCCCTGGCCAATGCATGCCCAAAGCTAATCCACACATTTTTCGCTCTTATGATGGTCAGCTCTTATGATAGCCACACTTCTCACTGAAGTCAGTCATTATTTTTTTATAACCTTATCCCCCAGGATCACTTAATATTTAGGTTGAGAAGAGCAAATTCCTTTTAATCCTCATTATGCCCCAGATTTCTAGCACCAGAGCCATTCAGATTACCCTGGTGCTTGAATGTACATCAAGGAGCCACTAAGAAATTATTTGCTCTGCATTTCTGCAGCTAAACCTCTGTCTAATAGAACAATGTGCAACAAAAAGGTGTATCTCTAATGGTGGAAATCCAAGTACTTATAATGGAGAGGGGATTCTGGACAGAGACCTTCCTTACTTTCCCTAGCCCCCAACTCATACCAAGAAGGCAATCATGTACAAATATTAAGTTATGAAGGTATTTAAAAATCCTACCCCAAGGGCAGCTAAGAGGTAATAATGGATAGCACACTAGCCCTGGAGTCAGGAGAAACTGACTTCAAATCTAGCCTCAGACATTTACTAGCTGTGTGACCTTGGACAAGTCCTTTAACCTTGATTGCCTCCAAAAAAAAATCCTATCCCATGAGACAGATCTTAGTCTTAAGGAATAGTTTCAGGAGAATAAAGATGAACTGATGTCTTTCTGGTTTTGTAGAGATTTTGGGGCTGCCCCCTTCCTTGTCTGCTTCCTGTTTTTAACAGTGCTGAGTCTCTTGCAGGACCAGCAGGTAACCTGAGCAGCCCTGACCACCTTGTAGAGAAGGATGAAGTAGTTCTCTCCCTGGGTCTGATGCAAAGCTGACAGCCCGAGTAGCAGCTCTGAAACATAGACAGCCCTTACAAGGACTGAGGATTATGTCACCCAGGTCTCTTTGTTCAAGTGATTGCTTCATGGTTTATTTTAAAACTTTTTTTAAAAATTCTAGCAGCCCTCAGCTCACATACATCTAGAATGGATTCCAGGCATGCCCTTTCTGGTTCCTTTCGTTATTCTTATTTTCTTTATTAAATCACTGTCAAACCCAAGATGTAGGACTATACAAGCATAGCTATGGAAGAGACATTGAGTGATAGCTCCAAAATACAGTCCAGGCTTATCTTCCCCAAGTTAAGCTATCTGATAGTGAAGACTTTTCCATTACAACTAACCTGCCCTCTGCTATAAATAAAATGCATTTGACCAAAGAGGCTTAAAAAAAATAGTGGTGAGGACCCAACAATGAGAGGTTTAGGATCCTTCTAGCTATTCGAAAATCACAGGGATGATGTCAGAAACAAACAGAGGAAGAGAATTGCTCTGTGATGTGGCCCATAGGGCTTAATCAGCATTCCCACAACCGGTTGGCATTTTGCTGGGAAATAAAACCGCTTCCTTCTACTTTTGATGCCAGGTTGAAACTCTTCAGCAAAGAATTGAAGCAGCCCGGGAGCCTAAATAAGTAGTACATCAAAGCTGCACAGAGGGTCCAGATAGGAGGCTTTTCCTGAAAAGAATGGACATTCAAAGGAATGACTCATTTGAAATCAGCAACCCAAATTACGTTGGGAAATACAACTGGAACTCCCATAGTTCCCTGTAAATGGCAGGTACTCAGCAAACACTTTGAGTTTGATTAGGTGTGAAGATGATGGGTTTGCCCCCTCCAAGAGCTATTCTAGCTGGGGAAATGAGATAAACATACATCGAAATAATACAATATATTCCCCATTCAGCACAGCGACTAGCCAGGTATCCCTGGGGCTGGTAACTTGCACCCATCCCCATCCTCATCTGTCCTCAGGATTGCCCTGCATTTCATTGCTCTATGGTGACCTGTCTGCTCAGTAGAGGAATTAGATCCCTCAGTGCTTCATTTCACCCTCCACATAGGATTTTCAACAAATAAATCCACTTTGGGCGGCAGTCTAGGGTTTTCTCCAACATATGCTTACTGCCAATCATGATGACTCAGGGAGTCAAACTCCATGATGATGAAAAGTCTGTTAATTGACTGCTGAACTCTGTGAATATAGTAAAGGGGAGATCCCCACCCCAAACCGCTTTTACTCTGAGTCATGAAGTGATATGAATCAGTCATGGAGGGGGTAGATTTATTCCTACATAGTAAAAGTAATCACAGGATGATTAGAACAAAATCTAGTGACATCATGAGACTACAGTCTACAGTCCTGGGATCCCTGCTGGTCAAATATTGACTTAGAAAATTGAAGATTAGTATTACCTAGGTTATATTGTATTATTATTTTTATCTAATTTTTTGCTGAACATTTCCTAATTACATTTTAATCTAGTTCATATCCCACACAAGGAGTTTACCCAAGTTTGACACCTCTGATCTAGAGGTTAATATTCAAGCCCCATTAAGACTTTTACAGACAGCCTCTCTGGGAGGTCTGCTAATTTGTCATTTTAGTCTACTCAGCATCAACTCAACATCCCTTTTCTTTCTGTTTCTCTCTCTTTCTGCAGACATCTCTTTTCTTTTCTGCCAGTTTTCCTTGCCGTGATAGATAATTACCCCAGGAACCATGACCCTGCTGCTCTGGTGCCTAAGAAAAGGAGCTAGGTGGCACAATACATAGAGCTCTGGGCTTGGAGTCAAGAACACCTGAGTTCAAATCCACCCTCAGACACGCACTAACTATTACTTGCTTCCTAGTTTGAGCAACTCATTTAATCTCTGCTTGCCTCAGTTTCTTCACCTGTAAAATGGAGATAATAATAGCACCTACCTCCCAGGGTTGTTGTGAGCATCTAATGAGACATTTGTAAAATGTCTGGCATGCAATGATGCTATTTTATCATTATTTACCAACTGCCTTTGGAGATTTCACATGACAAGACCCTATTCCTAAGAAAAGGAAACTCAAAAGGGGAAGAAGTCTCATCTTAGGCACAGACTTGTCTTAGGAGGCCATGAGCTCATGGATTTTGGCAGTAGGGGGAAGTGCAGTCCCTACCACATCTGACCCTCCCAAGAGCTAAGAGACTCGTCCTCCTTGCACTTCAAGACTCACGGTAAAATACACTTTGAGGTGGGGATCTCCTCTTTACTAAATTCACAGCGTTCAGTAGCCAATTAACAGACTTTTCATCATCATGAAGTATGACCCCTTCTGTCATCATGATTAGCAGTAGACAATCTGAAGATCCTTGCACATGCTCAGAAATGGGTGGGGAAATGCCCTAACATCATGACAAATGTCTGGAAGCACTCTATCTCCCCTCTCCCAGGCTCCTCACATGCCAGAAATGTTGACTGAGCATGCCCTAAGGAGGGAGAGGGGTAATATACCTCTTTTACTTGTTAAATGTTTTATCATTTTATTCCTTCGAAATTTATTAAGCATCCCTTGTAAGTAGCTGTTCTAGGTGCTGGTGCGATACCAAATTTAAATGAAACATTGTCCCTGCCCTAATGGAGCTCATAGCATCTTAGATAAGCACAATTTATATTCATATACAACAGTCCTCTGAACTAGGTTGTATATAATTATCCCTACTTTGCAAACAAGGAAATGGTTAGGTCCCTGTTCTGATTCTTACTAGCTCTGAGACACTGAAACTGAAACTCAAATTACAGTTTTCCTGTCATTCTGTTATAATACCTGTGGGCCAAGGAAGTCATGAATTCTTTTTAAAAGATCAATAATGATTTATTAAACATCTGCTATGTGTAGGGTTTCTGCCTTTAAGTAGCTTACATTATACTTGGTAGGGGAAAGATGTAGGATACCCTATGTATATAGAAAAGTAAATATTAAGCGTATGCCAAAAAATAACTAGTAGGATCAGAAAAGCCTTTATGTGAGAGGGAATGGCATCAGGGCAGTTGGGGCAACTAGGTGGTATAGTAGATGGATCAGGAAGGCCTGAGTTAAAAATCTAGCCTCTGACACTTACTATCTATTAGATCCTAGAGAAGTCATGAAAGTTCTGTTTGCTTCAATTTCTTCATGTATAAAATAACACTTATCACCCACAGGTTGTTGTGAGGGTCAAATGATGTAATATTTGTAAAGTAATTACCACAGTGCCCGGCACATAGTAGGTGGTTAATAAATATATCTTTCCTTCCTTCATTTTAAAGAAAACATCTAATTGGCAGAGGGAAAGGTTATGTATCTACATTACAGACGTTAGAGACCTCTCTTGCACCATGATGGAGAAAGGAAATTGAATTTCATGTATAGGAAAATAGATTATCATGCCATTTTGACTAGAACAGAGAGTTTGTGAACAGGAATAGCATGAAATAAGTTAAAAAAGTAGACGGGAGTCATAGTGTGAAAAGACTTGTGTTTGTCCTTCATTCTTGAAGAGGACCATGATATTCAGAGGATGACATGACTTGCAGTTCACTTTGATTTGAGTGAGGGAGGGCTGGGCAAGGTCACCAACCTCACTTTCTTCTCCTGAGCCATCTGGGTCTAATGGCCTGATATTCATCAGGATGACTGGAGATGGCCCAGGATGCAATGTGAGACCCTGGCCCTGTTAGGCTAAGGTCTTATCAGATTCTCACTTTGAGTGAGATATTTTTTTTCTTTTGATTCATGCATAAATTGGATTTAAGTGAGGTAGAGTTGCACGAAGTTGTCAGTCTCACTCTCTTCTCCAGTCATCATATCCAATGGCAGGACAGAGTCAAGACGACTATTGATGGCTCAGGATGCAGTGGATAACCTTAGTGTCTTTGGTGTCTAACCAAGCTCTAAGCGCTCCACATCACCTGCTTCATCTGCCTTCATGGCTGTTGGAACAAATTGTTCTCATCCACCTATTCCACCAGATAAAGTCTTCACATGCTTGGGGTAAACAACCTCTAACTCACCAGAGGGTTTGAGAACCTTTGGTTACCCTCAACCTGGTTTGGCCTATCTGCCGAAACGGTTCACCAGGATGTGGCTGTGCATGCTGCAGCTTCTTGGAGCCACAGGTGAAAGTTGGGTGGAACACGTGGACACCAAAGGTGGAAAGAGCCTTGAAAAGGGCTCAGTAGCCATCACACCAAAGGTACTGATCCTCCTTGAACACACGCTACACCCCTGAGTGAGATACAACCTTTCAATGAACAGGTTTTTTAAAGTAGTTACTCAGGGATGGCTCCTTTCATAAAAAAAAAAAAAATCAAACTGGGAGGGGAAGACCCTTAGTGTTCCTGGATAAAAGAGAAACAATTATTGCTATTTAGTATTTAAATCCACTCTGTGCTAGGTGGGTGGAGACTTGTTGTCCGGTCTATGAGCTCCAGTGTGAATTGGATTTAAGGCTTGATCTTTGAACAAGGAATGTGTCAGTAAACCCAGAGGAAAAAAGGAGAGGAAAGGGGAGGAAAGAAGAAGAGGAGAGGAGAGGGGAGGGGAGGAGGAAAGGAGATGGGAGGGGAGGAGAGGGGAGGGGAGAGGAGAGGAGAGGAGAGAAGCTGTTATTCACTCACAGGTTGTGTTTGTCCTTTCTCAAAGAGGACCATGACATGAAGATGATGATATGACTTGCAGTTGACTTTGATTTAAGTGAGGGAGAGCTATGCAAGGTCACTAACCTCACTTTCTTCTCCTGAGCCATCTGGATACAGTGACCTGACATTCATCAGGTTGGCTGAAGATGGCCCAGGATGCAAAGTGAGACCTTGGCCCTTTCAGGTTAAGTTTTTATCACATTCTCGTTTTGAGTGAGATACACCCATTCAATGAGGAGGCTTCTTTAAATAGTTACTTAAGGGATGGCCCAGACTGTGTTTGTCCTTTGTTCTCAAAGAGGACCATGACATCCAGATGATGACATGACTTGTAGTTGACTTTGATTTGAGTGAGGGAGGGCTGTACAAGGTCAACAACCTCACTTTCTTCTCCTGCTGTGAAAAGAGTTAAGTGATAGGCTGACAGTTTTGTATTTTATGCTATGGACAATGGAGTTATCGAAGATTTGAGTAGAGGGAGTGGCATGGTCAGATCTGTGTTTTAGGAAAATCAATTGGCCATTTGTGAAGTGATTGGATTGGGAAGGAGAGAGATCAGAGTCAGAGAGATGAGTTAGAAGATAGGAATAAAGAGAAAAGAAGAGAGGAAAAGAAAAGAGAAAAAAGGAGAGAAGGGAAGGAGAAGAAAAGGAAGGAGAGGGGAGGGAAAGAGAAGAAAAGGTACAGTGAGAAGTTTCATGGTTGCCTGGGGACAAAGAAGAGGCCATTTTGGAGTGAAGGAATTCTTAAGAGTTATGGAGGGGCAGGTAAGCCTTAGAAGGTAAGTTGCAGCTCTGTTGTGGAGGTTCTGGGATTCTAAGCTAAGGAGTTACAGGCTTGCTTGTTTTTCTTAAATTTTTTTATTTTTTTTTGGTTGGGAGGGATTTGATCCGGGGCTGACAAAGACTGGAGAAATCTCCTTTCCCCATCACCTCCCTTTTTAAATTCCAGGAAGTTTCTGTGAACTTTATTATGTAAAAACTTTTCCTCATGGAGCTGCACTTTCCTATGATGCTTATCTTGATTCAATTGCCTTTGATATACTCCTTAAGGTTTGGAGCAGAGACTGCCTGCTCAGGCAGGGATCCCCAGTATAGCAGGGATCCCCAGTATAGCAGGGACAGAGAAAAAATTCACCCACACAGAAGGGGGAGTTCCACAGCTGTATCTACCCAACTTTAGCTTCCTCCTTTCATCTCCTTTATTTCCTTTGAAGTTAGGGGTGAGGGAAGTGTGGTACAGAGGAAAGAACACTAGCTCTGGATTAAGACCCAGAGGACAGGGATTTGAATTCGACCTCTCCTACTTCAGCCTGTTGCAGTGGAATGAGTGCTGGTTCTTGAATGAAAAGCCCCAAGTTCAAATTCTGCCTTAGGCTCTAACTCCCAGTAAGTGACTTTGGGCAAATCACTTAACCTCCCTGGCTTTCAGTTTCATTTGGTGGAAAATGAGGAGGTTGGTCTGGGTGACCTCCGAGGTTTCTTTCTTTGATGCTCATTTTCATTTTGTACTCATTTGGCTGCTCAAGACAGTCCTGCTACCTGGATATTTATGTGTCTCTCAATGTAAACCTTGTCATGTCCAAGCATGTTGCGATTTCACATAGAGACACCAAATATCAGCCTTGAAGAGAGAAAATTCTTCAGGTGAAGGGAATGCTTGCATGATAATAAGATACTCTCCAAGATAGGGTCTGAAAATTACAGCCCATAAATTGTTCTGACTGCAGATGCCATAGTGCACAACCTTCCCCCTAAGCTTTTAAAAGGAAAAGGAAACCCAGGGAGGTGGGTTGCAATTAGACGAGAGACAACCTGTGTTTTCTTTAGCTGAACCATGCTTCCTCTATGAAGACAATCACTTTGAACCGATGTAAAACAGTATTTTGAGTGACGCCTTGTCAGAGGCTGGGCTCCATTGACGTGAAAGGAGTCAGATGGTAGAACTTCTGGTCCCTCTGTCCTTGACATGCAATTATGAAAGATTTACAAGATGGGGATAAAGAGAGAAGAGAGGAAAGGGAAAAGGAAAGGAGGGAACAAGAGGAAAAGGGAGGAGAGGGCAGGAGGGTACAGAAGAGAAGACAGAACAGGAGAGAAGAAGAGAGGAAGAGGAGAGGGAGGGAGGGAGACAGAGAGAGAGAGAGAGAGAGAGAGACAGAGAGAGAGAGAGAGAGAGACAGAGAGAGAGACAGAGAGAGAGAGACAGAGAGAAAGACACAGAGAGAGAGACAGAGAGAGAAAGAGAGAGAGACAGAGAGAGAGACAGAGAGAGAGAGACAGAGAGAGAGAGAGACAGAGAGAGAGAGAGAGAGAGACAGAGAGAGAGAGAGAGAGAGACAGCGCCGAAATGGGTCTCAAAGGTTTATTTGAAGATACGTTGTATTTTTCTCCAATCACCATAACATTTAATTATGAAATTATGTAACCCTTGTTTTATAAATATCTTGTTTATCCAAAGGTTAGAGAATATCATGCCTACTTGAGTGTTAACAAGTAACAGTCTCAATAAAACTTTCCCTCCTTTTCCCTCCAATCTCTTGAATTTCTGACCAAAGGACCTCTTTATTAACCCTTTCTGTTTACTACATGAATATGCAAAGGAGAATCTACCCATGTACTCTTTTATCCAACAGTCTTCAAAGGCTCTATATTGCCATTAGAATAAAATACAAAATCCTCAGGTTTTCATTTATCACAGCCTTTCACAATCTGATTCCTACACACTTCTACAATCTTATTTCATGTAACTCCCTTTCATGAACTCTCTGTTTCTACCCATTCCCTGTCCTTCAGTACTCCATCTCTCATCTCCACACATTTGCCTAAATAGTTCCCTATATCCGGAATGCACTTCCCCTCCGTCTTCTATAGTATAGACTTATTTCAAAGCATAACTCATATCATCTCTTACATGAAACTTTCCCTAATTCCCTTGATTATTAGAACTTTCAACTAAAATTATTTTATTTTATATTTACTTTTGTACATATATACCCACAACAATGTCATCTTTTTGAGGGAAGCAGTTGTTTCATTTTTCTTGTTGTATTCCAGTTTCTAGCTCAGTGCTTTGTCATTAGCACTTAAAGAATATTTATTAAATTGAATTAAATGAACCAGGAGAATAAGGAGCACTGGTAATTATATTTTTGTGTATTTATATATTATATATTTATATAATATTTATATATTTATATTTTTAAAAATTGAG
The DNA here is from genome assembly GCA_023548195.1 of Bettongia penicillata ogilbyi. NCBI lineage: Eukaryota > Metazoa > Chordata > Mammalia > Diprotodontia > Potoroidae > Bettongia > Bettongia penicillata. The sequence continues at coordinate 7,261,256 of JAJHZJ010000100.1, forward strand.
GAAATGAAGATTCTTAGCTTAGAGAAGAGAAGATTTGCTGGGAGGGAAGGGAATATTATAGCTGTCATCAAATATGTGAACATCCAAATACACTAGTTTGAATTTACTCCAAAGAACTCAGACCAAAAGATAGAAATTATAAGGAGGCTAATTTGGCTCAATAAAAGTCAACAGTGGAACTAGGCTGCTTCGTTCGCAATGAGTGTTCTCCACCCCTTGGAGCTGTTGAAGCAGAGACTGGATGACTGACCAATAACGATGATGTAAAAAGAATTCTTGCACCGGGAGGCAGATTAGATCAATGGATTTCTTTCCTTTCAGAATGGTTTAATCCATAAAATCTTAATGATGTAGTGAATAGATTCTTCAATTGTTTTCGCAACAATAGACTAAAGTTTTAAAAAACTCTAAGCCAATCAGTTATCAACATTGATGTAATTGTGCATTTGTATAGTGCTTTCTTTTTTCAGTACTTCAATTCAGTATAACATAGGAACACCCTAGAATAACTGGGGGTCCTTCCTGAATCTCAATCAGTGCCCCGATTAATGATTTTTAAAAAAGGTGTTAACAATTAAACAACATTTTACAGCTTGTAAAGTGATTTCTCTCCCCACAACCCCTCTCCAAAATAACCTTGAGCAAGAGGTACCATGATGATTATTATTTCCACTTTACAGATGTGTCTCAGAGTAGTTAAGTGACCTGTTTAGGGTCACTAAGTTTTAAAGAGAAGTCCACAACAGGCTGAGAGGGTATTGTCAAATGAACACTGGACTTGGAGTCAGAAGACCCAGATCTGAGTCCCTGTTTCATCATTCTATAGTAGATGACATAATGGTAGGGGGAAAGGAGAGATCAATACAAATAAGTAGATATCTTCAAAAGAATGTTTTCCTCCTCTCATCCTGGATTAATCCTAAAATCCCAGGATTTGTGGTAGCAAAATACTTTAAAGGCTAATTGTCTTGTGGTGGTCAGGGCCTGACCCCAGTTGGCACTATGGTAATTTAGTTTTAGTATGGAAATGAAATGATGCTTTATGGTTATTCATGAATTAACAAAAGAGATTTACTTAGCAATAGTAAGGAACCAGTATTCAAGAAGCATATCCAGTAAGGACACCATGTTGATTCAGTTGAACATAGACCCAGTTAGCTAGGTAACTCAGCTCCTTCTCTCCTGTCTGCCTCCCCCTTCCCTTCTGTTTCCTCTACAAAGAAAGGTAACTTTGGATGACCAGAAGATGCTCAGTTGACTTGAGTTTTACTAGCTAGATTCTTTCCCTCTCCTCCTCTTCCCTTCCCTCCTTGCTAACCTAGCCTGTTTGGTGTTCAGTTCATTTCTGAATCTTCTGGGGTTTTGTTGGCAAAGATACTGGAACAGTTTGCCTTTTCCTTCTCCAGAACATTTTACAGATAAGGAACTGAGGTAAACAGGATTAAGTGACTTGCCCAGGGTCACACAGTTAGGAAGTGTCTGAGGCTGAATTTTAACTCACAAAGAAGTCTTCCTGACTCCAGGCCTGGCATTGTATCCACTGTACCATCCAGCTGCCCCAACCTACCTGGTAGGGCTATAGGAAATAACACTTCTCTTCTTCCTCATTTTACAGATGGAAATATTAAAGATAAGAGTGATAAGTCACTTCCACAAAGTTCCATAGATAATTAAGAGCATAAGATGATTCAAATACATGTCATCTGACTCCAAATCCTATGTGCTTTCTAATATGATACCAAGAGTTTTTATTTGGCTTGAAGAAATGAACCCAGATTTCATTTATTTTCCCATCCGCGTTCATCTATGAAAGAGACATGGCAAGTCAAATCAACGTTAGCTGGAAATATTATCTATATTTATATTGATACAACCTGAATCATTCCTTGATCTTTTCCTTTAACCTTGCAAATCTCTTTAGTATATCATTGGTTTTTCAGTCTTTAATTGGGCAAGACTATTTGTAGGCTCAATCTTACATTATAAAATCTAGTTAGATGTTGGGAGATCTGGATGTAGGATTGTCATGAGGCTGTCAGATCCATTCATGTATGTTCATTGCTTGGTCTATTGGTTCCTCCTCCCCTTCCCCACATACAAAGTCATTAAATACAAGATTTAGGAGGATTGCACTAGCTAGTTTTGGAAGATGGCTTTGTGCAGGAGATATTCTTAAGATGCCTCTCAAAGGAAGACAGGAACTCTATGGGGTAAATTTAAGGAGGGAGTGCTTTCCAGACATGTGGGCCAGTGCAAAGGTAGAGAGACATGATTCGGATAGAATATTGTGAGTGAGGAGCAGAGAGAAGGCTAGTTTGTCTGGATCTCAGAATTAGGAGAGATGTTAATGTTCAATGAGGCTGGAAGGATCCTCTGATCTTTAGGGCCATATTATATGCAGCTTTACAAGCTAAACAGAGAAATACATATTTTATTCTAGAGGCAATAAAGAGAAAGCCACTTACTTGTGTAGGGGATTCTATTCAGTTCTGCCTTTAAGGAAAATTTCTTTGGCTGCAGTGTTTAAGATGGACTAGAGTAGTGAGAAACTTTAGGCAGGGATGCCAACTGAGAGGCTGTTCCAATATCATAGTCAAAAGATGATGCAAGTCTTAACTACAGAGGTAGTTGTGTGAACAGAGAGAATGGATTGAGTGCAAGGGATATTATGAAATCAAAATGGCAAGATTTGGCAATTGATTGGATATATGAAGTGAGGGAGTTTATGAACCTGAGATCCTGAAAAGATGATGATTTATTAGACAGAAATAAAAGTGTTTGGAAAAGGGGAAAATTGAGGGGGCAGGAGAATTAGTTCAATTTAACACATGTTGAGTTTAAGATATTTTACATTTGGCTTGAAATTTCTAATAGGCAATTGATAATACAGGACACCTACAGTTAGGGGACTTGGCAGGGATGATTATCCATCAAAGGAGAATGAAGAGGTTTGAACTGAGAAGGTAAACCAGAAAAGAACAAGTAGCATCACAAAAATCCAGAGAAAAGACAGTGTCAAGAGCAGGAAAAGGTGGTCAATTGTTTCAAATGTAGTAGATGACTGAAAGGGATTAAGATTGAGAAAAGACTATTAGATTTGGTAATTTAGAGATCATTGATAACTTTGGAGCAGTTTCAGCAGAACAATGAGGTAGAAAGCCAGATTATAAAGGGTTGTGGAGTGAGTAAGAAAAGAGGAAGTGGAATCAGTGAGTGTATATAACTTTTTCAAGGCGTTTGGATGAGAAAAGGAGGGGAGATTTAGGACAATAGCTTGAGGAGATAGCAGGGTTTGGCTAACATTTTGTTCTAAGATTAGAGAGACTTGGATATATTTCTAAGCAATAAAGAATGAACCAATTAACAAAGAGAGATTGTAGAATTGAGAGAAGAGGAGGAGTAATTGAAAATATAGTTTGATGGATTGGACATGAGGGGATGGGATCAAGTGCCCGCATATAGTTAGGGTTACCCTTCACAAGGAAAAGATCCACTTCTTTATCAGAGATGAGGAAAGCAAGATAGAGTGGGAAATTATATCAAGGGCTTTTGTGGAGAGAACTGGAGAAGAATCTTCGACTTGTTTAGTTAGAAGAATGCTTCTTAGGACTGGTGGTCTTCCAAACAAAATTTCCAGAATTTCCACAGTGTTCTGCGGTAATTCAACAGGTACTAACCATATGCATTTGCCATGTTGGGGAAGGGAGGAGAGAAAGCTATCTCTTCCAGCTGTGACACTCCTCCAAGTGGATCAGGTTTCATCTTCTGTGTTATAAAATTTACAGCATTGAAAGAAAAGGACAATACTTCAAGAAGAAAGTTCCTCTGAAGGGTCACATCCTGAGATGGTGGGAGGAGAATGGGAGGGTGGAAAGGTCCAAAATCAAAAAAGTAATTTAAGAAGTTAAGGAAAACAGAGACTGCTTAAGCTGGAGTAAGAGGCACATCAAACTGTCAGCTTGTACACTGAAAAGCATATCAGTTGGATACACTCATATAAATCATAGTATCAGATATGATGATCACAGGCCTGCTGTTAAATTATGAATCAAATTTATGGACCCAATCACTAAGGCCTGCCTCTTAGAAACAGAGAGCACGGACTAAGGGGAAACACTTAGGGAAGTGAGACTTGTTTTCATGCAGATTTCATTAATGACAAAGCCGTTTTATGAGTGACAATCAGAGCTTGATTCTGGCCTTTTTGATGTTCTCCACACAAGAAATTTCAGTTCTCATTTCCATGCATTTGCCTAGACTTTTCCCACATCAGAAATGTACTTCCCCCCTTACCTCAGCCTCTTAGAATCTCTTACTTTCTTCAAAACTCACTTCAAGCACCACATTATATGTGAAATCATTCCTAGTCTTTCCAACTGCTAGTGTCCTGCTTCTTAAATTTTCTTGTATTTATTTGGGTATATTTTGTTTCAACTTATTTCAAAAGATTGCATGTCATGGAGTACAAGTGGGAGTGGGCCTATAGGACCTTTTCTATGGGGTATTTTCTAGAGCTCTCCTGACAACTTCTGAGGACATGGGGTTCAGTGCTGAAGGACTTGATTCCCCACTTTTAGAAATAGGAGAAAATCCCTCTCCCCTACCTTGGTCAGAGCACATATGGAGTTCCATGTTCAGTTCAGAATACTGTATATTTGAAAGAACATTGATAAGGTGATATCTTCCAGATGAAGGCATTCAGGATAGCATGAGGTTTCAAGGTCACATTATGTGAAGATTGGTTAAATGAACTAGATACATTTCATATGGAGAAAAGGAAAACTCAAGGGGGAGACGATAGCTGTCTTCAAGGATTTAGAGGGTAGTCATGTAGAAGAGGGATCAAATATATTCTATTTGGTCCCAGTGGGCAGAATAAATAGGAAATGGTAGAAGTTTCAAAGAAGGAAATTTTAGCTTGATCTAAGGAAAAACTTCCTTAAGAATTAAAGGTATCCCAAAGTTAAATGGGCCATCTCAGGAAGAAATGGGTTCCTTTTCCTTGGAGGTCTTTGAGTGGGTAGGGTAAAGGCTAAGTAAACATAAAGTATGTGGTAAAGAATTTCTTTTTCATTCTGTCATTCAACAATCATTTATTAGCACTTACTGTGTTACAGCATTGTGTTAGACACTGGGACTGGTCACTGGACCCAGATGGCTCAGGAGGAGAAAGTGAGGCTGGTAACCTTGCACAGCCCACCCTCACTCAAAACAAAGTCAACTGCCAGTCATGTCATCATCTTGATGTCATGGTCCTCTTTGAGAACAAAGGACAAACACAATGCACTGGGAATATAAATTGCAACAAGAAGAAAGATACTGCCTGCCCTCAAGGAGCTTACATTTTAATGGGCGAAGACAGCAAATAAAAGGAATCTGAACAGGGCAGAGAGGACAATAGAGTAGGGGCAGGGTAGTGAAAAAAGTTAAAATGCAGACTGCAGAGGAATGAGACATGGCAAGCCTGGGTCCCTTCCTTAAATGAAGGCTCTATAAGGAGCCATCCAATCAGAAGGTTTTCCTTCCTGCAATACACATATGCTACACATTTATGTGACTAGATGGGAGCTCTTATTAAATCAAGAAATATGTAAGAAAAAACTTAGGTTTTTTTTTACTTTGAAGCTGTCAAGAAAGAAGCAATGGTGGCAGATAGAATGAGGGCCAAGAGAGAATTCTAGAATGCATATTGTCCTGGAAAACCCCTTGAGTTAAATTAGAGCATTAAAAAAACCCAAATACTTTAGTTTCTCCCAATTAGATGGAAAAACAATTTTTAAAACTCTTTTTTTTAAAGTTGTGAGTTCCAAATTCTATCCCTCCCAGCCTTCCCCACTCCCTAATACAGAAAAGAATTTGATATAGGTTATTCATGTTAAGCTAGAATATTTTTTTAGAAACATTACCCATTACCAGAGGGGTCAAATGTAGTAATTGAGATTACATAAAATATTTCGGAAATACTTTAGTACATTTTCCTTCAAAGAAAATTGATATCTTTTGTTTCTGTATCATTTCATTTTCAAATATATCCTGATTCCTCTTCCCAGGAAGCTATCCAAACACTAAATACTTGTTTGATGGAATCTTTGAGTCTACTATATTCTCAGCATGTGGGCAACACACCAAAAATTTTATCAGATGCTGGCTGCAAAGATAGCTTCTGTAAAGCCCATTTGGTGAAGTTAAGGTTAACACCTGAAATAATTAAGAAACAATAAGAACTCATATGGAAGGCAGTATGGATAGAGAGTTGGCCTTGACATTTTGAAAAAAAAGCTGGGTTCAAGCTTTACTTCTTACAGGTACTTGTTGTATGACCTTGGGCAAGTAATTCATCCTCTAAGTATCACTTGGCAACTATTTAAGACTATAAGTTATACAAAAGTTGATGGCATGATTTCCAAGAGGAAGTTCTTCACCAGGAGCTCACTATGCCAATGATGTCACAGGGCCAGTATCTAATGGGATGTAATGGAAGACTGGGACTGGACAATAAGAACCTGGACCCTTGAAGCATGCTCAGCGTCCTTTGCTTAATTCGATTCTCCCTTGGGCTTCAGGACATCCATAAGTAGGTATTGTTTTCAGTCTGCTCACCATTTAGACAAGAGGATCTTTTTGATTGGCTACTGAGCTAGAACTGAGAATGCTTATAAAAGACTTTAACAGATGGTTCAAGCCCTCTTTCATTCAGGTTGCAATTGAATTAGGACAAATGTAAGTCTCTAGCGGAGAGAGGTATTGGGCCATTTTTTCCCCACCCATGTCTTAACATATGGCCTTGAACATGGAGTCTGTTTCTTTGGTTTCTTCTGGTTTTGTTTTGTTTTTATTTATTCTTTCTTTCTCTTAGGTGAGGAAGTATCAACTAGGCTCAGGGACCTGACTTTTCTGGGCAAGTAGACACTGGAATGCCTACTGTTCAATGTATCCACATATGCTAGAACTGTACGGTATCAAATAGAGGAGCTACAGCAACCACTTGATAGAAGAGATAGAGAGATAATAGATGATAGATATAGAGGCAGCTAGATGGTACAGTAGATAGAGCACTAGGCTTGAAGTCAAGAAGACTCATCTTCATGAGTTCAAATCTGACTTCAGACATTTCTTAGTTGTGTGACCCTGGGCAAGTCAATAAACTCTGTTTGCCTCAGATTTCTCATCTGTAAAAGTAGCTGGAGAAGGAAATGGTAAACCATTCCAGTATATTTGCCAAAAACAAACCCAAAGGGGGTCATGAAGAATCAAATATTGCTGAAATGCCTGAACAATGATAACATAGATGATACACAGACACACATATAGAAAGAGAAGTAGAGCTATAGAGACGATATAAAGATATAGTTATATAGGTATCGATGTTCCCTAAGGGTTATACCTAGTTCAACCAGATTATGTTTCAGATTTACACCACTCTAAACCAGGATTGGCCAGCTGTATTAGTAACCACCCCAACATCCACAGAGGTACCTGCAATCACAGGTTCTTAGATCTGCATTTATAAAAAACAAGGCAGTTTTTGAGAGGTCAACAATCACTTTAATCAAGCACATATATCATTCACTTAGTTCAGGGGGGAAAGTCAGCACCCTGAACTTCAGAGAAAATATAGAGCTTCCAAACTGTCTGACATAAGCAATACATGCATTGTAAACCAACAAACAGATCTAACTATCTGACCATAATTACCAGAGAGGGAAGGATGAACATCTGGGTTTTCAAAGCCCTAAGGGATGCTAAGAGGCTTCCCAGAGTCTCATCTGGGACACAAACTAAGCCCCAAAGTAAAACCACACCTCAGAGTCTTTATACACTTTTTAGAGCCAGAGGGCATCACAAAACTTGAAAACTAGTGCCTCATTAACAAGAGATATGGGCCTTCCTACAAATCTTCCCAGGCTCATTAATGGGTGGAGAAGATCTACCTATTAAGAAGCAACATTATGTTAACAATAAGCAAAAAAAAATGATTTTTCAATACATTAGCTTACCCTGAAATACGTTGATCACAATGACTGTCACAGTGTAGTCAAGACAGGACCATCATATTTAAGAGCAAAGAGATATGTTACCTCTGTAGAGACAAGTGGGCAGCAAATTCTGCAAATTGTTCTTAGTAAGGGATGTGTAGTGTGGTGAGAACCGGGGCCACCACCAAGGTACAAATCCTATCTTTGATGCATATTGACTATGACCCTGTGCAAAGCTCTAACCCTCATATAACCTTTCCTTGCTCTTATTAACATTCTAAGATCATAAGTTGTAAAGAAGATTCTGACTTGCATTGGTAGAGAAGGAAATTAGTTATTAAGGAGCTCTCTATGCCAATAGTTACGAATTCTTAAGAATATCTATATCTGTATCCATATCTGTAATCTTATCGATAGCTATATCTGTGTCTGTATCTGTGTTTGTATTTATAGCTATGTCTATCTGTGTCCATATACATATCTATATCCACATATGTATCCGTGCCTATATCTATTTCTATTTCTATCTTATCAATAAGTCCAGTACCTATTGCTATCCTTGGTAATAGTCATAAATGAACTCTCTTTGAAATTGTTCTTAGGGATTCCTCTCCTCCCCCAAACTACCAGGTTTCCTAGCTTTCTGTCACCAAAATTCTCTATTACTGTGATCTTAGTTAGAGTGCTGACCAAGGAAGGCATTCTCAGACACATGTAAATGCAATCAGTGGATGATTGTCCAGAGGTGACCCAAGAACTGATTGCCCTCTGGCAGGATATGCCTATCAAGGATCACTGTTCAAAAAGTAACATGATAGAAACTCCATACCTAACTTCCCAGACTATGTCCCAAGGGAGAACAGCATTGAAGTAACCCAATGGGTCACTGGGTTGTGGACCTGAGAAGGGTGAATCTTCAGCAATACCCTTCTCATTTAGGCACTCGCAGGTTTGCTGATAGGTCAGTGTGTGCCAGGTATCCTGGGTAGGGCTCCTCTGTGAATGTATAGAACCTCCAAAAGATAAATTGAACACTTCTTGCTGTCAAAGCAAGATAGCTTATTTACATATGGTGTTGGATGTTTAAGCGCTAAATTCCAAAGGATTAATTTAAAGGCCACCTTAGGATATCTTTTCTACTCTGATCTTATATTTCCAGGGACTATTTCATCTTTTTCTTTGTATCCCTGTTGCCTAGTATAGAACCTGGTACAGAAAAGGTGCTTATTAGATGCTTGGTGATGGATAGTTTATGCCCTAACTGTCCAATAAGACTATAATTCTATTGTGAGAAAGCAAGGTAGGTATTTAAATACTGGTGATTTTCTATCTTTTTCTGGCATTTTTCTGGTAAGCTCTATGAAGGCAAGGACCACATCTTATCTACACTTGGCATCTGCCCCAGTGCCTCACATCACTGCATATGAGGTGGGTGTTTGCTCGATTGAGTTGTTGACTGATTTTTGGCAAATCTGGGTTCTTTTCTACCGCCTTGCCATCAGTTGCTACTTGCCTTGGGAGAGTAGAAAGGGAGTTGTCTGCCAGATAACATGACTCCCTTTTTTCCATGTCACTAAGTGCTTTATGACTATGCTCTCATTAATCAGTGCTCCTGCAAGGTGGAAAAGTGCCAAACTGTGATTATCCTCATCCTCCTGAAGGGGAAACGGCAGGCTTTGTGTCTTTGAATAAGTCACTTAAACCCTCCCTGCTTTAATCAGAACCCAGCCAGGACCCTATCCGTTAGACAGTTGTTGGGGAGGAGGGGGGATCTTTCCACACAACTCTTGCCAAATAATCCCCACTAGAGAGATCTATGCTGCCCTCTTTATCCTCCCCTAATAAGTATCCCTGGTTTATTACAAGTCAGTGTCCCCTAAGTTATTAAAAGTGAAGAAAGATCCAAGGTTGGAGAAACCTCAAAGTATCAAATGCTCCCAATCATTCCCTCCTTTGTCTTCATCCTTACAGTTCTCAACACCTCCTTCATAATGCCCTTGTACTCTACCTCCCACTCTGGCTGCCACCCTGTTCTCTAAGAAGCAGCCCTTGTCCATGGGTCAGAAGCACCCATGGTTATACTTTAGGAGTAGAGCTGAAGAACAATTCAAGTAAAGTGAGACCAAGGGGCCTACAAAAGTAGAAAGTGTCTTTCCAAAGAGTCAGAAGATTGAATGAGACCTTTCAAGGTCAAGTAGGACATTCCCCTGTCTCCATGACTATAGAGTTATTCCAGACAGATGAAATGAGCCATGATATAGTAGAAGGCACAGTGGCTTTGGAAACAGACTTGGGGTCAAATCCTACCTTTAATCATCACAACCTTTATGACATTGTACAAGTCCTTTAACCTTCCTGGCCTTACTTTCCTAAAATATTAAATGAGAATTTGGACTAGAGGCCCTCTGAGGTCCCTTTGAGTTTTCAACTTATGACTTCTCTTTTAGAAAAAATTTTATAATCCCCCCCTATGTGGAATACCCTTGTTAAACATAGCTCCCTCTCTAGTCTCTATTTGGCAAGCTTTGGCAAGCTCATTTTAATATTCTGTCCCCTCTTTGATAATACAACCAGATAACGATTTGGCACAGGGAGGGCTTATCATGGAAACCAGATGGAATGGCTAAGTGCTTATGGGCCAAAAGGTCAGGTGATGTAGTTTCAGGATTCATTGCCCTATCAGTAAATGAAGGATAGGGAAGAGAGGGTCAGAGACCAGACAGAAGAGCTTAAGGATCTAGTTTATCTAGTTAATATTTAAGGGATGTTATGAGAACTGTAGTTTTTTTTTTTCTTCTTTACAAAGCCTATTACTAACTTCTCCAGAAGACTCAGGAGGCAACCTCAATAGTTCCATCTGTTTCCTGTTCCTTCATTAAAAAACGTCTCTTCCTTAAGTTATGTGATCACAAGTTCCTTTTCTTGTTTGCCCTTGCCCATATATGATTTCAAGATTAAACACAGGGTGTGCATATACACACATATATACATGTACATTATGTACACAAACATGCGTACAGCTTTATATGTATATATATACCTATATAAACATAGCCTTATATTCACAAATATACATACATGTCTGTATGCATATACACAAATGCATGTGTGTGTATATACAAAGTGTTCATATATAACTATGTGTAGTTATATATATTACTATAATAATGTATGATACAGTTACACATGCAACTACTTGTATAGTTATATTTTTTCATAAAAGGTTCACAAATCTTCCTTTTTGCCTCTAAAATGTCCTAATTAACATAATGAGTATTGTCTATAAAATTCTGTCTTCTCCCACCTGCCTCTCTCTCATATATATGTATTTCTCTGAACTTTATGAATTTTAAGCCCTTAATTTTCAATCAGGTCTGAGGGCTGGTAATTAGGTCCTTAAACAGCAAGCTTAAATATTGAGTCCAGTGTTAAGCATACAATGTTTCCAAGTCTTCAGGGGGCAGTCAATTGACTAAATCAGAATTACAGCGAAGGGCAATGTGGGAGTAGGGGAGCTATGGGTGTGGAGCATGAAGGGGGGAGATGGAAAATATTAAAAGCTACAAATATCTCTAGGCTGGAGAGAGTTTATCTTTTGCTTTGTCTTGAAGGGAAAGGCACTTCCAAGCTCTTGCCTGAAATAAAGACCCATTTTTTTTTAAACTGTTATTCTTCCAATGACCTAACAGGGCTCGGATGACTATGTTATTGTCACTCAATAGTTTAATCACATCTGATTCTTTATGACTCCATTGACCATGACACACCAGGGTCATCTATCCTCCACTATCTCTTAAAGTCTATCCAAGCTCATGTTCACTGTTCCCATGACACCATCTATCTACCTCATCTTTTTCCAACCCCCTTTCCTTTTGCCTTCAATCTTTCCCCAAATAAGTCTTTTCCAATGAGTCCTGTGTTTTCATTGTGTGGCCAAAGAATTTAAGCTTCAACCTCAGTATTTTACCTTCCAATGAAAAGCCCAAATTAATTTCTTGAAGTATTGACTGATTTGATCTCTTTGCTGTCCAAGGGACTCTTCATAGTCTTCTCCAGCACCACAATTTGAAAGCAATGATTCTGTGGATCTCAGTTTTCCTTTTAGTCCAACTCTCACAGGCCTACAGTGCTTCAGGAAAAATTATAGCTTTCACTACACAGACCTGTGTCAGCAAGGTGATGCTTCTGCTTTTTAGAACGCTGTTTAGATTTGTCATCACTTTCCTTTTAAGGAGCAAGCATCTTCTAATTTCATGGTTGAAATTGCTGTCTGTAGTGATCTTTGAACCCCAGTCTGGCACTGCTTCCATTTCTTCTCCCTCTGCTTGCCAGGAAGTGATGGAACCAGTTGCCAAGATCTTAGTGTTTTTACTTTTTATATTAGGCATTGAGCCAGTTTTCCCACTCTTTTTTATCACCCTCCTCAAGAGACTTCTTAATTCCTCTTTATTATCTGTCATCAGAGTGGTATTATTTACATATCTGAGTTTGGTGATATTTCTCCTGACCTCCTTAATTCAAGTTTTTGATTCATCTAACCTGGCATTTCCCATGATGTATTCTATATATAAGCTAAATAAATAAGGTGACAGTATACAGCTTTGTCATATTCCTTTTCCGATTATATACCAATTCGCTGTTCCATGTTTAGTTCTAACTGTTGCTTTGTGGCCTTGCATGTGGGTTCCTCTGGAGATCACTATGGTCTTTAAAGAAATAAAACTGAAGCATAATCTGAAGGACAACAGATAAGAATGATGGATGTGAATAGGCTACATTACTTTACAAACAAAGAATTATTAGGGTACACGGTATAAAAGGCATCATAAAAGAACTCTGTGACCAGAAAGGAAGATGGACTGGTCATATAACAAGTGAGATGGAGTGATGGAAAAAGGAAGGGAAAGATAATTGATGGAACAGTTTCCATGCTCCATGATATTGAGAGATCTTGAAGATGGTCTCCAACATGTTGGCTGGATCCCCTTTGGTGATCTGATGGGAGGACATGGATGACAATTTTGTAGCATAAGAAGAGACAGGAAAGGACAAGCTGTAATCTGCATCATTAGAGGGAATACTCACATCATAGATAAATTAACCATTTAACACAACCTTAAATTCTATAGGGCAGGAAGTTCATAACCTAGGATTCTTTACCTTCCCTCCCACAAAGTTCTTTGGTACCCGAGCTAGGGCATTGGCCTTGATGGGGTTGACCATCTTGCTTTTCACTGTTGTCAGCAACAAGATATGCATTTCATGTTGTTGAATTGTGTCTGACTCTTCCTGACCCCATTTGGAGTTTTCTTGGCAAAAATACTAGAGTGATCTGGCATTTCCTTCTCCAGTTCATTTTACAGATGAAGAAACTGAGGCAAACAGGGTTAAGGGATTTGCCCAGAGTCACACAGCTAGTAGGTGTCTAAGGCTGGATTTGAACTCAGTTCTTTCCCAACTCTAGTCCCAGAACTCTATCTACTAAGCCACTTAGCATTCATATTTCAACGTGAAAAAGGAAGCATCTTCTTAGTAAAACCAGAAAACAACACTGAGTAATAAAGCAACCACCTACTGAAAATCAGCACTAAAAGTGTCAAGACACTACTCTATTCTGGGTCAATATCTCTAGTGTCAGGCAACATGGTACAATGGAAGGAGAATGCAATGTGAACTCAGAGGACCAGTTTTTAATTTTGACGTTACCCCTTGCTAACTGTATGACCTTGACTGAGTCACTTAATCTCTTTGGATCTCAATTTTCTATTCTGTAAATTAGGGTTATTATACTAGTAGATCTGGGGTTCCTATGAATTAAACAAATTCTATAACTATTTCAATATGACTAGTTTTCTTTTTAATCTTATGTACTTTGTGGTATAAATTTAAACATTTTGAGAAGGGATCCATAGATGTTACCAGACAAGGAGTTCATGACCCTCCCCCTTCCAAAAATATTAAAAACCTTGGTACTGGGTTTTTTCTAATATTCTTTCCTGCTATAAATGCTCTTATCTCTCCTCATTGTCTGAGTGCTCAGTCTCTTCAATTTATATTTTTGGTTAAATTTGATTTTTTCTTCACTCTACCCTAACATTGAATGAACACAATACAAGCATTTGTAAGGTAGGGACTGTTTTCCATTTCATCATTTTATTCGCAGTACCTGGCATGGAGATTTGAACATTGCAGGCACCTTATAAATGTATGTTCAACTGAATTGCATCCTGTGGGAGATTAAATTCTCTTTCTGTCTTCTTCATGGACTCTCAGTTACTCTTCAAGAGTGATGGAAAAAGAGCAGAAATACTGACCTCTCCCAAAGACAGAAGATGAATTAAGACATTGGTTTGAAAAGATAGGCTCCGTTTCCAACATTCCAAGGTAGCCCAGATACCTTCTTTCTTCCTGTCTACTATTCTTTGAAACCTCAGAATTTTCCCCCAAAGAGCCCAGTTTTGCTTTTTTTCCCCCTCTGTTCAGTGTTCTGATCTGCCTGCTCACCCTCTTAAGACTGACTCTGTATCTTCCTCTCAGGTTCTGACTGAATTGCTCTTGGCACTTAAATTGTCCAATTACACTCTTTTTTCCCCCTTCCTTGGAGAAACAAAACTTGGTTCCTCACCCACAGGATATATAAGCAGAGAGTTCTATTTCCCCACCACACTTCCCATTAAAGAAAATAATATTCAGATCTTGCTTTGCTAGATGTAGTTATATTTTTAAAGATATGGGACGTCAAGTTGAGAAATTAGAGTTCACTTGAAGTTCATGCACTATTCTGGTCCTAGTAGCATATAGAATTGCATAATCTTATCGTGGGAAAAACCTAAGATTATGAAGGGAAAATTCATTGAAAAACTTCCCATCCTAGGGAAGAGATCATGGGGTATGCCAACAAGGTAGGGGAAAAAAAGGCCATTTCCTTTGAAGATGAGATAACTTGTCATAAACATAGAGTGCCTAGATAGAAAAAATGGTTTAGAGGCATTTAAGAAGGGGATGAAAATTACTGCTTAATGGTTCATTTCCAAGGACATGATACAGAGGAGAAACCAGAGATTCCCAAAGCATCTCCGTCAGTAAGTGAAGTAAGGGGTCTTTGGGTGCCCAGGCAAAGTTTTTATCTCAGCAGAGACTTTCCCCACCAGACACTCCAGGGTTGCTGAGATTGGCATTCTAGGATTCCCATTACCTTCCATTTTCTGAATTTCTTCCTTCATTTGCCTCATCCCTTCACCTTTATGGATGTGGGGGAAGGCCTGGCTTTGTATGTGGGCCTTTGGAAGAATTGGGCTCCAGAAACATGCCCAGGGAAAAAGGAAAATCTGAATCAAATGTTAGATTGTTTTATAGAAAATATTTCAAGGAGAAGGGGATGGAGCAGACAGGAGATTGGAGAGGGGGGTGGGCAGCCTTCTGGGCTAAGAAAATCTGGCATTTCCATGAGATTTCGGGGTTGAATCTGAACAGAGAGGAATTAAGTAATAGCAAAAGTTGCCTCTTGCCTAAAGCTATGCTTTCTATGATTTGTTGGTGCAATTTAGATTTTTTTTTTTTAATATCTGCTAATGAAAACCTTATTTGTCTGGTCTCCAAAGTAAAAATCTAGACAGAGTGGATGGAGACAGCAGGCTCTTGCCAATGCAGCAGCCTAGATCTACCTCAGGGAACCTCAGAACTCCATTACCCTCCAACATCTGACAAAAATTGGAGATTTATATCTATCAAGAACAATTTTCACCATGTTTTTTGACAAAGACTTTCATAGTGGGAACAGAGCCAGCACTAGCACTTTTTTGTGCCCAGGATAAGAATCATGAATTATTTTGGAATTTCACTTGGAATATAGCCATTGGGATCAAAAAATGTGACCTGGGCCACCACATAGTCTTAGAGAATTTACTGAAGCGCAAGTGACTGAAGTTTAAGTGACTTGCCTGTGATCATAGGGTCTGTACGTGTCAGAGGCAATATTTTAATCTATGACTTTTTGACACTAAACTTACTCTACTATTTCAGGGATGGTCAGCCTTTCTTTGTAGAATGTACCCACTTGGCAGTCTAGTGAAACCTATGGATTCCCTTTCAGAATTGTTTTAAAATGCATAATAATATGTAGGATTATAAAGGAAACCAATTATATTTGTTCTCATCCAAATTCATGAACCCCCTGAATCCATCCATGGGTCCCAAACCAAGGTAAGAATATTCTCTGTCTTTGTCTCTCTCTCTCTATCTGTGTGTCTCTCTGTCTGTCTCTCCCTCTCTCTCTCCCTATTCCTCTTCTCTGTTTCCCTTCCTTCCTCTCCCTTTCTCTCTCTTTCAGCTAGTTGGTGTAAAGGATAGTGTGCTAAAGTTATAAGAAAGGTCTAATGGTTCATTTAATATTCAAATCTAGCAGAAATGAATGAGAATATAGCTAATATTCAAATCTTGCTTTAATATTCAAACCATGACTCTTAATAATTATTAACTGTGTGACTCTGAGCAAGTCATTTAACTTTTCTCTGCCTTGGTTTCCTCATCTATTAATAAGGGTAATAATAACACCTACCTCTCAGGGTTGTTGTGAAGATCAAGTGAGATAATATCTGTAAAGTACTTTGAAAATCTTAATACACCATATATGCTATTATTACTAGTTATTATTTTTCTGGCCTTGGAGAAGCTGGACTTGAATTCTTGCTATGATATATCTAATTTTAAGAGATGTCCTTGCTGTGGAATAAGCTAATTCATACAGTTCATGGTTCCTAGCTTAGAAATAAGAATATGCCATTATTTCTTATGAGGACCCTACCTCTGAGTCTTCAGATAATTAAAAAAAAAAGGACTAGAGTTAAGAATAGGTGGAAAAACCAAGCAATTTTTTTTTTTTTTTTATCAATTGACACAATTGGTCATTCTGGTGTTTCAGCCCTTTAAGTGCAGGATTAAAAGAAAGCAAGATTCTGATTGTGAATCAAGTAACACCCAGGAAATAAGAATCAGTGGTTCTGTGGAAATCCAGAGCCTGAAAGAGTCTCAGAAACGATGAATATCATCAAACTCAATAATAAAGAATGGACCTCGGTTTAGTGAGAATCGCAGTAGAGTCCAGGACACTTTCATCTATTAAACAAGGTTCTTTCTTTATTTCTAGAAATGTTATTATATTTTTGATCATCCGCTTTGCTTGTGGCCGTTTAGATTCTTCCTTTGAGTGACTGGTTTGACAATGGGTCCTTGAATTAGCTATTTTTTCCTTCATTTCTTCCTTCCTTCCTTCCTTCCTTCCTTCCTTCCTTCCTTCCTTCCTTCCTTCCTTCCTTCCTTCCTTCCTTCCTTTCTCCTTCCTTCCTTCCTTCCTTCCTTCCTTTCTCCTTCCTTCCTTCCTTCCTTCCTTCCTTCCTTCCTTCCTTCCTTCCTTCCTTCCTTCTTTCTTTCCTTCTTTCTTTCCTTCCTTCTTTCCTTCTTTCTTTCCTTCCTTCTTTCCTTCTTTCTTTCCTTCTTTCTTTCTCTATTTCTTTCTTTCTTTCTCTATTTCTTTCTTTCTTTCTCTCTTTCTTTCTCTCTCTTTCTCTCTTTCTTTCTTTCTTTTCTTTCTTTCTTTCTTTTCTTTCTTTCTTTCTTTCTTTCTTTCTTTCTTTCTTTCTTCTTCTTCTTCTTTCTTTCTTTCTTTCTTTCTTTCTTTCTTTCTTTCTTTCTTTCTCTGGCTGTCCTCATTACTGGATATAGCTTTTATTTTATTTTTATTTTTTTTAATATAAATTTATTTATTTAACTTTTTACATTCATTTTCACAAAATTTTGGGTTCCAAATTTTCTCCCCATTTATCCCCTCCCTCCAACCCAATATAGTGAGCATTCTAATTTTCCCTGTCACCAATCTGCCCTCTCTTCTATCATCCCTCCCTTCTCTTGTCCCCATCTTCTCTTTTGTCCTGTAGGGCCAGATGACTTTCTATTCCCCATTAACTTTATATCTTATTTCCTAATAGCAAGAACAATACTAAAACAGTTGTTCCTAAAACTTTGAGTTCCAAATTCTGCCCATCCCTCCCTCCCCACCCATTCCCTTTGGGAAGGCAGGCAATTCAGTATGGGCCATATCTGTGTAGTTTTGCAAATGACTTCGATAACAGTCATGTTGTGTAAGACTAACTGTATTTCCCTCCATCCTATCCTGCCCCCCATTGTTTCTATTCTCTCTTTTGATCCTGTCTCTCTCCCAAGTGTTGACTTCAAATTGCTCCCTCCTCCCATTGCCTTCCCTTCCATCATCTCTCGCTCCCAGTTTATCTCCTTCTCCCCCACTTTCCTGTATTGTAAGATAGGTTTTCATACCAAAATGAGTGAGCATTTTACTCCTTCCTTTAGTCGAATGTGATGAGGGTAAACTTCATGTTTTTTTTTCTCAGCTCTCCTCTTTTTCCCTCCACTAAAAAGTCTCCTGCTTGCCTCTTGAATGAGATATAGTTTACCCCATTCATTTCACTCTCTCTCCTCCCACTACATTTCTCTCTCACCATTTACCTTAATTTCTTTTAAGATATGGTCCCACCTATTCAATTCACTCTGTGCTCTCTGTCTCTGTATGGGCATGCATGTGTGTATGTGTGTGCACGCATGCGTGTACGTGTGTGTGTGTATGTGTGTGTGTAGTCCCACCAAATACCCAGATACTGAAAAGTTTTAAGAGTTACAAATATTGTCTTTTCCATGTAGGAATGTAAACAGTTCACCTTTGGTAAGTCCCTTATGACTTCTCTTTGCTGTTTACTTTTTCATACTTCTTCTCATTCTTGTGTTTGAAAGTCAAATTTTCTTTTCAGCTCTGGTCTTTTCATCAGGAATGCTTGAAAGTCCTCTGTTTCATTGAAAGACCATATTTTCCCCTGAAGTATTATGCTCAGTTTTGCTGGGTAGGTGATTCTTGGTTTGAGTCCTAGTTCCTTTGACTTCTGGAATATCCTATTCCATGCCCTTCGATCCCTTAATGTGGAAGCTGCTAAATCTTGTGTTATCCTGATTATATTTCTACAATACTGGAATTGTTTCTTTCTAGCTGCTTGCAATATTTCTCTCCTTGACCTGGGAATTCTGGAATTTGGCCACAATGTTCCTAGGAGTTTCTCTTTTTGGATCTCTTTCAGGTGGTGATCGATGGATTCCTTCAATATTTATTTTGCCCTCTGGTTCTAGAATATCAGGGCAGTTTTCCTTGATAATTTCATGAAAGATGATGTGTAGGCTCTTTTTTTGATCACAGCTTTCAGGTAGTCCCATAATTTTTAAATTGTCTTTCCTGGATCTATTTTCCAGGTCAGTTGTTTTCCCATTTTTTCATTCTTTTGGTTTTGTTTGGTGATTTCCTGGTTTCTCAGGAAGTCATTAGCCTCCATCTGTTCCATTCTAATCTTGAGAGAACTATTTTCTTCAGTGAGCTTTTGAACCTCCTTTTCCATTTGGCTAATTCTGCTTTTGAAAGCATTCTTCTCCTCATTGGCTTTTTGAACCTCTTTTGCCAATTGAGTGAGCCTGTTTTTTCAAGGTGTTATTTTCTTCAGCATTTTTTTGGGTCTCCTTTAGCAAGGTATTGACCCATTTTTCATGCTTTTCTTGCATCTCTCTCATTTCTCTTCCCAGTTTTTTCCTCCACCTGTCTAACTTGATTTTCAAAATCCTTTTTTGAACTCTTCCATGGCCTGAGCCCACCAGACATCCACCTCAGATGTCTGGGATACAGAAACCCCGACCTCCATATCTTTCCCTGATGGTAAGAATTGTTCCTCATCATCAGAAACGAAAGGTGAGAACATCTGTCCCCCAAGAAAGTAGCTCTCTATGGTTTTATTTTTCTTCCCTTTTCTGGGCATTTTCCCAGCCAGTTACTTGACTTCTGAGATTCTACCCCCGCCTAGATCCACCCAGCTAGTGCTTGGGGTCTGAGATTCAAATGCTGCTCCCCAGCCTCAGAGCTTTCAGTGGTGGGTGTGGCTGCTATTCAATGTGAGCTTAAGTTCTGGTGCTTGGGTGGGGGCAGGGCCACCTCCCAGGCTCAGTTCCCTCAGGGGGTTTATGTGGAGATCTTCAGTAATGGCCCTGAGCTCCTGTCTGCTTGGGGAGTTCTGGGTCGCTGCCTCTCCCACTGCCTCTGCTGCTGCCTCCCGAGGGGGCCTGAGTTACGGAGACACCCTGCTCCCCTCTCGGCCAGCCCAGAAGTCTCTCTCACTGACCTGGAGCGCCTATAGGTGGAGGGACCTTCGCGGCCGCTGGAGATTCCGTCCCTGAAGCCTGCTCAGATCTGCTCCTCCGGGCCGCATGGCCAGGGCAGCGCAGGGGTGGGCTCCGCTGTCCGGAGCGTGATGGACCCCTGGGGACAGCTTTCCAGGGCTCTCTGGAACGGAAATCTCTTCCACTGTGTTTCTGCACGGCTTGCACTGATCCAGAATTTGTGGGGAGTTCTTTTTACAGAAAATATATGGGCTGTGGGTTCGGAGCTAGCATACATGAGTCTTTCTACTGCACCATCTTGGCTCCTCCCCCCTTTTTCCTTCATTTCTATCAGGCTTGCTCCTGCTAGGACTTTGAGAGTTGTTACCTATAGGAATAATGACACATAAATATACCTCATATTCATAGTTCACAAAGAATTTTACACACAGACTGTGCTTCAGTTATCCCCAAATCACAGAATTTCTAGGTAGGAAGGGATCTCAGCAGCCAACTGTCCAATGATGGGGGAGGGATGGGGACAAACCTATGGTCTCAACCACATGTGGCCCTCTAGGTCCTCAAGTGTGTCCATTTGACTGAATTAAAACTTCACAGAACAAATCCTCTCCATAAAAGAATTTCTTCTATAAGAATTGGATTTAGTCAAAAGCCATACGTACCCAAGGACCTAGGTTCTCCATCTCTGGTCCAATCTGTACATGAAAAGATTTTTTAAATTATTTTTTTGAAGGAACCCCTGATTGTTCTGAGTTATACCTCTTCTTTATGCTCACATAACATCACCTTAGTATAGGCCTTCATACTTCCTTGCCTAGATTATTGCAAGAGCCTCCTTCTGGTCTCCCTGCCTTAAGTTTTTCATCCTTTTCCTTAAATGCAGATCTGACTATGTGACTATTCAATCAACTTAAATGGCTTCCTTTGAATGCTAGGACACACTACAAACTCTTCTGTTTAGCTTTTATATTCCTGTACAACTTGATCCCCTTCTATCTTTCTAGTAGTCTTATTGGACATTACTCTCCCTCTTATACTCTGTAACCCATCCAACCTGGCAAATGACTTGACCTTTCAGTGCTCTGACTACCTTTCTAAGACTGTAAGGGGCAGCAAAGATGGTGACTTGAATATGTAGAGGGAATTTCCTCACCTGGGAGTTCACTATAACAATTAAATCAAGTCCACTCCCTATCCTTATTGAGGGAGGGCAGCTAGGTGGCCTAGAGGATAGAGCATTGGGCCTGGAGTAAGGAAGACCTGAGTTCAAATCTAGCCTCAGACATTTAGTAGCTGTGTGACCCTGGGCAAATCACTTAACTCTGATTGCCTCATAAAGAACAGGTACCAAGATCCCAAATAAATAGAGTGGCTTTAATTTGGAACTATACCCAAAGAGCTATAAAATGATGTACCCCCCCATCCAACAATATCTATACTTAGTCTGTATTACAAAAAGAACATATAAAAAGAGAAAAGGACCCACATGTACAAAAATATTTATAGCAGTTCTTTTAGTGGTGGCCAAGAATTGAAAACTGAGGGAATACCTATCAATTGGGAATGGCTGAACAAATTGTAGTAGTTGAATGAAATGGAATTCTATTGTGCTAAAAGAAATTATGGGCAGCCTGATTTAGAAAAAAAATTCGAAAAGACTTACATGAACTGATGCTGAGAGAAGTGAGTTGAACCAGGAGAGCATTGTACACAGAAACAACAACATTGTGTGATGATCAATTATGATAGACTTAGCAATACAACAATTCCAGACAGTTCAAAAGACTCATGATGGAAAATGCTATTCATATCCAGAGACAGAAATATGGTGTCTGAAGGCAGATTGAAGCAGATTATTTCATGTTTTATTATTTTTTCTTTCTCATGATTTCCCCCTTTTGTTCTGATTCTTTTTTACTAATGTGGAAATACGTTTAATATGATTGCATGTGTATAAACTGCTTGCTATCTTGAGGAGAAGGGATGGAAGGAAGAAAAAATTTGGAACTCAAAATCTCATAAAAATGAATATTGAAAACATTCCCAATTCCATGTTAATTGGGAAAAATAAAATACTATTAAATGAGGAGGGGAAAAGAAATAGTGTAATCTCATCAAGAAAAAGTCACAACAGAATAGCCATATCTTCTTTTTTTTGACATGGTTCTAGACGAATAGATCAAGGATATGTTGTAGATATAATTTACAAATTTCAGTAAAACTCTTGACAAGGTCTGTCACATTGTCTTTGTGTACTAGATGGTGACCTGATAATAGTATAGTTAGGTGGATTCCAAACTGGTTGACTGACTAAATTCAAAGATCTATCATAGGTTAGTATTGGAAGAAGCCAGAGATGTCCAATCCACTAATTTAATAGATGAGGAAATGAGGACAAGTGCTGTTAAGTGACTTGCCCAAGGTCACACCTATAGGAAGCATCAAAGGCAGAATTTAAACCCAAATCCTCTGACTTTTGAATCACACTCATATTATAATATTATAAGATTTATATTATCAATAGGTAGATGTTAACTCACAGGGAGGTCCCTGGTAGAATTTCTTAGACATCTATCCTTGGCCCTGTGCTATTGAACATGTCCAATGACTTGGATGAGGGCAGAGACTGATGATGGGCTTATCAAATTTGCAAATGACTCAAAGGTAGGAAAGATAGCTAATATACTCCATGAGAGAATCAGGACACAAAGAAGATCTTAATAGACCAGGGCAACTGGGTCAAACAAAATATTATTACATTTAATAGGGACAAGTGCAAGATTCATTAACATACTTGAAGACATCAACTTCACACGTACAAGATGGCAGAGGTGTGGCTCACCTGAAAAATGTTTAGTATGTAGAAGTCAACAGTGCGTCATGGATGCTCCAAAAGCTAATGCAATCTTTGGCTGCATTACAAAAGGAATGGGGTCAAGTACAAGGGAGGAGATAACTCAGCTCTAGGATATCAGACTGCATAGAGAGGATTTTTTTCCTTTCTGGGCTCCATATTTTATAAAAGACACAAGAGAGTTTCAAGTGCATCCAGAGGAGAGAGTCCATGTTGCTGAAAAGATTGGAGAATATGTCACAGGGGGATAAGCTGAAAAAAATGGGAGTGCTTAACTTAATGGTTAGGACTATATGACCTCTATATAAGCGAAAAAAGGATAAAGTGTTATATGAGTATACCCCATCTCATCAGCTACATTAAAACTCAGAAAATCATGTCCAAAGAAGAGTAGTTGTCTAATGGAAACTCCCTCATAAGAGTCAGTGTGGTACAGAGTACTGGCTCTGGGGTTAGAGGTCCTGGTTTCAAAACTTCTTACACATATTAGCTGTGGTGCCTTGGACAAGTCATTTAACATTCTTAGACCTCAGTTTTGCCATCCATAAAATGGGAGTATTGTTGTTTTTATTGGTCAGTCATTTAAGCTGTCTCTGAATCTTCCTAACTCCATTGGGGTGGTTTTGCCATTCCCTTCTCTAGTTCATTTTACAGATGAAGAAACTGAGGCAAACAGGATTAAGTGACTTGTCCAGGGTCACACAGCTAGTAAGTGCTTGAGGCCATATTTGAACACAGGAAGATGATTCTATGCATCATGCCACCTAAGTGTCCCATAAAATGGGTGGTGGTTGACTAAATGGTCTTTGTGATCTTTCCTGCTCTAGATCTATGACCTGCAATGAGATTATTTGCTTCTAGCTATTATCCTACCCTCCATTGGAAGTGATTTCATTGATATAGGGAGCTCTTAGATGAGAAAGCTCCCACTATCAAGTGGGCAATGAGAGTTTTAGTGATTTGCTCAGTTAGAGTTAAAACAGTCAATATGTACCAGGAAATGGATGTGAACCCATGTCTTCCTGACTTAGAGACCAGATCTTTATCCATTATTGCATTATGCTTCTCATGCCGTTTCTATCACCTCGAAAATCTATCTTGATTCACCTTCATGTCACAAGGGAAACATCTTTCCAAGACCAAATGCTTCCACCTTTACTCTTGATTCTATCTGTTCTGACCTTTTCCAGGACCTCATGCCATTGTGGTTCAATTTTCTCTTAAATATCCAATTTTCTTCCCCTCCAATGGCTTATTTCTCTCTGTCTATTAACATGTTCATGATTCCTGTATCCATCCTTCAAAGAACAATTCAAATGTTACCTCTCCCAGGATATCTTTCCGAATCATTCCAGGAAAAAGTGATCATGATTTTCCTTTTTCTCCATGGCCATAGCACTTAGTTAGCATGACTCATAAAATCAAAGATTTAAAGCTAGAGAGAATCCTAGAGGCAATGGAGTCCAATTTTCTCATTTTACAGAAAAGGAAACTGAGGCCCAGAGAGGTTAAATGACTTAATCAGAGTCTTCCAGCTGTTATGCATCTGAGGAGGGATTTGAACCCAGGTCTTTCTAACTACACAGTCCAGAACTCTATCCACTATATCACAGAAATGACATTTATTTGTCACAGACTACCTTGAACACAATGTCCAGCTCCTCTATGTTGCCTTTTCATCTGATTCAGATCATAATCTGAACAATAGGCACTCTTCATTCCCTTAATAAATCAATGTGATAGAGTGGATAGAGGATCGTTGGGCTTGAAATCAGGAAGACCTGAGTTCAAATCTCACCTCTAAGTTACAAGCAGTTTGATCATGGACAAGTCTTCTTAGCCTCAATTTCTTTATATGTAAAACTGGAATACCATCACAACCACACTACTGTTACTACTACCAGTACTACTACTTCTACTACTACTACTAGTACTACTACTAGTACTACTATTTCTACTACTACTACCTCACATTATTTATTTGCTTGTATATCTTTAGTATTGGTTTTTAAGCTCATTGAGAACAGAGATATGTCTTACACATCTTTACGTTCCTCATGGGCCTAAAAGGGCCAAAGATTCCCCATTGCATCCTGGGTCATCTCCAGTCATCCTGATGAATATCTGGTCACTGGATTCAGATGGCTCTGGAGGAGAACTGGTGACCTGCACAGCCCTCCCTCACTCAAAACAAAGTCAAGAGCAAGTCATGTCATCATTTCTCTTATGGTGTGATCTTCTCTGCCAATAAAGGATGAACACAACAAGCACATAATAAGTGCACAATTAATAGCTGTTCAATTCAATACTCTACTTCAGACTTTTGTTTAGCCTAGCCCTGATCCTATCAATCATAAAGCAAGTCCTCAAGAGAATTTATTTATTTTTATTAATTTTATTTATTTTCAGTGTTCTATAATCACTACCATATAACTTAGATTTTTTCCCCCTCCTTTCCCTCCTCCCTCCCAGAGACAGTATACAATTTTATACAGGTTCTACACATACATTCTTATTAAATACATTTTCACTATAGTCATGC
Source organism: Bettongia penicillata ogilbyi (assembly GCA_023548195.1). Classification (NCBI taxonomy): domain Eukaryota; kingdom Metazoa; phylum Chordata; class Mammalia; order Diprotodontia; family Potoroidae; genus Bettongia; species Bettongia penicillata. The sequence continues at coordinate 7,286,847 of JAJHZJ010000100.1, forward strand.
TGTGTAGAAGAATTAAAATGAATGGGAGAAATCAAATTACAAACCAAAATGTAATACAAAAGAAAATGATCTACTACATTCTGCAATTGGATTCCATAGTTCTTTCTCTGGATGTGGAAGGTACTTTGCCTTAAAAGACCGTTAGGAATTTTTTTAAGTCCTTGCATTGCAATGTAGTTCCGAAAATCTCTTGCACACTGTGGTCGTTGCTATGCACAAAGGTCTCCTGGTTCTCCTCATTTCACTCAGCATCACTCAGGCCTCTCTGAAGCCTTCCTGTTTATCATTTCTTATGGCACAATAGTATTCCATTACATTCATATACCATAATTTATTCAGCCATTCCCCAATTGAAGAGAATTTTAAAAAGCATTAGATTGCAGCAGCCTTGTGGGACAGTGGGACTTTGGCTCTGAAGCACAGAATTTCAGAGCTAAAAGGGATCATGGAAATAAAGTCCATTTTACAGATGAAGAAATGGAGGTACAGAGAGGCTAAGTGCCTTGAATAAAGCCCTTCTCTATAGGAAGCCTAGCTTTGCTCTTGTTCTATTGAATTTCCTGCGTATGAAGGAGAATGTTATTTTTAGGGTGGATTAAATTGGTATTCTGTATCTTGGTATAGGTTAAATTCCACTTTCAATGTACTCCAGGGGATTGCCTTAATTCTTCTACTATGTTAGAATAAAGTTACTTCCAATATGCCTTAAAATAAATGTGGACCACTGACTAGGGCTTTTTCTCTGGGGAAATCTTTTGAATAAAGTAGAGGGTGATGGGATTTGACCTTTTTTTTTTAAACCTGTTCCTAACCTTTGTGTAATTCTTAATGCTTATTGTTTTGTTTCAGTCAGAGTCCATGAACATTTATTAAGTGCTTGCCATGTACCAGGCATGTGAGCTCTTGGGTTACAAAGAAAAGCAAAAGACATAGAAGGACATAGGCAATAATAGAGAACATTATATGCCAGACATTGTGCTAAGTGCTTTACAGATGTTATCTCATTTGATCCCCACAATACTTCTGAAGTGGGTGCTGTTATTTCCCTTTGTAGTTGAGGAAACAGAGGCAAATGGAAGTTAAATGACTTGCCCATGGTCACACAGCTAGTAAATATCTGAGATTGGATTTCAATTCAGGTCTTCTTGATTCTAGGCTCACCTAGCTGCCTCTGAAAACATGCAAAAAACATAGCACCTACCCTCACAAAACTCACATTCCAATTCAAATATCCCATTCTTATTTCCTTATCCTCTGACCTCAGTTCTTCCACCAAAATAAGTGCCTGTAGGGAAATATTTTTTTAAAGAAAACTATCAAGGATCTTCTCCCTTCTTTGAATTTCTTTGGCATTTTCAGTTTATTCCACTCACTTTAGCACTTTGAAAACAATGGGCAGAGTCTTAGATCATGTTGTGTCCATTTGTCTTGTCTCCAACTAGACAGTAAATTCCACAAGAAGTGGGTCTGCATTTTATAGCTTTACTAAGAAGATTCCACAGAAGAGTGCCCCTTTGGGCTAGTGTTTTAATTTACACTTGTGGTTGAGGATCTTTACCTTAGACTCAAAGTAGTCAAAAGGTATAGTCATCTAAAGCTATGACTTATGAGCCCCCACCCATATCTTTGCTCTTTGGTAGTCAGCCAGAGGACACAATTAGCTCAAGGCAAAGGCATTTACTGAAACAGCATAGTTGTGTTTTGTTTTTTTTTTAAGAAACATAATAAACTTTAGGGAGAAAGCATGATCTAGTGGAAAAGGGGGTTAAATTGCATTTTAGAAGACCTGGATTCTGCCACTTACTACCTATTTAGTCTTGGAAAAGGCTAATCTTCCTAAGCTTTAGTTTCCTTGCTAGACAAATAAGGGGATAACAAAAACAAAAATAATATCGCATCTATCCTCTAATAGTTTACATTCTTTTGATTAGATTTGCTGCCATAGAGTATCATTCTTTGGAAGAACATTAGTACTAAAAATATGTGGGGTGAATTTAATTGTTATTGTTCATTTGTTTGTTATATCACAGATTGAAGTAGATGGTTTCTAAAATTCATTCCAGCTTTAAGTCTATGATCCTTAGGGAACCCTAGAGAGAGTTGCAACCAAATCAGACCCTAACAATTACTTAATGGACTTCTTGATGTTTTCAAAAATAAAATTAATTTTTTAATGAGAACTCTCAACAAATTGAGTGACATCCCTTGAGATAAATGACTTTACCAGAAGTTACTGTGAAACCAAGACTAGACATCACTTTTTTACGACAATCATGCAGTCAGTCAATAAACATTTATTAAGTGTGCTGGCAACACAAGAAGAGGCAAAAGACAGTCCCTGCCCTCAAGCAGCTCCCAGTCTAATGGGAGAGACAATAAGCAACAAATATGTACAAACAAACTTGATACAGAAAAGAAGTAGATAATTGAAAGAAGGAAGGCACTGGAATTAATAGGAGTAGGGAAAGGCTTCCTATAGAAGTTGGAATTTTAGTTGGAGCTTGAAGAAAACCAGAGAAGCCACCAAGGGGAGCATTCCAGGCACAAGGAACAGCAAGAGAAAATGCCTGGAGATGAGAGATGGAGTGCCTTGCCTAAGGAACACTAAGGAGGTCCGTGTTACTGGATTAGAAGCCTGAAAGTAAAGTGTAAGAAGACAGGAAAAGTGGAAAGGGATGGAGCTAGGTTATGAAGGGCATTGAAATGTGTTTGATCCTGAAGGCGATAGGGAGCTACTGGAGTTTATTGAATACTGGGATGATATGGTTGGATCTGAACTTTAGGAAAATCACTTGGACTGCTGACTGGAGGATGGATCACAACCATACTACTATATCCTGGATTACTCATGTACCCCAGAAACATGAAATAGACTTGAATAGGAAAGTAAAAATTATCTCAAGCTTTGTTAAAGGTGCCACATAAAAAAAGGGAAGAGAGTATTTGACAAAATAAGTAGCCAAGTCTTAGCAAGTAGAGACCTTTGAATATCTATTTTGGTGGTTAGATATATAATTAGGCTGTCTTTTTATATTGGGCCACACCCATAAAATGAGATCTTTTGGAGAGGAAACAATATTTGTATAAACTGAAAAATAGTAGTAATTATAGGTTGTATTTGGGTCTTATAAAAATCAGATTTGAGATGAGGGGAGTACAGCCTATATTCAGACTCGTACAGTAGGTATTTCTAAAGTGTTTGAAAACAGGTTTTCTTAAACATTCAATATTCTTCCTGAGGGATCAACTCAAATCTAAATCTTGAAGAGGTTTTTTGCTTTTTGTTTTTTTGTTTTTTACTTTTTTCTTTCATTCCAATAACAAAGAAGTAGGCTCATAGCTTTGTTGGATTTTTTGAATCTATGATTGCACCAACTCTCTGAACGATCGTATTCTCCCTCCAGCCTACTCACAACCCATCAATGTCTTCTCATCCTTTCTGATTGTTATCTGTATCTTCCTAGAAATCCTCCAAAGACAATCTAATTTGAAATCTTCTAGGATTTCCAATTCCTTCTGAGTAACAATTAAGTATTTTGTCCGGCTCTTTCCCCTCAATCTCTCTACATGACCAGTATATCTTTTCTAATAATACTTTGATACATGGATGATAAAATGATTCAGCCTATTCAGGAAATCCAAGTGTATCTTTAGCACCCTTTGGATAACCTGGAATTTCCAACATCCCATTATTATTATTGACAAACATTTATTCCATGACTAGTAAATGGTAAGCACCATTTTAGAGACTGCAGTAGCATGACAAAAATCAAACAGTACCTACCCTCTAACAGCTTAACTTCTCCTGATTATTCAGATATGATTGTATTTCATGATTTGCTGCCTTAAAACATCACTGGAAAAACATTAGTATTAAAAAAAAATCTTTGTTGTCATTGTTTTTTGTTTTTATTCAAGAAGCTGTGTGAGATTGTTGCAAGTGCTGAATAAAATGTGCTGCATGCAATCTGAGATAGTTTCTTTTTATTTAATTCTAGACCAAGTTTATTATTCATCTACAGGGCTGCTCTGTTGTTTGTTCACAACAGTCATGTCCAACTCTTCCACATTTGGGGTTTTCTTGGCAAAGATACTGGAGTGGTTTCCATTTTCCTCTCCAGCCCATTTCACTTTGAAGAAACTGAGGCAAATAGGGTTCAGTCACTTGTCCAGAGTCACACAGCAAGTAAGTATCTAAGACCAGACTTGAGCTACAGGAAATGAATCTTCTTGGTTCCATGTCCAGTGCTCTATCCACTGTACCACCTAGATGGCAATGGTTGGTCTAAGATGTACATAGCTAGGGATGAATTCAATGTGATACCCATCCAAATGCATGTCATAAATTGATCATGTGCATTCTCCACTTATTTTCTAGTGTGTATTTTTAGGCCAATCTCATTTTAAAATTAATTATTTTTTAGTTTTCAACATTCACTTCCATAAGAGTTTGAGTTCTAAATTTTCTTCTCACCCTTCCATTCCCCCTTCCCAAGATGGCATGCAATCTGATATAGACTCTACATATACATTCATATTAAACATATTTTCACATTAGTCATGTCGTAAAGAATTAGAACCAAGAGGAGGAACCATGAGAAAGAAGAAACAAACGAACAAACAAAGAGATCTTTCTCTTTTTAGAGGCTGTGAATTTCCTTGAGGACGCTCTACAGGACTACCTGTTAGCAATCTGGGCTTTCAGCATAGCGTCTTCTACAAACAGGAACACCTGGAAGACTTCAACACGTGTGGGGAATTCCTCTTCCATTTAATACTCTTTATGGGACACACCTCAGTAATTATACTTAATCAGTTCAACTTCTTATGGAAATGTTATGAATCAGAGTCAACCTTGATGTCCCCTTTTAGAAGTCAACAGTTTAAGCAGGTAGAGTTACAGTTATAATTGTACCTACTGTTTTTAGCCTTCTAATTTTCTGTTAATTTTTTCTTTTACTCTAATTAGTTAATGTTCTGACTATACATTTAGCCAGTTCCATTTCCTTCTGTTGTCCTCTGATTCAGGGCTCACCATGTCCCGGAATGTCTGACTCTTGGTGAAGAACTTCATCTTATACAAATGTGATGTTTCTGAATAGTCTGTAAGTCATTGTTTCCTTTCACTTTTTTGATTCCAAGAATGCTCTTTGGTTGATTGGCATATTTTTATTGTCCTTCCCAGCATGCATCATTGCATTGAAGTCACCGTATCATCAGGGTATATGTCGACTCATTTTGGAGGATCATTAACATATATAATGCATTGCTTTGTATTTACTTTGCATTGGTATATTGTACATTAATTTATTACATTCACTTTGTATCCAGTAGATTTAAACTTTTTCAGGGAAGGGAGTGCTTCATTTTATCAATATATTTCCAGGGGCTAGCAGGATGCCTTGCACATTGTAGTTGCTTAGCAAGTGTTGCTTAATTCAAATGTAGTTTGAATTGTCAAATTCTTCCGGAAATTTCTCTACTTAAGATTATCGAGATTTCAGAGACTGTTTGGTCCAACTCTTTCATTTTACAGATGAGGAAACTGAGACCTGAGGAGATTAAGTAACTAGGTCAAGGTCACAGAGGTACATCAGAGATAAGGATTTGAGTCTACCCAATGCAGCTCCAGAACAAGTAATTCTCCCATGGTAGGTCCTTTGTCATTTTCTACAACAGACACTGGTAGATAGGCTGCAATTATTTTCATGGCAGTCTTTTCACCTTAGCTTATCATGAGCATTAGGGCAGCTAGGTGGTACCAATAAAGCACCAATGCAGGAGTCAGGAGGATCTGAGTTCAAATTTCACCTCAGACACTTGACACTCACTAGTTGTGTGACCTTGGGCAAGTCATTTAACCCCAATTGCCTCATCCTGGGTCATCTCCAGTCATCCTGATGCATATGTGGTTACTAGATTCAGGTGACTCTGGATGAGAAGTGAGGCTGGTAACCTGCACAACCCTCCCTCACTCAAAAAACAAAGTCAAGTGCAATTCATGTCATTATTTCTCTGATGGCATAGTCTTCTTTGGCAACGAAGGACGAACACACACATCATGAGCATTAGAAATTGAGATGATTGTGTCCTATGAAATGATGCCTTTAGATATTAGGGGTTTTCTGGAGGTGATGCTTACTGGATCCAATCATCAAATTTTCAGTGTGAGCATTTATACCTCAGAAATGGGCAAAAATCAGGTCTTGATTTATCTTTTTTTTTTTAATTAGTTCAATCAGTCAAAATTTGCCTTCTTAATATGCATCCGCATTCAGAACACATGAAAACAGAAATTATAGTCATCTCTTCTACATTGGGACTTTCCCTATCATGGTTTCCATATAATGTGGGTCAGCATCAGAAATTGAATGGGAATTTGGGGGGAGTTTTCTGAAGGCCTGCAGATGAAAGAAAAAGTTTAGAAACTCAGAAAGGCATAAAATATATGTATAGCATTATATAATATCAAAATAGTTATCTTTTAATACTATAATCATTCAAACCTTTTCTAGTATAAAGGGAAGACCAGAAAATTTTATGCAGATTTTCCAGATTGTGCCCCTGACCCCACATTGTGGAAGGAAATAACTGTAATTGCAAACATATATATATATATATATACATGCATCAAAAGAATTTTTCAACCATTTAAAAGTTTTAAAATTATTTTATGGCTTGCTATGTGTCTAAGGGCCTCATTGCTTAATGCTGTCCCTTTTAGAAGCTTTTGGAGTAAATTCTGCTGTCATTGCCTTTGGGAACTCAAGATCACCTTCGTACCTTGATGAGGCACAGGTGTAGAACTTTTGGGTAAGAATAAGCTCATTTGGGAGATATGAAAAAAAAAGAAAGAAACTTATTTAGATAATATCCAGGCTCTGTGTGCTCAGTCTAATCTAAGAGTTCTTAACTTTTTTGTGTGTCCTGAACTCCTTTTGCTGTCTGAGGAAGCTTATGAGCCCCTTGTAAGAAGAATGTTTTTAAATGTATAATACAAACGATGTGATGTTACAAAGGAACTCAAAAACTAGTGAGAATAAAAATGTAGCTTTTTTTTCCTTCAAATTCATGGACCTCCTGAAATTTATCTACATAAAGCTTCCTTGGACTAAACCAGGGGTGGGCAACCTACAGCCTTAAGGCCACATGTGTCCCTTTAGGTCCTCAAGGGTAGTTCTTTGACTGAATCCAAACTTATGAAATTTGGATTTAGTCAAAGAGCCACACTTAAGGACCTAGAGGGCCACATGAGGCCACAGCTTCCCTCCCCCTGTCTATTTCTGATACATACAGAATTGATATTGTGAAGGAAGGTACTGCTTCCTTACATTCTCCTCATAAAGCACTTCTTCCTTTAGGAAATTGTTTGGGTACCATCTTCTAAATCAATAGTTCCCATTCAGTTGATAAAGAAACTCCATTTACTAACAAACCTACTGCAGGTTGTTAAGATGGTTCAAGGGGGTCACACCAAAAAAAAATTTAATGCCACCTTAAGCAAAAAAAAAAAAATCAATTACAGGATATTATGAGTAGTATATTAAATTACCCTAGAGGTTCTCAGTACATCTTCTTGTTGTTGAAAGGGGTTTGTGGAACAAAACCAAATCTGGAACCACTGTTCCCAAGTCTTTCCCGATTTTCTTAACTGTGAAAGTCCTTTCTCCCAAACTGCCCACTTTGTACATATTTACATAAATTCACTTTTTAGTTATGTTATGTTTATATATATACATACATATATATACATATAGAGTGTATGTATATATACTATTGTGGTTTTAGTTGTCATTTTGGTTATGTCTGACTTTTTGTAACCCCATTTGGAGTTTTCTTGACAGTTTTCTTGGAGTGCTTTGCCATTTCTTTCTCCAGCTCATTTTACAGATGATGCAAATGAGGCAAGCAGAGTAAAATGACTTGCCCAGCGTCACACAGCTAGTAAGTGTCCGAGCCCACATTTGAACTCAGGAACATTCGTTTTCTTAACTCTCGACCTGGACCTCAATCCATTATACCACCTTGCTGTCTCACAGTGCTTGGCACATAGCAAACCCTTAATAAACAAACAGGATGCAATTAATTGACTATATTATTAAAAATTAATTCATTAAAAAGAATAAATCATACAACTTATTGATAAATACTGACTTCAACATATTTTATCTCTGACGCTTACTAGCTGTGTGATCCTGGGCAAGTCATATAGTTTTTCTGTATTTTAATTTTCACATCTATAAAGTGGGGATTAGAGTAGATGACCTCTTGTAACCCCCATCATACACTGCGGGGCTTGCTATCACAGGTTCTTTGATCTGCTTCTCTAAAAGGAAAGGCAACTTTTGAGGGGTTAACAATTGCTTTAATCAAGCACATGTATCAGAGAAAATCAAAGTAAAAATTTTAGAAAAATTAAAAATCAACAGACATGCTTCCATATGTCCTACCATTGACATACATACATCGAAACCAAAGAGGGAAGTACCAATATCTGGATTTTCCAAGCAAGGTGGTTGCAGGGTGAGGGAAAAGGGAGAGTAGGGGGGCTGGGCGCTCCTTAGCAGCTTCCCAGAGTCTACTCTAGCCAAAGAAACACTTCTAGTTAGTAAGCCCCAAAGTAAAACCTCACCCTTTGAGTATTTATACAATTTTCAGAGCCAGAGGGCATGACCCTCTGACCCAAAAAACAAAAGGTACTTGGGACCTCCCTACAAAACAACTCCTCTAATTAAGCTTCCCTCAATGGGCAGGCCCATCATTTGGTGGGGAACATTTTCTTTATTCAATCAGAGGCATGTTTAGTAAAACAAAACCAGCAAAAGATTCAACTTTGCACCAACACTCCATTTACTTTGGTCTTGGCAGCACATATGCTAAAATTGGAACGATACAGAAAAGATTAGCATGGCCCCTGTGCAAGGATGACACACAAATTCATGAAGTATCCCAAAATTAGGTTAATCAGACTTGTATTACCTCCCTCACAGGGTTGTCGTGGGGCTTGAATGGGATGATAGACAAATCTTTTTGCAAAATTAAAGCAAGCATTTATTTAGCATCAAACATGTGCCAGCCACTGTGCTAAGTGCTTTGCAAATATTAACAAATTTCATCCTCAGAATAATTCTGGGAGATAGCTGCCTTTATTTTCATCACTTTCTTATTGATGATACTAAGGCCAAGAGAGTCTAAATAACACATCCAGGGTCACTTGGTTAACCAAGTATCTGAGGCCTGATTTGTACTCAAGTCTTCCTGAATCTAGGCCCAGCACTCAATCCGTTATGTTACATTGCTGTCTCTGAAGTCACTATGTAAATGTTCACTATTGTAATAATTAATATTTCAGATATAAATATTTTATTAATTTTAATTATATTTTATTATTCATTTGTGTTTCATTATTTATGTATTTATGTTTATATTTATACATTTGTTATTATTTCATATTCCCTTACCTTACTAAATGGAGTATAATAAACATAATTAGACTTTTTCTTGATAAACCAGAAACATATTATATATAAACATCAATTATTACACCTACAAGACCTATATAAGAAATTTTAGACATAAGAAGTCCAAACTTTCATTTTACAGATAAGGAAACTAAGAGCAGAGAGGTAGAAAGGTTGCTCAGATTCACACAGTAGTGAAACTTGGGTTTGAACTTTGGTGCTTGGACTCAGCGCTTCTTAAACTCTTATTGAATATGGGGATTGTGAAAAATTTGGCAACAATAAAAGGTTTTTTGAAAGCACAATGACCAAAAATTAATTCAAAATCAAACTTATAATCAATCTGGTGTTTCTTGCCCATGCTGCACTGAGCGACTTCACTGCAGCCTTGGTTATGAACATGCAACCTGTGCGTGTTGGACTGCTCATACCCTCAGACCACACAACAGCGACTAACACTGCCAGATACACATCAACTCAGATTCAAGAGATTGTGTTGTTTTTACTGTACATACAAAGTTTTCTGTTCTTATAGAAACATAATAGTTTATAGAAAACAAAGGTTTTGAATATTTTCCTACCATCATTCTTCAACACGTAAGTATTAAATTAGCATATCTCTGGATTGTATTGTGTTACAATCAGCCATTGTAACAAGTAAAAACTACTGTTATCTCCTTCTTTTACAGAAACATAAGTGCTTAATTACAGCCAGTAAAGACAAAAACCTTTTAATCGTTTTTTGCCATCATCACTACTATATGTGTATGAAAATGTGAACATCAAGTTTTAAAATTAAGCACAAACAAATGTAATTTCATAAGCTAAATCTGGTATTTATTTAACCAATTATTAGCAATATCTATTTATATTTTAGGACAAAAATATTTTTAAGCTATGGATAAGTGACTCTGTGTGTGTGTTCATCTTTCGCTGCTGAAGAAGACCATGCCATCAGAGAAAGAATGACATGACTTGTACTTGACTTTGTTTTGAGTGAGGGAGGGCTGTGCAGGTTACCAGCCTCACTTCTCCTCCATATTCATCAGGATGACTGGAGATGACCCAGGATGAGGTAATTGGGGTTAAGTGACTAGAGAGAAGAGATAAAAATACTGGTGACAATGTGGCAGAGTCTTCACTATCTGGTTGTAGTACACCTAAACTGACAAGGAAAAGCAAATACATTGAATTAGGTTTGCCACATGGATTTACTTCTAATAATGATGATGGTGTGGAAAAACCTCTTTGCTTAATTTGTAATGAAGTTTTGACTGCAGAGAGCATGAAACCAGTCAAACTAAAATGACATCTTAATACTAAGCAAGCAGCATACTGCAATAAACCAAAGGAATAGTTTGAATGACTTTTAAAATCTTCAAATAAAGAAAACGATATTTTGAGAAATTTGTTTCTGTCAACAAAATAGTATCTACTTGCATCTTATAAAACTTCATATTTAATTGCAAAAATTAAAAAGCCCTACACAATAGGAGAATATCTCTTGTTACCTGCTGCTATTAAAATGTCAGAAGTAGTTCTTAGGAAAAAGTATGGGGATGAAATTCGTGAAATTCCTTTATTGAATGACATTGCCACCAAAAGAATTTCTGAAATTAATAATGATCAATTCCAGCAGTTTATTACCAGGCTCAAGGGCAGTCCAGAGTTTGCAATTCAGTTAGATGAAACAACTGATATTTCTAACAAGGCACAGTTGCTACTTTATGTAAGATATGTTTATGAAGGAAGTATACATGAGGAATTATCATTCCATTGCCCTTTGGAAGGGCCATCGGAGGGGAACATATATATCATAAAGTCAATGAATTTTTCACAAATGAAGGTTTACAGTGGGGAAAAAGTATGTTTGAGTCTGTACAGATGATGCTGGAGCAAAGGTGGGCAAGAACGTTAGATATGCAGCAAAAGTTAAGGCTGGTAGCAATGAACATATCACTTTTACTCAATGCATGATCCATTGGGAGGCACTCATAGCTAAAAAAAATATCACCAGTGCTAGATGTTGTGCTTTGTGATACTATCAAAATCATTAACTTCATTAAAAGTCATGTCCTTAACAGCCATTTGTTTTCAAACCTTTGGAGGGACATGGACTATAATTACAAAAGCTTATTACTACAGGCAGAGGCTTCAAGAGGTGAAGTTTAAACAGATTATCAAAATTAAAAGATGAAGTTATTTTACTTTTGACTGAGCAGAAATCTGATTTTGTCAATTTTTTTCATAATAACTTGTGACTTTCAAAACTGTTATTTGTTGGGTATTTTTAAAAAAAACTCAATGATTTAAACATGTTGCTTCAAGGAAAAACTGTAACATTTATGTTAAAAGATAAAATTGAAAGTTTTACTAAAAAGGTTAACATATGGAAGAACAGGGTGGAAAATGGTTCTTTAAAAATGTTTACAGCTACAGATGATTTTGTAATTGAAAATAACCTTCCCAAAGATTTAATTGTAGGAGCTATAATTGATCATCTGAAGTGCTGGGAGACACAGTTTCAAAAATAATTCCCTTCAAATTTTGATTTCAAAAAACTAAGCTGGGTTCACAAACCATACTCAATTGAAATAAAAAACCTCAGTCATCTGCCACTCAAAAATTCAAAAATAATTTGTCAAATTATTAAGCAACACAAATTCAAAACTTGAGTTTTCTAAAAAAAAATTTCATAATTAAATGAATTTTGGCTTGATATAAGGAGAGAATTTCCTTATTTCTGAAATGTCCCTAAACATACTTCTGCCATTTTTTTTATTAAGTATTTATGCAAACAGTGGTGTTCTCACCATTATTGATTAGAAAATCAAAATATCAACCAACTCTGAAAAACACTGAATATACTCTTATGTCCTACAGAATCAAATGTTCCACCAAGATTTAATTCTTTGCATAAAAATAAACAAGCACATCATCTCATTAGTATGGAAATTTGCTTTCATCTTTAATAAATGGTAAAATTATCTGTATACCAAAGACTTGTTTTAAAATAATTTTCTTTATGATTTATTATCAGTAAATGCTTGATTTGTATGCCTATTTTATATACCTATATACATGGAGTCATAAAAATTTCTCAGGAGAAAAGAAATAGAAAAAATTTAAGAAACTCTGCTCTAACTAATGCTTCTCAAGGCCTACTAAGACGTGAAGGACTATTTATCCCTCCATTAAACAATCCCAAACTACTGGGCTTTTAAAAGTTGTTCTTTGGGGAATGGCTGAACAGGATGTGGTATATGATTGTGATGGAATATTACTGTGCTATAAGATGAGCTCAGCTGATTTTAAAAGAACATAAGAAATGATGAGCTTAATGATTTTAGGAAAATGTAGAAAGACTTGCATGAAGTAATGAATGCAATAAGTAGGACCAAGAAAAGTTTGTATACAGTAATGGCAATATTGTTTTAAGAACAACTTTGAGCAAGTAAGTTATTTTGTCTGTTATCAATACAAAAATTAACTATAAAGAACATATGAAAAAAGATACTATCTCCATTCATAGAAAAAACTGATTAATAGAAGTATATATAGAATAATTTTACATATATACCTATTTGTGTCTAATGGTAGCCATCTCAGAGGTGAGGGGAAGGGAAGAAAAAAAAAGAAATGTATATGATAATTTTATTGCATAATTAAAAGGAATTGCAAGCTGTGCATAGATTTGCAGTTTTGTGTACAATCATCTTTTTAATTGTACTATGTTATGGAAATGTTTGTTTTATGCCATAAATTAAAAATAAAATTTTAAAATGCAAAAAATGTTATTCCAAATATGAAAAGGTGTTTTCACATGTTATTGGGGAAAATTAAATATTATTAAAGAAAAAAGTTATTCTGTTTTTCTTCATGGTCAGTGGTCACTTCTTCCTATCATTGAGGCCTGATTTTGCATACTCTCTTGGAGGTGAAGTCCTCAGAGTCTTTATGTGGTAGCTATTACTTAGAACCTTCCAGAACTGTGGCTATATTCTGAACAATCCAGGAAGCCCCGAAGTTTGACCTCTGGATTGGGGGTATAGGGTGGGGAGGAGGGTGGTATGTGTGGCACTGTTGCATGTTTTTAAAATTATAGATCAAAGATGAAATGAGACACTGTCCAATTCCAACCCTGTGTCAACAGTTCCCTGCATTGAAATATTCCTCCTATGATGGAGGAGGCAGATTGCTTTCTTCCCAGACAGAAAAGGCTCAGATTCACACAGTTGGTGAACCCTTGGATATTTACATGTGTTTAGAAAGACTGCGAAAAGTTACAGATAAAGGAACAGAGAATATTCTTGTAGAAGCTGTCCTACCACAGAGTAGCTTGTCCCTAGTGAAACGTAGATTAAGAATTTCCCATTTATATTTTTACTGCAAAATTTGCACTGGTGAAGGGCTTTTGGTTTGGGAAAAGCTTTCTCCCTTTTCAGCTATGGGCCCTTTTATTCTTTCATCTGTAGCCAAACAGATAGAAACAAGAGTGAGACTTTTACAGCATTCACATGCTTCTTTATGTTGGAACACTGATAAGAGATCCCTCTGAAGCAGAAATAATAAAACTCATATCACCATTTTTATTGCAGCTGTTAACCATTAAAAAAAGTGGTAAGAGATATGATTTGCTGAATTCGAAAAGGTCTCATTGGGAGGAGATCTGAAAAATTAAAATAACTGTGATTGTTTTTATCCAATGCTTAGCATAGTGCCTGGCACAAATAAACATTGATTGATTGATCTTCTAGTTTAAACTAGAATTATATGGCTGAAGAGGGTACCTATAGTAGTTAAAAATGAATGGTGAGAACCACTAACTCCTCAGTGAATAAAAGTGAACCCTAGAATGTTAGAAGCTCCAGAGACCAGCTAATCCAACTTTTATATGATGAATGAAGAAACAGAGGTCCAGAAATGGGAAGGGACTTGTTCAAGATCACAATAGACCTAGTAGACTATCGGTGATACATGATTCAGAGCACCTTAGTGTTGTCTTCATCTGGATCCTACTGATGCTGCCATGGATCATGTCCCATTGATACCATGGCATGGGTCGACACACTTCTTTGGAACTACTCTTGGAGTATTGCCTTCAGAGCCTAGGGATTCAGTCTTTGTGACATCCTCAGTTGTGTCAAGTCTTTGAGGGATGATTTGATTTCTGGAAGCAAAGGATAAAAGGTCATTTGGAGCCAAGTCTTGTGAATGAGTTTGGTAATCATGCTGATACGTGCTCTTTTGGGTTTTTTAAAAAAAAGGTTAATTTTTTTCCCCTCTGTGGTTCATAACTAGCTCTAAAAACAGTTTCAGAGGAGGAATTCTAAACATGTTTTGAGCAATGGAAGTGACCTTATAATGTGGCTTCCCAAGGTGGCTACTTTGAAGACCTTAACTCATTGAGATGGAGAAGTTTGGGTGTGTTCATGTAAAAAGAATGAAAAACAGGCAAGCAAAATATCCCACCTCAGTCTAATAAGCACATCTGACTTACACACAAAATACAGCAAAGACTAAAACTGTAACCTATCAACAGAGGAGTGATGGAGGCTGGGTAAGGTTTATGAAGGAAAGGTTCTTGTAGGTCCAAGTGACACTTGTGAAAAAAAAGGACCACGGACTAGAGTAAAGGGGACAGTCTTACTTTCCTGTAGATTATTAAATGAACATATGATACATGAGGGATGGGAAGAAAATTCCTTTTAGTGAGAGTAATGATTCTCTTTTAGGCAGGATGGTGAGACGGAAGGTTTTAAATATAGAAGGCAAGTGTCTCCTAGTAAGGAAAACTCTGGATCTGGAATGATGAGAGGGTAAAGGACAAAGTATGGGAGTTGGAGTCAAGAAGACCTGTGTTCAAATCCTACCTCTGACACTTCCTAACTGTGTGACCCTGGCCAAGTCATTTAATCTTTCTGATTCTGTTTCCTCATCTTTTAAATAAGGGGGCTAGACTAAATGATTGCTGGGGTCCCTTCCAGTTCTAAATCTATGATCCTATGTACTAGGAGAAAAGTAATTGAAAGACCATGAAGGCCAGGTTAAAAAGTTTAGAATTGATAAAAACAGAAATCTTTTAGACTCTTCAACAAGATCTTGGTATATGTTGCCTTTAACATTCAAAGCTGTCTCTCATCATAAAAAGAGCAGCAAATGACCAACCCAGAGCCCCAAAGATATTAAACTGACTAAAATAAATAAGGTTACTTCAAATAAAACTTTTAAAACCAACTAAAGTTCTTGTTTCAATACTTCTTAGGGCAACAGAGGATCTCTGCCAACAGATGCATAGCATCAGGACATTTAAAAATGTGGGAATGGATGGTAAACATTTTAATTGAATGACAGTTCCCCAAAACAACTATAGCAACAAATTTATTCACCAACTATCAACCTATTCCTTTAAAATTCAACTGAATGGGTTTAGCGTTTAATGCTAAGTAGACCATTTTCCAACAGTGCCGTTAAAATTGTATTTCTACTAAAGAAAAGATACAACCCAACAGCCCACAATAAAGTAGATTATTACTTATTTTGTAGATAGGTAGGTGTCACAGTGTGTAGAGTACTGTCCTGGAGTCAGGAAGAATCATCCTCCTGAGCTCAAATCTGGCCTAAGACATATACTGGATGTGTGACCTGGAGAAGTCACTTTATTCTGTTTGCCTCAGTTTCATTGTCTGGAAAATGAGTTGGGGAAGGAAATGGCAAATAACTTCACTATCTTTGCCAAGAAAATACCAAATGGGATTATGAAAAGTCAGAAATGATTAAAAACCAAAATGACTCAACAACAGCTTATTTGTGGCCATCAGGTAATTTAGATATCTCTTCATGGCTGTGTCTCCTTAGTGAATTGTTGGATGAGCAGCAAAGAACTCATAGGATCATAGATTTAGAGCTGGAAGGGATCTTAGAGGTGTAATCCTACGTTTTCATTTAGTACATGGGAGAGCTGACACCCAGAGAAGTCGAATGACTTGTCCAATGTCACTCAGGCCAAGCAAACTGGCAAATTTGGGATTTGACCCTAGGTCCTACGACCTCAAAGCCAGTGCCTTTTCCTTTTTGCCATATTAGCTCTACCATGGAACAGATGAGATTTGGGGATAAAAAATATTAGTAGTTTACTCTATGATTTCTAGGCAATACTGGAGAAAAGAGAGCTCTTACTTTCTTCAGGTCCTCAAGTACATTTCACCATTAACATAGGTCTATGTCTTGCAAGTCTCAGGCAGGAAGGACTTTCCTTTTTCTCAGACTGGAGATCAAGGTTGAAAGGAGATTATCTCTTATTTGGTTGGAGTTAGGTTTGAGAGAATGGAGACATTAAAGTCAATGATCATTGATTAAGCACCTGCTGTTTGCCAGTGTAACTGGGAGATAAAGAATGAGATTTAATTCTATTTTTCCTTTTATTCCCTCTCAATTTATTTCCTCAAAAGTCCCTTTCTCCTCTTTAGTTGGCTAGTGCAAACAATCCTTATGGATCAATTGATCAAGCAACAAAGCACATATTAAACACCTATTATGTATTCGGCTCTGGGTTAGTCACTGGGAATATAGAGACATAAATGGAACAGTCCTTACCTTCAAGGAGATTGCATTTTATAGGGGGAGACAGCATGTACATATATAATCACACATAAACTAAATATACCCTCTTGTGTGGGAGTAGGGGGAGAAGGTTCTAGCGGATGAAGGTCAGGAAAGACTTTATGTAGGAGGTTGCATTTGAGATGAGTTCTGAAGGAAATACAGATTCTTGATCCTAGAAGTAGAAAGGGAGTATATTTCATACATGGAAGACAGCTTGTATAAAGGTCTTACAGTGAACTTTTTAGCCTCCCAAAGATGGAAAGCAATGTGACAAGAACAGCAAAAAGTCTACACCCTTTTTCACAAGTGAACTCTACTTATCACAAAAAGAAAATAAAGTTGTCTCAGTGTAGACTTGTACCTACTACTAAAACAACCCCGAGTACATATCTTATGGATGGTGAGTCAGAACCATTGCTTACATAAATGGAAAACAGAACATATGCTTTAATAGGGGACATGGATTACTCACAGGCACAGGTTAAAGTCATGTCCATGGAGCACAATGTAACTTGGGTTTTGTCAGGCATATTAAAAAAAAAGTCTATGGTACAATCCTTGAGCTCAAGTACCTTAATCTTTCATTAGAAGACAAGATTCACACACCAGAAAATAACTAGAGAACGCATCGTTTGGCACTTCTGTCCAATTGGAATTTGGAAAAAATAGATGGATGTGGGTTGAGGTAAGTGGAAAATAATCAATAAGGATTTGTTCAAAATTGCTGGAAAGCTTCAGGAAGGAGATGGGAACCAAATGGAGCTTTTAAAGATGAGTAGGATTTGGCCAGGCAAAGGGCTGGGGTAGAAATACTGTTATCTATTGTATAAACATGGAAATGAGCATGGCAAAACAATTTCAACAGGGCTGAAAGGGCCCATTTTATACATGAGAAAACTGAGGCAGTTGTTAAATGATTTGCCCATAGTCACACATCTAATTAGGAACTGAGGCAGGAGGAGTCGAACTCAATTTTTCTGGACTTCAATCCCAGTTCTATTTACTGCACAACATAACTAGTTTTTTTTACTTTCTAAAGAGTGGTTAAACCAGCAAAAAAAAAAAAAAAAAAAAGCCTGACTTACAAAGGTTAGGTTTAGTAAGAAGTGAATTCACATTCAGAAATCTGATGGCTTCATTTCCTGCTCTCCTCTGCTGGGTAGAGAAGGTATCTGGCCTCTTTTCAGCCATCTATTGTGGGAAGCCACACCATTTTTAGCAGCAGATTTATCATGGTATACATTCTGTGTCTGAGGGCCCACTTGATAAAAGATCAGCCTTGAGTGTTTATTTTGGTCTGAGACAACTCTGATGTATATTTATTTGAGTCCTTGTATTTTTACACTTTCTTTCCAGGAAACCAAATCACCAAGGGAATTCTCATAGAGTTCAGGTTCTCAAGTACAGGGTGAACTAAAATACCTCCTAGATTGTTGTCAGTGGCTAAAACAGGGTGACTGATCTTTGATCGCTCCAAGTCTGCCAGTTGCTCCAGGGGGCTGTTCTGCTCCCTCAAAGTTGACTGCCACTTTCAAATTCAAAATGAAAAAGTTGTTGAGGACATTGTAGAGGAAAGCCATAGAGCATAACCAGGTTTTCCAAGAGGCTTAGAACACAGTAAAGATCTCCAGAGCCTATTAAAAGTTTGTAGGAAACAACTATCCCTTTTTTTTTTGAGGGGGAGGGGTGGGAATGAAGCTTTTAAAAATGATGACATTTCACCTGTGGATCAGTCTTAGGTATTTGCATTGCCTGTGAGTAGGCCTGGTCAGCTGAGTTTGGTTAGAACATTAATCTGTCAAGTTGAAGTTCTGGCTTCCTATAGGGCAGTGTCATCCCAAGTGGTATGCGATCAACCAGAGAATGGATGGGTCATATCTCAACCAACCCACAATAGTCCATTGTGAACCTTGTGTCTCACATGCTAATTTTTATCTATCCTCACACCCTCTGGCTCATTAACAAATGTCCCCTCCTTAGGGAATGATTTTAGTTATAATAAATTAGATCTTGGCTCATGTTTAGTACCTCCACAAAAGGAGAGATTAATATAAATTGCAAAATAAAAATTGGGGGTGGGACAAGTAATTTGTTCCTACACATAAAAAGAAACATAAAATATGGAACACTTAGAAATATTCATGAACTGAATGAATTAAGCTGCATTTATTCAATAGTCAATAGTCTATAAAGCCACTGTGCCATACTGGAGATACAAAAAGAGGCAAAAAGGCAGTCACTGCCCTCAAGGAGTTTACGATGTAATGGGAGAGATAACATGCAAACAAATGTATACAAATCAAGCTCTCTACAGGATAAGTAGAAAATAATTAACAGAGGAAAGGTACTGGAATTAAGAGGGATTAAGTTAGACTTCCTGAGACCTAAAGGAATCCAAAGAGGTCAGTAGTTAGAACAGAGGAGGGAGTGCATTCCAGGCATGCATGGAGGACAGCCAGAGAAAATGTCTAGAGCTAAGAGATGGAGTGTCTGGTTAGTGGTACAGCAAGGAAGCTGTTGTCACTGGATCAAAGAGTACGTGGTCTAGAATAAAGTGTAAGGAGATCAGAAAGATAAGAGAGATTTAGGCCATAAAGGGCTTTGACCATCAAACAGAGAATTTTATATTGATCCTAGAGGAAATAGGGAGTCATGGGAATTTATTGAGTAAGGTTGGAGAGGAGTGAGATGATCAGACCTGCATTTTAGGAAAATTCCTTTAGTGGCTGAATGGAGGAAGTGTTGGAGTGCGGAGAGACTTAAAGCAGTCAGACCCACCAGCAGGTTATTGCAATAATAAGGCATGAGATGATAATGGAGGTGGCAGGGTCAGAAGAGAGATGCTACAAAGGAGAAATCTAGTCTTGACCATGGCTTAGATATGGGGAGTGAGTAATTCACAATAAGAGCTGAATTGTGAGCCTGAGGGACTAAGAGGAAGATGGTGTTACACTTTACAATAATAGATAATGTAGGAAGCAGGGGTGGGAGTCCAGGAAACATTTAGGGAGAAAGAAAAAGAGCTCAGTTTTGAACATGTTTATCTTTAAGATGTCTCCTGGGCATCCAGTTTGAGATGTCTAAAACACAATTGGAGATGCAAGGTTGGAGGTCAACAGAGTCTGGGCTGGAGAGGTAGATTTGAGAATCATTAATATAGACATGGTAATTAAATCCATAGGAGCTGATGAGGTATAGAGGGAGAAGAAATTTGCAAACTTAACTCATATCTACTATTATAATTTTCTGGGAGGATAATATTTAAAAATCAACAGAACATTAAGCAGATTATGAATCAAACATTTTATACTTCACTTTGGCTCTGTCCTTTACTTAGACTCGAAACCCAAACTTCCCCTGCACTTTGGGCTCATCTACTTCTTTAGTCAACAGCTGCCCCTCATGTACTCAAAGATTCCTGGGCCTCTTGCGTTCAAAAGGTCATCAGCAATCCTTGCCATATCCAAGATAAGGTTGATGCTCAGTCATTAGCCCACTGCTTAGCATAGTGCCTGACACATAGAAGGCACTTAATAAATATTTATTAAATTGAACTAACTTGATATGACTTAAGTGGCCTCTCCTTGACCCTGTGCTAGTTAACATTTTTACCAGTAATTGGATAAAGGCATCAATGGAATGTTTATCATACTTGTAAATGATAGGAAGCTGGGATGTAGGATGCCTAAAATGTTAGATAACAGAGCCAGAATCTAAAGAGATCCCAATAAAACGAGAATTTGTTGTGTTTAGTCATGTCTGGCTCTTTGTGATCCCATCTGGGGTTTTCTTGGCAGTGATACTGGAGTGGTTTGCCATTTTCTTCTCCAGCACTTTTTACAGATAACGAAACTGATAAGGCAACAGATATAGGTAAGGAAATAGATAAGGTAAATAGGATTAAGTGACTTGCCCAAGGTCACACAGCTAATAAATGTCTCTAAGGTCTGATTTGAATTCAGGAAGATGAGTCTTCCTGACTCCAAGAATGGCACTCTATCCATTGTGCCACCAGCTGCCTAAAGCTAGAACAGCACTCAGCAAATTACAATCCAGGGGCCATATTTTACCTGACATCAGTTTTTGTATGATCTTTGAACTAGGAATATTTTTAAAATTAAAAACCACTTTTATGCTTTCAAGTTACTTGAAAACAGGTGGTAGGCCATGTTTGACCCTTAGACCATAGTTTGCATTAAACTTAGTTTCATAAAAGGGATACACATAATCTTACAGTTGCGCTGAAAATATCAACTTCAATCCATAAACAGCATTTATTAAGAAGTTACTATGTACCAGACACTTACAGAATACTGGGAGTTTAAAGAAAGACAAAAGCATAGTCCAGGGGTGGGGAACCTGTGACCTCAAGGCCACATGATCACATCCCACCCCTGACATACTGCCTCACATTCTAATTATTGAAACACCGTGAAAATAGCTATGTAAATTGTATATACACACAAACATACACACATATATATATGTATGTATGTATGTATGTATGCATGTATGTATACAGAGAGAGAGAGAGTGCAAAAGAAAAGTACTCCCAAGGGATAATGCTACCAATAGGTATGACTGAGAAAAACCTCCCAAAAAGTGGGATTTGAGCTGAGACTCCAACAGAGGAAAAGCCAGGAGACACAGGTAAGAAGAAAAAATATCTGGAGACAAACCAGTGGAAGTACATGGAGTGAGGAGAGAGAATACCATGTGTGAGGAATACCAAGGGACAAGTGTAGCTAGATTGTGGAGTTCAAGGAGTCAGAAGACTGGAGAAATAGGGAGGGACTTCATTGTAAAGGATTTTAAACACTAGCAGAGGAAGTAAAAGATGAATAAGGCATGGTTAGGCAGTAATTTTTCTGTAAAAAAACAAAACAAAACACAAAACCTGTATGTCCAACAGTAATATGGAAATAAAGAAGCCAAAGTGATTTTAGATGACCTTAAGACATATGAAAATAATAGATATATTGCCCTCTGCCTTGTCACATTATAGCTATATACTATATATGTTAGAGTAGCACATTCAGGTGTGGGTGCCACATTTTAGGAAGAGTAACAATAAGTTGAAAAGGTTCTGGAGGGGATTATGGGAAGATGGTGGAACAGGTCAGGAATTTCTAGGCTCTCCAGATTTATTCCAAACAGACCAAAAATCACTGCTAACAAAAATAAAATGGTAAAGCAGTTGTCCACCTAAGATAAAACTTGAGGGAACCTCAAAAAAGACAGGTCCTCCGGGACTGAATTTTGGACTGAGTGAACAGTAGGCTCCTCTGACTTTACTGAAAGCTGACTGCTGAAGCAACAAACAGTAGGCTCTAAGTGCATCTCCACTGGGAATGGAATAGGTCTCAGAAATTTCACCTCATGAGCTTTTACTTCACAAACTTTCATCTAAGGAACAGCCCAGGGCTGGGTGGGAGAAGATTGAGGGATTTCCTGCTGTTTCCAGAAGCCAGGCCTACAGGTATTGACCAAAAGTCCTCCCAGGCTGTGACTGTGGGCTAGGAGGAGCTGCACGTACCTGGTGAATGTAGCACCTCAAAGAGCAGTAACATTTTGGGGACAGCATTGTTGGGGGTCCTAACTATGGCTCAGGAAAGGAGAAGAGACTCTGAAGTTGATCCCCTAGACAGAATTTTTAAAATAACAGTAAGGAGGACCTGGGGTCTAAGGCAATATTACCTACAACTCAGGAGTAAAATTTGATTATAAAATAAGCTGCTAAAAATTAAATAAAACAAAATAAAAATGAGTAAGCAAAGGAAAAAGAACCTGACCATAGATAGCTACCAAAGTTAAAAAAAAAGATATGGGGTTCATATTAAGAGGAAGATAATGAGGTCTAAAAAAAGCCATTCCTACCCCAAGTTAATATCAAATGATTACAAGCCCAAAAAGAATTCTTGGAAGAACTTAAAAAGGAATTCAAGAATCAAATAAGAGAGATAAAGGAAAAATTAGGAAGAAATAAAATCAATTCAAGAAAATTATGAAAAGAAAGTTAACCAAGTGGGAAAACAGCTACAAAAAGAGCTACAACTAATTCCTTATAAACTAGAATTGGGCAAGAGGGATCTAATGACATTATAAGACACCAAGAAATAATAAAATTTAAAAAATAGAAGGGAATCTGAAATATCTCATTAGAAAAATAACTGATCTGGAGAACAGATTAAGGAGAGACAATACAAGAATTGGTAGACTAACTGAAAGTAATAATCAGTAAAAGAATCTGAATACAATATTATGAGAAAATATTAAGGAAAATTGCCCTGATATTTTAGAATAAGATAATAAAGCAGAAATAGAAAAGAAACTACCACTCACCACCTGAAAGAGATCCCAAGAGGAAAACTTATAGGAATGGCATAACTAAATTTCAAAATTCCCAAGTTAAGGAGAAAATATTGCAAGCAACAAGAAAAAACAATATAAATACTGCAGAAATACAGTCAAGATTTCACAAGACCTAACAGCTTTTACTGTAGAAGACTGTAGGTCTTGGAACATTATATTTCAAAGAGCTGGGGTTGCATCCAATAATAACTTACCCACCAAAACTGAGTATAATCCTGAATGAGTAAAAAGGTGAACATTTGACAAACTAAGAAATTTTCAGATATTTGTAACAAAATATAAGGAAAAAATTGAAGACTAATTATAAGGCACTCATTAAGGTCAAACTGTGTGTATGTTAATGCATGTGTATATATAGGTATATATGTATAAACTGCATATATAGATACATACATATATGCACATACATATATGAAAATGTTATCAATATTCTTAAAACTGTCATCATTACTAAGATAGTTTGAAAGAAAGGTTGGGGCTGAGTTGTGTATGACAAAAAATTAAGCAAAATGTTTCATTTTGTGTATAAAATAAAGATTTTGTTTTATATATAAACAAAATTGGGAAGGAAAAGGTAAAAGGGAGCAATTATATTATAAAAATGGGTCATTCCTCTAATACAGAGGAAGCAAATGGGGTTGAAGAACTAGTAATGTTTGAACCTTACTCTAATCTGAGTTGAAGAGGAAATGACATGTATATCTGGAAGGGTGTAGAAGTCTTCTAAACATGTGGAGAAAACTGGGAGACAGGGTGGTGGAGGGACTTTTAAAGGAATGTGTTGATTGGGATGTAGAAGGATGGGGAGAGAAGATGGGGGACTTTTGGAGGGGTGTGTGGATTGAGATTCAGGAATGGTGGGAGGGAATGCAGGAATTCTTGGAGAAGTGAGTGAAGCAGGGAGTGAGAAGGTAGGGGAGAAGATAAGATAACAGGGATAGGGTAAAAAGAGAGGCTGAGAAAAAATAATGAATAAAAATAAGATGGAGGGAAATTGCAAATAATAATTAAAACTTTGAATATGGATGGGATGCTTATAGCAGCTCTCTTTGTGGAAATTGCAGGGATTCCCATCAATTGGGAAATGGCTGAACAAATTGTTGTCTATGGTTGTGATGAAATACTACCATGCTATTAGAAATGATGAGCTCATTCATCTTAGAAAGACATGGGAAAAATTGCATGAAATGATGAAGGTCAAACCAAGCATAAGCGAGAAAACACTGTATACAGTAATAGCAATATTGTTGTAAGAAAGACTTTGAGTGACTCTGAGTGTATTTATTACAAATACACAAATTAAAAATAAAGGATATATGAAGAGAGATGCTACCTGCATCCAGAGAAAGAACCGAAAAATCCAAGTATGTATTGAATAATTTTAAACACACACACACTCATACATACATACACACACACACATACACACAACTAACTGTAGTCATCTCTAGGGAAGGGGGTGGGGGGAAGAAAAGAGGGGCGAAAAGAAACTTCCACGATAACTTTGTTGTATATTTGAAGGGAGTAGTAAGTTGTACATGGTAGATTTGTAGATTCATGTGTGATCATCTTTTTTTATTGTATTGTGCTATGGAGATGCTTGTTTTGCTCCATGAATTAAAAAAAAAAGCTTCTAGAGAAAGGTAATCAGGATGGGAACAGATCTCAGGATTATGATGTGTTGAAGATTGGTTAAAGAAAGTGGGAATGTTGAACTTTGAGAAGAAAAGACTTGGTGGGGTGGGAGCAGACATGGTGGCTATCTTCAAGAATTTGGAGGCCTGTCTTGTGGACAAGAATTTAGACTTGTTCTGCTTGGCCCCCAGAAGGATAACGATGGTTGGAAAATACAGAGAGGCAGATTTAAGTTTAGTTTAAAAGACAACTTGCTAACAACTAGAGACGTTCAAAAGTAGAATGGGCTATTTCCTGAGGCAACAGACTCTCCCCTGCTTGAGGCCTTAAAGGCATGGTTATCATTTGATGGGGATGTTGGGAAGCAGCAAAAAGTCAAATATGATTGAAAACTACTGAACAATGACCACAACAAAATGACCTCAGCAGTCCTTTCCTAGTCTAAAATTCTGTGGTTCTGTGCCTGGGAAAGAGCATACAGATACATCTGAAAACCAGGGAATTCAGGAATTCAGAATGTGGAAAAACAGCTCAGCCCCTCAACTTGCTTTGTAAGACTTGGCTCATGCTTTTATTTACTCATGCTTTTATTTATCCTTACTCCTTACCCACCTCCCAGGATTGTTGTGGAGAAAATACTTTAGAAGATTCAAAGTGTACTTAAGTTCATATATATAAACTAGTAGTGTTATTATCACCATTGCCAGTAAGGATTGTATTTAAGAGGCAATTGTCAGTGTGGGTTTGGAGTGGACTGGATGTATTTTCAGTTTTCTGGTGATTGGCATTCTATGTATAGGGGCATTTCCCAAGGAATGCAATAAACCTCCAAATTCCCCTTGGGGACTGATCTTCAGTTTGTAATAGGCCATCTGTAGAACTTGAAAGGCTGCTCCAGCTTGCTGGGGATGGACTGGGGGGGAGATGTTGGCCCTGAGGGAAAGGATCAGTGAATCTTTACAAGACAACATAAGATGCCAGTAGACAATATCCGGAATTTAGAGAGAGGAGCTTCTAATCCAGATTTAACCTAGATTTCCTCCTGTCTGAGAATGCCCTGACTTATTTTTCCCCCTTAAATCTATCATTCTTCATGTTAATCTATTCCCAAATGTCACAGCCTCAATGGCAGCCATAACTAGCTGATGAGTAATATTGAAATTCGGCATTATGGTTATTAAAGGGGATTCTGTAACAGACATGTTAATTGAACTTACCAGAGGAAAATCACTCAATAGGAAAATATAATTTGATTTTCAAGGTCACTTTGGGCTACTTTACTGTGTGTAAAACTACCAGCTGGGAGTAGAGATAGTAGAAAGTAACTCTTAAAGTCATTCCTGGGAGCAAGGGTCTTCAGTAGATACAGAGGTATAAAACAACAAATCTGTTTTACTTTCTATTAATGGCCACAATCCACTGCCAGGTAGTCTAGGATAGAAGTTCTTAATCTGGATTAATTGATAGATTTGAGATGCTTGGTGAACTTGGTTTATGGGGGAAAATGACATCTTTATTTTCATTAACGTTTAACTGAAATTTAACATTTCCTTTAATTATGAATACAGACAACACACATTTTGAAGAGGGGTCTATCGGCTTCAACAGACTGCCAAAGGGGGTACGTGACAAAAATAAGAACCCCTGGGCTAGGGATTTTGAGGAGGGGTGGGTTTTGTTTTGTTTTGTACTGAGGAATTTTGACTTCAAGCTGTGTGTGTCCTGGACTCCTGAAATGACCTGCGTATGAAATGTTTATGTGTGTTTTGCAATATTTGTCTTACATTTTTCAGGAAAAGTAGATTCCATTTCTATAATCCAGATATTTCTGGATTTCTGGGACTCTCTTCTTTTTGAGATACAATGGGAGACTATGTGGAATTCAAATAGGTGTCTAGTTTCTTTTCATATCTTCCTCAATGATAACTGGAAGCCAAAGGTTAAATCCCAACCCTTCCCATCTTAGGACCTTTGGTTAAGATTATGGGTTCCAAACAATGGATTAATGACTTGAATGAATGATCTCTAGAATGTGGTTATTTTTATGTAAAAATTTTAAAAAATATATTGATATCTGATTTTTAAAATCACCTTCAAAATCCTCCCCTCTTCTCTACTAAGGATGCCATCCTTTGTAGTGTAATAAGGCTCATATCCCTACTCACATGCAGAGTGTCTCCTTGTTGGCTATCTGGGTACTTCCATTTCAGTAATAAAACAAACACAAACTAAAGAGAGGGAAAAAAGAGAGAGAGAGAACAATTTACCCAAACTAATCCACTCATTGAACAAGTGTACACAACAATCTGTACCCACAGTCCTCTCCTCTCTAATGAAGGGCTGGAGCTGCATTTCTCATCACTACTTGGAGGATAAATAAGCATGGTCATTGTAATCATACAGCATTTGGTCTCTTCTTTTGTCATTCCATTTTTTCTTGATTCTGCTTTCTTGGGATCAAAATATCATGGACTGAGAGGGACATTCAAGGTTTTTAAATCTAAATCCCTCATTTTTACAGATGGAGAATTTTTTTTGTCTTATTATATTTAATAAATAGTGAGCTCTGCAGAGGTCAAGTGACTTGTGTAGCATCATACAGCTAATTTATGAAGTAAGATCTGAAACCTTTTAGTCAGGTGGTCTTACTACATTTTTCTCCTTTGCTGCATTAACCAGCATGGGTTCAGTTTCTCTGAATTCTTCATAGAATGTGGTTACTTGAATCTAACAAATGCTGACAAGCCCTAACCATTGCCTGGCCACCAGTTTATCAATGAGACTACCCACATGTTTGAAATTTGTACTCTCTGCCAGGTACTGGGATTACAGAGACCTCAATAAAATAGATCATAAGTTTAGACTGGATAACAGAGGACATCTGGGTCCACTCTCCCACCCTTCGTCTTATAGTTGAGGAAACTGAAGCCAAGAGCAGATGACTTACCCTATACCTAGAAAGGGGCATAACTTTCCTGAGTGCTGCCCAAACCAGATTAGAAATGTAACTGAAGACCATTGAACAAAATAAATAACAATGTGATAGAGCATAGATAATGTTAATATGTGTTTTTCTAAGTCAATATACTGCTTGCAGGGAATCCCATGTATGGATTAGTGCCCTGTACTCCTCTACCATCCCTATTTCAATGTGAGTTTGATGCCACTGTTACAGATAACTGTACCCTTATGAAATTATTTTTTATTAATTTATTTTTAGTTTTCAACATTCATTTCTGCAAGATTTTGACTTCCAAATTTTCTCCCCATCTCATCCCTTCCCCCTATCCTGATATGACATGCATTCAGAGTACCCCTTCCCCTTGTCTGCCTTTCCTTTTATCACACCCCATTCTTATCTCCTTCCCCCTTACTTTCTTGTAGGGCAATATAGATTTCTATATCCCATTGCCTATATATCTTATTTCTCAGTTGCATGTAAAAACAATTTTTAGCATTTGTTTGTAAAACTTTGAGTTCTAAATTCTCTTCTCTTTTTCTCTTACAAGGTTGTTAAAGAGGGGTTAAAATGAATAGTCTTCTTAGGTAGACTGGTAGAAGTGAGAACTTGGCAAGTATTGTCCCCAGAAAGTCAAGGGTTCAAGGGAACCTGAACCAGATCTTGTTAGTGGCAAGGAATTGATTTCCTTCTTTCTCTTCCTTCCTTCCTTCCTTCCTTCCTTCCTTCCTTCCTTCCTTCCTTCCTTCCTTCCTTCCTTCCTTCCTTCCTTCCTTCCTTCCTTCCTCCCTCCCTCCCTACCTCCTTCCTTCCTTCCTTTCTTTCTTTCTTTCTTTCTTTCTTTCTTTCTTTCTTTCTTTCTTTCTTTCTTTCTTTCTTTCTTTCTTTCTTTCTTCTTTCTTTCTTTCTTTCTTTCTTTCTTTCTTTCTTTCTTTCTTGTCAAGGTTAAGATGGCAGAGTAGAAAGATGCACATACACTAGCTCTTACCCCACAGCCCATAAAATACCTGTAAAGAAGAACTCTCAACAAATTCTAGAGCAGCTGAAGCCAGAGAACAATGGAGTGGAGGAGATTTTTAGCCCAGAGTGACCTGAAAGACCAATGGGAAAGGTCTGCTGTGCACTGGACATGGAGCAGAGCCCAGCCCTGCCTTGGCCATGAGCAGATCTGAGCAGGCTTCAGGGACAGAAACTCCAGTGGCAGCTCAGATCCCTCAACCTACAGGCACTAAAGGTCAGTGAGAGGGTTTGTCGGCTGGCTGAGAAGGGAGCAGGGTGTCCCCATAACTCAGGCCTCTTCAGGTGGCAGCAATGGAGGCAGCAATGGACTGGGGCTCCCAAGACAGGCCATTGTTGAAAGTGTCATCATAAAGGCCCTGAGGGAACTGAGCCTTGTGTGGCGGCCCTGCCCCCACCTGAGTAACTGATATTAATCTCACACTGAATAGCTGCCCTGCCCCCATGTAAAGCCCCTTGGGGATTGGAGCAGCTCATCTGCATCTCAGCCCCCAGTGCTGGCTTATCAGAACTGGAGATGAGGTGATTGTAATGCCCAAAAAAAGGGAAAAAAAATAAGACCCTAGAAGGTTGCTTTCTTGGGGAATAGGTGTCTGCCCCTATCCTTTCAGATGAGGAAGAACAAGGCATATTGTCAGAGGAAGTCAAGGCCCCTGCCTCCAGGGCCTCCAAAGGGAACTTAAACTAGTCTCAGACAATAGAGGAGCTTGAAAAATGAGTTAGCAGCTTACTAAAGGAGAACCAAAAAAAAGCTGAGGAAAATAACAGCTTTAAAAAGAGGCTAACTCAATTGAAAAAAGAGGTTCAAAAAACCAATGAGGAGAAGGAGGCTTTAAAAAAGCAGAATTAGCCAAATAGAAGAGAAGGTTCAAAAGCTCACTGAACAAAATAATTCATTGAAAGAGAGAAAGGAGTTCAAGGAGATGAATGACTATAAGATAAACCAAGCAGTTAGAAAACAAAGCCAAAAGTTTCAAAAAATAGAAGATAATGTGAAACATCTCATTGGAAAAACAACTGACCTGGACAATAGATCCAGGAGAGACAATTTAAAAATTACGGGACTACCTGAAAGCCATGATCAAAAAAAGAGCCTAGACATTATCTTCCATGAAATTATCAAGGAAAATTGCCCTGATATTCTAGAACCACAGGGCAAAATAAATATTGAAAGAATCCACGAATCACCTCCTGAAAGAGACCCAAACAGAGAAACTCCTAGGAATGTTGTGGCCAAATTTCAGAGTTTCCAGATCAAGGAGAAAATGCTGCAAGCAAGAAACAATTTGAGTATTGTGGAAATACAATCAGGATAACACAAGATCTAGCAGCTTCAACATTAAGGGATCAAAGGGTTTGGAATGGGATATTCCAGAGGTCAAAGGAACTGGGATTGAAACCAAGAATCACCTACCCAGCAAATCTGAGTATAATACTTCAAGGGAATAAATGGTCATTCGATGACATAGAGGACTTTCAATCATTCATACTGAGGAAAAGACCAGATCTATATAGAAAATTTGACTTTTCAATACAAGAATCAAGAGATGTATGAAAAGGTAAACAGGAAATAAAAATCATAAAAGACTTTCTAAAACTGAACTGTTTACATTACTACATGGAAAGAAAATATTTATAACTCTTGAATTTTTTCTCAATATTTGGGTAGATGGAGAGATTGTACATACACACACATACACATATATAGACAGTGAGTACAGGGTGTGTTGAATTGGAAGAGATAATATCCACACACAAAAATAAAATGAAATAAAAATTAAGGGGTGAAGGAGGAAAATACCAGGGAGGAGAAAGGGAGAAATGGAACAGAGCAGGCTATAACTCATAAAAGAGATAAGAAAAATCTTGTTCAATGGAGGAGAAAAGGGAGAAGGGGAGAGGGGAAAAGTGAAGCTGCTCTCTCCACATATGACTTAAGGAGGGAATAAAATGCTCACTAAATTTGATATGAAAATCTATCTTACATCACAGGAATGTAGGGGAGGAGGCAACAAGTGGGTTGAGGGGAATGATAGAAGGGAGGGCAAATGGGAGAAGGCAGGTACTAGAAATAAACATTTTCAAGAATAGACAAGGTCAATTGAGATGGGAAAAATAAGGGGGGATAGAGTACGACAGAGGGCAATATTGTTAGTATTACACAACATGATTATTATGGAAGTCTTTTGCAAAATGACACATATTTAGTCTGTATTGAATTGCTTGCCTTCTCAGTGGGGTTGGGGAAGGAAGCAGGAAGGGAGAGAAGTTGGAATTCAAAGTATTAGCAATGAATGTTGAGAATTTTTATTGCATATAACCAGGAAATCAGAAATACAGAGAATAGGGTATAGAAATTTACCTTATCCTGTAAGAAAAGAGAGAAGATAAGGATAAGGGAAGGGTGCGGTGTGATAGAAGGAAGGGTACATTGAGGGAAGGAGTAATCAGAATGCAAGGTATTAGGAAGCAGGGGAAGGGGAGTGATGGGAAGAAAAATTGGACATGTTACAAAGTAAGGTAAAAACAATTAGTATTAAAACAATTGACTGAATTAATTACTGAGAATAAATCAATGACATCTTTAGTTTGGGGAAAAGAATTTTAGTCTAAATTTCCTACAGGAATGTAACCTTGGGTAAAATTTGGCATTGATGGAAAAGTTAAGGATTTAATGGTAAATTTGATTTTATGATGACTATATAATCAGGAGTCAGAACATGTATAGAAAGGCATGTAAGTCACTTAAGACTTGTCTCAAAAGATTATCCTTAGTCAAAGTGAAATTATAATCATATTTGAAATCTGGCTATTGGAACTTGCTATTTTTAGATGCTATGGGACTATTAAGTGACTGTTCTTCTGAGTCGAACTCCAGGTATGGATAGCAAGAAAGGTGATCTGAGCCTCCAATACATGATGCCAGTAAGCCTGTGAGATGCTGGTACAAACTGCAAAAGGTGATCTGATGGGAAGGGTGGGAGAGCAGCTGTTCAGCCTGGGCTGAGGTAGGATTCTCCTGACTCAATTTCCCCACTGACACTTGGTAGAATTTAAGCCTTACTGAATGCAAGTTGACTATCTACTCCTTCCTGAAACTGACATGAAGTTGGGGAGATATTATTTCCCTGCCATGTCCCTACTTTTGGTGGTAATTTCCTGTAGTCAAAAGGTTTGTAAGCTTAATACCAGATCTATTAAATTATAGATTATTGGTAGGGGAAAATTCGAGGTTAAGTCTAAAATTAAGCTATTAGGCGTAGGACTTTAGACCAACAACAGTAAGTTAGGATCCTTTAATTCTTAGTAATACTGTGGAGACAATTAGGTCAAGAGCTTGTGAAGTTAGCAACATAAATATTATTTGTGTCTCAGTTGGTTAATGTTTAAAAAAAAAATCTTTTTGTGGTCCATACTATAAATGCTTTAAAAAGAAGTATCACCTGACCAAAGGTTTGAATTGTTTTATCTGTTATAAACTGTGTTAAAAATGAAAAATAAAATAAAAAAAAGATAGGATTAAGTGACTTGTCCAGGGTTACATGGCTAGTAAGAGTCAAACGTCTGAGTTCAGATCTGAACCCAGATCATCCTGACTCCAGGGCCAGAACTCTATCCTCTGAGCTACTTAGAAGCCCTTTGGAATTGATTTGTTATTACGTTTGCAAAAGCAAAAAAAAAAAAAAAAAAAAAAAAAAGCTTTAAAATGTCTTATTAATTTGCTTTAAACTTAAATACAAAATAAAAAGAAGAAAAAGCATTGTCATGTATAGAGCAGAATGAAGAGAGGATTCAAATTATCCAAAAATAAATTCCCATTTCAAGAAAGTCTATATAATAATACTATACATTGTGTTCTGAGCTATTTTTGCCTCCTTTTAAGTTTTGTTTTGTTGCTGTGCACTTTTAATTTTATTTTTCCCCTTTCTTTTCCATCAAGAAGGCTACAATTGATCATGGATATATTTGTCTGTTTGTGTGTGTATGTATATATACATATACATACATATATATACACATACATACACACAATGCACATGCATACACACACTATATATATACATAAACATGGATATACACATATATTTACATGCACATACATATACTTTGATATCTATACTCATATAAGACTGTACTATACTTGTCTATACTCTATTTCCCTGACAGGTCCAAGTCTTGTCCATTTTTCTAAGTCCACCAGCTCATCATTTCCTACACCACAGCAATATTCTAACCCTATACTGTCTAGTTATTTTAAATAGTTTACAACTAAACTGATTAATATGACTAACATATAGTGTAGTTTCCTTATTTTTCTCTTCTGATTGAATCAATTTTAGCTGTAACTGTCCAAAACCATGATTACCACCCCTGTTTTTTTCCATAATAAATTCTACTTCTGATCTTTATTGCATGTATCTCCTATTTCCTATCCCTCCTGACTCCTCTACCTTATTTTACTTTTACCTACTACCTTGCCCTCCTATTACTTAACCTACCCCCTACCAAATATCCCTCAGTTATCCTCTCTCTCCCACCTAAAATCTTTCCCTAATCCTCTCCCCTTTCTTTTTTAAGCCTTTTATTTCTTTCTGAGTTTAGAAGACTTTCATGCCCTTCTAGACATATGTGTTGTTCCCAGTATAATCTATTCCTGATGAGAGCATGGTTCCAGAACTACCAACCCTCTTCCACCACCTAATTACTCTGCATCAGCTCTTCCTCTTCCCTTAAAAATTTTTAAAGGGTCTTTAGAGTTCTCTTGTCTAGTGCTTTTGATCAATTATTCATTACTTATAAAAATTCCAAGATGCTGCCATCACAAAATCCTATCTTTTTAAAACAGAAATTCTCCCAGTGATGCTATCAATCATGGCACCCCATTATTTAAGGACTCTTCCTCTGTGACGCCAGGCTCTGATAAAGCTTTGGCTTTATCTTGCTTGGAACCAAGCTTCTGTGACACTTCTAGTTCATCTCCATACCATGCTGCCTAAAAGGTAACTATCATTCTCACCGGAATCCTGGACTCCATCCCTCAGACACTGGAACTCAGAAAGGGAAACTTTTACTTTATCCTGCTGGGAATGACATAACTTTCTTTTTCAGTTCACTTTTCCTTCATTAGAATGTAAGCGCCCTGAGGACAGGGACTGTTTCATTTGCTTGTATGGGTATCTCCATTGTTACTGCACTATATTAAGGTACAGTGCATGTTATGTAGTAAGTGCATAAATAGTAGTAAGTGTAATAAATAGTAGTAAGTGTTAACAGTATTAAGTAAGTATTAATAAATAAGTAGTAAGTGCTTAATAAATGCACTATCAATCTATCATTAACAAGATTCAAAATTGTGGTGATTCATTGGTACTAGAGGGATAGCATGTTGGGCTGTAGCAGATTGCTAAACATATCTTAGGTATAAGAAATGGTCTCAAAGGTAAAAAGGAAATGGCTAGTCTTATATGGAAACTGAGGGATAGACATCTCAAGAGCTACCCTCCAAAATTAAGAGAACTAGAGGAAGACCTCTGGCAAATAGAATAGCTTCTCTGGAGAGTTTATGAGAGAAGATGGATGTGAAGGAATTGCACTAGATAAGACAATGTGGATGGATTGCAATCTGTACTAAAGAAGGGAATGCCTACACTGATGATATTATGAATCTGAAGTGTGCAGAAAGAGGAAAGCCTATTTGGGATTCCTCTTTTGATGATAAAGTCTATTATGAGATTGTAAGAATTTTCCAAAGTGATAATATAATTTGTAAATTACCTTATTCCAGGTATTATGCATTGGGATAGGGAATAGACCCATGATTTCATTGGTATCAGAAACACTTGGAGAAAGAAATTACTTTTATCAATGCAGGTCAGCACATCCTCTGACACTTAAAGTCTCAGAAATCTGTCAAGAGCAGTGAGAGATCAGGTGACTTACAGGCAGTCACACAGCCAGTCAATGTTAGAGATGGGATTTGAACCTGGGCCATCCTTGCTCTGAGGCTGTCTCTGTATCCACTATACCAGGTGGCCTCTTATAGATATTATATACCACTATACCTCCTCCACACTTATGTGTGAAGTGGATATATGCCCACATATACATTTGTTGTAATTTTGTTGAGTCATTTCAGTTGTGTCCAACTCTTTGTAACCCCGTTTTGAGTTTTCTTGGCAAAGACACTGGAGTGGTTAAAGACACTGGAGTGGTTTTTCCAGCTTATTTTACAGATGAGGAACTGAGGCACACAGGGTAAAATAACTTGCTCAAGCTCACACAGCTAGTAAGTATCTGAGTTTGGATTTGAACTTATGAAAATGAGTCTTCCTGCTTCCAAGCCCAGGGCTCTGTCCAATTAAAATGGTTATCCATCCAAATGCATGTCAAAATCTTGGCAATATGAGATCTTCTTTCACTTTTTTATTCTTGTATGTATTATTAGGCCAATCTTTTATTAAGTGGTTGTGGATTTCACTGAAGAAGCCCTTAAGCCACACAGTGTCATTTAAAAGCAAGAGCATATGGAAGACCTAAAGATTTATGGGGGAGCCCTATTCAATTTGGACTATATAGGACATCCTCTCTGACAGCTTTGGTAAACATGTATGTCCCTATACCTTCCTTTACTTAATATGAAAAATCAAAAGTTCATTGAACAAAATCACCTCTGTGGTTGCATCTATGAAGAAATCTTGCATAATTTTTATACACACAGGTTTTACACTTGTTTTTCTTTATATCTTTTGTTGGAGAAGAGCCTTAAAGGCTGCATTTTGCCCTCTTGAGTGAAATGCTTTGAAAAAATTATTTGACAATAAACACAGAAGAATATTGTATTCATTATACATTATGCTGTATTTACATACTTTATACCATATGCTACATCCTCTATATACACTATATACTGTCTTCTATATACTTTATGACAAACGTTAATTAACAATAAACATGGTAGAATGCTATATTCTCTATACATTATACTATATTCTATATACTTTATGTCCTATGCTACCATAGCATCAATGTAACATTAACAACAACCAAGGAAATCATGAATATGCTGGTGCAATTCTAAATCATGAAATACAGCAGACTCTCCACATGGAAGACTGAACTAAAACATTTATTCAGACACCAGAAAGCCAAATCCATCATAGTGAAAAAGAAATCGATACACAATAAACAATACAGAGGGTGACACCACCCCCAAGCCTTCCCTCTATTAAGCTTCTCACAAACCAGCTCCCTTAAACAAATCACAGACTCTCTCACTTATGCTAGCCAGCTGCCTGCTTTTCTCTTTCCCTCAAATCTGACTGCTCTGACCAAATTTCCTCCCAATTCTGCTCTAGCTCTGCCTCTTCCTGTTCTACCTGTTCAGTAAGCTCCTCCTATCACAGACTCATGTGACTCAGGCAGGTCACATAGGCCTATTAATGAATGGGAAAGATCTTCCCATTTAAATCACCATTACAGCTACATACTATATATACTATGTACTATATTCTATATACTTTATAATACACATGCACATATACGTAACTATAGGAATATTGTCTATTATAGAAAATAATCAACAAGACCCTGCTTCTCATATTTTCATCAAGCACTCTCTCTCTCTCTCTCTCTCTCTCTCTCTCTCTCTCTCTCTCTCTCTCTCTTTACACATACACACACATATATGTCAGTTATTATTCCTCAGCAGAATGGAAGCTTTATTAAACACTTTTATTTTTATTCTTATTCTTTTATCTTTCCATAGAATGTAAGTTCCTTGAGGGTGGAAATTTTTTTATTTTTCAGATTGTATCTTTAGAACTTTGCCTTGTATATGACTAATATCTAAGAAATATTTATGGAATTGATCTGGTTGAGTTACCCCTCTTGCCTCACTTTGTTCAATA
The DNA here is from genome assembly GCA_023548195.1 of Bettongia penicillata ogilbyi. Classification (NCBI taxonomy): domain Eukaryota; kingdom Metazoa; phylum Chordata; class Mammalia; order Diprotodontia; family Potoroidae; genus Bettongia; species Bettongia penicillata. The sequence continues at coordinate 7,323,803 of JAJHZJ010000100.1, forward strand.
TCTATTCTCCCTTCACTGGCCTTTGCTCTTTTGTGAACCATTATTGCTAGTAATGTTTTGAAGTTGTTCTCCTTGCCTAGTTTGCAAAGTGGTTTATGATTGTAAAACCGATATTGTCCTTGACTGCCATTGTCTTTGCTTGACAAGTAAAATAAGGGTTTACTACCTAAAGTTGTTTCTTGGCTCTTTTGGCTTTATTGTGATTTTATATTCATTAAAATTCTTTAAGATAGTGATAGTTAATGGAATGATTTTGTTGGTTTCTCTTTCCCATTTTTTAGAATTAAGACTTTGTTAAAGTAAGTTCAGCATGGTGATTTCATGCAGTATCTTCTCACCATCTTTATCCTTTCTTCTAGTTTGGGTTAATGCTGACCTTTGCTATAACTAGTTGATGGGCTGATTATACACAAATGACATATAAGGAAATGACTTGTTTCTGCATAATTGTGGTTTAATGGGAATTTTGCCCCCCCCCCCCCCATGTCTATTTCCTCTAGAATTTCATCATGGCTCTTTACCCTGACCAGTAGTCACTAAGGATTTTTTCCCACAGCAGTGAAGTATGACCAGAATGCACTATTTATAGAGAAAATGTTTTCCCCTAAAATTGATTTTATAGGTGAATTACTTTAACCACAAAAATGAGAATGAGAATCAAAAGATGCCTAAAAAGAAAGACAAACTAGAAGGTCTGAATGAACTCTTCTTGAACTTCCCTTTAAGAATAGGGGATAACATCATGAAGTAGGAAATTTTCTCCAGTTCAGTGACCTTCAGTGTGCTCATGTTTTCTGTGCCACCAAAAAAGGTCATTCAGCAAAAGAAGGTAACATCTACAAGGTGATAAGTTATTATTGCTCCCACTCAAGAGTCAGTCAAAAAATGTATTAAATGCCTACTCTATGCCAGGCACTGTGCTAAACACTAGAGATACAAATATGAAAAAGAAAAACAGTCCCTGTCCTCAAGGAGCTTATAATTTAATTGGAAAAGAAAATAACCAAAATAAGCTGGAAAGAGGCAGGGGGAGGGCAAGTACTAAGTAGAGTTCTGTAGACAATCCTTTTATTCCCTCCCTAATCAAACCACTATCCCACACATCACAGTGGCTCTTCCAAACCTTTTTATCCTTCCTCACACCTCCCATGACATTCCCTCACTTTACTCTTTTAACTAAAAAAAACTTGCCTGGAACTTTATTGAAAAAATTAAGACCATTCATATAGATCCCTCTTCATCTTACATCACTTAGAAGGAGCAGCTAGATGGTGCAATGGATAGAGCACCAGTGCAGGAGGACCTGAGTTCAAATCTCACCTCAGACACAAACTCACTGACTGTGTGACCTTGGGCAAGTCACATAACCCCAATTACCTCATCCTGGGTCATCTCTAGTCATTCTGGTGAACATCTGGTCACTGGATTCAGATGGTTTTAGAGGAGAAGTGAGACTGGTGACCTGTACAGCCCTCCTTCACTCAAAACAAAGTCAAGTGCGAGTCATGGCACCATTTCTCTGATGGCATGGTCTTCTTTGGCAACAAAGGATGAACACACACATCACTTAGATGTTTTACTCTATGTAACAGTAAGCACCCCAACATACACAGGGGACCTGCCATTACAGATTCTTAGATCTACATTCATAAAAGGAAAGGAACTTTCAAAGGGTTAACAATCACTTTATCAATCACATGTATTATTCCTTTAACCAAGCACATATACCATTCACCTAGTTCAGGGAAGTCAGCACCTTGAACTTCAAAGAAAATACAGAGAAATCAAAGATCAACAGACATGGCTTCCTCTGTCTGAATTCAACAGACAGCCCAACTGTCTGACCATAGTTACCAGAGAGGGAAGCACTGACATCTGGGTTTTCAAAGCGGGGCGGGGAGGGGGAGTAGGAGACCTGTGTGCTCCTTAAAGCGGCTTCTTGCAAAAACTAAGCCCTAAAGTAAAACCTCACCCTCAGAGTCTTTATACACTTTTTAGAGCCAGAGGAAATAACCCTCTCACCCAGTGCCTCAATAGGAAAAAAAAAGGTACTTGGGATCCTCCTATAAAACAACTCCCCTAATCAAGCTTCCCACAATGGACAGGTGCATCAATGGATGGGAAAGATCTTCCATAATCACACTGTTCAATCAGATGCACTTTTAGTAGAAGAAAAACAGCAAAAGATCCTAATTTGATTGTCATCACACTCTACTGTTTCCATCTTCATTTGTCTCACATGAAGAGATGACTCTTCTCCTTTCCAAAGATCACCCTTTTACATGCATTTTTAATCCCATTTCATCCTTTCTTCCTTAGCAGATGTCCTCTATCATCCCCCACTCTTTTATTAACCATTAATTTTTCCCCATTTACTGACTGCTTCCCATTGCCTACAAATATGATCAAGGCTCCCCATTCTTAGAAAAACTCTCATTTATTTATACCATCCTGACTAGCTATCATCCTTTATTTCTGCCCTTTTTTTCTGGCTGAACAGCTTGAGAAAATCCTCTACTTCTCTGACTCTTCTGAATTCTTTTCACTTTTGACTTTCAGCTGAAAGAGCTCTCTCAAAAATAACGAATGATTTATTAATTGCCAAATCTAACGACCTTTTCTAAATCCCCATTCTTCTTGACTTCATTGGAGCTTTTGACACTGTTAATCATCCTTTTTCTCTTGGATATGCTCTCTTTTTTAGGTTTTCATGATACTGTTTTCTTCTGCTTCTCCTTCTACCTGTATGATCACTCCTTCTTAGTCTCTTTTGCTGGACCTTTATTCAGGTCATATCTATGAATCATGAGTGTCTCCCCAACTTTGTTCTGGGTCTTCTCTTCTCCTTATATACTAGCTCATGTGGTGAACTTATCATCTCCAATTCAATTATAGTTTGATTATCACCTCTATGGCAATTATTTTTAGAATTTCTTATTCTTAGAACTCCTTATCCATCTCTAACTTATCTCCTAACCTTCAGTCTCACATTACCAACTGTCTACTGGACATCTTGAATTGGATGTCTTTCCCATGGACATCTCATTTTGAAATCAGAACAAATTAAACCCTTCCCTCTTCCTATCTTCCTTATTATTGTCTAAGATATCATTGCCCTAGTTGACCTAGTGCACAGAGTGCCAGGGCCTGGAGTCAGGAAGATTAATCTTCATGAGTTCAAATCTGGCCTCAGATACCTACTAGCTATGTGATCCTGGGCAAGTCACTTAATTCTGTTTGCCTCAATTTCCTCATCTGTAAAATAAGCTGGAGAAGGAAATGGCAGACCACAATCTAGGTATCATCTTTGACTTCTCACTGGCAATCATTCCACATTTCCAGTATATTGCTAAGCCTTGCTGATTCTACTTTCACAATAGTTTTCAAATACCTCTCCTCTCCATTCACATTACCCTGGTACAGGCCTTTATCATCTCACATCTGGATTACTGTAATAGCCTCAGGTTTGGCCTCTCCTCCTCCTGCTTCATTCTCCATTCCTCAGCCAAAATGATCTTCCTACAGAATAGGTTTGAACATGTCATTCATATACATGACTCAGTAAACGTCTGTGGCTCCCTATGCCCTCCAGGATTGAAAATAAAATGCTGTTTAGATTTTAAAGAACTTCATGATCTGGTCTCTCCCTCCCTTTACAATCCTCTTAAATTCTTTATGTGTTTTATTATCTAGAGACATTGGTCTCCCTGCTGTTCCTCAAGCATGATGCTCCATCTCCCAACTCGATGAACTTTCATATGACTCTCCCCCATATCTGGGATGCTTCCCCTCCTCATCTCTGCCTGATGGTTTCTCTGGCCTATATGAAGACCAAACTTAATTCCTACTTTCTACTAGAGGTCTTCCTCACTTCTCAGTTATGAGTGAAAGTATGTGTATATAGATGTTTTCATAAAATGTCATTTTAAATTATATGGTACATTTTATTTGAGATTTCAAAGTATTGACTCATCAGCCCTCATAGCTTCCCTGTGATAGGTGATATTTCCATTTCACAGATTGTAATGATGATATCTAGCCTTTATATAGCCTTCACAGTTTCCAAGGTGCCTTGTATATGCTATCTTAGTTGATCCTCACAGCAAAGCTAGGAGTTTTTGTTGTTCAGTCGTTTCAGTTGTGTCTGACTTTTCATGACCCCATTTGGGTTTCCTTGGCAAAGATGCTAGAGGGGTTTGTCATTTCCTTCTCCACCTTATTTTACAGATGATGAAACTGAGGGAAACAAGGTGAAGTAACTTGACCAGAGTCACCTAGCTAGTAAATGTCTGAAGTCAGATCTGAACTCATGAAGATGAGTCTTGCTGATTCCAACCCAGGTTCTACTATTATCTCCATTTTACAGAAGAGGAAATGGAGGCAAACAGAGGTTAAGTAACTTTCTTTGGATCACACAGCTAGTAAAAGTTTGAGGTCATATTTGAACTTGGGTTTTCCTGATTCCAAGCCCGGCACTTTATCCACCTAGCTGTTTTAGATTAAGAAATTGAGGTACATGCATGTGTGTGTCCGTATGTGCTCATGACCACACATCTATGCACACAGACAAATGCATACAGATACGGAAACTCTTAAATAAACTTTTTGTTCAGAGCCATCCACAAACATCTACAGACAAAACTTATGGAAGCACGTCAAACACTTGAAGGAGAAAAGCCTGACTACTCTCTGGTGAGCTGCCTTTTTCTTGTCACTTTCAGGGTTCACTGCATGATCTTGAAAACAAAGGACCTTCACTGTATTCATTTAATAGTATTTGGTCAACACTGAGGGCTGTTGATGTGTTACTGGCTCATTTCCTTTTTAAAAATACATCAGGGGACTGACATGCAATGTTGAGTCAGGGAGTTTGCTTGGAAGAGATGAGGAGGAATTTATTTTTGGCTTTTACTGAAACATTTGCAGGAAAAAATGGAGACCGTCTGTAATAATAATATGTACCCATATAATCCACATATGTTACTGTGGTTATTCTCTGCATATTGGTTGAACTAAATTTCTTTAGCCTGGTGGTTGTTCTATCTCTTGAAAGTGGAAAATTTACTTGAACATGTAAGTGTCTTCCTTCTAAGATCATATCCAATTTATCCTGTATATAGTTTATATTTTTGTTTGCATGTTGTCTCTTCCATTGGAATAGAAGCTCTTTGAGGTCAGGATGCTCCCCCAAAAAAGCAATGACTAAGCACTAGAGACACAAAGAAAGGCAAAAGACAACTCCTGCCCTTTAGGGACCTTACAATCTAATGAGAGAAACAGCATGCAAACAATTATGAAGAGATAAGATACATGCAAGATGAATTGGAAATAAACAACAGAGAAAAGGCACCAGAATTAAGGAGGACCAGGAAAAGTTTCCCGTAAAAGGTGGGGTTTTAGCTGGAACATGAAGGAAGCCAGGGAAACCAGGAGGCAGATATAAGGAGGGAGAGCATTTCAGGTATGGGGGCTAGCTAGTGAAGATGGAGTTTCTTGTTAGAGGGACAGCAAGGAGGTCAGTATCACTGGATTGAGGAGTATGTGGGAATGAGTAAGGTATAAAAAGACTGAAAAGGTGGTGGAAAAGAAGGTAATGAAGAGTGTTGATTGTCAAACAGAGGATTTTATATTTGATTCTGAAGGTGGTAGGGAGCCACTGGAGTTTATTGAGGAGAAGAGTGACATCATGAGAGTTGTGCTTTAAGATCACATTGACAGCTAAGTGGAGGATGGCTTAGAAAGGGAAGAGACTTATGTCAGGTACACGAATCAGAAGGTTATGGGCAGGAGTCCAGGTATGAGGTGATGAGTACCTATACCAGAGTTGTTGTGTTTGCCCTTTGTTGCTGAAGAAGACCATGTCATCAGAGAAATAATGACATGACTTGCACTTTACTTTGTTTTGAGTGAGGGAGGGCTGTGCAGGTCACCAACCTCACCTCTCCTCCAGAGCCATCTGAATCCAGTGACCAGATATTCATCAGGATCACTGGAGATGACCCAGGATGAAGCAATTGGTGTTAAGTGACTTGCCCAAGGTCACACAGCTAGTGAGTGTCAAGTGTCTGAGGTGAGATTTGAACTCAGGTCCTTCTGACTCCTGCACTGGTGCTCTATCCACTGCACTACCTAGCTGCCCCTATATAACAGAGTAGTTTCAGTATTAGAGGAGACAAGGTATTGTGTGCAATCATTTTATCTAACCCATTCATTTTAACATTTAGAAAACTCAGATCTAGACAGTAGAAGTGACTTGCCCAACCAGATAAGGTTTGATCTCAACCAGGGGAGTTAGAACTAAAAACTTTAGGAAGAATCTGGAATCCTGAAGCTAAAGAATAGAGAAAAAGGGGAACCAATTAAACCATCCAGCATTTTGTAAGAAATTGTGAAAAATCCTGAGGATCTAAAGAAAAATGAAGTAGCCTTTTCCTTCTAGGAAGCAGTCCTGGGCAAATGCAAAGGGATAGTCCAGATGACCTCAAGGTCCTTTCTAGTCTTAAGATTCTTTTCAACTTCAGTTACTCTAACTCTGACCTTGGCTGTGCAAAGAGCTGAAATCTTTTAGAGATGGCAAAGCTCAGCTAATGTAAAGGAACTAAGAGGAAGTCCTTTTATTTAGCAATGTTAAGGTTCTGTATAAATGGTCAGTCTGTGAAGTTAATGATCCATTGAAGATGGGAGGGAGAAGAAAAAGCGAGCTCGGGCGCACACGCGCGCACACACACACACACACACACACACACACACACACTCCCTCCTTGTTTAGTTACCTCTCCCTTCCTCCTGTGAGTTCAATTTGAAGACTCTTGTAATTGTCATCCCCTAGTAACACTTTTGGAAGGAAAAGCAAGCCATGTCTAGGAGAATCAAATCAACAGCACAATGAAGTAAAACTGGTTCCAAATGAGCCTTAATCTACAGACATTCTGCTCATCTATAAATTCTGGGCATTGGTCAAAGATCTTTCTTTGGGGGATGCCAAAGGGCTTTTTCCTTATTTAATGGCAGAATGACTAGGTTCCCTCTAACCAAGCATGGAAATTCAATCAGGGGAAATGATCATCCTGAATATTTTGTGTGGGGGTGGAGGACAGGTGGAGGGATTGAATAGGTTTATTTCACCAAAAGCCTTAAGGAAAAGTCTTTGAGATATCTTGTCGTCTCAGGTCTTGGGATAGTGTCCCTCCTCATTGTTTCTTGGAATGAATCCCTAGCTCCTTTCCCTTCAGCCCAAGTTATAAGTTCTTCCTGAGGCTCTTCCTGTTATTTCACACCTTCAAGCCAACCTGCTCCCAAACTGCTGTGTGTATATATTTTATATTTATCTGTATACCTATGATTTCCCCATAGTAGAAGATAAGTTTCTTGAAGGCAGGCATTTTCCCCACCATTTTTATCTTTGAATTCCCAGAATCTAGAACTGTGTCTAGAATAACAGATGTCAATACAGAAGGGATGTTAGAAGCCATCTTAGTACAGCCTCCTTATTTTACGGATGATACTACTAAGGTTCTGGGAAATTACGTGACTTAGCCAGTCACACATATAAGTGACAGAGCTGGCATTTGAACTGAGCACTTCTGACTGCAGCACCAATGTGTGTTATACTAGAACACACAAAAGGTGGGCTATTTTTTTTAAAAGAAGAGATCCAGGATGCCTCCTGCCTCTGGCATATCCTGCCTTAATGGACCTGGGCAATCATTTAACTTCTAGTTCCCCCTTCCCCTCCCCCCCTCCCGCCTCCACAGAGCGGATGCCCATCTGCATTAGGAGGCATTTCTTCATTTGTTTGAAAACTCCTACACCAATCAAATAAAAAGTCAGATTCAAAAATACTTAATAAACACTTGTTGAATTGAAGTGTCTGAAAAAGACATGTTTCCTCTAGGAATAAACTCCGGCAAATGTCAGAATGTGTTTTCTTTGTAAGTTATCAAGGAAACTGAAGTTTAGAGAATTAGAGAAACTTGCTGAACAACTTAATTGTCAGATAGGATTTAAATCTAGGTCTCTTCTGACTGACAATTCAGCACAAATTCCACTCCATAACACTGCCTAATTTATGACACTTGATCCATGTCAAATAAGTTTCAGAACCAGGAAGGCCTGGGTTCAAGTCATACTTCTGACCCATTGGCTATGTGATCGTGGACAAGTCATTTAATCTACTTTCTAAGCCTAGACCTGCCCGTACCCTGCTCTAGTAGAGGGTGTTTCCTTATTCGGGAATTCCCCTCTGTGAAAGAAACAGAGCCAAACACCAAAGGAGGTTTGAAAGTACTCTCAAGAGGTAGATAGGAGAGGAATTATTCCCCTCTTGGTAATAGGCATCAACACTCACTATCTTTTTGGAATGAAAAGGCCTGCTTCTGGACAAAATAAAAGGAATAAGCCCTGGTCATTCTATGGTGACTGGATTGTATATCTATATTTTTTTCCAATTGTACTCATTTCACTGAACTTGCTGAAACCAGGGCATCTCCTTTGTCCAGAATTGTTTGTTTTCTTTGTTGTTTGTGCTTTGATTTTAAGAGAAGATAATCGCTCACATTAATCGTTATTTCGTTCAAAGCTAGGCAAATTAATAGCGCATTTTCCTGTTTGGAAAACTGGAATTTGAGGCTTTGTTAGTGGCAGGGGTGGTGTCAACTCCCTCTCCCCGCCTTCCCTACCAAACAAAAACTGGCCCAGTGCATTTCCATTCTGGTTGGAGGCTCCCACGGGGTCCAAGGAAAGAAAAGCATTTAGTTAGTGGTGGGGGAGTGGGGGTGGGGAGAAACATTCTGCACAACTCTGGGACTTTCATGATGGCATTTCTTGCCAAGGACAGGGAAAAAGAATCCCAGAGTTAAGATTTGAGTATTCTAACAAGGGATTCAGAGTCATAAACCATCTGAGCTGGAATGGACCCTTAGAAACAGTTCAGTCCAACCGCTTCATTTTTTGTAGATGAGTAAACTGAAGTCCAGGGCTAATTCATTAGTTCAGCCCTCTCTTTGTCCTCTTTAGTCAAAGCCCAGTTGGTTAATCAACGATTTCTTCCTTCAAAAAAGTGCTTTGGTCAAGTGAGGATCCCTTATCAATCTATTGGGTGTGCAAGGTCACAGAGATACTCTTTCATCAGCATCACGAAGCTGCCTGGACCATGGAACCGACCCGTTCTTTATCTTCTCCTGAAGCAGCTGATGTCTGAGTCAGCAGCTCTGCCAGGATGAGGCAGCGCTCGTGGGGGCCTGAATGACATCTACCGGAAGAAGAGCCAGAGAAGTCAGACTGTGTGCCAGGATGGAAAAGGGTAGTCCTGGGCTTTTGGGAAAAACCAAGTAAGCCACATGCAACTCCAACTCAGGACCCACAGTTGGCCTCGTTAGGACCTTTGTCTGGAGGGCTTTGTAAGCCTTATATAGCGAAGTACAAATGTGAGTTATCAGCAGCATCTGTGGCTCAACCTACTGAGCCAACAGGCCTGGTATAAATTGTTCTTTGCATCCTCCCTCCATCCAAGCAAGTCAATAAAACCATTTTTACTAGAGGCATTGATTGATTGGTGGTGGAAAGAAGAGTGGATATAGCAACTGAGACTCTTGGTGTGAATCCCTGCCAGACCTCTGTGACCTCAGGTGTGTCACCAACCTCTTTGGGGCTTTGTTTCCTCATCTGTAAAATGAGGGGGTTATTTAGATTTCTAAGCTCCTGTTCTGCTTTAAATCCTACAATCCCACTGATGTAGGTGGAAAAAGGGATCCAAGGTGAAATGAGTTGCCCAGTAGTAAGAAAAAGTTAAGGAACTGACACCCCATTCCCCAAGCTGCCCTGTGAAGGCATTCCAGAAAAATCTTAGGAAGTCTAGTCTGGAGGGAGCATGTTGAATGAATGACAGGCAAAATAGAGAAAAATCAATCCTTAAGCATTTACTAAATATTTAACTATGTGCCAGGTCCTGGGAACTGAGTTTTCAGTGTGAAAGGAAGCAGGGAGAGAAAGAGAATGTGCCTTTATTGAGCACCTACTATATATCAGGCTCTGTGCAAAACATTTTACAAATATCTTATTTCATCCAAACCACAACCCAATTATAATACCCACTTTACAGTCAATAAAATTGAAGCAACTTAAGTATCTTGTCCAAGGTCACATAGCTATTAAGGGTCCATAGCTAGATTTAAACATCTTTTTTCCCGATTCTAGGCTTGGTACACTAATCATTGCACTATTCAGCTGCCTTTAAGCAGTTGTCAGCATTTACACTTCAGAAACTGAGCTACAAAGCAGGCCTTGGGTTATTATTTTGTTACTTGGCTAGACTTAAGAAAGTGATGGAGAAAATATTAACAATGCAGATCAAATTTAAAAGTGTGTTCTGCTTCCCTTTTGTTTGTCAGAGACCTGAGTCGTTAATCATTTACTGTCACATCCCTAGATAATCAATATGATGGTCCGACTGGGACTGCGACATTGGTCTGGGGCCATGGTACCAAACTCAAGTAGAAATGGGAACCATTAATCCCTACATAAGAATCCCTGCCTCCTGTTAGTATTTTGATAAATATTTTCCAATTACATTTTAATCTGGTTCTCACAGAGAGTGTTGGCCCTGGGTATTTGAAACTTCTGTTCTGGGGGACACTGCTACTCCCAGGGCTCTTGAGTTTACCTGCTAATCAACAGCCTTTGGCCAACCCATAACTCTTGCTCACTCCCCCAAGGAGTTTATAATCTAGGAGAAGCACAACTCTACCTGATCTTTGTCCTTTGCTTCAGATTCCTTTTAGAGTTCAGTCAGGTTGAGTACTGCTTGTACTTAGAGATCTAGATGTTACTGTTCTGTCATTCAGTCACGTTTGACTCTTCATGACTGTAGACCATAGCACGCCATGGAGTTTTCTTGGAAAAGATACTGGAGTGATTTGCCATTTCCTTCTCCAGTGGATTAAGGCAAACAGTGATTAGGTGACTTGCCTAGGGTCATAAAGCTAATAAGTATCTGATGTCGGATTTGAACTGAGGTCTTTCTGACTCAAAGTTCAGTGCTCTATCCACTGAGCCATATAGCTCCCCCAGAGAGTAAGATGCTGGTGTTGCTTTTCAATTGGGTCTGACTCTTCATGACCCCATCTGGAGTTTCTTGGCAAAGATATTGTAGTGGTTTGCTTTTTCCTTCTCCAGAACATTTTACAGATGAGGAAACTGAGGCAAATAGGGTTAAGCAACTTGCCTAGGGTCTCACAGCTAGTAAGTTCTGAGGTCAGATCTGAACTCACGAAGATAAGTCTTCCTGGCTCCTTGGCACTCTATCCACTGCACCACTTAGCTGCTTCCAAGAGCAAACGTAGTCACCTTGAGGAGGTCCTGATGGGACGAGGGAAAGAAATTTGCATAGTCCCCTGGAGAAAAAGATAACACTGAAATATGAAACATTAAACGTGAGGAGTTGGGGGATACACAGGTGGAGTGACAGAGATACAGGGTGAGAACGAGAAAAAGAAAGAGGTGGGAAAATGGAGACAGAGGTAGAGAAAAGGAGAAAGAGAATATATCAGAGAGGGAGGAAGGGAGGGATGGTATGAATTTTTTCATTTGGGATTTTTAACATTAAGTTATATGTCAGAGGGCTCTGAGAAAGTCCATTCTCAGGCCAACCTTTTGTTGTCACAACTTTCCAGTGGAAAGAATTTCAATGAAACTTTAAGGACCATCAAGATCCTTGTTTCTCAAGTCCTTGGCTCCAGCCTTGAAGATTTTTTTTAATACAGTGTCCAGCCCTTTCCATGCTCCTTTGGTCTCTGGGCACAGCTCTGATGAGAGGAAAAAGGACTCAAGGACCCAGAGAAGAAGGCTCTGTGGGACAGTGTCCCTGTTTGCTGCCCCGATGATCTCATGGAATATGAATGTTTAGTCCCTGGCAGGCCAAACCAAGCTTCCTCATCGCTCCCCACCCAACACTCCACTGACCCGCACACCAAAAAGCCAGCATTCACGAGGCGAGAGCGTTGGGAAAGAAGGCCTGCACCTCGGAAACAGGGGAATTACCCTCCTCATACAAAAGAAATGCTTATGAAGGAATTATGAAATGAAGAAATCCGACATAACCCACATTTTTGAATCAGGTTCTTGGCAGGCAAGACATTAAGTAACAAGGTAGAGACCTGTTCAGTAACGATTCTTTCTTCACAAGGGACTCATTCTTTCCTTAGAGTGCTGCTTTTAACCAATTCCCTCCTGCTTTGTTACCTTAACAGTATGAGGTCGTCAGGGCCCAGAATGAGAAAATTGGATTGTGACAAATTTGCTGTTTAGGGCAGACCCAGAGAGCCCAGGATTAAAGCACCAGGGCCTTCTACTATAGTTGCAGCCCCTTGAGCTGTGCATGGAACTTGAATTGCCAGCTCTGGTTATTTATATTTCTCTCTCCTCATCATCTTCCTGGTAAGTGACCTGGCTCAGTGGCCTAGAGTTAAGAAGACTTGAGTTCGGGTTCTGCCTCCAATACTTATTAGCTGTATGATCCTGGGCAAGTCATTTAACTTCTCTTGGTTTCAGTTTCTTCTGCAGCAAAATGGGGATAACAAGTACATCTACCTAACAGGGTTGTGGGGGTTTTTTGAGGATCATATATATATTTGTATATATGTATATGTGTGTATATGTATATGTGTATATATATATTAAAGGTATATATATAAAGATATGTATGCATATAAAATATAATAGACATATGTGTGCATGTATGTATATGTATATGTTTGAGCATCCGCAGATATACATACATATATAACTATACATATAAGTACATATATAACATACATACACAAATATAGACTCATATATATGTGTGTGTCTATATATAAATATATTTATGCACTTTGCAAAACTTAAAGCCCTGTGTAAATTCTAGCTACTGTGATGATTATCATCCCTCTGAGTCTCATTTTCCTTACCTATAAAAATGTAACAGTTGGACAAGAAGTCTCTTCCAGTTTCCAGTCTATGATCTTATGATCCTGTATACCCTAGAACTCCTGTCCTTCACTTTGGGACATCCACTTTCTGACTTAGCTCACTTCACATATGGCTGGCAGCCAGTCAGCCATGGTTGCACCAATGGAGCGTGGGTACGTTCTCTTTCTTATGTGAAGCAGTGGGCGGTAGTAGAAAGAGACTGTATAGCAGGAGTCAGATAGTCTAGGTTATAGCCCAATTCTACCCCTAGCTTTCTGTGTGACCTGGGGCCAGTCACTTTACTTTGTTGAGGCTCAATTTTCTGACCTTTCAGATCAGGATACCTGCCTCATCTACCTTGCAGGGTTATGGAAAGGTCATGGTGTAGGGCCAAGAGACACAGACAACTGAATTTCAAAACCTGGTTCTCTGTAACCTTGTACAAGTCACTTAAAATTACTGAGCCTCAGTTTCTTCATCTGTTAAATAGTGGTGTGGGACTAGAGAAGCTCTGAAGTCCCTTTCAACTGTGAATCAATTACCTTATAATCTTATGCTTGCATGTATGAAAGTACTTTGAAATGGAAGAAGCATCATGCAATAGGACTGCCGAAGGATTGATCAACTCAAGTCTTTTGAGGCAATTCCCAAAGCTTGTGTAATTACTATCAACACTGGAAGGACCCAGTGGGTATATTATGCTGGAGATGGGTATGATTCTGGCCCTATGCAAAGGCGGAGTAGAAAACTACATAAGTGTTATGATTTAGGAGATGCTGAAAGGCCTTCTTCTCCCCCAAACATTTACCCTCCCCACTACCTTTCCAGTCTTCTTACACTATGTTCCCCTCAGTGTACTTAGGAATTTAGTGACCCTGGTCTCCTTGCAGATCCTCAAACACATTCAATCTATGGACACGATTCATTTTTATGGACTGTCCCTAATGTCTAGAATCCTCTCCCTTATTATCTCTACCTCTTGGCTTCTCTGGCTTCCTGCAAGCTTCATATCGAATCCCCCTTAATGATAATACCTTCCTTCTCAGATTATTTTCATTTTAATACTGTATATATTTCATTTGTACTTAACCATATTTGCCTCAGTGTCTTCCTCTGTAAAACGAGCAGGAGAAGGAAATGGCAAACCACTCCAATATCTTTGCCAAGAAAACCCCAAATGGGGTCACAAAGAGACAGAACTGACTGAAAATGACTGAACGGTAATAAAAAAACATAGCTGTTGGCATGTTTTTTGCTCCCTGAGGGCAAGGAATACTTTTTGCCTTTCTTTGTTATCTCCAACACTTAGCCCAGTGCCTCATACACAGTAAGCATTTAATAAATGCTTGGTGACTGGACAACTCCCATTTGCCATTCACTGGATTAGAAGTTCTTATTATAACTTCTTTGCAGTCAAGATCTTGCCTCCAGAAGGTTCTGTTAAAATGCATTAAGTGCTTAAAAGTCATTCAAAACCTTTCTCACATTGGCATAGTTAAGTTTCTCAGATAAGTTCACCAGTATTAACAGAAAGGGACCCTAGAATGATGGAAGCCAAGACAGGTCAGCTATAATTTGGGTCAGAGATGGTGAGATCAGGAAGGAAGAGACAGAATATATAGCATATGTTGAGGGCCACAGGTGTGAATGGAGAAAGGGTTGGGGGAACAAAATGCAATTATTTTAAAGGGAGGAAGGGGTGGTGGTAGGGAATCTCAAGGGCCTCAAACACATTCTACCACATTTTCAAGTTGAAAGAGGCACCAAGGACCTTCTAGTCCAATGCATAATTAAAGAGTTTCCTCTACTATGTATCTGACAAGTGTTATCTCACCTATATATTTGTGAACCTGGGCAAATGTTAACTTCTCTGTGCCTCAGTTTCCTCATCTGATTTTGTTTTGTTTTAGTTTGGAGATTAGGTTTTCTAGACTGAAACAGGGGTCACTGGTGGACAGATCACTATTGATTGACACGAGAGTTCTGACCAACTTTATTTCTGATTTCTGCCAGTTTGCCTCCTCATCTCCCCTATTTGTGGGGGCTCACCATATTGAAACTTATTCAGGGAAGACACTGGATAGCTCTAGTTTGGCATAGTGTGTGTTCATCCTTTGTTGCCAAAGAAGACCATGCCATCAGAGAAAAAATGACATGACTTGTGCTTGACTTTGTTTTGAGTGAGGGAGGGCTGTGCAGGTCACCAGCCTCACTTTTCCTCCAGAGCCATCTGAAACCAGTGACCAGATATTCATCAGGATGACTGGAGATGACCCAGGATGAGGCAACTGGGGTTAAGTGACTTAGTCCAAAGTCACACAGCTAGTGAGTGTCAAGTGTCTGAGGTCATATTTGAACTCAGGTCCTCCTGACTCCTGCACTGGTGCTCTATCCACTGCACTGCCTAGCTGCCCCTAGCTTTACTTTACTGTAGCTCAGGGATCACCTAGGTCTTACAGCGGATAGAGTGCCAGGTCTGTAGTCGAGAAGAGAAGAGTTAAGAAGAGTTCAGATCTGGCCTCAGACTTTACTAGCTGTGTGACCCTGGGCAATTCATTTAAGTCTATTTGCCTCAGTTTCCTCATCTGTAAAGTGAGCTAGAGAAAGAAATAGCAAACCACTCCAGTACCTTTGCCAAGAAAGTCCCAAATGGGGTCATGGGGAGTTGGACATGACTGAAACAACTGAACAAGACTGCAGCTCTGAAGTCCCAAGTTTTAGAGATCCACTAGCCTCATCCTTACAGGAATTATAGCTGGGTACCCCACTGTACCCAATTCCACAACTGTAAAATGGCCAGCTCTAATCTATGATATTATTTCTATCCAGCCTTTGCTTGGAGACCTCCAGTGAGGGGCATCCTCAATGATAGCCTGTTCCATTTAATCTTCTCATTTCTGTATGATCCACACTTACTCCCAGATGGCTAGGAAACCCTCTGCTACAATTTTTCCTCACTATTCCTTGCATTTCATTTTGTTAAGCATGAATTTTTAAAAACTTAAATCTACTTCTTTATCCAGAAGCTTTCTTTCCACAGTGGGGAAAAATGCCTAGGAAAGGGGATTTCTGTCTTTTCATAGAATTATGGTCAGGCTGAGAGGTGTGTACACTCTTCAGGCTAGATTAGGTCTCAATCTTGAAAATGAGATCCAAGGCTCCCTTGAGTGGACTCCACCAAAGTCTGATAAGCTGTGGAAGTTTTTAACAAGAGTCTGGCTTAGGTGTGTTAGAAGCCTACATCAGAATGGTAATTGAATAAAATCATTGTGCTCCTGCTCTTGGCCTCCCAACTTATGAGTAACACCATAGGCAGGCAGCATAATGAATGGAAAGAATTTCACTGGAGAACATGTCAGGCTGTGGAGTTTGCAGGTTTCAAAGTGCTTTCACTTGTGGGCAGCTTGCCAGGAGCAAGGAAAATACCTGGATAATTAGATGTTGGATTATCAGCCAAATATCCCTTTCCCTCCCCTTCCCCCACCTCCCCACATGACACAATCTTGAAGCCCAAATTTTTTCCAAGTTGTCAATTTCAGGACCACGGAATTTCAGAGAAAGTCTTTGAGGAAGTGGGGTGGGGGAGGGGAGGAAAATCCCAATAATAGCTTCTGTCATTGAGTCTCTTCCTGCTCCTTTGTTTCTTTAAACCACCTTGTCCCTGAGGATATGGAAGACCTAGATGAGGAGCTCTGATGGGAGAAGGTGGAGAGTGGACATCAGAGAACTCCTCTCAGAACCTTTATTTAAGAAGGGAGCCCAGGACAGAAACCTCATCATTCCCTACCTGACTGCAGGACCTTACCTTGTCCCCATGCTGAGTGCCTTCCTTTTCCCCCTCCCTTTTCAGCTTCTTTGAATGAGTTATCTCCCCCATTAGATCATGAGCTTTTGAGGATAGGGACTGATTTTGTCTTTTTGGTACCCCCAGTGTTTAGTACAGCTCTGGCACATAGCAGGAATTTAATGTTTACTGACTGACTGAACACTTCTCATCTTCTCCTGGCTTATACTTTGGAGTAACTTGTCAAGGAACCCCCAATAGAATGGAGATCTCCAGGTTGGCTTACCTTTTGTGGAAAAGGCACGGCTTTAGCTGGAAACACGTTCTGCTCTGGGGTCTTCCTCCCTTCCTTCCTTCCTTCCTTCCTTCCTTCCTTCCTTCCTTCCTTCCTTCCTTCCTTCCTTCCTTCCTTCCTTCCTTCCTTTCTATCTTTCTTTCTTTCCTTTACCTTTACATATCTTGGGAAGTACAAAATTTGAAAAGTAAAAGAACTGCTCCATGCTGACTTAATAGTAAATAAATGCATTTTGGAAGTATGAATATGACTTAGTTCTATAGACTAGTATCACCGCCCCCCCCCCCCCGCAAATGCCTATATTTTCTTATTGATACAAAAGTAGGATCATAGATCTAGAAGGAACCCCAGAAGCCATCTAGTCCAATTCCATTATAATATGAGGAAACTAAGGCTCAGGGGAGTTAAGTAGTTTGCCAGATATCAATGGGTGGGATCTGAACTCAGGAGTATCTTTGTTACCTGAGTCCTTCTATGCTATTCTGCCTCCCAAATTCAGACCCCTTACCCTTTTTTGCCTTCACCCCATTCCAAAGGATAAAGGTTTTTTTCTGGGTAAGCATACAACATTTGGGTAGAATTCTTCTTGGGAGAGAGGGATAGAATGGAAACTAAAATTTGTGTAAGTTCTCTTGAAGATAGGCTCTCTCTGTCTCTATTTCTCTTTTTCTCCCCTTTCTCTGTCACTCCTTTTCTATCTGTCACTCTTTTTCTCCTCTCTCTGATTCTCACTCTGTCTCTGTCATCTTCTGTTTCTCTCTGTCGCCCTCCTCTCTCCTCTTTTACTCTGTTTTTCCCTGTTTTTCTCTCTATATTTCTCCTCTGTCTGTATCTCTCTCTGTCTCTCTTTTTTTTTGATTTGGTTTGGTTTTGTCCATATAGCTTCAGTGCCCTGCTCATTGAATTGCATTGACTCCCCCTAGGGACTGCTGCTGGTGTTACACATTGCTGTGCATGTATTCAGTAGTATAGACAGGGCTGGACTTGTGCCTTTCTTGAGGGTAGGGAATTCCAGATGTGGAAAGCCCCTCTACCACTGCAGGGGGAGGTACACCTCTGCATCTTGGAGTCTTAGAGGAAGATGACTCACCCAACCAGTACGCAAGAGGGGTGAGACTCCAGGTTATACTCACCTAAATTCAGAGCTCCAGTCTGCTGATAGATTCCAGTTAGCAAAGGAATAGAATAAGCTTGGCAAGACATGCCAGAGCTTGCAATCCACTGGCAACTTTTGCAGAATCTAGGGTCGTCTCCATGCCAATGTCTTCTCCATTTGTCTAAATGGCAGAAAATTCTGGAACTCTGTGGCTTTGGTAGAGCCAAAATCATAGCCATCCCAAGAGGTACATTGGAAGGCTGAAACATGGTATGAAGGCTAATTTGTATGCAAAAAATGACATGAAAGTGTCTGGCCTTCCCAAAGCTACTAGAGCTCTTGTTTATCCATCTATAAGCCTTTAAGCTTATCTTCCATATATATATATATATTCTGTAACTGTCTTGTATGTACCCATTTATTTACAAGTTTGTCTTTGCCATTAGAACAGAGGCTGCCCTTAAGAAGCAAAGCATTTGGCACATAGTAAACCCTTGATAAATGTTTCTTGGAGGATAGATGGATTGATTGATAAAGGATATCCAGAACATCAATATAGGTATGCTGAACTAGTTATGTAGCAACAAGAAGATATAACATGGGCTCATTTGAATGTTAGTGCTACTCTCCAAGTGGTAGGAGAATCAGAAGAAGGCTACTGTTGCATCAGGTAGATCCACTATCAAAAATTTATAGAAGGCATGAGAAGGACTTATCTGAAGGGCTGGGGAGGATGGAGCACTATGGGAGATACATATTAACAAAAACAATTATTTCAAAGAATTTATGGGACATCATGTATCAGAATAGCACAAAGCAGAAAGTTATGGAGACTGAAACCGCACTAAAGAAACACAGATCCATAACTAATGAGAAATATATAGGAATAGATAATAATAATGATTGAAAAACAGCAACAATAGTAACTTTACATTTATGTGCTGCTTTAAGGTTGCAAAGTTTGCTCAACTGGAAGCAAACTAGTGACACAGTGGATATAATACTGGGCCTGGCAGAAACAGGAAAACCTGAGTTAAAATCTGGCCTCAAACTCTTACTAGTGGTGTAACCCTGGGAAAGCCATTTAACTTCTCTTCCCCCTGTTTCTGTAAAAATGAGGACAATAATAGCACCTCCTCTTGGGGTTGTTTTGAGTATCAAATGAGATAATTTTGGGGGGGAGTATTTGGCACAGTGCCTCACACACAGTAGGCACTATATAAATGCTTATTTTCTTCCCCTTTCATTTTTAACTCCAAGATCTTGGCAACCTATGGAACTCGGATAGCATGATGGCAACTTCTGATTTTTTCAATTCACTCAACATATAGTCAATTTTTTCCCCATCCCCTTAATTTTATTTTGTGTATGTCTTTGTTTTTGAGTTTGTTTCTTGTAAGCAACAGATCTTACGTTTTTTTTTTTAAATCCAATCTGTCATTCTTTTTCACTTTGTTGGATTGTTTACTCCATTCACATTTAAAATTATAAGTTAGTTATCTTTTCCTCCATTTGTCTCTAAAATTGTTTTTTCCCATGTCAACCCTCTTTTTTTCTGTAAACACAGAGTATTTTGTTCCTTCAGTTACTTTAATTTTTTTTAAAGCTGCTCCTGTTCTCATTGACTCTCTTTTTGTACTATGGATTCCCTTTCATCATGTTACCCTCTCTCTTTAAAATTTTGTTTTTTAGTTCCTCTTTTCTGCTTTTATCTGACAATATATTTCCAGAGGTTCTTGGGATTTTCTTGGCAGAAATACTGGAATGGCGTGCCATTTCCTTCTCCTATAGCAAACAAAGGTTAAATGACTTGCCCAAGGTCATAGAGCTAGGAAGTGTCTGAGGTTGGATTTGAACTCTGATCTTTCTGACTCCAAGTCTAGAACTCTATCCACTGTGCCACCAGGCTGCCTATAGCACTCTAGTATCCCATTACACTTCTACTCTCCAACTTGTTTAACAATTACACAATTAATGGGAATCCTTTCAATTTCCAATTCCTTGCCACTAAAAAAAATATTTTTGCACATACAGGTCCTTCTCTCTTTTCCTTTGATCTCTTTGGGATACCTAGTATATCATATCGTAGTGTATTGCTGTGTCAAAGTATATGCATAGTTTTATAGGCTTTCGAACATAGTCCAAATTATTCTCAAGAATGGTTAGAACTGTTCACGACTCTACCAACTGTTCATTAATGTACCTATCTTCCCACATCTCCTCTGGCATTTGTAGGAATCCTCTGGTAGGAATGAGGTGATACCCCAGAGTTGCTTTAATTTGCATTTCTCTAATCAACATTTTTAGAAGGGTGCAGCTAGGTGCCACAGTGGATAGAGTGCTGGGCCTGGAGTCAGGAAGACTTATTTTCTTGAGTTCAGATCTGGCTTCAGACACTTTCTATCTGTATGACCCTGGGCAAATAACTTAACCTTGTTTGCCTCAGTTTCCTTATCTGTAAAATGAGTTGGAGAAGTAAATGGGAAACCACTCCAGTGGCTTTGCCAAGAAAATCCCAAATGGGATCAGGAAGAGTTGAAAAAGACTGGAAAAGGATCAAACAACATCAATAATCAATAGTGATTTAGAGAACGTTTTCATACAACTACAGATAACTTTGATTTCTTCTTCTGAAAACCACTTGTTCATATTCTTTGAAAATTTATCATTTGGGAAATGACTCTTGGTTTTATAAACTTTATTCAGTTCCCTATATATCTGAGAAATGAGGCCACTTTCAGAGAAACTTGCTGTACAAATTTTTGCTATCACTTCATTGTCTATGGTATCTTTTAGTAAACTGTAGTTCCCCTGATTATCTCTTTTAATTAGATCTATTTTTGCTTTTGCTTTGTCTGAGATCACGATTTCTATCCTTGTCTTTTTTTAAACTTTAGCTGAAGTTTATGGGTGAGTTCATCCTATTCATAATCACAGTTATGGTTTCCAACTGTGTATTTCTCTTCATCCTATTTTCTTCTATTTATCCTTCTCTCTCTCTTTTTAACCTATCCCTCCTCAAAAGTCTGTTTTGCTTCTGAGCACTGTTTCCCTTGATCTACCTCCCTTTTCTTTATCATTCCCCTCTCCTTTCTCTTATATTCTTCCCCTTCTACTTCCCTGTTGAGTAAGATAGAGTTCTGTACTCATTTGATCATATATATACATACAAAAATGTACATACATATACACACATATGTATGCATGTGTATATGTGTACACACATATGTATATATATGCATGTATGTATGTATTCTTCCCTGTTTGAGCCATTTCCAAAGAGAATGAAGTTCAAGCATTGCCCCCCAGTGGGGGATGGGGGAATTGCAAAAGCTCTTCTCTGCCTTTTTAATGTTAATTTTCTCATTCCTCCTCTCCCTTCCCCCTTCTCCCAGTGCATTCCTCTTTTTCACTCCTTCATTTAAAAACAAATCATTGCAATATAATTAATTCATACCCTCTTGTCTACATAGATTCTTTTTAACTGCCTTAATAATGATAATGTTCTTAGGAGTTAACTTGTATGATCTTCCCATGTAGAAATACAAACCTGAGTCTCTTATGATATTTCTTTCAGGTTAACCTTTTTATACTTCTTTTGAATCCTGTTTCTGAATGTCAGATTTTCTATTCAGCTCTGTCTTTTCATCAGGAATACTCAAATTTCCTCTATTTCATTCAATATCCATATTTTTCCCTTGACGGATTATACTCAGTTTTCCTGGGTAGGATATGCTTGGTTGTAATTCTAGCTTTTTTGCCTTCCAGAATATCGTATTTTAAACCTTCCTCTCCTTTAATGTGGAAGCCTCTAAAAATCTTATGTGATCTTGATGGTTGCTCCACAATATTTGAATAGTTTCTTTCTGGCTGCTTGACATACTTTCTCTTTGACCTAGAAGTTCTGGAATTTGGCTATAATATTCCCAGGAGTTTTCAGTTTCAGAAGGTGATTGATGGATTCTTTCAATTTCTATTTTACTCTCTGGATCCAAGATATTGGAGCAGTTTTCTTCGATAATTTCTTGAAATATGATTTCTAGATTTTTTTAATATTGGCTTTCAGCTACTCTAATAATTTTTAAATTATTGCTCCTCAGTTTATTTTCCAGATTGATTGTTTTCCCAATGATATAGTTAACTCTTTTTTCCTATTTTTAAAATTCTGTTGACTTTGTTTTATTGTTTATTTAATATGTCATGGAGTCATTAGTTTCCTCTTGCCCAATTGTCATTTTTAAGGAAGTATTTTCTTCAGGGAACTTTTGTACCTTTTTTTCCATTTGAGCAATTCTACCTTTTAAGGAGTTCTTTTCTTTAGTAAATTTTTGTGCTTCTTTTACCATTTGGACAATTCTATTCTTTAAGACATTATTTTCTTCAGTAATACCAAGTGATTAATTCTCTTTTCATAATTTTCTTGTGTCATGCTCATTTCTTTTCCCAAATTTTTCTCTACTACCCTAATTTTTTTTTAAACTCTTCTTGAAATTCTTATTTGGCTTGTGTCCAATTTGCAGGTTTTTTCTTTGAGGCTTTGTCTGTAGCTGTTTGTACATTGTTGTCTTCTTCTGAGTTTGCATCTTGGTTTCCCTTGCCTTGTAATATCTTTGTATGATCAAGTTCTTTTTTTCTTGTTATTTGCTTATTATGACTTTGAAAATTATGTTAAATTTGGGCTCTGCTGACTTGGATGTAGGGAGGCATGATTTCAAAGTTCAGGCTTTTTTGTGCTGCTGTTTTCAGAGATAGTTCTGGGAGAGTCTGCAAATTTTAGGTGCTTCCAAGGTGCTATAAATAACTTCTCTTCCAAGAAGGAGCCATGGTCTCCTGAAGCCATAAATATTAACTTTGCTTTTGATTGGGGAAATATGACCAGGTTCCCTGGTTTCCTGAAGCTAAGTATTGGTACTTTTTTCTGACTTAGAACTCTGACTAGGGCCCCTACTCCCTTGTGATCAACCATAAGTAGTTCTTTATGCCCCAGAATTGAGACTCAGAACTGCTCATAAGCAATAGAGCTATCAAATAGAGTCAGGTTCTGTACCCAGTTCCAGTAAAGTATCCCCTGTCATCTCTTTCTGATCAGTTGTCTGACCTTCCTGCTATCTCAGAGCTAAGAGCTGTTGAAGCTGCTGTTGTCACTGTCACAGTCACCTCCAAGGGCTACAGCTGATGTTGCTAATGCAGGCAATCAGAGTTGACCTCCTCTTCAATGTCATGGACCTCTCCTGCTGACCTCCTACATAGTCTTAAAATGGAAAAATGTCTAACCTTGACCTTTTGTTGGCTCTGCTGCTCCAGAATTCAATTTAGGGTATTATTTTAAGGTTGTTTAAAGAGCTACAGAAGTTACCTTCTCATTACTAGCCCTTGATTTGACCCTGAACCATCATTTACTCCTCTTTATCTCCATGCTCCTCCCTTGCTACACACACTCTTCATGAACATTTTCGTATTATAATGTAGTCCCGGAAAAGAAGCATTCCCTTATAAGCTAGGTGTCTCCAGGTTACATCCATAATGCCTCCTGTTCATTTCTTTACTATGATACCTACTAGATTTCTGCCTTTGCCCCTGTCTCCTTGTGTACATTTAGAAAAACTCTTACTGGTCTTTCTGTTTCCATTGCTGTCTGCATTTATTCATGGCTCCTGCATTTCTATTGCTTAGAGTGTTTAAGAGGGAAGCAATCTTTTCATTTCTGGTTTTCTTTCTCAAAATGTTTCAGACTTTCTTTATTACTCAGTGTCCATCTTTTGTCCTCTATGGTTAAATTTAGATTTGCCAGACAGGTCACCCTGGGCTGCATTCAGAACTCCAGTGTTCTTTGAAAAACATTATTCCTTTCCTCTTCCTTTTTTTAGTGGATTTGGAATAGTCCTGTGTTATTCAAATGTTCTTCCCTCAGTATTTGAAGATCTCTCTCCTTATGGCTTGCATAATTTATTTCTGAAATGAATTACTAAATTCAACTATTCTGTGTCTTGGAGTTTGCAATCTTATTTTGGCTTTGTTGTTGTTTTTCCTGGAGGCTATATGTGAATTTGTTCAATTAAAATTTTATTTTCTTGTTCAGAAATGATGGGAAGTTCTCATCTATCATTTCTTTCATTATGGTGTTAAGATTTTGTATCCTGTTGTTTTCTTCAGGGAAATCGATGATTCTTAGGTTGACTCTGTGCATCCTGTCTTTGAGATCTATATGTTTTGCTTGCAGAGTAAGCATATTTTCTTTTAATGTATTTTTTTTTTTGCTTCTTTTCTTCTAGGCTGTTACATCTGTGAGTTTGCATTCCTGATCTATTGTTTTTTCTTTTGTGTTTTTTTGTTTGTTTGTTTTTTGATGTGAGTTGCCATTACAAGTTCAAGTTTTACTATTCTACTCATTAAGTTTGTTGTACAGGAAATAAATTCTCCCCTAATAATTCTCATTTCTCTTTAAAATCACTTAGCAACAGCATATTGCATTTCCATGTTCTCATAACATTTCACAGGATTCTCTTTTTTCTTTTTGTTTCTTTACATCAGGTATTGGATTATTTTCTTTCATTTTTCAGGATTTATTCATTGATGTCTACTCCCATTTACTAGACCTGGAGGCCTTATTTCTTTCTGTTGCTACTGTTGTGTCTGTTGATTTATCTGTTGTATTCAAGGTCTTTGAGATTTCTTCTTCCTGAAAACTTTGACACTTTCAGTCTTCTCCTCCTACCCTTATTTTCCTTACTCCTCACTTCCTGACTGCCCTCTAACTGTGGTTTCCTTAGGAGATGAATCTCAAAGCATCTCAGCCTCCTCCCATACTGGGCAATTCATGGTTCATCAGCCTAGGTTTCTGCTCCAACTGACTTTTGGATGGTCAGAATTGACCCTAACTATATGCTGTGCTCTTTCCCTCAGGCTTGGTAGAGGAGCTGCACTACTCCTCACATGCATTATGTCCTTCTTGGTGACCTCGCCTACTCCCTCTATTCCTTAGTTCTCTGGCCTGCCACCAGAAATTTAGAGCTTGCTTTCCCTGGCATTGGCAGTTCAGAGCTTTGCAGCACTGGTGTTTCCAGGTTGCAATCCCCAGCAAGCTTTTTGTTCTGGAAGACTGTGGCCAAGCTGCCTGTCAAGGCCCAAGCAAATTCCCACAGACTGAGGCTGGGGTCTATATGGCACTAGAAAAAGAGAGAAGGGGGAACAAGGAACAGGGGAGGGTTTTGATGTTAGCCTGTATTGTGTCCTTGGGTTTGCTGGTACAGCCTCATTGCCAATAACATGAAAAATAGGGGAGGGGTATTGAGTAGGCTCAGGGTTAGTGAATATCAGTTCCTGGGTTTGGTGGTTTCTTTTCTTCTCTTTTGTTTTGATTCTGCATGTCCTACAA
The DNA here is from genome assembly GCA_023548195.1 of Bettongia penicillata ogilbyi. Lineage (NCBI taxonomy): Eukaryota > Metazoa > Chordata > Mammalia > Diprotodontia > Potoroidae > Bettongia > Bettongia penicillata. The sequence goes on from JAJHZJ010000100.1 coordinate 7,349,298, forward strand.
CATGGAGGTAGTTGAAGTTGCTTTAAGTTCAGTGCATAATGTTTGTTTTGGAGAGGTCTGAGCAGTTTTAAGGATCAAGGAAAGTATCTAGTCTACTGTCTTGTTACCCATGTCACCCAGAACCTGTGGGACTCTCAAGTCAATTCAATAGGCATTTGGTAAGTACTTACTGTGTTCCACATTCTGTGCTAACTACCTAGGGATACAAAGAAAGACCAAAAGATAATCCATTTTCAAGGAGCTCACAACCTAATGGAAACCTCAGGCAATATCTCACATCTCAAAACATTCTCATCTGAGACATGGACCACTCTGCTTTCCACAAATACTCAGAACCTTAAAAGATCTGTAACTCTTAACATCCCAACATGTTTGAGCATGGGAAAGTGACAACCTTTCTCAGTTTCATTTTCCTCATCTATAAAATGAAGGGGTTGCCTTGAGAGTCTTGGAAGTCTTTGACTTTGCAATACTATATCTAGAGTTCAAAGAGACCACAGAGGCTATCTGGTCCAGCTCATCTCTTTTTACAGTTGAGGAAACTGAGGTCGCCAAAAGTTAATGACTGCCTCAATTCATACAGGTAATAGATGTTGGAGAAGGAATTTGATCCTCTGAGTACAGAGTCAATGCTTTTCCTATTGTACCACATTCTTTCTCTAAAAATAATAAAAGTAGCTAGCATTTATATAGCACATTAAGGTTTGCAAAATGCTTTACCTCTGATATCTGATGCTATCCTCACAATAAACCTATGAAGTAGGTGTTACTATTATTTTCATTTTACCAATAAGAAAACTAGGCTAAGAGTGTACCAGTGACTTGTCCAGGTTCACACAGATAGTAAATGCTTGCAGCAGGAAACAGGATCTGTCTCATTTGTGTTGTACCTCTTTTTCAGTGGCTAATTTAGTTTGTTATGATAATATCCCAGTTGATACCAACAGTACTTTTTACAGCAGCTTTGCTAATTGCTTACAGGAAGCAACAGAATTTGTCTTGCAAGCCCTTGGGAAAATAGTAACATTAGAATGATTGCTTGGTTAGGTTTTAAATGAAAAAAATTGGTGATCATACTCAGAAAGCATTGTCTAAAGACTACTTGTTTACAAACATAGTTTTTAGCTGTTATGATATTGTCACTGAGTGGTTGGTTGTTCTGTTTCCGATTTTTAGTAGTACTATGCAATGGTACTACGCAAATAGTACTTGGGCAACTGGGTACTGGAATGGATAGAGTGCCAGATCCTAAGAGTAAGGAAGACTCTTCTTCCTGAGTTCAAATTTGGCCTCAGATACCTGCTAACTGTGTGACCCTGAGTAAGTCACTTAACCCTGTTTGCCTCAGTTTCCTCACCTGTAAAATGTGCTGGAGAAGAAAGCGACAAACCACTCCAGTATCTTTGCCAAGAAAATCCTAAGTGGGGTCGCAAAGAGTTGGGTGTGGCTGAGAACAAGTCAATATCAGTACCTACTGTGCAGATACTTTGCTTCTGCAGCCTCCAAGCTCACCAATTACAGAATCATGAAGTCAGAGATTTGGAAGGGAGCGAAAAGGACATCTAATCCAACCTGCACCTGAGGAGGATTCCCCGTTCCTCAAGAAATGCTCAGCCACCTTCTATTCAAGGACCACTACTGCTAAGAAACTCATCACCTCCCGAGGCAACTCATTCCATTTTTGGACAGCTCTTGTTGTTGAGAAATTTTCCTCGTATTGAGCCAAAATCCGTCTTTTTGTTGTTCGGTCATGCTTCCACTAAATTTAGTTCTGCCCTCTGGGACCAAGTAGAGCAAATTTAATTCTTCTCCCATAGGACAACCCTTCCAATATTTGAAGGCAGTTATCATGCCCTCCATCCTCCAAGTTTTTTCTTTTTCAGGCGGAACATACTCAGCTCTTTCAACCAACCCCTATATAATTACAATACACACTTGTAATTCAAGTGGATAGGAAAAAAGCAATGGGATGTGGCGGCTAGATCTCTGGGGATATGAACTGACTTGGACACTTATTAGCTTTGACATTGGGCAACTCACTTAAATTCACAGAGTCTCATGTTCCTCATCAGTAAAATGGGGAAAAATATGATGATGATTATAGATAGATAGACAGGTAGAGAGATAGATAGATAGATGATAGGTACCCATTTATATAGAATTGAGGTTTGTGCTTTACAAATATTGCCCCCTATTATCCTCATGACAACTTTGAAAGGTAGATGCTGTTATTATGCCCATTTTACAGATGAAGAAATTAAGGCAAAGTAACTTAACCAGAGTCACACAAGTAGTAAATGTGAGACAGCATTTGAATTCAGGTCTTCCTGACTCTATAGCCAACATTATCCACAGTGCCATCTTGTCGCCTCCCCTTATCTCACCTAGTTGTGAGTCAAAAGTGTTTTGCAAAACTTAACATGCTTTATGAATGTGATAATTACCCTCTTTTCCTTAATATTTTCTTCTTCCTAGGTTTCTGTGATGGTACTCTCTCTTGATTTTCTGCCTACCTATCTGACAGCCCCTTTTCTTTCTCCTTTGCTGGATCTTTCTCCAGGTCATGCCCATTAACTGTGAGCATTCCACAAGGCTCTATCCTAGAGCCTCTTTTCTTTGCTTTATATATAACTTCACTTGCTGATCTCATCACTCTCATGGATTTTGTTAACCACTTTATGCTAATGATTGTCATTTCTGTTTATCCTGTCTCAAACTTTCTGCTGACCTACAATCTCACATCTCTAACTTGCCTTTCAGACATCTCAAATTGGATGTCCAGTAGATATCATAACCTCAATATACCCCAAAAGAAATTCATTGTCTTTCCCCCAATCTTTCCCTATCCCCCACCTTTCCTTTTATGTTAGAGGTCAGCACCATTCTCCCAGTCTTCCAGGTTCGAAATCTAGAGTCATCTTGGACTCCTTACTACTGTTTACCTCCCAAGTTGTTACTGAGGTCTGCCGATTTTACATTATTGTGTTACATTTATAACATCTCTTGAATACATCTCCTTTTCTCCTCTGATATTGCCATCACTCTAGCGGAGGACCCCCATCATCATACACTTAGATTACTGCAATAGCCTGCTGGGGGTCTGCCTGCCTCAAGTCTCTCTCCACTCTAATCCATCCTCCATTCAGCCACTAAAGTGGTTTACCTAAAGCATGTTACCCCTCTTCTCAATAAGTTTCAGTGTCTCCCTATAGCTTGCAGGATCAAATAAAAAAAATGCTCTGTTTGGTATTCAAAGCCCCCATTACCTAGCCTCTTCCTACTTTTCCAGTCTTTTTACACTTTACTCTTGTATACACGTTTTCTTTGATCCAGGGACACTGGACTTCTGGTTGTTCTCCATACAAGACCTCCATCTCTCAGCTCCAGGCATTTTCTCTGTCTGTCCTCCATGCCTAGAAAAGAAATTCTCCTTTCTCCATTCTGACTATTGACCTCTCTGGCTTCCCTTAAGTCCCAACTAAAATTTCACCTTTTACTAGAAGCCTTTCCCAATCAGTTTCCTATTTGTCTTTATGTATATATTACATATATTTGTTTGCTTGTTTTCTTCCCCGTTAGACTGTAAATTCTTGAAAGCAAGATGTCTTTTGCCTCTTTTTGTATCCCAAGCCCTTAGGACAGTGTCTGACATACAGGAGGTGTTTAATAAATGCACATTTCCTTTCTTCATCCTCCAAACTACTTGACACTACAATTATTTTGTATTCACTTCTTTATGCGTAAATTATTTCCCTCAGTTGGTTTCCTGTTCAGTCATTCAGTCATATCCAACTCTTCATGACCCCATGGATGATAGCATGCCATTCTGATGTCACATCTTTTAGCATTCTAATATGGTTCATGGGGTTTTCTAGGCAAAGATACTGGAGTGGTTTGCTATTTCCTTCTCCAGTGGATCACCTTTTGCCAGAGCTGTGCACTGTGAAGTGTCCATGTTGGATAACCCTGCATGGCATAGCTCATAGTTTTATTGAGTTACACAAGCCCTCGCTCCTTCACAAAGCAGTGATCCTGGAGGGGTTTCCCTCAGTAAGTTGTAGCAGCAACAATAGTGCCTTAAGCTTGACCTTTGCACATATGACAGGACAGTGTCTTGTTGGTATTTGTATCTCTAGTGCATGGGGCCTTGAACACAGCAGGTGCTTAATAAGGGCTTTTCAAGGGAATGTAACAGCCCCATCCCTCTCTTACTGTATTTGTACAAGTTATGTGGAATCAAGTATAAGACTTTACTTTTATCAGTAACAAATTTTATATCATTAGCTTTGAATCATTATTCTAGACTTTCAAGATTGTTTTTAGAAGATCCTTGCTGCGCAATCCAATATGTTATCTCTACCTCTGTGATTAATGTCATTCACAAACCTGATTTTTTTTAATGTTGAATAGACCAGGACCAAACACAGAGGCCTACAGATTTCCATTAGAGAACTGTTCCTGGCTCCTATCTCTCCAATCAGCATCAATTCAAATTCATCGCTGGACCTAATCTTTCCCAAATTTTCCTTCTTATCATTTTTTTTGCCCAAACCTCTCAGATTTAGCTGTACAGATATTCTGAAAGAGGCACAAATGCCTTGGTAGAAGATGTGACCTGTTGGTGTCCTTTGTAAAAGAAGACAGGTAAAAGATTTTCTGCCATCTTTTAATGAGCCTATAGGGAACAGTTGCAGAATACAGACACATGCTCTGCATTGGAGAGCAGGCACACCCTTCTTGAAGAAGGCTTGCCAAGCATGCATATGCTTAGATGTAGGTCCTCACTATCCAGTCCCCCATTTTGTCCATTATACCTTTTTGCGATTGTGACTCACTGTTGAAGATATCAATCCATTAAGGAAGTATTGAGGATAGAAGTAGCCTGATGTAATATAAATTTCCCTGCATCCCAAATCATGTGGTCTAATTCTATAAACTGTCTCCTAATGGTCATTCTCCTTCTCATTTGACCTATCATATTATCTGTGGCTCCATATCTCTCCAGTTAGAATATGACCGCTTTGAGAAGCCCACTGAGCAGAAAGGCAGAGGTTGGGATCTCATCCAATTTTAGCAGGAACAGAGTGGGGGAGTATTATACTTGGAGACAAGTCAGAGAGGATGGGATGCAATCTATCTTCAGACCCTCTGATTGGCTGGTCATATATTTTTGGAGTCATGCTACACGCCCCCCTGCAGGAGGCTCCCGGCCCCTACTTTGGTACTAATAATCGAATCCAATCTCCCCATTTCACAGACTGTAAAACCAAAGAATTTTGCCAGAAAGGGAAGTGAAGGAATCCAGCAAATAATTAAAAGAATTCACCTTCTTCTCTTTTTGAAAAATGAAGAAGGCATTTGCTCATTTTCAGTCCTGAGGTCACTTGATAAAAGACTCACAGAGGTTGGGTTTACATTTCTTTTCAATTAATTTTTCTCCATATTTCTTAGTGTGAAGTGTATTCTCTTTGGGAAAGAAAACAGGATCCAAGTAAGATTTAGGCAGTGTTTACCTTCTCTCCATTTTGTCAGTTATCATCAGACTTGTATGACTGCATAGAAAATTCATCAAGCAATTTAAATTTTTAAAAGACAGGTATGGAAGATGGAAGCAAGGGTCGGTTACTGTGGATGAATATGAAAGAGTAGCGAGCTTCTATAAGAATGTCAGGAATGTTTAAAGCCCTGAACGAGCTGAGGCTTGTGATGAATGCTAAGGACAATAAAAAAAAAAAAAGGTCTTTTCTTCAGCTAGGTAGTAGATTAAAGAAGAGAGGGCTATTTGTCTGCCCTAGGGGAAAACTCATGAGCTTGTAGTGAGCCTTGCCTTGGATGGCCGGCCCCACACACTGGGCCATGCAGCACATGGCAACAGAGGTCAGCAAGTTGCTCTTCTGCTTCTACTGTGGTCACAAGAGCCTCCACCGGAGGCTCGAGAATGAAGGTGTGTGAACAGACCTGCAGGATGGGAAAGCTTGTTGACAGCTCTGCTATCTGAAAGAATCAGAACCCTTAAACAATTTGTGAAGATGGTCCATTATTCATTCTCTGAGGTCATGGTGGATTCCATCCTGTACTGGATTTCAGTGCTGGTGTCTATAATCCACAAATGGACTCTGTATACCACATGGTTTTGGAATTCTGATTTTTTCCCCTTTTCAATGGAAAAGTATTATGAAATTTTGTTAGTGGGAGGAATAACGATTCTGTCCTTATCTGTGCCTCTATGTTGTTTACCTAAATTTTGTCCTTAAAAATTAAGGAAAAAGAATGGGGTTGTCTAGAGGCTTGTATTTTCTTTAGCCTTTAAGAACAGGATTTTGAAAATACAAATATGTATGGGTACACATGAGCCCAAAGGCAGAGAGATATATTAAATGAGCTCAGTATCAGTCTTTAACTACAAACCCACCTTGCTGTCCTGGTTTTGTAAAAGACATCAACAAGAACTTGCATGTCTTCAGGTGTGTGTGTGTGTGTGTGTGTGTGTGAGCCCCAGGGACAGTCTTTAGCATAATGTGATAGCTATAAAATAACTGTTCCACAAAACTGGTGGTATTCACAGCCTTGCTGTGAGTGAAGGAGCAAAAGGAAATCTATATATTAACCCTGCAGCTTGTGCTGTCATGAGGGTAGATGGTATAGCTCGTGATCCAGGAAAGGTGCTCAGCTGTATTCATTCTGAGGCATGGGCCCGCAGCCCAACACATTTCCAACATTCATTCTCAAGTGTGGCTGCTCCGGTGGATTAAGAATTTAGAGGCACCAAGCTGGTGGCCCTGGGGATAGAGCTAGATAGCCTCTAAAGTTCTTTCCAACTCCAAATTTATTATCCTAAAGGTGCACTTGAATTTTCAGGGCAGCCATGGCTAAGAAGATCTTTCCAGTCTGGTGGCTATATTCTGGGTTCTGATCAAATCTCTAAAATTGATGTCAGGGGCCTCAAAATCCTTCCCTGAACTTCTGTTGAACCAGAATGCCAGCAAAGATCACATTGATTGAGGTCTGAAGCTCCCAACACTTAGCCACCATTGTGGGGAGGAGGTAGCCCAAGTGGCCTGAAGCCAAGAAACACAGCAAAGTGACATCCATTTTAAGACATGCCCCCTGGCACTACCCTCTCAGTGTCCATCAGAAATGATGGTTGTATATGTTATTGCCATCCTGGCCTTCAGCTCAAGTGGAAATGGTTTTTATTTGGCAAAGCTTATCTCCAGAGCTCTTGCCTCCCTGCTTCCTGATTGCTCAGGGTCCCTCCTCCTTCAGGTCTTCTGTCTGCAGGATTTCATTTGGCACACTTTGATGTTTGTGTGGCCTCGTGATTACTTTCACTTAGTGTCTTCTATTAAGCTGCCTCAAGCGTAGGAACTGTAGAAAATGTATGGAAAGTATTCCTTCCTAACCTTTGCCTCTCCGGATTCCTAGTTTCCTTCACTGCCGGTGCCCTCACTCCCAAACTACTCTGTATATATTTGTACTGATTAACTTGAAGCTGTTTGTCTTTTTATACTTTCTTGTTTTTTCCCCCAATAGAATATGAGCTCGTTGTGAGTTGTTGACTTGTTTCAGTTGTGTCTGACTCTTTGTGACCCCATCTGGGGTTTTTTTTTATGATTTGCCATTTCCTTCTCCAGCTCATTTTACAGATGAGGAAAATGAGGCAGGCTTAAATGACTTGCCCAGGGTCATTCAACTAGCAAGTGTCTGAGGTCAGATTTGAACTCAGGAAGATGAGTCTTCCTGATTGCAGACACAGCACTCCATCTGCTACATCACCTAGCTGTCCCTACTCGTTGTGAATTGGGAATATTTTACTCTTTGTACTTGCATCCCCACAAAGCATTTTTTAGAGGGGTTCATGATCAAGGATGATTTGGACCTTTTCTCTCCACTCACAAAGCTACCAACCTGTTATTTCCTCTCCTAAAATTACTGCAGCTTCCTCCTAATTAAACTCCCTGCCTCCCTTAAATTCAGAATGGGAGTCATCTGTTTAGCTTTTAATGCCCTTCACGTTCTGATTCCAATCTATCCTTCCAGCTTCTCCGGACCTTCTCCTTTTCACAGCCCAGGATGTAGCCTGACTGGCCTTCCCTGTGCTCCTCGTGCAGAACACTCCATCTCCCAACACTTTACCTTTGCACAGGCTGCCTCCCTTGTCTGGAATGCTCCATCACCTTACCTCTGCCTGTAAAGTCATTTTCTTCCTTTAAGATGCAGCTCAAGTATCATCTTCTGCATGACCCCTTTCTTGGCCCCCCAGTTTTTAGCCCCTCTCTATCAAATACTTTGTGGTTGACTTGTTTGCATATATTGATTTTACCTTATATTTATTTACTTTTTATGTATGCTTCCTATACATTTACACGGGCATCTAAGGGGTGCAGTGGATAGGGTGCTAGGCCTGGAGCCAGGAAGGTTCATCTTCATGAATTCAAATCTGGCTTCAGAAAATTATTAACAAGTCACTTAACCCTGTTTGCCCCAGTTTCCTCATCTGTTAAATGAGCTGGAGAAGGAAATGGTAAACCATTCATGTATCTTTGCCAAGAAAATCTCAATGGGATCATGAAGAGTTGAACACAACCGCAACGCCTAAATAGCAATATATGTTTATATGTATCTGATACTCCCCCCACTCTCCCAAGTGTGTAAGCTCCCTGTTGCAGGGATTGTTTCCTTCTGCTTAGATTCCACAGTACCTAACACAGAGTAGACACAATAAATTTTTCTTGATTGAGTGATCCAAAGATCAGCTCAGATATGACCTCCTACATTAGATCTCTCCCTGGTCATGCCGCCTACCTTTATCTTGCATTTATTTTGTTTATATTTTTAATCTATTTTGTAACTGTCTCCCCCAATAGAATGTAAACTCCTTGAAGTCAAGGATTGCTTCTTTTTGCCTTTGTGTCCTCATCACCAGTAGAGTGCCTGGAACATAGTAGACAATAGCACTTATTGATTAACTGCCCTGTAGGGGAAATTGCCCTGGATTTGAGGTCCCAGGCTCTGGGTGTGATTGCAGGCTCTTTCACCTATTTCTTCTGTACACCTCACAAGAGTCTCACCCCTGTGGTAGCAGCCTGAATGCAGGACACCACTGACCCTTGCCTTGATAGGACGTCAAGATGAGGACTTAGACATCTGCCTTGCCTCTGCATTCTCCCTCTCCCTCTCTACTTTCTAACTCCTATTTAGGGAGCAATGATCAAATCAATGTTACTTTTGCTACTTGAAGGACATGATACCCTCTTGTCCTATGTTCCTATGCAGAATCCATGTGATGTGGCAATAGTATCCATGTGGTTCTGAATGAAGCCATAGAGCAGTAAGTTGCCTCAGTTTTAGGTTGGATAGGCCAAAGTTCACCTCCCTGACTACCACTTTTTGCTCCTGTATACATATATATATATATATGTATATATATATATATGTATGTGTATGTATGTATGCATGTATAAACATATAAATGTATGTAGGCATATGTGCATGCACATATACATGTATGTAGGTATGTATGTGGGTATGTCTATATTTGCATGTGGGTATGCATGCATATTTACACACGTATATATATGCATGTGAGTTTGTATGTATATTTACATACATATGTGTATATGTACATATAAGTTAGCCCCATCCATCATGTATCCCTCTACAACTTTCCCCTGCAGTTTTGTTGTACCCACTGGAATCCCTGTTCTATCGTTAACAGACTTCCCTTCCTATCAGGACTCTGCCAATGCTGTTTCCCCTAAGAGAATGTGAATTCCTTGAGTGAAGGTTTTGGTCTTATTTTTATGTGGCATCAGCACCTAACACAGTGCTTGGCACACAGTAGGCATTTAATAAATGCTCATAATATTCACGTCTACAAGCAGAGTGGCTAGAGTGACTTGGACTCAATAGTTGCTTTGTTGTTTAATCAGTTTCAGTCTTGTCTGACTTTTCATGACGGATTTTGGGGTTTTCTTGGCAAAGATACCGGAATGGTTTACCATTTGCTTCTCCAGCACATTTTACAGATGAGGAAACTGAGGCAAACATGGTGAAATGACTTTCCCAGGATCACAAGGCTAGTAAGTGTCCGAGGCCAAATTTGAATCCAGGTTTTTCTGACTCTAGATCCAGTACTCTATCCAACGCACCACTTAACTGACCCTGGAATCAATAGTCCTGAGTCCAAAACCTGTGTGACCCTGGGCAAGTAACTTAACCCTCTCAGCCTCAGTTTCCACATCCATAAAATGGGAGTAACAATAGTGCCTACCTCCCAGAGGTGTGAGAATTAAATGAAATCACATACATAAAATACTTTGTAAACTTTCATGGGCTATATAAATGCCAGCTATTTATTATGCTTATTATAACATGGATTGATTATATATTATATTTATTATAATTATAATATTATTATTATTTGAATTGACCTCAACTTCTCTGTACCTTGGTTTCATCATCTTTAATAAGGACTAAATGACCTCTAAAGTGCCTTCTAGTTCCAAATCTTTTTACCTGTTTCTTCTGCTCTTTCATCATAGAAATTCATGAGGAGAACATGCTAGAGAAACAGATTTTGGCTAAATGTAGAAGTATAAATTTAATGCAGACTCTAGAGATCACTGAGTCCAACCTACTCATTTTACAGTTGAGATATTGGAGGCCCAGAAGAAGACATATGACTTGCCCAAGGTCTCTCAGGAATAATACTGATACTCATAATGGTAAAAATAGCTAGCATTTATATTGCATTTTAAGGTGTGTATGTTGCTTTATAAATAATATCTCATTTTATCCTCACCATGGCTTTGGGAGGTAAGTGCTATTATTTTTCCCATTTTATAGATGAGGAAACTGAGGCAGTCAGAGGTGCAGTTGTTTGTCCAGGGTCACACAGCTAGAAAATGTATGAAGCTGGATTTGAATTCAGGTCCTCTTGGCGGTAGCTTATGAGTTCTATCCACTATGCTATCTAGCTCCAAAACTACCATCTTGGGTCCTCCAAGTCTAAATCTAGCCTTCATTCTAAATTCTATTTTGTAATAACTTTTTCATTGAACTGTCCAACATGGTAATTAACTGTTGTTTTGTGAGAAATCTAATGCTCTGATACAGGAGACATTTAGGTAAAGGTTATATGAGCCATCTTTTAGGGTTACCCCAGCAAGGAATCCTGCTTTGAATAAAGGCTTGGACTAACAAACTTCTGGGCAGCTACGTGGTGTAGTGGATAGAGCACTGGACCTGGAGTCAGGAAGACATCATCTTGAGTTCAAATCCTTACCAGCTGTGTTATCCTGGAAAGTTACTTAATCCTCTTTACCTCCATTTCCTCATCTGTAAGCTAGAAAAGAAAATGGCAAATGACTCTGGCAATTTGCCAAGAAACCCCCAAAATGGATCAAAGAAGAGTAGGATATGACTGAAACAAATGAGCAACAGCCAACTTCTAGAGGCTCTTCCTACTAAGATACCATAGAAATGTCCAAAGCTTCTTGTCATTGCTTTGTGGTGCATACAAAAGGTAAATCAGTCAGACTCCTTAAATGTCACATCTTCAATAGGGTTGGGTAAACTCCTAAAAGTAGGATGGACAATTTATCATGTTGCCAAACAAATGAGTTAGGACAAGATTTTTAACTTCTTACTCCATCCCAAATCCCAAGAAAAGACTAGAGGAGAAAAAGAATGAAAGAAAAAGAGGAGAGGATGCATAGCCTGAATCAGGGGGATGTATGGAGGCAAAATTGGGTGGGACACTTGGGAATATTTTCACCTACTCAGATGAGTGCAACTGAATTATTATCAACGCCATAATTCACATTAACATAGCATTTAAAGGATATAATGCTCTTTGGTTGCAACAACCCTAAAAGGCACTGTTAAGTATGATTAATGAAAAAACTGAAGCAGAGGTTAAATGATTTACTCAGGATAACATAGTAGATAAGTGTCTGAGGTAAAATTTGAACCCAGATCTCCTGACTCACTTCTATTACAATCTCCTATGCCATACTTCTATCATTAAGCTAAGAAGGGACTTCGGAGGGTAGGAAATTGACCAAATGAAGTAACTGAAACTTCCAGAAATAAAGTGACCTGCCCAAAGTCCCATCAATCAACATTTATTAAGTGCCCACTACATGCCAGGCACTGTGGTAAAGCATTGGGTCACCAGACTTTCAATCCAATGCTCTTTCTTTTAAAACATAAGTTTTAAATTGAAACCAGACAGAACTAGATTTTCATTCAGGCTGCCTCACTTTTCTGCTTCCTCTCTCCTACCAAGAAAATTGCAGGCTCCCTCACCAACCACCAACCACCATTGCCCCAAGGGCTAGACCATTCTTAGGAGGGAACCTTGGAACTGTAACGCTGCAGCAGAGCCAAAACCAGATGCTTCAATGGGGCTGGAATGAAGCCATTTGTCTCTGTGGTTTCTCCCCTAAGTCATCTTTGCTATCCTCTTAGGGGAGCAGATATGTTCTCATTCAGGACAGCTAAAACCAGATCTTGCATACCAACCAATCTAATTTATTTTTCTTTTCCATTATTCTTAATATTCCCTTATAGGAAGTAAGGGAACAAACGTTTATTGTCTATGTACAAATATTGCCTCATTTGATCCTCACAAGGATCCCAGTAAGGGCAGAATTAGTATTTTCTATATTTTATAGTTGAAGACACTGAAGGAGAAAGAGATTAAATGTCTTGCCCAAGGTCACACAACTAGTAAGAGACTGAAGCTGTATTTGAACTCAGGTCTTTCTGACTCCATCATCTCTACACTGATTCTATTGCCTTTTGCTGTGTCCTGAGAAGCTATCAATTACAAAATAGAATTCATTAAGATGAATACTGTATAGCATAATTGTCCTGGAACCAAAAAGACTTCAGTTCAAATTCTGCCTCTGATGCAGGGAAAAAGCACAAAGATATGTTCAATGTATAACATCTATGGATCTCCCACCTCCATGAAGGAGTGGGTTGGGGATCTCTTCATTTGCAACCTGTTGGATCTTTGCACTTTCATTATATTTACTTTTGCTTTTTCTTTGATGCGTCATCATGCTTTCCATTGACGTTGTTGCATTTACTGTGTATGTTGTTTCCTTGGTTCTGCTTAATTCACTCTGTATCAGTTCATACTTAGCTTTCGATGTTTCTCTATATCACATACATCTCTTATAGCACCATAAAAAATTCCACTGTATTTAGGTACCACAATTTGTTTAGTCATTCCTCAGTTGATGGATGTCATTTTGTTTCTATAAGTTAGCTAGCACAAAAAGTGCTGCCATAAATATTTTGGAACTTATGGAGCTTTTCTTATTGATGTCTTCTTGGAGTATAAGCCCACTAAAACTCTCTGATTCCAAGGGTATGGACATTGTACTCACTTTATTTTCATGATTCCAAATTGCTTTCCAAAATGGAATATGGTGCAAGATGTTATTCTAAGTCTAATTTCTGCCAGACTTCTTTCTAGTTTTCCCAGCAACTTTTAAAATTAAATAAGGAGATTTTTTCTCCTATATAACTTATGTTCTCCACTTACTGAGTTCCATTGATTCTGGTTCTCCCTCGTCTGCTCTATTGCATTGATTTATTTCTCTATTTTTTAACCATTGTTCCTCAGTCATGCTCTGCTTTGCATGACCCTGTTTGGGATTTTCTTGGCAGAGATACTGGAGTGGCTTGTTATTTCCTCCTCCAATTCATTTTACAGATCAAGAACTGAGGCAAAGAGGGTTAAGTGACTTGTCCAGGATCTCAAAGCTAGCTAGTAAGTATCTGAGGCCAGATTTGAACTGAAGAAGATGAGTCTTCCTGACTCCAGGACCCTTACTCTCTCTGCTGCAACACTTAGCTGCTCTTCTTAATCGATACCAGATAGTTTGGATCACTGCTGCATTATATTATAGTTTGAGGTCTAGAAATGCTATTCCTCCATTCTCCCCACTTTTTTTGTGATTTCTCCTGTACAAGGTCATTTTAAAGGGTTTTTACCAACCCTGGGGAGGTCAGGAAAGCTTTATCCAAGAGGTGGTGCCTGAGGGGAGTTTTGAAGGAAGCTAAAGATTCAAAGAACTGGAAGAAAGGAAGGAGTGAGTTCCAGGAATGAGGGACAATCTGTGCAGAGAGGCCTGGAAATGGAGGCTGGAATGTCATGTGTAGGGATGGGCAAGAAAGACAGACTGGACTGTCTGAAGGCGTGAAGGGTTCCGTGTGTAAGGCAGCTGTGGACAGGTTGTAAGGGCTTTAAATGACCAACAGAGGAGTTTGTAGTTGATCCTGGGGGCCTACTTCCTACTATTCCTACTATCTTCCACCTCAGCCTATCCAATATGTCTGGAAAGCTTTCTCTCCTTGTCTCTGGCTCCCAGCTTTCCCAGATTCCTTCAAGACAGCTCATATTCCACTTTCTGCAGGCCTTACCTAATCAACGCTGCTGCTAGCTCCTTTCCTCTGAGAAAACTTTCCATTTATTTATCTTGTATGTACAAGGTTACTTATGTGTTGTTTCCCCCATTAGAATGGATCTCTTTGAGGGCAGGAAATGTGTTCGCGCCCTTTTCTGTATCCCAAGCACAGTGCCTAACACATGGTTAGCATTTAGTGAATGTGTGTTGACTGCTTTCCAGAGGCAAGGGAGGCAGTGGAGCATGTTGAACATGAGTATGTGGCATGGTCAGACCTATGCTTGAGATCATACAGAGCTAGAAAGAATTTCAGAGGGCAGCTTGTCCCCCCATTCTTTTATTTTACAGATGAGGAGACTAAGCCCCGGGGGGGGTGGTGGTGGTGGTGGTTAAATTTGTCCAAATCATAGAGGAAATAGACATCAGAGCTGAGATTCAAACCCAGGTCCTCTGGATCCAAAGCCAACTCACTTTCTACTGTTCCACACTGCCTCCCTAACGCTTTTGCAGTTATGTGGAAAGGAAATAACTCCCCACATTTTCTTGAGGAGCAGCTACTTCTGCTGATAGAATTGCCAACTGGGACATATGTATGTGTTATATGTGAGTGTGTATGTGTAGGGGGGTGAGAGTGGTGGTGTGTTGGTATGCAGAGGGTACTAGTGCAAACTACTGGCAGGGACAGCACTGTGAGGTGAGGAATGTGTTGGCAAATATTTAAGAACCAACTCTCTCTTTTTTTTAATGTGCACACTTTTAAGTTTATAATGCATTGTCATTATTTTCTCCAATGCTCTCTTAAGTTCAGAAAATCAGCAAAATAATAAAGCAAATCCTGATTTAGAGTGTTTGTTGATTTCAGAGGTATAAAAGCTCAAGGTGAAAATTTAACAATCAGCCCTCTTAGACTGGTAGGAGTGACCTCCTAAATGCTTCAGTAAGCAGTGTACCAGGTTGCAACCGCCTTTGAGATTGAACAGGAAAGGCTTTAAGATAGATAGGCTCATCTTTATCTACTGGCTAAGTAGCCCTGCCCATACCTAAGGAGACCAATACACCCATTGCCAGTTAACCCTGAAAAGTGTGCTTGGCCAGGAATTTTACTTTGGGACTCATCTTTACTCCTTTTGGCCTGCAATTTCATGTCTACTGGAGGGCTGGTCTCAAAGACTTCTGGTTTGAAAAGATAAGATCAAATCTGTCTCAAGCCCTGGAAAAAGGATGATTTTCCTCCCCTTCCTTGGCCCCTGGTAGCTTTAGAAAATAGTACTCTTGCTACATACTAGTTGCCAGGGAGCATACAAAGGCTATGTTAGAAAGATCCCACGATCTCTGATCTCATCTTTTTTGCTATATGCATTAGGGGAGGGAGGTTGGAGGCCCCAGGGAGCATGAGATTGGGAGATAGGAAAGTAGGAAAATTGCATTCCAGGAAGTGAAGGGAATTGAGGACCCTGAGGCCTATGTGTCAGAGAGAGCCCTGAGGAGGCTGAATGAGAGAATAAGCCAACCCAGTTGGTATTTATTGAGTGTGCCATGTGAGTATGGTGGGCTGGGTTCCATGGAAGTCAGGAACCCCAAACTTGTCTGTTACTCTTTGTCATCCAGTCCTTGTTGCGGATGAAAGGAGGTGGTGGGGTTGGGGGTGTTTGTGCAAATAAGGAATCATCCCTGGTTGTTTGCTTACCATGAGACACAGGATGAACACCTGAGTTATTAATTAATTCATGTTAAATTAAAAAGGGATGATGTGATGGTGGACCTAAGGCCTCCACAAGTAGCAATGCAAGAAAATTGGTGAGAGGGAGAGAGGGAGCAAAAGAGAGAGGATAAGGGGAGATGTTTATGTGATGTCCTTTCTTTCCTCACATCCAGAAGCTGTCACTTGGTCCCTAAGGGAGAAGGAAAGCCACAGCAAACTCTAAATAAACAGCTTCCACAGCCTGAGTTTTCTCCCAGACCCCCTGATGAAAGGAGCCGAGTTGGAACAGAGGCTGGGAGGAGCCCAGTTAATATATGACAGTCATTATCAGAGGTGAGCAGGTCATTTTTAATTTCAGGAAGCAGTAGGGAACAGGGTCTCCCCCCGAGCTGCTAGTGATTTATTGATGTACACGGAGGCTGCCCACACATGAGAAGCTAGACTGCAGGAAGGAGGTTTTGTTTTGTTTTGTTTCATTTCTCAGGGATTTTGGTGCTGCTGGAGAGAGCTATAGTTCAGTGGATGACACTCAGAAAATGGACAGAAGGAAAAATTAGTAGCCTGAAGTGGGCCTAGCTCATCTTCTCCGTTGGTGCATCCATACCATTCCGGGTGACATCTTCTCCTATGGAAAAACCTTCAGTCATGGTCTAGAACAGGTTTTTAAGCTGAGCTCCAAGCCCTCCTTAAGGGATCCATGGATAGGTTTTCAAGGGAGTTTATGAATTTGGATGGGAAAAAGTACATCATTATTTCAGTATAATAGGTTTCTTCCATAATCTTATGTATTTTAATTTAATTTGGGGAGGGGATGATAATAGGCTGGCAACAAGCACTTTTTTAAAAAATAAAAAAAACTATTAATTTTCACAACAAACTCTGCAACTTATATATTTTATTTTAAGCATTAAAACATTCATCTGAGAAGCAGGCCATCAGTTTCATCAGATGGACAAAGAGGTCCGCAACACCAAAAAAGGTTAAGAATGCCTGGTCAAGAGGTCCTGTCATCCCTAGGATGAGGCTATCACACATTACACAGGAAATGCATAGTGGTTTGTTCTTTCTAGTTCCCAGGGCCCGGAGTATGCTCGCTAATAAAACAAACAGAATTAAAATGTTTCATTCTGATAAACAAGATCGTCATATACAGGACAGTGTGGTGTTGTAGAAACCACACAATTCCAGCATTTTAGAGGACTGGGTTCTAATCTTAACTGTGTCATTAACTAGTTTTATAATCTTGAGTAAATCACTTGCCCCTCTCTCAGCCACAGTTTCTTCATCTGTAAAATGAGGAGATTAGGCTAGACATCCTCTGGACTCCTTACAGTCCTAGAATTCTATATTCTAGAATGAGCAAAAATAATATAGGGAGGACAATTTCTCAGAGCCCTGAGATAAATAATGTTTTATCTTAAAGTTTCAAACTTAATTTTTTTTTTGGTAGGGGGTGGATGAGGCAATTGGGGTTAAGTGACTTGCCCCAAACTCCTGATTCCAGGGTCCATGCTCTCTATTCACTGGGGCACTTAGTTTCCCCTCAAACTTAAATGTTATAAACTTAAAATTTCAAATCTGCCAATAGTTTTCAGTCCCCCAGCCTCTAGCAGTTCAGCCAACCACTGAGAGACCACGGTAGCATGGACAAAGGAGGAACCAATGTGATAAGCTTTGGAAGCAAGGGTATGCAGCAGCTGACTCTACTGGTTCCTGGGAGCCAATTGTTAAATTTTCATTGTGAGCAGTAATGCATCAGAAATTGACAAATGTTCCAAATTAGGGCCTGATTTAATTTTTTGTTGATTTCTAGACTTCTGAAGGGGCCATTAGATGGTGTAGCAGATAGAGTGCCAGTCCTGGAGTCAGGAAGACTCATCCTTCTGAGTTCAAATGTGGTCTCAGAAACTTAATTGCTATGAGATCGTTGGCAAGTTACTTCACCTGTTTGCTCAGTTTCTTCATCTTCAAAATATGCTGGATAAGGAAATGGCAGACCACTCCAGTGTCTTTGCCTAGAAAACCCCATATGGGGCTATGAAGAATTGGATACAACTGAAAACAACAGAACAACGATAGACTTATGAAAGTGAGGAGGAAAACGCTAATAATAGACTTTAAAGGATGTTCTATGTACATTTTCTCCCTAGAAAGCAAGATGTTAAACATTTATCAACACATTCCTATGTAAAAGGTTGTGGAAGCAGTAGGAGACAATGGATACCATACCATCCACCATGAGTGATGGATTTGGTATCAAAAGAATCAAGTACAAATTCTGGCTTTCCATCTTAGTACCTGCTTGACCTTAAGCCTTGGAACTCTTTCTTTGTAAAATTAGAGGATTGCATTAAATGACCTCAAAAGTTCCTTCCAAATCCAAACCCGTGATTCATATTCTTGCCAAGTAATCATCTTATGGCTGAGCCCCAAGTCCAAGTTTTAAAACAAAACCAATACACAACCTTTTCTCAGAAAGCCAGGCTTGAGGAGCCAATGTTCTAACTTATACATATGTGTATGTATATAACATATATATCATACCTACTGGGAACAGGAAAGAAAGGTAAACCACATTCTGGTTTACATACACTAGACAAATCACTGTATTTAAAGCAAGCAAAACTCCCATATTCTATCAGAGGAGAATGAGGATTATTACTGGGTGAGTTGTGTCCTTTCCTTATCTCATATCAGGATTCAGTCCTGGATGGCAGCTCTTAACCTAATAGGATATAGCAGAAAGAATAATTGATTTGGATTCATAGCATCTGGATTCTAATCCTGATTCTTCCACTTTGATGTAACCTTGGGTAAGTCACTTAACACCTTTGGCTTTCAGTTTCCTCATCTGTAAAATGAGGGGGGTGAACTACATGACCTCAAACTTCCCTTCCAAATCTAAATCTATGATCCTTTCATCTTTGACCTGTGGTCAGCTCCCCAGGATACCAATCTCTCTTATTGAATTCATTAAAATTTAAGTTCTTTGAAGACAGGGGCTGTTTTTGCTTTTTCTTTGTATCCTAGAAAAGTACCTGACAAGGTTAAGTACTTAATAAAGGCTTAAGGGTTGATTGACTGATAGGTGGGGACTTGACTTTAGCCTCACTTTACTAACACTTCTCCAATCCCTGTACCCTAATTCAAGACACCAAACCCATCCCCCTTGCTCTGCCTCTGTAACAAATCCAGGTATCACTATCTAGCAACTACGCCCCCCTCTTTCCTTTTTCTCCTTGTACCCTATCTCCACACACTCCAGACCACAAACATATAGGTTTTATTCACAAAGGGCAATTTATTTCAATTTGGTAAGTATTAGATACCTTAAGATGTACAGGTTTTGTTCTAAGTACTAGAGAGATGTGTATATGTGTATGCATGTATGTATATGGATGTGACACACACCTACATATGCAAGTCCCTATACACATATGACACATTTATATGTATGTGATACACATACACATATATACCTCTATATGTATGACATATCTACATATCTCTATATATGCACGACACACGTGTATATATGTATGAATACATATATATGTTTCTTTATATCTATGTCATAGGTCCTGCTCTCTAAGAACTTACCATCTAAGATGGATGGGAAGACAAATGCACAAATAATTGTGGTACAAGAGAGAATGGGTCAACATAAAGAGTTCCAGCTAAAGTATAGTGACAAATCTGAGAAAGGAGAAGATCGCTTTCACCTGAAGTTAGGGCAGGGCAGGGGAAAGTCAGATCAGAGAAGGCTTCATGGAGGAGGTATCCATTGTGAAAGCATGATCATAGGTCGTGGGCTCATAGCTTTTAGAGCTAAAGGGGACCTTAGAGGTCATTATAGCCAACCCTCTCATTTTACAGATGAAGAAACTGAAACACAGTGAAATGACTTGCCTATGGCCACCATGCTTATACTCATCCGAGGGAGCATCAGAACTCAGGCTTTTTTTTACTCTGGGTCCATCAGTCCCCCCTACTTTCCCATGTTCGGGACTTGAAAGAAACAAGGCATATCAACAGAAATGGGAAAATAAGAAGATATAGTCTGTTCCCCACATGGGAGCCAGGCAACAGCATAGCAAAGGCACTGAGGGATGAAAAGGAACCTTTCCTACCAACCCCCAGCACTCAACACACAAGAGATGTAGTTATTCTTTATATCCCCAAGTCAATAAAGGCAGGGAAGTGATTTCCTAAAGCCAACACAGACAGCCCCATAATCAGCGACACCAGCAACCCTCACTGAAGCGAGGCTGGGGCCTTCCTGGGTCAGGCAGGCATCTCTAACTGCCGTTCCCCAATGATCCAACTAAGATTGAACAGATATTGCCTGTTTCCAAGTAGATTGTTGATCTCCTGTCATCCCAGCAAGCATTTTATGGGTCTTTTTCTAAGTGGATGAAGAAGGTGCCGATTTTTAGAAGCCCCTGCCAGAAAATGAGTAATTGTTCAATGTCCTTCCAGAGAAAAACCCTGCACCAGCAAGCTCAGACAGAGAGTGGAGTCGGGGACATGCAGGGATTTGCCCCAGGCCCTGTGCACTGAACCTGCCCTGTTGGTTACACAGCCAGCTGGAAGCCAAGGGGAAGACCCTTGGAACTAAGCCACTCATCTCTCTGAAATGCTCCATTTTTTTTTTTAAATGAGAAAAATCATAGGAAGAATTTCAGAGTTGGAAGGAACAATCTTAGGGGTCATCTAGAACATCCTCCCACCCACTCCGGACATTCTCTCTACAGCCTCCCTGAATGACAACCACCTAACTTCATAGGAAGACTGCCGTTTGCTTTTAGGAGTTTTCCAGGGTATTTGAGCTCTGGCACAGGTCGTGACAGGCATAGCTTCGTGAGTCCTCTACAAAGCTGCCTCCAACTTACCTTTCCTGCTTTATTCTACATCATTCCCCTTCACATACTCTTTGGTTTAGCCAAACTGTATTTCTTGGGGGTCCTTGCACACAGCTGTCTGCCTCCCGTATCCATACCTTGTTTTCAGGATATCTGTCCCTCACGCTAAAATGCACTCCCTCCTCCTCTCCTCTTATTAGCTTCCTTCAAAGCTCAGTCCAAATACCCCCTCCTGTAGGATGCCTTTCCTGATCCCCTGGGCTAATGAGTCTCCCTACCCCAGTACTTTGCATTTACTTTATTTCTATTTTACATATCACTGTACTGTGTTGTAGGCTCCTTGAGGACCAGAACGATTTGGATTGTTCTTTTGTGACCTCCTGTCTCAGGGTCCTCGCTTCTCCCAAATGCCTACCTAGAGTTTTGCTGAAAATATACTCTTAATAGATGGTTGTGGAATGAATACATGAAGTCTAATGGCTCATTTGGTTGTGACTGGTCATCATAGTGCAAAGCTATTTGCAGGGAATGATATCTAAGTCCTTTGACAGAACTTATCTTATTATCACCATTTTCCAGAGGGGTCAGATGAGGCTCCAGGAAAGGACTTGACTTGCTTGTGGTCCTGCAACAAGGATGGTCTTTGCCTTTCTTAGGATGCCCAGTGCTTAGCTCTGCACCTGGCACAGTTAGTATTTAATAAATGTTTATTATTAATAATCAAAATTGACATTGTTATAGCGCTTACTATGTGCCAGGCGCTGTGCGCCAGTGCTATTATCTCATTTCATCCTCACAACAATCCTGAGAGGTATGTACTATTATTATCTCCATTTTACAGGTGAGTAAACTGAGGTAAATAGAGATAAAGGGACTTCTCAAGGGTCACACAGCTAGTAATATCTAAGATCGGATTGGAACCCAGGTCATCCTGACTCTAGGCTGCCCCAAATTGACTGGCACTGAACATTTAATAGTTGGCTCTCATGAGCTGGTATGACATGGCTGCAGCATGCCCTTCCTGAAAGGTGATTGTTTCCAAACAGCAAAAACATCACTACTTATTTGATGCGTTTGTGGTAGAGATACTATAGAAAAAGGCGTAGAATGCTCTCAAGGCCATGAACTCTCTCAAGTTCTAATTCATGCCAATTATCTAAAAATAATCATAGCTAGCATTCATGTGGTGCTTTTAATTTTGTAAAGCATTTTATGTTATCTCCTTTGATCTTGTGGAATCATAAAATGCTAGCGCTAGAATTACTTTTTAAATTCTAGAAATCAGGAAAATAGTACATCAGGCCCTGATTAGCAGTATGAGAATATTTCAGAGGAATAAATGCTGAATATTTAATTCTACTTGAGAGCTAGTACAAGCTGGCTCTAGCTCACCCTTGAAGTCTAGGCAAGGCACTTAACCTCTTTCACCCTCAGCTTCTGCATTTGTAAAATGGTTAGGATAATAGCACCTACCTCCCAGGGTTGAGAAGATCTAATTAGGTAACATAGGTGGCAAACATTCAAATGTTTTATAAATGCCAACTTATTATTACATAGGATTTTAGAACTGTAAGGAACCTCAGAGATCTAGTCCAGTCCTCTTACTTTAGGGGCTTGTCTTTTTTTCACATGACTCTGGGACAAAGGGAAGAAAAATCCAGTGCAAAGCACTGGGAGTTCAAGTAGTTTTTGTTTCAGGCAGTGTGTGCTGCTGTGTCTTACAGTGATGAGCTGTGGAACTCCTGCTATTTGTTTTTCCCATGCTGCCTACAAGTCATTTGGAAGAGGGATGTGGCATAAAAAGTGCGGAGTGAACCCGAGGAGCTTGCATGGTCCACTGGCCATGTTGAAAGCTGGAAAATGGATCACTCATTTTGCAGTTTGGATGGATTTTTGGCTATATAGACAGAGCCTGCAAAAAATCTATGTAATGCAACATATCACTTGTTATATTACTTGTGTACTATAGCTGAAATTTAGCCTGCAAAGTCTATGCGGTGCACATTGCATATATGTAATATATAAAATACATATGTAATACATAAAACAGCCTGCAAGTCCATGTAATATCTGTGTATCCACACACATATATGTATATGTATGTATATATATGCGTGTATATGCGTGTATATATGTGTATATATACATATATGTATATATGTGTATGTATGTATATATATGTGTGTGTATATATACACACACATACACACGTATACTCCCCACCTCCCTCTCTTCACCTGAGGGTGCTCTGCCCAAAAGAAGATACATTTTGTTGGCTGAGAGCTGCCTCATTAACTTGGGGTTTACTGGCTAGATTTCTTTCTAAGAACAAACCTTAAACCCAATTCACTCGAGACTCATAGATTGGACAACAATAGGTCCCTGCCTTCCTGGAACTGAGTGAATGTAAATAGTAAATGGTAACTGTTTCTCTTGGCCTCAGGACTAGGACCCTGGGGGTCTGTCTTCCCCTCCCAGTTAGATTTTTTTTTTAAAGGGGCCTCACTTTTTAAAGAGGCCTATTCAATGAAAGGGCTAAGTTACCATTGCATCCCAGGCCATCTCCACTTGTCCGGAAGAATATCTGGCCACTGGACCCAGATGGCTCTGGAGGAGAAAGTGAGGCTGGCGAACTTGCACAGCCCTCCCTCGTTCAAATCCAAATCAATAATAAGTCATGTCATTGTTCCCTGATATCATGGTTCTCTTTGAGAACCAAGGACAAACAAAACTATCTATCTATTGATCTATCTATCTATCGATCTATCTACCTATCTATCTATCTGTACATACGTCTGTATATGTGTATATATTCATATACACACATATAGCCTGCAAAAGTCTATGTAATGTATGCAGCTATACACATATGAAATATATCTAAAACAGTCTGCAAAGTATATATAATATGTCTATATACACATATGTAATGTACCTAAAACTTGCCTGAAAAAGTTTATGTAAGGTATGCAGGTAAAGATACATATGTAATATAAGTAAAAGTCAGCCTGCAAAGTCTATGTATACACCCATCTATAACTTAGCCTGTAAAAGTATGTGTATCATATATGTATATATGTATATTTTATAACTTTATAAAATAATTTCAAACCTGGGTATAATGTATAAATATATTTTATATTATATATTTATATTATACATAACTTATAAAAATATATAATACAGTATGAATATATATTTATATTTATATATTCCTATTTAAATTATATATAAAACAATATGCAAATGGATACACAATTTATGTATATATATATATACACACATAGTAGTACTATATATCATACAATATGTTATATATACTATATATTGTATGTACAGTAATGTATATATTACAGCATTTAATAGACACTTAAATGTGTATATGCATGTATACAGACAGGCACATATACATTTATATTTGTACATGTGTCTATACACTATATATACACATATAATCTATGGAAAGTCTTAAATGCTACAATAATTCAGAAATCACCCTCCCTGAACATGTGAAATGTACCAAGATAGGAATTTCATGCTATGCAGGTTTGTGGAATTTATTGATTTTTTTCGAAGTGAGTCTTGACTGTAGGTAGAAGGCCCAGTCAGTTATGTGAACTCTTGTTCTCAGCTGAGGGCAATTGTCTAATTCTTCCTCCTCAGGTTTCTTCTTGTTTCCTGCCTGATTTCAAGCCAGGCCTTGTCAGGCAGGCCAGGGTGAGGCTTTGTCCAACTCATTCCTTTGCTTAGAGGCCCAATAAACATTAACATTTGATTTGGGTGGAAGGCTCACAAAAAAAGTTACATCTCTGATCTAAGGGAATACATTTCTTGTAAGTTTGGACCCTTTTCCAGTTCCTATATTGGAACAAACTGACAGGATCATAGACCTTGAGGAAGAGGGGACCTCGCAGGTCATCTAGTCCACCCCCATTTTACAGATGAGGAAACCAAGGACCAGGTCACTCAAGCGATTTGCCCAAAGTCACATAGGCAGTTAATATCAGAGGGAATCCTTTGATACCATGGCTTGCTCTTCTGAACCATCCTGCCTACCCTTCAGAGTTTTTCTTATGGAATTAGAAGTCACAAACTGATGTGAAACCTCAGGATAAAAATTCAGTTGAGCTGAGACTTATGTTGTCATGTTTTATTTGTTGATATTAACTAATTTAAATATAAAGATCTACAAAGGAAGTTTAGTTTTATTATATATATATATATATATATATATATATATATATATATATATATATAGAGAGAGAGAGAGAGAGAGAGAGAGAGAGAGAGAGAGAGATAGTGTAAAGTTTTTAATAAAAAACATTCTTTAAAGTTGATTTTGAATGGTCATAAAAGATTTGCTGGTACTTGATATGCCCAGGTTAGTATCATGCTAATTTCTTTAATTTTTTTTTGTTTTTGTACCATCCTTATTTCTGAATATAGCCCTTTTCTTTCCTCTACCCTCCCCAGGGAGCCATCCTTTGTAACAAAGAAGAAAAAAAGAAAAAAACAAACCAACAAATCCATCAGTTGTGTCTGACAGTGTATGTAGCAATCCATATCAATAGTCCCCCACCTCTGCAAAGAAGGGAAGGAAGTACGTTTTCTCAAAATTTTTCAAAGGTGATGCTAGCAGACCAGCTCATTTCTGCAGAGCCTCTCTTCTCATAGACTGAGACGTCATAAGGAGGGATGTTTTTGTCCTAGAGCATTTCCTCTGGCTATCATTAATATCTCCCCTTCCTTCTCATGAATGGCACACTGACCAGCACCAATACATTTTTCCCACTTGCCAAGAATTCTGTCTCCAGTAAGACGGGGTAAGGATTTGGGGGTTAGGGACTGTAACATATAGTACTTTGCAAAAAGAGAAGGGTTTTTTGACATTATCCCTTAAATTACAGCTTTTTTATGAAAAAAATAAGATGTGCAGCTGAACAGTACTAATATTCTTCTTTTACAAAGGGGGAAACTGAGGTTCAGTGAGTGGTTTGTACAAGGTCACATAATTAGCGAGTATCTGATCAGGGATTCAAACTGAGGTCCTTTAACTCCAAATTCAAAATTCTTTTCACTAGAGCAGGTGATCAATATACCCAGTATTATTGATTGGGTAAGTGTGAACATGCTTCTCATAAACAGCATGACATAATGGAAATCATAATGAACCTAGAGGTTCAGTTGTCTCCTTTGACACTAGTTATGTGACCATGGGCCTCAGTTTCTTCCAGTGTTAGCAACAGTGTAGTGTCACTTTCATGAGAGCTGAACTCTTGGCTCTGACATGTGCTCTCTTGGCTAATTTTTATATTTTATATAACTCTTTGAGGTTATACCTTCCTCATCAGTAAAATAAATGGATTGTATTTCTAAGATTTCTTCCGGTTCTAACAATAGAAACATAGAAAGTAACACTGAATGAGAAGTCAGAAGACCTAAGCTCAAAACCAGTTCTCCTATTGGCTTTTTCTAACTCCTTTGACAAGTTATGGTAGGATGTGAGCTGTGATGTGCTGGTGAATGTTTAATAACAGGCTCTCCAAGGGAAAATGTACATAAAATACTTTTTAAAAATGGGAGGCAATCAGGGTTAAGTCACTTGCGCAGGGTCACAGAGCTAGTCAGTATCTGAGGCTAAATTTGAATTCAGGTCCTTGTGACTTCAGGGCTGGTGTTCCATCTACTGTGCCACCTAGCTGTCCCACAACACACGTTTAGTTTTATCTACGCTACTAACATTTTCTCCATCACTTTTTTAAAGTCTATGAATCAACCAAACAATAAATCAAGCCCTGATTTGTAGCGTTTGCCAATTTATGAAACAAATATTCACACTAAAAATTTAACAACCAGCTCTCCAGAGCCAATATGAGCTGGCTCCAACACTCCTTTAGATGTGAGTAGGATTCAAACTCATGTCTCCAAACCCAGTCCTCTTGCCATTTTCTCATTTTAATTCTAGAGTGGAGAAATCATTTCTTTGAATGACAATTGTTTAATGAAACAATCGCATCAGACACACACTTCAATTAAAGTCCAGAGACCTAAACCCCAAAATAAAGGGCTATCAGAGAGCTGTGTTTGAATAACAGGATTTCACACTCCCCAGAAAGCTAAGTTCCCAACTGTGGCAGACTCCTTTTTATAGTCTCTGGCTCAACCCTAATGAGCAATTAACCCCAGCTGAGCTCAGCCTCTGGTAATCATGCCTCCCAGAGAAGACACCTGTTCAGGGTTTTCTCTTGAAGCAGAGGCTGACTCCTTTCTGATGCCAACTACAGGGTGGGTCTCACTCTATCTACTTCCCTCATCACTGGGTGGGGTAACAATTCAAGTCTTATCAATGAGAGAAATGAAACAATCCCCAAGCAAAGGAGCCCAGGTTTTCCTTTCAGAAAATGCATTCTAAGACTAGGGAGAAAAAGAGTGTTGGGTTAGAGTTAAAAGGGTAAGATGGTGGTCATTGTCCACAGTCATTTTCAATATAATTGCAAGCTTCATATCAGAAGTATTCTTATATACACGAAGGAGCTGCAAATAGTTTAAGGAACTTCTCATTTCTCTAGCTCATTAGCCCCACTCAAGGTAATTTGGGAACTTCAGTATCTGACATTACCACCACCACCCCAGGATATGGTAACCAGCTCTCCTTATAAGAACACAGGTTGGCAAGGTATAAATGGGTTTATCTGTAGGTTAAGTGAAACAAATAAAACTTGCATCAGAGCCCATTAAAAATAATATCACCATTTGTGAGAAACCTTCTCTAGAGGCCTATGTCACATAAAGTATTTCCCTGGGTAGATCTCCAGCTGGGCATTCCTATTAGTTTGCTTTATCATGCCAGTGGTTTTCTTCATAACCCTCCTATCTGCCTGTGAAATATTTCCCTTCTTCTAGTCTTTGCCTCTAGCAGCTCTCAGTAGATGTTTCTGGTCACTGCTCTGCTTAATGGCTACCTGTTTAAAGCCTTAACTAAAGTGAGGCAATTAGGACTTTTCCCCAAAGGAACTGAAATTTAGAGGGCATGACATTTCATATGAGCATTCTTCCAAAAGCATAGGAAAAACAGAGCTTAAAACCTAGTTATCAAAATTAATTAGCTAAAATAAAAAGATACCAGATGGTGCACATTGTTAATAACATCCGTCTCTGAGCCATTCTAGTCACTAATCTCCTCTCCCACTCAACAAAGTTTGTCTTAAATCTTGTATTACAGTATTTTCATATCATGGGATCATAGATTGAGAGCTGGAAGGGCCACCTTGGAGGGCATCTAATTCAATTTCCCCATTTTTTCAGATAGGAAAACTGAGAGATGAAATAACTAGTTCATACAAGTAGTAAAAGGCAGAGCTAGCATCCCTTTCCCTTTGCTGTACAGGTACTTGTCATGAATTATGAAGTTGATTTTAGAGTATGTTTTGTACAGGTTGCCATGAATGTTCTATATAACCCTAGTACTGAAATACCTGTTTACATAGATCTGCTTCTGTTGTGTTCCTTTCTAACCATTCTTCATTAGTTTTGCAAGTCCTTCCAGCAGTTTCCCACAACTTCCATCAGATGGCAGTCATTCCCTTTCTCAGGGGACCAGATCTCCATTGTTGGGAAGCCTTGGCTTTCTGCATAAGAGCTCAAAAGCATAGCTCCAGGTACTATTCTCTCTGAAATATTCTATTAGATATAGCAGTGCAGTAGATAGTGCTGAACCTAAAGTCAAGAAAAGCAGAGTACAAATCCAGCTAACAATACTTGCTAGCTGTGTGACCCTGGGCAAGTCACTTCACTTCTCTCAGTTTCAGTTTCCTCATTTGTAAAATGGAGGCACCTACCTTCCAGGATTATTGAGCATAAAATGAGATAATATATGTAAAACACTTTGCAAACTATGTATGCTATTTGTTAATGTAGCTAGCTACATTATGTTACTAATTAGCTACATATACTACTATGCTAGCTATACATATTACTAACTACATCAATACTAATTACATTTATTACTCAATAAATAGATTATATACGAATGTATGACCAATACCAATTTGTACAGGAAAAAAGTGAGAAGTGTAAGAATAATTCTATAGTTCGGTGAATGCTACATGTTTATATATTACCTAGGTAATAAAGGATATATTTTGAAAGTATTTAATCAGTTGTGTCCTGGCAAATGTTTAACAACCGACTCTTCAGAAAAAAAAAAGTATGCATAATACACTTTTAGATTTAACCTTAATCATTAACACATTCTTTATCACTTTCTTAAGCCTAGACAATCCACAAAGCAAAATGGCCCCAGATTTGCAGCATTGTCCAATATCTGAGTATAAATTCTCACAGTGAAAATTTAACAATTGGCTTCCTGGCTAGTCTTAGCTCAGCGCATCTGTATGTTCAGTCCTCTTTGAATCACCCTATGTTGTGATCCCCATGGTCCCATGCCTCACCCACAGAACTCTACATAACCCCACAGAACATAACTCTACATAACCCAAAATAAAAATCAGTTTGTTGGATCAAAACATTATATTAAGAAAGACATTGTTGTTACAAAATAAACCCACATATATCATCTGCATTTCTATGTATTACTAATGAAGCCCAACAGCAAGAGATAGAAAGAGAAATTCTACTTAAAGCCATGGTAGACAACTATGGTAGACACTATAAAATATCTGGGAGTCAATCTGCCAAAACAATGCAGGCTCTATATGAGCAAAATTACAAAACACTTTTCACACAAATTAAGTCAGATCTAAATAAGTGGAAAAATATCAGTTGCTTGTGGGTAGGTCAACCTGATATAATAAAAATGACAAATCTACCTAAATGAATTTACTTATTCAGTGCCATACCAATCAAACTACCAGATAATTATTTTCTAGAGCTAGATAAAATAATATCAAAATTCATCTGGAAGAACAAATTGTCCAGAATATCAAGGGAACTAATGAAAAGAAATGCTAGGGAAGGTGGCCTAGCCCTATCAGATCTTAAATTCTGTTATTATGCAGCAATCATCAAAACCACTTGTTACTGGCTGAGAAATAGAGGGGTAGACCAGTGGAATAGGTTAGGTACTCAAGACACAGTAATCAATGAATATAGCAATCTACTGTTGGACCCCAGCTTCTGGGATAAGATCTCACTGTTTGACAAAAATTGCTAGGAAAACTGGATAACAGTCTGGCAGAAACTGGGCACAGACTAATGCCTGACAAGAATACAATCCAAATGGATATATGATCTCAGTATCCTGATACTATAAACAAATTAGGAAAGCAAGAAATAGTGTATTTGTCAGATTTATGGAGAATGGAGAAATATTTGACCAAACAAGGGATAGAGAACATTATGAAGTGTAAAATGGATAATTTTGATTACATTAAACTGAAAAGTTTTTGCACAAACAAACCCAATGCAACCAAGATTAGGAGGGAAGCAAAAAACTGGGAAAGAATTTTTGCAACTAGTGACTGTGATAAAGACCTCATTAAAATATATAGATAACTGAGTCAAACATATAAGAATCCAAGTTATTCCCCAATTGATAAATGGTCAAAGGATATGAACAGGTAGTTTTCAGAGGAAGAAATTAAAACTATCTATAGTCGTATGAAAAAATGCTCTGAATCACTATTGATTAGAGAGATGCAAATCAAAACCACTCTGAGGTACCATATCACACCTATCAGATTGGCTAACATGACAAAATAGGAAGATGATAAATGTTGGAAAAGATGTGGGAGAGTTGGAACACTAATTCATTGTTGGTGGAGCTGTGAACTGATCCAACCACTGTGGAGAGCAATTTGGAACTATGTCCAAAGGTCTATAAAACTATGCAAACCCTTTGACCAGAAATACCACTTTTAGGACTGTATCCCAAAGAGATCATAAAAATGGGAAAGGGTCCCACATGTACAAAAACATTTATAGCAGCTCTCTTTGCAGTGGCCAAGAAATCGAGGGAATGTCCATCAATTGAGGAACGACTGAACAAGTTGTGGTATATAAATGTAATGGACTGTTATTGTGCTATAAGAAATGGTGAACAGAAAGACTTCATAGAGGCCTGGAAAAACTTATATGAACTGATGATTAGTGAAAGGAGTAGAAAAGGGGAACTTTGTACACAACAACAACCACAGTGTGAGAGGAATTTTTCTGGTAGACTTAGCCCTTCACAGCAATGCAAGGACCTAAAAAATTTCCAATGGAGTCTTTTTTTGTTTTAGTTAAATTTATTTAATTTTTTACATTCATTTTCACAAAATTTTTGGGTTCCAAATTTTCTCCCCATTTGTCCCCTCCCCTCACCCTAATACACTGAGCATTCTAATTTTCCCTATCACCAATCTGCCCTCTCTTCTATCATCCCTCCCTTCTCTTGTCCCCATCTTCTCTTTTGTCCTGTAGGGCCAGATAACTTTCTATTCCCCATTACCTGTATTTCTTATTTCCTAGTAGCAACAACAATACTCAACAGTTGTTCCTAAAGCTTTGAGTTCCAACTTCTCCCCATCCTTCCCTCCCCACCCATTCCCTTTGGGAAGGCAGGCGATTCAATATAGGCCATATCTGTGTGGTTTTGCAAATGACTTCGATAATAGTTATGTTGGATAAGACTAACTATATTTCCCTCCATCCTATCCTGCCCCCCATTGCTTCTATTCTCTCTTTGGATCCTGTCCCTCCCCAAGAGGGTTGATTTCAAATTGCTCCCTCCTCCCATTGCCCTCCCTTCCATCATCCCCCCCCACCCTGCTTATCCCCTTCTCCCCAAGTTTCCTGTATTGTAAGATAGGTTTTCATACCAAAATGAGTGTGCATTTTATTCCTTCCTTTAGTTGAATGTGATGAGAGTAAACTTCATGTTTTTCTCTCAGCTCCCCTCTTTTTCCCTCCACTAAAAAGTCTCCTGTCTGCCCCTTCTATGAGAGATAATTTTCCATTTCATTTCTCCCTCTCTCTTCCCAATACATTTCTCTCTCACTGCTTAACTTCATTTTTTAAAGATATGATCCCATCCTATTCAATTCACTCTGTGCTCTCTGTCTCTGTGTATGCATGCATGCGTGTGTGTGTGTGTGTGTGTGTGTGTGTGTGTGTGTGTAGTCCTACCAACTACCCAGATACTGTAAAGTGTTAAGAGGTAAAAATATTGTCTTTCAATGTTGGAATGTAAACAGTTCACCTTTGGTAAGTCCCTTATGACTTCTCTTTGCTGTTTACCTTTTCATGCTTCTTCTCATTCTTGTGTTTGAAAGTCAAATTTTCTTTTCAGCTCTGGTCTTTTCATCAAGAATGCTTGAAAGTCCTCTATTTCATTGAAAGACCATTTTTTCCCCTGAAGTATTATACTCAGTTTTGCTGGGTAGGTGATTCTTGGTTTGAGTCCTAGTTCCTTTGACTTCTGGAATATCCTATTCCATGCCCTTCGATCCCTTAATGTAGAAGCTGCTAGATCTTGTGTTGTCCTGATTTTATTTCCACAATACTGGAATTGTTTCTTTCTAGCTGCTTGCAATATTTTCTCCTTGACCTGGGAATTCTGGAATTTAGTCACAATGTTCCTAGGAGTTTCTCTTTTTGGATCTCTTTCAGGCAGTGATCGATGGATTCCTTCAATACTTATTTTGCCCTCTGGTTCTAGAATATCAGTTCAGTTTTCCTTGATAATTTCATGAAAGATGATGTCTAGGCTCTTTTTTTGATCATGGCTTTAAGGTAGTCCCATAATTTTTAAATTGTTTCTCCTGGATCTATTTTCCAGGTCAGTTGTTTTTCCCATGAGATATTTCACATTCTCTTCCATTTTTTCATTCTTTTGGTTTTGTTTTGTGATTTCTTGGTTTCTCAGAAAGTCATTAGCCTCCATCTGTTCCATTCTAATTTTGGAAGAACTATTTTCTTCAGTGAGCTTTTGAACCTCTTTTTCCATTTGGCTAATTCTGCTTTTGAAAACATTCTTCTCCTCATTGGCTTTTTGAACCTCTTTTGCCAATTGAGTGAGCCTAGTTTTCAAGGTGTCATTTTCTTCAGCATTTTTTTGGGTCTCCTTTACCAAGGTATTGACCTATTTTTCATGCTTTTCTTGCATCTCTCTCATTTATCTTCCCAGTTTCTCTTCTACCTGTCTAACTTGATTTTCAAAATCCTTTTTGAGCTCTTCCATGGCCTGAGCCCACCAGACAGCCACCTCGGATATCTGGGATACAGAGACCCCGACCTCCACATCTTTCCCTGATGGTAAGAATTGTTCCTCGTCATCAGAAATGAAAGATGGGAACATCTGTCCCCCAAGAAAGTA
The DNA here is from genome assembly GCA_023548195.1 of Bettongia penicillata ogilbyi. Classification (NCBI taxonomy): domain Eukaryota; kingdom Metazoa; phylum Chordata; class Mammalia; order Diprotodontia; family Potoroidae; genus Bettongia; species Bettongia penicillata. Next base: position 7,382,604 of record JAJHZJ010000100.1, read on the forward strand.
GCTTTCTATGGTCTTATTTTTCTTCCCTTTTCTGGGCATTTTCCCAGCCAGTTACTTGACTTCTGAGATTCCTCTGCATCCCTGCCTAGATTCTCCCAGCTAGTGCTTGGGGTCTGAGATTCAAATGCTGCTTCCCAGCCTCAGGGCTTTCTGCATGGCTGCTATTCAATGTGAGCGTAAGTTCTGGTGCTCAGGTGGGGGGCAGGACCACCTCCCAGGCTCAGTTCCCTCAGGGGGTTTATGCAGAGACCTTCAGTAATGGCCCTGAGCTCCTGCCTGCTTGGGGAGCCCGGGTCTGCTGCTGTCCCTGTCTCTATTGCTGCCTCCCACAGGGGGCCGAGTCACGGAAACACTCTGCTTCCCTCTTGGCCAGCCGAGATGTCTCTCTCACTGACCTGTAGTGCCTGTGGGTGGAAGGACCTTTGCAGCCACCGGAGGTTCCGTCCCTGAAGCCTGCTCAGATCTACTCCTCTCAGTGTTGCGCGGCCAGGGCTGGGGTGGGCTCTGCTGTCTGGTGCACGGGACGGACCCTTGGAGATGGCTTTCCAGGGCTCTCTGGAATGGAAATCCCCTCCACTGCATTTCTGCGTGGCTTGCTCTGCTCCAGAATTTGTGGGGAGCTCTTTATACAGAAAATTTGTGGGCTGTGGGTTCGGAGCTAGCAGAACCTATATAAGTTCTATGTTAGATCTTCCACTCTGCACTCCCACATTGTTCGATTCCTGGCCCTTGACAATCAAGTGGTCTGTAAATGCATTTTCTGCTATTTCTAATAGATTTAAGCCCCTGTTCTATGTAGAACCTATATAAGATTGCATGCATACTGTCCCAGGGAGGGAGGGAGAAAAATCTAAGATATATGGAAGTGATTGTAGAAAACTGAAAACAAATTAATTAATAAAAAATTATAATCTTGCCCTGGAGGGAAAAAAAGACATTATTAAATGTAAATTTGTTTTTGTTGTTGATTTGTTTCTGACTCTTCCTTACCCAATTTGGAGTTTTCCTGGCAAAGATATTAGAGTTGGTTCACCATTTCCTTCTTCAGCTCATTCTACAGATGAGTAAACTGAGGCAAATGAGGTTAAGTGACTTGTCCAGGGTCACACAACTAGTAAGTGACTGAGGCCAAATTTGAACCCATGTCTTCCTGACTCTTGACCTGTGGTGCTCTATCCACTGTGCCACTTAGTTACTAAATATGTTATTTCAATTCGATTCAATTTAAAAAGCATTTAAAGTATCTATTACTAGCAAGGCATCATAAGTTCTGAGGATATAAAAAGAAAAACAAAAATTAACTCATCTTCAAAGAGATTAAACTCTATCATGAGGTCTAATATAGAAACAGATAAGCAAATCAGAGCTAGGAAGGGCCTGAGATCATCTAATCGGGGGATCTTAATTTGGGGGAAAATGCATAAATGTCAAAGGGGTCTGTAAACTTGGATGGGAAAAAATTTGCATCTTTATTTCAATATAATTAATTTCCTTTGAAATCCCATGTATTTTACTGTATGCATTGAAAAACATTATTCTGAGGAGTCCCTATGCTTCATGAAGACTGCCAAAGGGATCCATGATATACACAAAAAAGGTTAAGACCCCTGGATGTAGTCTAACCTCTTTTATTGCAGACCAGGAAACTAAGGCACTGGAATTTGTAATTGCTCAAAGTCAGACAGTCAGCTAGTGGCAGAGATAAGATTATATTACCCAGATGTCCTGTGTCTCAGCTTACTGTATTTGCCCATTGGGCTCTGATGTTCATTTGTGCCTTTGGCATGAAAACCCAGCATCGCAGAAGTGTCACAGAAGCTTAGTTTCTTTATTTGGAAAACAAGGTTTGGGACTCCATAATCTAGCTCTAAAGCCTATCGGTATAGGTATCCAGTATTGAAGGACATCATTTTCAGACTGCCATTTCCTACTTTTACTTGACCTTTCTGAGATTATTTTTCATCTGATGGGTGGATTCTTCTACATTCTGGATTCTTAACTTTTGAGGTATCATCACCAGCTTTGGCTGCCTAGTGAAGCCAATCCAATCCACTCAACATTCAGTAAGCAACGACTAAGTGCCATGCACTATGCTAAACCAATGGATTTCTTAGAATAAGATTTTAAAATGCATAATATAAAATAAATAGTATCACAAAGGAAAACAATCATGCTAGAATATGTAGTATAAATTTTTAAAAAGGTTCATGGATCTCAGATAAACAATCCCTGACTCAGTGTTCTAGTTGCAAGCCCTGCTGTGAAAACTTGCTTGCTGCTTGCATAGACTTAAGTCACCTTAGCCAGAGTACAAAGCCACTGAGATTCAGTGATACTAATCTCCTTGCTGTTTTTCCAACACAATACTCCATTTCATTTCCCAACTCCAGGCATTTTTTGCTGGCTGTTTTCCACATCTAGAATTCTGTCCTTCCTACATCCTAGCTTCCCTGGCTTCCTGTAGGTCTTAGACAAGTCCTGCCTTCTGCAAGAAGTACTTTTGCATGCCTTCTTAGTCTTCATGCCTTCCCTCGGAGACTACTTCCAATTTATCCTGTCTAATCTTACTTGTACGTAGTCATTTGAATGTCTCCTGTATTGATTATGAACTCCTTGAGAGTAGACACTGGTATTTTTGACTATCTTCTTATCTCCAGTACTCTGTTGGGGGTACAGAGTAGTTGCTTAATGAATCGTTATTGGTTTGCATTAGATTGGATTGGCTTCACCAGGCAACTAAAAGAGGTGATGACTTTATAGAGGTTAATAATCCCGAATGTAGAAGAATCCACCCATCAGACTTCGCTATTTCATACCAAAGAGACAAAGGAAGAATGCCAGAGCTCAGTGACAAGCACAGTGAAAACAGGACACCTGGACTATGCAGTTCCATCTCTGTCACTAGCTTACTCTCTGATTTTGAATAAATTCTTTCAAATTCCAATGCCTTTATTTCCTTGTCTGCACAATGTAAGGAGTTGCTGACCCACTGATTAGTAAGGAGAGAGGAAATAGCAGTGGCTTAAATCTATTAGAAATAGTAGAAAATCCATTTACAGAGCACTTGATTGTCAAGGGCCAGGAATCGAACAATGTGGGAGCGCAGAGTGGAAGATCCAATATACCTGAGAACAGGAGGTCTTTTTTTCCCTCTAATTTTTGACTTTATGCTCTAAAATTTTATCATATATTTATGTGCCTTTATCTACAAAATGGCCATGAAATTCTTGTGTTATCAACAGATCTGTTGTGAGGAAAGTGCTTTGTAAACCTTAAAGGCTAGAGAAATGTGAGTTATGATTATAATTTATTATGAAGAAAGATTGACGGAGATCTTTTAAAAAGCAGGTTAGGATCCAGGTCTAAGTATAGTAGTTCAGTAGTATAATTTGAAGGGGACTGGAAGTCCTCTCCTCCCTACTCCTTAAGAATCTTCTCCATTGTTTCTGAAATGTGCAACATAAAAATCAGTTTGTTGGGTCATGACATTATATTAAGAAAGACTTTATTAAATGTAAATATGTCACTTTAATTGGATTAAATTCAGCAAGCATTTAAAGGACTGACTATGTGCAAAGCAACATAGGTTGTGATGATATAAAAAGGAAAACAAAACATTTTCTCCCTTGACTTCAAGGAGATTACATTCTGCCAAGGTCATTCTATAGACATAGATAAGTAAATTCAAGATTATTTGAAGAAGGAGAGAATACTAAAAATTAGGAGAAATAGGAAAGGCTTTCTGTGGGAGGTGGCATCTATAAGAGGTTTATAAAGGAGACTGAGTATTCTCAGAGGTGGATGTAAGGATAGAGAGTTTGGATAGCCTGTGCAAAAGCATAGGGATGGAAACAAAATATTGAGTTCATGGAGCAGCAACTTGTTTCTGTTGGGCTAGAATATAAAGAAAGTGTGGGAGAGTGTTATGAAATAAGTTTGAAAAGGCAGTATAAAATCAGCTTATGAAATACTTTTCATGCCAAGCTGAGAAGTATATATTTTACCTGAGAAGCATTAGGGAACCATTGCAAGTTTTTGGGCAGAGAAGACCTGTGTTTTCAGAAGTTTATTTTGGAAATGTATGTAGGACGGAAAAGCGAAAGACTAGAAGCAAAGAACCCAACTGAGAAGCCATTGCCATAGTCCAGGAAAGATGGCGATGAGGGTTTGAGCCAGATTAGTGGACACATGAGTGGAGAGAAGGTGATGGAGTCAAGGGATATTAAGAAGGAAGGGTAAGGATATTTTGGTTCATAGTTACTTATTTACTTTAGAAAATACTTTAGAAGTTTGGGAAAGGAATAGTATTTCATTGAAAAGATGTAGCTTAGAAAGGAATCAAGTTATACTGGTTGAACAAAGACCAGGAGGGAGGAGATGTAAGTTTTGGTCCTAGCTTTACCATAAGCTAGTTCTATAATACTGCCACATTGCTCCATATCTGTGGGTCTCAGTTTCCTAACCTGTCAGATCATTAGACTAGATTGGTAGTTCTCAATCTTCTTTGATATAAGGATTCTTTTCAACATTAAAAAAACATTTTTTTGCTCTCCCATATGACAGTTGTCATATTTTTAGTATCTGTTGATGGAAAAAATGTGTTGACAAAAAACTACTGTGCGCGCAGTAATTTTTTAAAATAGAGTTTGTATATTAAAATTCAAAACCGCATCTATTTGAAAAATAGAAATGTATATATGTGTGAGACATTATTTGTTCAGTCAACAGGAAGCATGTTTGCTTATGTATTGTGAATTACACTACATATGTTGTTGGCTCTAAATAAAGGTTAAAATGAGAATGCTTGGTGTACATGTAGATTTTATGGACCTCTTGCAATAACCCCTCAGCCCATAGTATAAGAATGAAAGATGTGACACAGCAGGGTACAATGGAAAGAACATAAGCCATAGAGTCAGATTACTCGAATTCAAATCTCCCTTGATTCTCAGTGCATCTGTGAATTTGATCTAATCACTTAAAATACCTTGGCCACTAGATGGCACAGTATACAGAGCACTGATTGTATCTTTGGGAAGACCTAAGAACAGTTCAGGGGATGGAGCACTGCGCATGGAATCTGGAAAACTAATCTTCCAGAGTTCAAATCCAGCCTCAGACACTTACTAGCTGTGTGACCCTGGGCAAGTCACTTAACTCTGTTTATCTCAGTTTCTACATTTGAACTGGAGAAGGAAATGGTAAATCACTCCAATGTCCTTGCCAAGAAAACTCCAAATTGGGTCATGAGAAATTGGACATGACGGAAACAAATGAACGACCAAAGTTTCACACTATGTGACTCTGGGCAAGTAATTTAACCTCTACCTGCCTCAGTTTCCGTATCTGAAAAATGAAGACAGTAATAGCATCTACCTCTTAGTGTTGTGAGGATTAAGTGAGAAAATAATTCTAAAGTGCTTTGCAAGCCTTTCTGTGCTGTTATTATTGTTTCATGGTTTTAGTCTATGTTATGTGTGGTTGGACTAGGGAGCTTTTGAGTTGACTTCTAGTGCTAGAGTTAGGTAACTATAAGATCTGCAAGGTCCCTTCTACCTCTAATTCTATATTTTTACAATGCCTCTCAAGAACTAGGAGAAGGAAGGTGATTTGTAAATGTCTCTGAGTGACTATAAGTAATCGTAATCATTAAAGGTCTTTGTAAAGTGATTCACAATTTACAAAACCTTTTTGTCACAACAATACTATAACCCAGCTAGTGCAGTTAATATTGTCCCCATCCAAAGAGAGGAGAACTGACTTGTCAAAGGTCACAGAGCTAACAAATGACAGAGATTCAAATCCGGTTCTTTGGACTCCAAGTGAGATGCTTTTTCCATTGCATTACACTATTTCTTAGTATCATTGCTATTTTACTAGTAGAACTTGGAAAGAGCAGGGAAGTTCAATTGTAACCTCAAGAGTTGGGGGAGGGAGAGGACTACTGATTTATTTTTTTAAAACACTTTGATAAAAGAAAAACTTGACAGCCATTAACGAAAACTAGCATTTCCATTCAATTCAATTCAATCAATACCTATTAAGTATCTACTATGTTCCAAGTACTGTTCTAAGCACTTGGGATCCAAAAAAAAAAAAGAAAAAAAATCAAAAGACAATCCCTGTCCTCAAGGAGTTTATAATCTAAGGAACTTATATTTTGTTTATTATATCTTTATTATATATGTATATTTAATAATGAATCCTGTATCTTCCATATAGAAAGGTCAGAGAAAGGGGTTTGCACGTAAAGTCACAAAACTACTGTATACAGTTTACTTTGCTCTGTTTGTCTTAGACCTTAATCAACCTCAATCAGCATTTTTTGTATCTGCTTCTGGACTTCCTTTTGTTCTCTTCTGTGTATTTTTACATGTTTCATTGATAATGTCGTCTAACTTTTCTTCTTCTTTTTACCATCTTAATTAGTACATTGCTATGTTACCTTGAATTTAAGTATAAGATTTTTCTCTCTTGTGCCACTTCTCTCCCTCAAGACACACCTTCTCACAGCTCTATTCATTTTCAATGTCTGGAATTTCAGTGCCTGGTATTCTTGTTCTCTTTACTTCTGCCTCCTGACTCCCCTGGCTTCCAGCTTCAGCTAAAGCCTCCCCTTCTACAACCCCCTTAATGCTCATGCCTTCTCTCTGTTAGTATCTCCAATTTATCCTGTATATATCTTGTTTGTGCCTAGTCGCTTAACTATGACCTCCTCAAGAGCAGGGGCTATCTATTGCCTTTTTTTCTCTCCATAACTTAACATAGTGTTGGCATATAGTAAGTACTTAATAAATGTTTGCTGACCAACTGACTTCATTTTCTGGTGTTTTTTATGTTCATGGTAAGGAGTTCACTGGATCCTGGCCACAAGTTTCTCCATTCTATCTTGCAGATGGAGGCACATTCCTAGCTTTAAAAAATCAAATAAAGCCCTCATTTGAGTATCATCTCTATCTCAAATTTAATGATGCTGTGCTGTGCTCCTGGAATTATAGGACCCATCTCTGTTTTTGAATTTTTTGGGGGAGATGCAAAATTAGGGGGCCACTAGAAACTCAGGAATCTCTCCTTACTATGAGGTGAGTGATAAGAATTATGGAGCATTCAAAGACATTCTTTGATTTTCTCCTCCACAAGAAAATGAGCATGTGAGAATTGAAAAAATAAATATTTTATTAATATATTTTGTTTTCACATTATAACTATTACTTTCAATATCTGACCTATCACTTTCCCTCTCATTCAGGAATTAAATGTTACACGAAACATATCTTGTTTCCTTTCCTGGTCTACCAGGCATTTTATAGAGAAGAAACTGAGGCCCAGAGAAGGAAAGCAAGTTGCCAGAGGTCACACTGACAATAGAACCAAGACCTCAGTCTCCTAAGCCTGGACTCTTTCCACTCTATTTCCTTGCCTTCTTTTATGATAACTGTAGTAGTAGAAATGCTCTCCCTTCCTGGATTCTAGGATGAAGCCAAAGAATTTTTTTTCTTTTTTTATGAAAACCACAATTTGGTGATACACTGAAATGTTGAGCAGACAATATGAGCTATTGAAACTGAAGTTGACTAAGTAGGGGGTGGGAGAGACATATTGAACTTGGCCCTCAGTTTCTTTAATTTCAAGTTTTGGCTGCTACAGCTAGAGCACGTGTGTTTAAAACCAGTTTTTCAGAATGCTGAATAACTTGAATTTAGTTTTGGGGAAAATTCCTGTCTTTTCAGCTTTTCTTAGAAAAACATAAAACAGGATGTTTGGTCATAAGTGACCTAAATGGCGAATAGTCTTCCCTATTCAGCATGTTGATAATTGGGCTAACTGTTGTGTTTAAACTAGATATAGCATCTAAGCTTTCTGCCTAATTTTTTGTTTCATTGCAAAATTTCCTTTTTGTTTCTTTTTTAGGAAAAAAAACCCAGGAGAACTTTCTGAAAGTAACTTTAATGTCAGGCTTATCTGATTCCAATCCCGGATATAAAATAATAACTGACATTTTCGTAGTGCTTTAAGGTTTTCTCAAAGTGTTTTGTATACATTACCTTATCTGATCCTCACAATGACCCTGTAAGTTATTAATTGTAGGTGTTACTATGCCCATTTTGCAGATGAGAAAACTCAGACCAAAGAGTAAGAACAACATTATGAGTCCTAGATTTGGAATCAGGAAGAGGAGTTCAATTCCTACCAGAGACTCTAAGCCCTTGTGTGACCTAGGGCAAATCAGTTAACCTTTCAGCAATTTCTGGTCCCAAACTCTGAGGGTCTTCCCTTCCCAGATTGATATCTTTGGGTTGATAAATTGGGCCATCTTTTGTCTCAATTCTTTTTTTGGGGGGAAGGGGGCAATGGGAAGCAATTGGGATTAAGTGATTTTCCCAGGGTCACTAAGATAACGTCTGAGATCAAATTTGAACTCAGGTCCTCCTGACTTCAGGGCCAGTTACTCTATCCACAGCCATCAATCTGCCCCTTTTGTCTCAATTACTTAGCCTTTAGTCATTGGATGAGGATGACCTCAGACAAGTGAGAACATAGAAAATTTGTTAATTTAGAAAAGCCAAGGTTGACCCCAAAATCCTAGGCCATCTCCAGTTGTCTTGACCTTTGTTTTTCCATGAAACTCTGATGTCTCTGGAAGAGATATCAAGGCTACTGTGTAGCTCTGCCTCACTCAAATCCAATTACAAGCAAGTCGAAATTTCATCCTTGTGATGTCATTGACCCTCTTTGAGAAAGAGGGACAAATAAAACACAATTTCATCACCTGTAAAATGACAAGGTTGGATTAGAGAACCTAAAAAGTACTTTTTATCATTAAATTTTATGATCTTATAAATCAAAGGATTCCCAGTTCAAAGTTCAATACTCAAGATACTGTTTAAGAGTTCTGTGTTTTGCAGAAAACATAATGGTTAATTTTTTGGAATAATACTATTTGAATAAGGCATCCATTCCTCCCAACATTGTATCACAGTCTTTTCATCTTATAGCTAGCTGGGTTTGGTTTCCCCATATTACTTTATCAAACCTAGGTTTGATTCTATTTCCATTAAGAGCCAATCACCTGATCAGATGTGCACTTCTTAATTAGCAAGTATAGTGCCTGTATATTGGCAAATTATTTACCTTTTATTACAATTAGCTCTCCAACTTTGGTTAGACACAGAACTTCATCTGGATCCTTGAAAACTGATCCAGGTTCTGATGGAAGTTGGAGAGGCAATGATCAATGGACTTTGAAGAGTTAAGCAGTTTCTGCTGGGGGAGAAGTGATGTCACCCCTAAACTTGGCCTATTTCTGGACCTGAGCTGTGAAAACACATGACCTATATTTATACATAAACGTTGCCAAGTAAAACTGATAAAATATAATTGTTCATAGAGGCCCCAGATGAGTGCTATTCTGATAAGGAGTTAAACTGTCGTATATTGGTTAGTATTTGTAGAACTCATAGCACCTACCGCTTTCATGATTTCCTTGGCCTGGGGTGCATTTCCTATCCTGCTCAAATAAAGAGTCGGCATCAGTGAGTACCCCAGCAGAACAATGAGCTGTTTTAATGGCCTTATGGAACTTATCTTGAGTCAATAGAAAAGTTTTGTCGTTACTAAGGATATTGTCAAGGACAGCTGAAACAAGGGCGGCATTCAAGAAAATAGTCATTTGCTTTTTAATGACCTAATAAGCATCACAGCTTCATGTTTTGGGTTCCCTCAAAGCCATTTGCTTCTCTGCAGGGCTCATTTTCCATAATTGTGTGTGTACGGAGGGGGAGCACCAAGTCGGATAGAAAATGGGAAATGATATCACACCTAATTTACTTTAGATAGCGATAATACGGAAAGTACTTCCTCATCTGTTTGCCATGAAAATGGAGAGTCTCAGTACAAACCAATGGAACCCTATAGATTGCATGAGAGCTTCCAAATACCTTAAGTTAATGCTTTGCAGCCTTTGAGGACATCACTCTGAAGCTAAGCACTGAAATAGAATTAGAGACCTAGAAAGGAGCTCTAATGACTGTTGAATCTGACCTCTTCATTTACAGATGAGGAAGCCATGCTCCGGGAGGAAATCGTTCTCTCAAAATCTCAATGGCAATAGTGTCAGAGACAAAAGGTGAAGATCCCTGGATATCCCAACGACCCTTCGAGGGTCCTCTCACACCTTATTCCTCCCTGCGTACTCTGGGCCATTGGCCTCCTTGCTGTTCCACAGCACTAGACCCTCCATCTGCCTGTCCTGGCCTTTTTCACTGGATGTCTCCCATGCCTGAAATTTTCTTCTTTCTTATCTCCCAACTTCCTTCAAGTCCCACTAAAATTTGCTTTCTTCAGAAAGTCTTTTCCAGGTCCCCTCATGTTAGCGTCTTCTCTCTGTAATTATTGTCAATTTAGAATAAGCAATGAAGAACAAGAGTACCTCTCAATTCATCACGTATATGTGTATATACACACACATGTTTGTATATGCATCTCTGTATATACACATATGTACACACATGTGTACATATACACATCTAATACATGCATATGTACTACACATATACATATATACCACATGTATACATATGCACATACATATGCTTTGTATGGAGTTGTTGGATTTTCTTTTCCCCCAGCAGACTGTGAGCTCTTTGAGAACAGGGACTGTTACTCATCTTTCTTTGTATGCTCAGGGCCTAGCACAATGCCTTAGCCAAAAGTAGTGTTATTATTGGCATTCAATAAATACTTATTGAACAACTACGTCATACCAGAAGGGAGAAATGAAAAATTAGAGCAGAGATTCTTGGCAGTTTTGTGCCACAAACCCTTCTGACAGTCTGGTGAAACCTACAGACCCTTTCTCAGAGTAATGTTTTTAAAGGCCTAAAATAAAAAACATAGGATTATAAAAGAAACCAATTATAATGCTGTCTGTTTATCTATCATCTATATTCCTTCCTTCCTTCCTTCCTTCCTTCCTTCCTTCCTTCCTTCCTTCCTTCCTTCCTTCCTCCCTTCCTTCCTTCCTTCCCTTTCCCTTCCTTCCTTCCTTCCTTCCTTCCTTCCTTCCTTCCTTCCTTCCTTCCTTCCTTCCTTCCTTCCTTCCTTCCTTCCTTCCTTCCACCTATATCTCTCTACTATAGGAATATTGGGTAAAATATTTTTGTTTTGTTTGTATTTGAGTAGAATTTTAACACTGGTCATATAGAATCATAGCTCTGGAACTTCAGTCACTAGTTAGCCTCTGCTTGAAGATATTCAGTGAGTGGGAATCCAGTCCTCCCTGAGACAGTCCATTCTCCTTTTGGTTAGTTCTAATTATTGAAAGGTTTTATTTTCTTCACATCAGGCTGGATTATGGCTTCCTGTGGCTTCCACCCATTGCTCCAGGTTTTGATCTCTATGACCGAGCATGTTGGAATAGCACTTCAGATTCTTAGAACTTTACACATAATAGATCTTCAAGTTCTTGGAACCTTCCATGTGATAACCCTTCAGGTTCTTGGGAATAGCAATTATGTTCCCAACCTGGTCTTCTCTATGTTAATCATCTTAGATTGATAATATTTATTAACACCAAAATGTAACAGGAATTTAATAAATACTTGTTTGATGAATATAGTTAAGTTACAAATATATGTACTGCTGTAACAGCTTACTTTATAAAGCAATTGATTTTTTTTTAATTTTTGTGTTTTTAGGTTTTTTTTTTTTTTAAGGGAGAACATGGGTGTTTTTTTCAGGCTTAAAAAGGGTGAGAAAAATTTCTGTGGATTCCCTTCTTAAAGAATCACAGAGTCCCGAAGTTGGGAAGCAAACTCAGAGGCCATCTAGTCTAGCCCATGTTGGATCAAGAACTCTACACAGCATGACCTCCAATGGGAGTGAATGCATCATCTCCTAGGACAACCTCTTGTACTTGTGAAGAACTTTGGTTGTTGGAAAGTTTTTCTTTATATCAAGCCTACATCAGTCTCTACAGTTCCTAGCCTTTGCTCCAAGATTCACCTTCTGAGACTAAGCAGATTGTGGCACCCTTCCTTTTCCCATGGGACTATCCTTCACATTCTTTAAGACAGTGATGAAGACCCTTTTCCTTTCTAGAGTAAATAGCCCAGGTTTCTTCATCTGAATCTCTTATGGAATGATTTTGTCCTCTATTATGTCAGTAAACTTTCCCATTTTTTCTATCTTATCTGTCATTTTAATAATTCCAAGTCTAATGAATGTAACCCCAGTCCCAAAGCCCATTAGTATAAAAACTCTCTCCTCATTCATGGAGATGAATTCCCTGCACCTGTGTAAGGGGTGAGGTAGAGTTGACAAGAGTGGGAGAGGGGAGAATTTTTCAGTTCTCATTGAGTTTTTGAGATCTTTACAAGAAAACTGTCTGTAAAAGCAGAACTTGGATTTGGTGGCCGGCTCCACTCCAACAGCTTGATGCCTTGGGGTGCCAATAAACTTCTTTTTGTCTTATTTCCTGAGTTTGCCTTTAATTGACCAGGATTGTTCTTTTAACACTAACTTTTTGAGCCGTGATCCTTAATCTGAACTCTAACAATTCTCTCTTTCTTGATAGGTAGGTAGGTAGATAGATAAATATATTTCAATATAACTGATTTCCTTTAAAGCCCTCCGCACTTTATTTTATACATTTCAAAACACCATACCCAGAAGGGGTCCTTAAACTTTACCAGACTGTCAAAGGAGTATAGGACACATGAAAAGTGTTAACAACCCTTGGCTTAGACTCAGTTTTCCCATACTGGAATGGACAGTGTCTGCCTCTTGAAGTTGTTAATTCCCTGTCACTGGTGGTGTTCACATAGATGCTGGCTGGCCAATTCTTTTTGGCAGTTTTTGAGAGGAAAGATTGGAGAAATGAATGACTAATAGCACAGAGAACAGTAGACTATGAAAATAGCCCAAGTCAAAAAGAATGAGGGCCTGAACTTGAAGAGTGAAATGATGAAAAATGCAGCCATTTCTGTTAACACTAAATAGTTCTCCAACTGTCTGTTTCTTTCCATATTTCCCTAGAAATGATTGCATATATTAGAAAATTTCAAAGTGTACATAGGTTAACATTAGAAAATTTCAAAGTGTACATAGGTTAACTCCAAGATTTTGAATCTTGTTAGAAGATATTTTATCTATGTTGTTATTTTAAGTGTTAACATTTTTCTTATTTGTTGGTGATATATTATCAGAAAGGTGACTAAGACTTGTGAGATACCCTGTATGCTTTTGGAACTCTATGACTTGAACTCTTTAAAGCACACTGGATACACTCTCACTATCTCCCTATTTACCTTATGAATCAGTTTCCTGTTTTTCATTTTTGTTCTGTCTTTTTTCAGTCCAGAGATCCTTCTTGGGAGAGAAAACAGAAGCAAATTCAGATCTACCTTCTCTCTATATCATTGGTTATTATCAGCCTTCTCACCGCAAGTAATACTCACATCCATTCTTTGATCATTCACTTTTTGCCACTAATATATACGTACACATACATGAGCACACATACACATTCATGCACACACACAGCTACACACACACACGCACGCAATTAATCACACACATCCCCTTTTTTTGGCCTTAGCTTTGCTTGCCAGCTTCATGACATTTTGAAATTTAACACTCTTAACACTCTTGCAATTGTTTTTGGTGGTACTGAGTCATTTCAGTGGTGTCCAACTCTTTTGATCCCATTTGGTAGTTCTGGTTTTCCACTTCCTTTTCCAGCTGATTTTACAGATGAGAAACTGAGGCAAACAAGGTTAAGTGACTTGCCCAAGGTAACACAGCTAGTCAGTATCTGAGGCTAGATTTTTAACTTAGGTCTTCCTGACTCTAGGCTCAGTGCTTCATCCAGTATGCCACTGGATATATTTCCTTAAATTCTGTTATCAACTTTTCCACCTCTGCCTCTGCCTCATCTGTAAAATGAGCTGGAGAAGGAAATAGCAAGCCTCTCCAGTATCTTTGCCAAGAAAATCCCAAAAGGGGTCACGAAGAGTCAATCATGACTGATACAATTGAATGACATCAACAATTTTCCTTTTCTCAGATACAGGATAAAGCTGAAAGGGAACTGAGATGATTGGAGTTGAGATTTAAGGTGGTGGTTATGAGGTGAAGGAAGTAGAGTTGAAATTACAAGCAAAGAAGATACAACATTTATAATGCCCTTACCCCCCTTTCCCGCCCCTACACAGTGTAAGCTCTTTGCTGGTAGGAAGTGTTTCCTTTCTGTCTTTGTAATTCTAGCACCTACATCAGTAATAGTACATACTAAATGCTTCCTGTTTGGTTTAGTGACTCACTTATTCAGAGTATTTTCATTCTGTTGGTTCATAGATGAAATAAGACTATTGATCAGATATTATTTATTTTTAAAAAATACATTTTAATTGATTTCTTTTGTTTTCAAGACATCCCTCCCAGAGAGGTATCATTAAAGACAAAACAAAAAGCAAAAAAAAAACCAAAAACCCCAAAAAACCAACCCAGCAGAACTTATCAATATATTGAAAAAAGAAGCTCCCAGCTCTACAAAGGGTTGGGGTGGAGGTGTCTTTACATTTCTTATTTAGAGTCATACTTATTCTCTGTATGCATGCATTTTGAAAATTTTTGGTATATTTCCCATATACTACATATATTGTTTTCTCAGCTCTGTTTACGTTGTTCTTTATCAGGTCATGTAGATCTTTCCATGCAACTTGTCTGTATTCATCACATTTATTGCACCTTATATCATAGCATTATTCCATCATATTCATGTGCCACAATTTATTTAGCCATTCCCCAATTAATGGATACCTACTTTATTTCCAGTTCTTTGGGAATGGGAACAAACATTTATTATATCTATCCTATGTGATAGGCACTGGGCTAAACCTCTAGAAATAGTATCTCCAACAAAGCGCCGATCTATATATTTGTTACAAATGGCCACTTTCTTCTTAGCAACGGCTTCCTTGGAGTAAAAAGCTAACAGTGGAATCCTGAGTCACTTTAATGGCATAATTACAAATTTCCAAAATGATTGTGCTGATTCGCAATTCCACCACCAATTCATTATTGTAGTCTTCTTTCCACAATATCTCCGACATTGACCATTCCTGTTTTTTGTCCCCTTTGCAGATTTGCAGGGTATGATCTGAACTACAGGGTTGTTTTGATTTGCATCTTTTTATATTATTAGTGACTTAGAACATTCTTTCATATGGTTATTAATAGTTTGTAAATCTTTTGAGAATTGTCTACTCATATCCTTTGACTTCTAGATCAGTGCTTGTTAACATCTTGGTATCTGATTGTGGACCTCAGGCTTTAGATAAAGGTCCCTGAAACAGGAATTTGAGCAGCAAGGGGTGTGGGTTAGATGAGTGATAGGCTGCGGTGACAGAATTTGACAAAGAGAGGATGTGTGACAGTAAGAAGACGGATAAAGAAAGAAGGCAACAGGTAGAATTTCAGCATGTAAAGAGAAGGTGAAAAATGGGAGCTGAGGCAACCTGAAGATAAAGGATGGATAAGGAAGGAAGGCTTTCAGATGAAATCACAGGCAGATTTTGGGAGGCAAAAATAAAATGAGATGGGAGGAAGAAAAGGTGCTCCTAAGGAACATAAACTATTTGGCTCCTACAGGGTATGAGGGTTTCTGTTAGTATTGGCCAAAATCAGACAATAGGATGTCAGTTTTTGATAAAACCACAGTATGCTTTCAATTTATCTTTCTCAATAAGCAATCAACATGGTTGATTTCATCAACCTACTCGAGTCTCACAACAACTTTTCAGGGAGGTATTCAGGGAGGTTGAATTTACACAGTAGAAAGCTGTAACTTAGATAATTGAAGTGACTCTCCCCAAAGCACACACAGAAAAAAAATAGCTTGTGCGTATGTTTCCTGAAATTTGGTGCTTTGTTTTTCCCACTATTTTCCATCATCTCCCTGGTACCTGTCTCTGATACATATTTCAGCCTACTTAGTTTCTTTCTGCTTTTATTAGGATAAAATAAATAATTTCATCAGGAAAATACCTATGGAAAAAGAGGTAAATGGAGAAAATGGAGGAGAAGAAAGAGGAAGAAATAAAGAAAGAGAAGGGGGAGAAGAAAAAGACTGGGGGGTGAGGGGGAGAGACTCATTTTAGTTTTTCCTTCTTTGTTACAATCAAAAGCTTCACTTAATCATTCTGGGTTAGAAATGTCAACTGTTTCCCCTTAAACTAAAAGATCTGTTACTGTTTCAGGTGACTAATAATTTTAGCCACTTCTTAACAAAGACTCAATACCCAATATCTCACACTCTTCTTAAAAAAAAAGATCTAAAGAAAGTAATATCATTTCCTACTTACTGACCCACCATAAAAATGGCATATGTGGTATTTTAATTCAGTTCAACATATATTTAAATGCATCTGCTATGTGCGGGACACCTAGACACAAAAACAAAATGAAAAACGGTTCCTACTTTTAAGGACCTTACATTGAGTGAAGTTTATATGGTCAGAAAAACAACAGCTAATCATTCAAGAGTGACATTACCAATTAGACCATTTAAAATCACATAAAGTTTCCATAGATTCCCTCTTTCTCTTTGTATTTAGAGCTGGAACTTAGATGTCATTCTAGTTCCAGCCTTTTTGCTTTTTGTAGATATAGAAACTGAGACACAGAGAGGTTAAATGATTTTCCCATGATTATAAAGCTGGTTCTCTTTCTACTATATGTTGCTGTAATAAGACTGTTGAATTATCCTTACCCTTATTGCCACCTGGGATCCCCGCTTCCTTTAAGATGGAGGAAGTAAATTAGTATTATTTCCTTTTTGGTCCTATATGAACTGAAGAGGAAAGTTGAGAAAACAGAAACATGGCATTTGGGAGGGTGGGCTTGGAAGAACATTAAAAATAAGAAAGGTTGGTTTTGTATTTTTTAGATAAGGTGAAATTACATGTTGCTTTTCTGAAAACAAACTCAGATAGGAAGAAAAAAATCCTATAATCTTGAGGTTCAGGAAATCATGCCATGTATTTATTCAGAGATGGAGATGAAGCAGCATGGCACAATAGATAAAGTCTTGAACTTAGACTCAGGAAGAACTGAACTCGAATCTGGACTCAGATGCTTCCTAGCTTTGTGACATGGACAAGTCAAATTAACTTCTGTCTGCCTCAGTTTCTCCTACTGCAAAATAGGTCAATAATAGGACACCTTATAATGTTGTTATGATTATCAAATAAACAAAATCTTAAAGCACTATACAAACATTTACTGTTAAATTAGGGGACAAAAACTATTTACTATTAATAAGGGGACAAAAACCTTCCTATCACCATTGTTAATATAGAAATACTCCCTTTCATCAAGCCTAGGATAGTTATTTTGGTGACTCAGTCCACAGTAAATGAAGATTCTGACATTAATTCATTCATTCTATGAAATATTTGTTTTGTACCTACTACAAAGAAACATTGATGAATTGTATCCTTGTCCCTGCCATCCAAACAATTTTTAAACTAGGAGGATAAGGTCAGGGCAACAGCAACCTTAACAGAAATTAAAACGTTGATAAATGCTATAAAGAAGGTTTTATGGCAGTTCAGAGGAGGGAGGTAACACATCTGTTTGGAGGACAAAGAGGAAATCTTCATGGGAGATGGTGTCATCTGAACTGTGCTGGGAAAGGAGGGTATTATTTTGGCAGGTAGAGATAGGGGTGGTAAGGAGGAGGGTATTCCAAATATAGAGAGAAGAGCAGGAATGAAACTGCACAATAGAAAGACTGTCATGTGTATTTGGAGAACAGCCATTAGCCTGCTTTGGCTCAAATGTTGGGTATGCATGGAGGACAAGTAGCAGATAAGGCTGGAAGGAGAGGTTGATTTCTGATGAAAGGAGGAGGAGTTTGAATATTAGACTATGAAAAATTCAGCATTTATCTAACAAAATGGAGCCATTGAAGGGTTTTGAGAAAGGGAATGACAGAGCTATCACTGTGCATTAGGGGAGCATAAGATAGGGGAGGCCTGATGGACAATTGTCACGGATGTCATAGAAGGGATTTCTTTTCACAAACAAGGGAGATTGGGCAGCCTTTGTGATCTCTTCCCACTCTGAGATCTCTCTATTGTGTGTAGATTCCAGATTAGCTTGAAAACTGTGTAGAGGATGGGTTGGAAAGGTCTGGTTTTGGAAATAAAGAGGACAATCTATGAGGTGACAGAGGCATTACAAAGCATAGACCTCACTATGACAGATAGGATATGAGAAATACATTGAGGTAGACATGATTTTAGACTGGATATGGTGCATGAGTGAGAGGTGGCAACCAAAGATGACTTCAGCAGTTTTGGGCCCGGTGGATTAAGAGGATGATTGAGATCATTAAAAGAAATGGAGAATTCTGGCAGAACACCTATTCGCCTTCTCCCCATGATAGAAAGAATCAAAAGAGCCAAAAGAGTTTTCTCCTTTTGATTTATATCTAGTACTCTCCATGGTACCAAATTCCACTCTTTCAAATCTTGGTGATGCTGAGTAAAACTTCATTTATGTGACTTTTTTAGAGAGTCAGCAGCAGTGCCATAGATTGAGTAGTAGGTCTCTAATCAGGAGGACTAGGTTCAAGGTCTAGTACTCTGTCCACTATATGACCTCACTACCCCTATCTCTCCAATTCACCAGTTTTGTGGCCCTGGCGGAGCAAATCACTTAACTGTGTCAAGTAATCCCGTAGAATTTCTAAGTCCCAGAGTCCCAGATGATGTTACTTTGCTAGTTTTTACTTTTGCTTTTTAATTTCAGCCCTTTCTGCCAAGTCTGCACCTTGTAGCTGCTGTTGGTGTCCATTTCCATCCCTCTCCCAATACCTTGTTTCTGCTCTCCAGATAGCCAAGCTTGTTTAGATTGCATAACAGACTTGGACTGAGGGCCTGAATGTCTTTCCTCCAGAATAAAGCCTCTTTGAAAGTTAGCTGAACTACTTAAAGGACTTTTTTGATTGTTTCAGATTCCTGGCTATCTTTACATGGTTGAGATTTCCAAGAAACCTTGTTTGTGTGTGTGTGTGTGTGTGTGCGTATGTGCATGTGTGTGTTCGTCTTTCGTTGCCGAAGAAGACCATGACATCAGAGAAATGATGACATGACTTGCACTTGACTTTGTTTTGAGTGAGGGAGGGCTGTGCAGATCACCAGCCTCACTTCTCCTCCAGAGCCATCTGAATCCAGTGACCACATATTCATCAGGATGACTGGAGATGACCCAGGATGAGGCAATTGGGGTTAAGTGACTTGCCCAAGGTCACATAGCCAGTGAGTGTCAAGTGTCTGATGTGAGATTTGAACTCAGGTCCTCCTGCCTCCTGCACTGGTGCTCTATCCACTGCACCACCTAGCTGCCCCTTCCAAGAAGTCTAATAGTCTGATAAGTGGGTGCCTGATTGTACTGCTGTTTAAAGACTTTATGTATGTATGTATCTATATGTGTATATACATCCTTATATGTACAATGTATATATATATATATATACATAAATGTCCACACACATATATAGATATATGCATAATGTACAATACATATGTACACATGTGTGCATATCATACAATGTGTGTATGTGTGGGTGTATGTACACATTAACACCCTCTCCCATAATCTTTGGCACTCCTACCTCAAGAAATTCCAATGGTTATTTATCTCACCCTGACATTTCAGGCCTCATGTTTCTCAAATGGTCTCACTTCATCTTGGATTAGATCTTTTTGTCTCCCAGTCTATGGCACCTAATGGGGAATAGTGGAAAAAGTACTGGATTTATAGTTTCTATTCTGGCTTCTAATACAAGCTCCTTTGTTTACTAACTGGATGACTGTACAATTCCCCAGTTTTCCCTAGGTTTTAGTTTCTCCTTTTATAAAATGAGATGGGAGAGGTCTAGAAAATCTCTTTGGAGTCTAGATTCTATGATACTAAAAGTGGCTGAGGATGGAATAACCTCCACAAATCCAATCTTCACCATCCTTCCTTGGCGAGGGTAATTTATCTCCTTAAACTACCGGCAAGTACCTCTGGGGAAGCCTGAAAATTAAATATAACCCAATTGAAGTCTTCATATAAGGAGTTCTTGGGGATAGTGAGGTCATATAGTGGACAGAGTACTAGACCTGGAGTCAGGAATACGAGTCTTCTTGGGTTCAAATCTACACTCAGACCCTTACTAGATGTATGACCCCAGGCAAATCACTTTACCCTGTTCACCTCAGTTTCCTCACCTATAAAATGGGCTGGAGAAGGAAATTGTAAACTATTCCAGTATCTTTGCCAAGAAAATCCCAAAGAGTCAGAAATGACTGAAAAACAACTGAACAATGAAGCATTGTAAGACTTACAAAGTGCTTTATGCATTTTTTTCTCACTTGACCCTCACAACAACCCCGTGATGTGGGTGATGTTATTATCCCCATTTTATAGATAAAGAAGTACATAATTTGAGCAGCTAATACCTGGAGTTGAGGGTGATGGTAGAACGGGAAGAGAAGTGAGGGTTTCTTGTAGAAAACAGACCTTGAGTTGAGCCTTGAAGGAAACTAGAGTTGCTGCGAGGAATTTTTGAGAAGAGGGAATGTCTTCCAGGCATGGGGGACAGATAGTGTGTGCAAAGGGGATAGAATATAGAATATAATGGTGGTGAGAATTGGAGGAAGGGGACTGGAGTACATCTAACAGGACAGTTTGACTGGAATGGAAAACACATGAAAGAGAATAATGTAAAATAAGCCTGAAAAGGTGGACAGGAACCAGCCAATGGAAAACTTTAAATGCCTGGCTGAGAAATTTCTATTTTAGAGGCAGCTAGGTGGTGAAATAGATGGAGTATAGGGCCTGAAATCAGGAAGACTTGAATTCAAATCTGGTTTCGGATACTGCTAGCTGTGTGATACTGGTTAAGTCACTTTACTTTTACTCTGACTCAGTTTCCTCAGCTGTAAAATGGAGGTAATAAGCACCTACCTCCTTGGGTTGCTGTGAGAATCAAATGAGATAATATTTGTCAAGTGCCTGGCATATGGTAAATATTAATAAATGCTTGTTTCCTTCCTTCCTTCCTTTCTTTATCCTAAGGGCAATAAGGAGGGCCTGGTGCTGAAATGCCTCAAGCTTGATATTACTGTGGCTATTTTACTGCCTTGAATTCTTTCCTCCTGAGGTCTGGATAAACTTGGGCAGAGCTAATATCATCAGAAGCAGCTCCCCTGGATGAGCACCTGTCAAGACTTGGAAGCTGTCACACAAAGAGCATAGAACCCAAGATCTCAAAGTGTGGTACAAGGAATGCTGGTGAGCCCTGAAACTCTTTTAGGGGGTCCAAAAAGTCCAAGCTATTTTCTTATAGTAATACCAGAGCATTTAAATTTCTAATGCAGAAATGTTGTTGGATATAGTCCACATAAACAAATGGTCTTAGTGGGAGTTGCGGGGAGGGGTTCCTCAGTAATTTTTAAGAGGATAAAAAGGGTCTGAGACCAACAGGTTTCAAAAACAGTCATGAGCATTGCCTTATTATCAACGCCACCACCTCCCACCACCCTTGGCAACTGTTTGGCCTATATTGGGAAATGACACAAAACCTTAGTGCTGTTCCTATCCAGATAATCTGAATGCCAAAGACAATAACTTTCTCAATAAGACAACGGGAGATCTGGGGAGGTAAAAATAAAGCTTTACCTATTTTAACTCTAAGATCACTCTTCCTGTGAGTCCTTTTCTCTTATCACCATTCTATTTCTTGAACTAGTCATTAACTGAGGACAGTGATTTCCCTGTTTTGATGCTGAGAATTCTTCCTTTTCTCACTGTCATCAAACAGCTAATGGAAAGGATCAGTTTTAATCATTTAATCTTGCTTCTGTAAACACAAGTCAGTTCTTGCTACAAGCTTCATTTCTAATTACTTAATTTGCACTAATTCTCCATGCTATTAATTAACATTGCCTAAAAATAACAGTGTCTAGAAAACAAACTTGTCTGCAACACTTTTTATCATTTGATTTTTTTTGAAAAAGAGGAAAGTCTTCAGCATTTCCAGCTGTTTCACATTTCCCCCTTTTATTTGCTTGGCATTTTGTGCTAAACTTATACATGTTTAATGTATGAGAACTTTAAAGAAGATTCTGTAAAGTAATTATTTATAGTCAAGATTTTTTTTGCCTTTGCGCTATTTGTGATATCTCTTTTCCTTAGGCATTTGAAATATTCCCCCTCTTGGTTAACATTAATCTTTTTTAATAAGAGGTGTTTTTGTCCCTTTTGATTCATGAAATACATGGCAGGTAAGCTAAGGCACACCATAGATAGGTCAGAGAAGACCTTGACCTTTTACCCCTACTACAGTCAGCTCAATGGAAGCCACATGTGTGTGAGAGGCTCAGGTCTAGGTTCCCCTGGAGAGGAAGGATGGCAAACACACTTGCTAATTATAAGTAATTGCAAATGTGTGTGCCCATATGCAGCTGAACATAGCCCCTCCAGATGATGAGGACGTAACTGAGGGAGACAGCTGGCTCATTATATAGCCCATCAGCTTTAGCCTGTGGAATCATGAATGAATGGAGCCAAACGTTCGCCAGCATTTTGATGAGTGTTCCAGGAATAGATTCTTCATTCAGTTGTAAGACATGGTGTTCTCTCCTTTTCCAGATGGAACCCTTTCCAGATTTGCCCAGAAGGTTCACATGGTGACTAATGAAGGATGGAACGGAAAATCAGTCCCTTGAGACAAGGGGACTTTATTCAAAAGAGAACTCCCTTCATTTTTAATGTTCCATTCCTGCTTTCTTCAGCTGCCTTTTTTCAAATCTACTTTTAGTGGGTACAGAAAACATTCTATTTGTCTGAAAAACAAAAATAAGAAAAGCTTAAATGACTGGATTTTTTTCACATTCTGCACATTTTTTTAAAGAGGCAAATGGTACATAATTAGATTAGTGTCGGGAAGAATTGGAGAAGACAAACTCCAGAGATGCTGCAAGCTAGCAGAGATCTGCTCTGATGTCCCAAGCTACTGATCAATAATCTTGTACAGGAACTGAGCTTCATAATGAAGAACCTGAGATGTCAATGGATCTTGAAATGCCCTCTGAGTCATCAAAATAGATTCGATTATAGGAGGCTGCATGATATATGGAGAATATTCTGAATCAAAGTCAGAGGACATGGGTTTGAATCCAGAGTCTAGCATTTATTGCCTGGGGCTTCTTTGGGGCAGTGGGAGACTGCCTCTTGGGCCTCATTTACTCATCTGTAAAATGTGGGAACTGGACTAAATTGTCTCTGAGATTCATTCGATTCTAATCCTATAATTAGCCCATTAATTAACAGATATTTATTAGGCACCTACTACAAGACAGGCAGTGTACTAAGTGCTGAGATACCAAGACATGGGACACAATAGGTATATATCATAGGATTACTGATTTAGAGCTGGAAGAGGCCTTAGAAATCATCTATTCCAACCACCTCATTTTACAGATAAGTAAACTGAGTCTCTGAGAGATTCAATGTAACACAGGTAATGTCAGAGTCAGGATTTGAACCAAGGTCCTAGGACTCCAATGTATAGTACTAACAATTAAATATAAGATTCCCTAAGTAATGTCACCAGACTGGGAATCAGTTTCCTCATCTGCTAAATGCAGAATTTGGGTTAGTTCATCTCTAAGCTTCTCCTCAGGCCTCCATGTTCACTTCAGATTTAGATAGCTGTATTTGCTATATGCTAATTCTTTGAGGATGGGTGATTCATGGATAGCATACATGGTGACCTGAACACTGCATTCTATAACCATTACATTTAAAAAGGCATTTTTTTTTTATTATACAGAGTGTCCCAAGAGTCTTAGTGCAGGTTTAAACTTGCACTAAGACTTTTGGGACACCCAGTATAGCACTTGTAGACATCCACATCTCCCAGGCTCTGACTGCTCAGGGATGTCAAGTCCCTCAGTGTATTTTAGATTGATTTTGGGTTCCCTCTTTAGGAAGTTTAATTTGCTGCTGACACATGCATTTCATAAACATTACCCTGAAGAAATTTCATGTTTTAATTCAATGGGAGTAGAGAGGGGTGGGTGGGAAGGGGTTCAACTAATGAGAGACAGAAGATAGGGCTAGACACAACCCTTCTGGGCATGGGAACAAATACAGTGTAGGGTGTGACCCTCTTATTTTCTTGTAACAATTGCATCTCCCTCCTCATAATCCCTCTCTCTTCTCCATGCCTCTCACCCCTAAAAAAACCCATATAACTCAGTATAAAAGATGATGAATTACCTCTGTTCAGAGTATTCATGCAACAGGAGGTATAGTTGGGGAAAGGAGGGTGGGACTAACCTCAAAGAGTTCCATTTGTGTCCATGATTGAGTTGATATGTCCCCAGAGTTGAGGTAATAAACAGAACTTCAGAAGGAAAAGAATTATATTAATAGGAGGCAAGAGAGTTAATATGGAAAATATTGTTCCACTATGACATAAAGTGAATATATGCCAGAAAAGAAACTGAATTTTCATCACCTTGTCTTTTAAAGGGAAATAATTAGATAGAAATAGGAATGGTCTTGAAAAGACTTTCAATTATACCTTGTATTTTGTACTATATTTTACAGTTTCCAGAATTTGTAGATATTCCAGAATGCCTCTTGTCCAAACTATGACCTACAGTTGAATGGGTAGCCCATTGAGTTAGTATATATAGGCAATCAGGTGGTTTATTAGAATGCTGAACCTGGAGTTAGGAGTTCAAATTCTGCCTCAAATACTTATTAGCTGGGCAAGTTATTTCAAAACTGTATAAGCCTCAGTTTCTTCATCTGTAAAATGGGAACAATAATGACAATACCTATTTCATGGTGTACTTGTAAGGAATGATATATACATAACATATGTATATATATATAAATTTTAGAATCTGAAGGTGAAAATAAATACAAGGTTATTGTTATTCTCTGTGTATATATTTTCCTCATGCATTATCTTGAGAAGAAAGGTGGTAAAGTAGATAGCAGTTTGGACTCATAGTTAAGAAGACCTGGATTTAGATCCTACTTATGACATTTATTAGCTGTGAGATCCCTTGGCAGCTCATTTCAACTCTCTGAGCCTC
Organism: Bettongia penicillata ogilbyi; assembly: GCA_023548195.1. NCBI lineage: Eukaryota > Metazoa > Chordata > Mammalia > Diprotodontia > Potoroidae > Bettongia > Bettongia penicillata. The sequence goes on from JAJHZJ010000100.1 coordinate 7,407,773, forward strand.
AGTTTTCTCTTCTGTAAAATGGAGATAATCATAGCTGTAGTACCTACTTACAAGAATCAAATGAAATAATGGGTTTAAAGCTCTTTGCAAATACAAAGTTGTTAGCTAGATAAATATCAGAGATTATTTTTATTGATCCTAACAAAATCCCTGTTCAGCAGATAAAGGGAGGCACCTTCACCTTAAAATAAAGAAACTGAAGCTCTGAGAGCACCAATAATTTGCTTAAGGTCACACAGCAAGTAAGTGAAGGAGACTGGACTCAAATACAGGTTTTCTGAATCCGACTCTAAATATTTTAATAAAAACACATAACTTCAGCTAAAATTTGGGAAGGAATTTAATCTATCTTCCTCTACACTATGTTATTTCTCAATTAAAAGTGACAATGTTAGGAAAAGTAGATAAGGAAAAAGAAAAACCTCAATATTTCTTTTCTTTGTATGAGAAATAGAAAATATAACAAAGATGATGAAGTACAGTAAAATCTTCACTAACCACAATGCTTGGTGTTTGGTCATTTCAGTTGTGTCCAACTCTTTGTTACCCCATTTTGGGATTTTCTTGGCAAAGATATGAGAGCAGTTTGCCATTTCCTTCACATTTTACAGATGAGGAACTGAGGCAAGCAAAGTTAAGTGACTTACCCAAGTTCACGCAACTGCTAAGTGTCTGAGGCCAGATTTGAACTCACAAAGATGAGTTTCCTTTGTTCCAAGTCCAATATTCTATCCACTGAGCTAGGGAATAGTGATTGGGGATAAGCAAATTTATGGTAAACTGAACTAAAAAAACAAAACCCAAAACTACCCCAAATGAATAAATGCTCTAATTGCCTAAATAAGTACATCCTATTGAAAAGAGAGTCATATTCATCACCAGTTCTGGATGATTGAAGATTTTTAAGTGCTTGAGGTGTTTTAAAAGGAATTTCTATTTTTTCCAGATCTGTAAGTGGGGATGGTATAGGAGGCTGGGCTGTATGTGTACTGATCCCAAGACATTCTCTGAGAGATTTGCTTTGTTTTAGACATTCTTGATATGATTCTTTTCTCTCTGTATAAGTTTTGCATTTTCCCTTAAAAACTATGCAAAGCAAAAAGTCTTGGTTGATTGAATGCTTCCACTTACTGATTTCTAGGTAATTGAGGTTTGGCCATAAATGAAGTAAATCAAAACTTGACAGTTTCAATTGTTTTTTCTATTGGTTCTCACAGAATCATTATAGTCTTATTTAACCAAAAATGGGGATATTCAATAGACATCTGTTAGATGTATGTTGAGTGATTAAGTATCTAGTATGTATAAAACTTAATTCTTCATACTGTTGTGGAAGTGATATACATTCTGGAAGATTATGAATGCAAACCAGAAGCTCTTGTAGGTTCTGTGATACTGAAAAGTCTTTGAGTTGAATCCCGATAACCTACTATTCTTCTTGTTTGTACACAAAAAATATTCATCACCCTTATACTGACTGTTACTACTCAGTCCTTTTCTTTGTGGCCACCAGGTTCTGAGATAATGTAGAGGAAATCTGTATTTATCTAAATATTTTGATAAAAACATAACTTGAGCTAAAATTTGGGGAGAAATTTAATCTCTTTTCCGTTGCATGCTTAACTCTAGTCCAACCTAACACTGATGTTTCCATATGTAGTAAACCACATCCTATTCACCAATCAATCAAAAAAAGGTATTTATTAAGGACATTAAATTTCACACTGGAGAGAGAAAAACAAAAATGAAAACAGATGAGGAATGCCCCAACTGGAAAACAACTTATGCTATCAAGGAACTTATCACCATGATACTTTTAGGCATCATTCCTCCCTCATTCTTCCCTTCAGTGATTTTCTGATTATCTTTCAACAGTTTTCAAATAATGGTCTGGGGACTCATTGAGATCCCCAATATTCTTCCAGGGCATCTACAAAACTATTTCATAATAATGCTAAGATGTTTTGATTTCTAACATAGTAAATACCAATAGATAGAATGATAAATAAAACAAAAGAAAAACCTATAAACAAAAACTCTTTGGTGTCCTTAGTAAATTTTTTTATAATGTAAAGGAGTTCTGAGAACAAAAAAAAAATCTGAGAACCACTGACCTGTATCAAGCAAAGCATAAAATTACATACATACTCACGACAGGAGTTGTTCACTGTTGTGGAGGATGCTGTGTGAAGAACCCAAATAGAAGAGTTTCCTTATAGACGGTGGACGCCCCACGTGTTTGTGGATCACATTTTGCTGATTTCATTAAACCTCAGTAGGCTAGACTCAACAGGGCTTCTTAAACTTTTTCAGCTCATGACCCCTTTCCATGTTTTGGTAGTGTTTGTGGGTGTTGAATGGCCTGAGGGGATGCACAGTGCAAAGTGCCCATGCTTTGTGTTTACAAGGTTGCAGTGAAGTTGCATGATGCAACACTGGCAAGTGCTGCCAGAAACATCTCAGATTCATATGCATTTGATTTTTTAAATGAATTTTTGATTGTTACATTCAGAAACCTTTTACTGTTGCCAAATTTTCATGACCCCATATGGGTTTGCAACCCACAATTTAAAAAGTGCTGGCTAAAGAGTCTCCTAAAGGAGATCCACAGCAGTTCAAAAGGAACTAGCCTAACAATGTACACAGGAAAAACCAAATGGATGAACAATAGCCATTGTTCAATTATATGGGCAGCCCATTGGATTACATACCAGTTCTTCTATATGGGATGGAAATTACAGACAGAAAATAAGCTGGACCCACAAATACATAGGAGAAATAGAAGAAAAAGAATTTCAGTTGGGAAACTAAAGAGCTCTTTCAATGATCCCAAGATATTCTTTGACACAAATGCAAACTTCTTTAAAAAATACTAAGGGACTTTTAATGATGCAATATGCCTGCACATCATGGAACACCATGATAACTGAAATCAAAATTCTAGGTGACCCCAAGGGCAATGAGAAGTGAATGTAGGCCATAGGATATAAAAAATGACTTTTACACAAGAAAGGCAGAAAGAGTATCATCTCAAAAATGTATGGTCCAAATAGAAGCAAGAGTGAGAGAAAACAGATGTATAGTGGGGTGCTGTAGTGAATGTTAAAAGTCCTAGAGGAAGGCCTCTAGACCATAAATTCTTTATGGATGCCTTCATGTTTGTCTTTTAGCATTCTGTGGGTACTTCTATGAAGGATTTAGAAAGGATGTGGACAAAAATAGTACAGAATACATTAAAGTCTATGTATAATGCACTATGTTGGCTCTGGGAACATATAAGATGAACTGAGACTGTCTCTGTTGCTAATGAGCTCACAACTTAGATGGTGGAAGTGGAGATGAATAAATGGAGATGAATAAACCAAATACATAAATTGAAGGTGTAGAATCTTAGAGTTGGAAGAAACCACTACCATCATCTAGTCAGATCTAAACTTGAACAATAATTATTGTGTTGACATCCTTGAAAAGTGGTCACCTAGTTTATTTTAGTTTCATCATACTAATTTGTTGTTAGGAAGGACTTCAAAAGTTGGGAGGAAAAAGCTATCGGATAGTGATAGTGATGTAAAAACAAAGAAGTAAAAGAGCATCAATGAAATATTTAAGAATACATAGAGGAGAGAAGGAAATTCAGAAAGGGATGCAGATAAGTAAAGCAAATGTGTTACTGGCATATTAAATTTATTAGACATAAAATTTTTTACATGATCCAAATTCCTCATTTCATATAGCATGTTCTTTTTTGTTTTTTACATATTGAAACGTTTGTGTTTGTTAATCTTTGTTCGTAGTGAAAAAAATTTAAATCTAAAGAAAAAGTTATTCAAACTCTATCTACTTCAAGACTTCAAGTGATGGAGAACAACTAGTTTTCAAGGCAGCCCATCCTGCTTTGGGGTAGCTCTAATTATAAGTTATTCAGTCAGTCATTAAGCATTTTAAAAGCAATTACTATGTGTCTGCCATTGTGCTAATCTTGGGATATAAAGAAAACTATTAACCGGATTCCCTTCTCTAAAGCATCTCACATTCTAATGGGAGAGACAATTAGGGAGTTTTTCCTTAGTTTGAGCTAAAATCTTCTCTGCAACCTCCATCCATTTTTCTTAATTATACCTTCTAGAAAGCCAAGGAGAAAAATCCAATCTTTCTTCTCTCTAGGATTCCTTTACATATCAGAAGACAGCTAATATATTAGGTAGGTAGTTGGTACAGAGGATAGGCCAAGTGGTACCCCAAATTCAATTAAATTCATAGAACTTGATTAAAAAAACATAGTCTCCAGGTGATTTGACTAAGCAGAGCACAAGATTATACCTAAACTCTCATATTTTGATGTATCTGGAACCTCATTCCTATGGGTACCTTTACAACAATGACTCACATTTTTTTCCTATAAAGCTCTTTCTTGTCCATGGTCTTCTAAAATTCCTCCATAGAGTAGACATGAGTATTCTTAGTATTTTACATGTGGAAATTGAGGCTAAGAGAGAGGAAGTGACTTACCTAGACTTACACAGATAGTAAGTGTCTGACTCAACATTGGAACCTAGGTCTTCCTAATTTCCCTTACCACATTTGTTTTCTTCCTTGTAGGAACATATCATTCATGAAGGAATATTTGGGATTTAATCAAAGGTCTACTTCAACTCCCTGGTATCTATTTTCTCTTATCTATGTTTTACTTCTCTCTGTGACGTTTTAAATTTCAGGCTGACTTTTCCTCTGCCACCTCATATGTATTGATTCACTTGAAATAAGTTATTGAGCTTTCAAAATCTAAAATTACTATTGACCCAAGCAAAATATAATTAGAAAAGTAAATCTTCAGTGCATCATGGATCACAAAACTGAATAGAAATAATGTTGGGATTTCTGTACTAGAAAGAGCACTGGACCAGAAATGAGGAGAATTGCTGTTTACAATTCAGAAATGCTGAGCAATTCAATTCAATTCAACCAACTATTACTGAGTCTTATCTTGTGCAAGATTTCTGCTGATAAAATAATAGCTCTTCTTGTAGTGGCATAGGTCTGGAAACTAAGGGAGTTGCCTCAATTCAGAATGGCTGAACAAATGACAGTATATAAATGCAAAGGAAGACTATTGTGCCTTAAGAAATGATACAAAGTATGGTTTTTGAGAAATCAGGGAAGACTTGTATGAACTGATGCAGAGTAAAGTGAGCAGAACCAGAAGAACAATTTATAAAACAGCAAGGTTATAGAGACCAATAACCTCAAAAGACTTAAGAACCTCAAACAGTGAAGCAACCAGACCAATGCCAAGGGACTGATAACGAAACATGCTACCCTCCTTTGAACAGATGATGGACTCAAGAGACAGAATAAGACATACATTTTTCAACATGACCAATATGGGAATTTGTTTTGCTTGACCAAGCATATTTTAAAATTGTATTTATTTTAAAATTTAATTTAATTTCAGTGACAGGTTTTCTTCCTATCCCTATCTTCAATAGAGAAGGCATGAAAATATAAAATCCAATACAAATGTAAAGTCACACAAAACAACTGTCTGCATTAGCCATGCTCCAGAAAGGAAAAAAAAAATAAGAAAAAGGAAAATAAAATATGCTTCAATCTATTCTCTGAATTTGTCAGTTCTCTATTTGGATGTGGATACATTTTTCATCATGAGTCCTTTGAAAATGTGATGTCATTGTGTTCATAAGAGTTACTAAGTCTTTGATATTTGATTATCTTTATAATATTGCTGTTACTTTGCAAACTGTTCTCTTGGTTCTTTTTACTTTACTTTGCATCAGTTCATACAAGTCTTCTCAAGTCTTTCCAAAACCATCCCTTTCATAATTTCTTATAGCACAAATTTATTCCATCACATTCATATACAACAACTTGTCAAGTCACTTTCCCAATTGATGGGCATCCTTTCAGTTTCCAATTCTTTGTCACCACAAAAAGATTTATTATAAACATTTTTGTACATATAGATTCTTTTCCTCTTTCTTTGATCTCTTTGGAGTATAGACCTAGTACTGATAGTGTTGTGTCAAAATATGCATGCTTGTTAAAAAAGAGCTGTGTTTTTGTTGTCATTTGGAAGGCAGGTAGGTGGGAAGATGAGAAAACAAATTTTTGTTAAATGAGAAGAACTAAGACAAAAAAATTAAACAAAATGTCCCAAAAGACTTGTTGCCATTTCAAACTATTAAAGCTATTATATATGTACATAAAATTTGCCTGTTAAATAAATTCATTACTTATTTAAATTTATTTATTATAATCGTTTGAACTATTAAGTTATTAAAGCTTAAAACTACACTAAGACTTTTGGGACATGCTGTCTTTTTAAAAGATAAATATAAAAAAAAATTCTGTGATAATACAATGACAAAAAGAAAAAGATCCTGACCTAAAAGAGATTCTTTGTCTCCTGAGGAATTCAATAGTATGCAGATAACTGAGATATAAAGTAATTTGGAGTGGGAAAGTCTTACTAGCTGTTGAGGGATTAAAGAAGGCTCTATTCTGGCAACTGAGCTGATCTTTGAAGGAAGATAAGGATCTAGAGAGCTAATATTGAAGAGCTAACACATCCCAGGCATCTGGAGGGGCAAAGGTTGGGGGGAGAGGGTGGCATGAGCAAAATGTGGGAAGCGGAAGATAGAATGCCAATTTTGTAGAATGGTCGGTAGTCCAATTGAGCATATATATAATAGGGAGCACTTACTACAAAATAAGTCTGGAAAAGGACTTTAGGGTCAGATTGTTGAGGACCTCAAGGGGTAGGCTGAAGGATTTACATTTTATCCTAGAGGCATAAAGAATTGCTAACATCACCATGTCTCAGTTTCTTCATTTGTAAAATAATGAGATTGGAATAGATTATCTCTAGCTCAAAAATCCTTTGATCCCATCTTCTCCTGTTTTTACTATTTCTCTCTCATCTCTAATTAGTGTGGATCATTGCGATTTGGCTGTCTAGAATTTTCCTGGGATCTGGACAATTCCAACTCAGGTTTTACAGTCTGAGTTCTTCCTCATAATGGCTGAAGTTTTCAGCACCTACTCTTACCTTGACGTAAGAGCTTTTACCTCAGCAGCTTTTGTGGCTAAACTCCAAAGAGCACTGGGAAACTCATTAATTCACTGTATGATTATTCTATCAAATCTATTTTTGGTTAGCGTGTCTCAGTCCAAAGATCTCTGAATTTGCCATCAGCTGACTTTCAGTTGAATTCTGGTACGGTTCCTTACTTATTTTACCTTAGGCAAATCCCTTCACCTCTGAGGTCTTCGTTTCTTCAATTGTACAGTAAAGGGATTGGATCAGATTACTAAGATTTCTTCTGCCTCTAAATTCTCTGAGTGCATCTCGGTTTCTTCCTTGCTAGTAGAATGACCTTTACAGGATTTAACTTTCATTTATTCAATAAATATTTATTGCTTTTTATGTGTTAGGCCTGGGGTAGGAAATATGAAGGTTGTTAACATCTGCCTGCAGAGAGCTTATAGTCTAGAAGAGGAAAGAGGATAGCCATGCACAAAAATGTACAAAATTATGCAATAAGCATACAATAATTACCATAGCCATAATGTAGAATAGAAGCCCAGAAAAATAATAGTGATGTTCCATGAAATGTCTAAAGAAAGGGAGACAATTTCTGATTTGAAGTTTTCATCTATTCTTACTAGTATTCTCATTTTCTCTTCTCCTGCCTCTCATTTTTGGTTGCTTTTAAAAATGGAAGGCTGGCATGGCTATACCCCGGAGTAGAAAAACCATCCTTTCCTTTCTCAGGAAAATTACCATTGTTGTTATTAAAAGTCAACTATGAGTCATGGAAGCATGAAAAGAAAAGTTATACAGAATGAGATACACATTTTTGGACATAGTCAAAGAGAGAATTTGTTTTTCAGAACTATTTGTTGTCACTGAGTTGTTTCAGTTGAGTCTGACTCTTTGTGACCCCATCTGTGGTTTTTTTTGGCAGAGATACCGGAGTGGTTTGCCATTTCCTTCTCTTGCTCATTTTACAGATGAGGAAACTGAGGCAAATAGGATGAAGTGACTTGCCCAGGGTCACTCATCTGGTAAGTGTCTGAAGTCATATTTGAACTCAAGGCACAGTGCTCTATCCACTGTGTCACCTAGCTGCCCAGAACCATGCATATTTGTAATAAAGTCTTTTTTTTAAATTGTCAATGGAGTGCGGCTCTGGGGGCAGGGAGAGGGCCGAGGGGGTGCGGGGAGCAGTGTGAGAAAAAGAAAATCAATACTTTTGAATGAATGAAGCTTTAAAAGTAAACAAAACAATAGCCATGAGAAGAAAAGCACTGGCAGCTGTTTTTTCTTTCTTCCTCCATTCCCACTTATATCATATGAGATAATAGTTGTAAAATGCTTAGTGTAGTGCTTGGCACGTAGTAAGTGCTATATAAATGTTAGCTATTATCATTGTCCTCATCATTATATTATTATATTCACACCAAATTGGCAGCAGAGGAAGTTGCAGAAGCCAATTAACACAAAATGTGGAATTATTCCTCAAATTAGGGCTTTTACTGCCTTTTTTTTCTCCTGCATCTAAATACGGAAACTGGTCTGATAAGTAAAAAATGGGGACAGCCATCCTCTACAATCTACTCATCTGTCAAGGGAATGATTAACACTGGCCAAGTCCTGCAAACATTTAGGGGAGAAGGATGATGCTTTTGAATAGCAAATGTTTCATGTTATAATAGGCCATGGAACATACCTAAATCTACCTGTCACATACAGACATCAGCCAGAATCTTTCTGTGTATGAATATACACTTTGGATTATGTTCATTGCCTAGGTCTATTTGTTCAAGCTCATTAGTTCATGAGAGCAGCTGCTTAAGCAGCAGGCTGGGGGAAAGGCCAGCTGCCTGTCTCCTACAGCTGTTGACAGCTGAGATGGGTAGAGAGTGCTTAGCAGCTGGAAACCTGAGCTTATGTCCACTGCAATTTGGGGAAATATTTTTTAACCTTAAAAAGCTTATTTCTGTGCCATGACACACAGTATTCATAATAGACATCTTTGTAGGAATTGGCCTCCATGAGCCATATCTCCAAATAGAACAGCAAACCTCAGAGCTAGAGGAAGCTAGGTGGTTGATAGGAAGTGGATAGAGCACTGGACCTGGAGTCAGAAAAGACCTGAATTCAAATCTGACCTCAGACACTAACTACTAGCTGTGTGACCTTGGGTAAGTGACTATCTGTTTCAGTTTCCCCTAACTGCACCTACCTCTCTCTACTGGTCACTATGAGTATCAAATGAGACAATATTTGTAAAGTACCTACTATAGGTGTTGGCATATAATAGACATTTAATAACTGTTTCTTTCCTTCCTAGTAATACTTTAGAGATCATTGATTCTAACCTCCATATTTTATAGATGAGATTAATGGCTCCAGGAGGGGGGAAATGGCCTTACCTATGACATATTAATTTGACAAGTTTATCTCAATAAATATTAATTAAGCACCAAGTATTTTACAGGAACTAGGGATACAAATATATGACACAAGCCCTGCTTTCACCAGGCTTATAGTCTAGTATGGGAAAGGACAAGTGTAAAAGTAATCCTGAAGGAATGAGAGTGAGGTGAATAAAAAGAAGGGGACTGAACAAAGCTAAGAGAAATTTGAGTAGGAAGAGATGATTTTGTCTGGGAAGATTTCATGGAGGGTACAGTAGCTTAGTTGAGCATTGAAGAAGGTAAGGGCATCTACAGTTGATCTGAGCATGTAAAAAAAATTATCAGTGGCTCCTTTTTCCCTCTTGGTCACATATGTCTTCCTCCCTGGGCTACTACTTTAATTACCACTCATCCTCCATGGCTGGGTCCCCAGAGGGTAGCTGCTACTTCCAAGTTCTAACTCTAGTTCACCAACTTCTGCTGGTATGATTCTAGCACCAGCTGATTAATAATCAGTCAGTTGTCACAATTAACTCACAGGAAAGGCAATTACTAAGACAGCATAGTTAAGAATAGTAGTGACAAAATATTGCCCCTACAAATCTAGGACATGGTCTCCTATAAGCACTTACGGTATCTGTGAGATAAGTGGTCTCAAACCTAGGTAGTGAGGATGGCAATTCAAGGAGCACATGTGGTAAATATAACTCAAAACTCAGATATTGTAGGCCCCCAATGTCCTTTCTTTCCTTCAGCATCCCTGTGAAGTTCCTTTCTGGGAGCATCTCTGCTGAGTGGGTCACTCCCTTGTAGTCTCACCATTTGCTCCCTCTACAACTCAACTTTCAATTTCCAGGGCTAGCTCTCTTGAGTCCAAAGCTATCCCTCCTCTTTACTTACAGAAGGCATGCTCCTTGAAACTACTTCCCACCTCATGACTGATGCTCCAAATATATGTTTGTCTCTCCCTGCTTTCTCAGCTGCTCCCTGAATACTCTTAAACTGACTTCGACTCATGGAAAATCTTTCCTTCTGGGACAGTAACTGTACTACTGGATGTCATGGTGGATGAATGAGGAAGAAGAAAAAAAGAGAAAATATTCTCCTTCCCCAAGAACTATTCTCCTGTCTACATTTCAATTCTTCTTCCACTGCTAGAACACTGGATTTCAACATGTATTCCTGAGACCCTTTCGGTAGGTCCATAAGATAATAAAAGTAAGATATCATTTTTCTATTAAAATATTTCTCCCTTTCCCAACTACATATCTGTGTAAGGTTGGTTTTTCTTTATATATTTCAAATAGAACAACATATCACAACAGATTAAATGCAGAAGCAGACATGAGAATTCAGCTGTCTTCTATTAAGTCAGACATTAAAGAGAATTGCAAAAATATGTAAAATAATGCTACTCTTCTATATTCACTGTTTTAGGAATTATAGTTTTGTTTCATAAAAATGTTATTTTCATTGACATGTAATGGGTTTGTTATTGTTTGTAAATGAATCAATAAATATTTTTAAAATTAATCAATTTAATTTCTAATATGGTAAATATCAGTAGAATAAACCACATAAACTAAAGCTCTTTGGAGTCCTCAATAATTTTTCAGAGTATAAAGGCTCCTAAGACCAAAATGTTTGAGAAATACTGACCTGGAACTGTCTGACTGCAAGCATAATTATTTAAATGCCTCCAGCGGTATGACCAACTGCCCAGATACTGGGCTGTCCCTTCTGACTCAGAGAAAAGTGTTCATATATAAAAATGGTGCAAAAAACTCCATAATTGGGTGCTAATCATCTGTGATTAAATCCTGTTCCTAAAAAAGCCCCTATACAGGGATTTTGCTTGGTGTGTGTGTGTGTGTGTGTGTGTGTGTGTGTGTGTGTGTGTGTGTGTGTATTGGGGGCAAGGAGTGGGAGAGAGGCACCAGATCTACTCTCTTTTACATGTAGAATGCAAATTCTGTAGTCTGGCTTTAAAAACCTTTCAAAACCTTCTGGCAGGCTGTCTTTCTGAGCATTTTTTATATTGTTCTCAGTATATTTTCCATTTCAACCAAACTTGCTGTTTCCAAACCCAGAATTCCATTTATGTTTTTATGCTGTACCTCATTTCTGCCTCTTCAAATTCTTCCCTTCCTTCAGGGATCTGATCCAGTTCCATTTCTTCTGAGAAGCCTTCCTCAACCTGTGGATGGTTAGTACTCAAAAGTACTTACAACAAGAAAGAGGTACCTTCCAAATCTGAGAGGCTGTGATTATCTATTTATGTCAGTGATACACCTATCCTCCTAGGCTCACAGGATAGGAATATCACTGACGTAAATAAATTAGGCAGAAGGGCAAGATTAGAAGGGGGAAGGAAAGTCAGATTTAGACATGTTGAATTTGAGTTTCTGGCTGATGATCCAGATGTATATATCTGTATCTAGCAGATAATTGGAAAAGGGCTAGAACCCTGGACAGAGGTTTGGAGAGGACATACAGAGTTAGAGCTAGAGGGGACATTAGGAATTATCTAATCCAGTCCCATTCATTTTACCCATGAGGGAAGTGATGCCCAGTGAGGCTAAATTATTTGCCCAAGATCAGATAGGTAGTGAATGGAAGAGGTGGAATTGGAACCCAAGTCCCTTGACTCCAAATCCAGTACTCTTTCCATTACTCTAAATAAATTCAGAAATATGTTCAGGCAATAGAGTCCCTTCATTCTAAATACTTAGCATTGACACCCTGTGACTGGTGATCTCTATAGGTACCCAAAGTTAGTTGAGGTCTATCTCAAAACACTGATGGTCTCTTGGTAACAGTCTTCTCCCTTTCATCAAGAGACACATCCTGTAAGTATGGCCTTTTCCAGCTTCCCAATAATAAGGCTATTTTGCCCATATTGGTTGATAACCTGATCTATTAAGTCTGAAAACTCGCTAACAGATTAGGGAGGTAATAAACCATAGGATCATAGGTTTATCCCAATAAGAAATCATAGAGACTATGAGTTTCTAGAGACATTGTTAATATATGTGTGTGTGTGTATGTATATGTATTAACATATATAATGCATAATATAATATTTAGTGTAATATATCAGATAATTATGTCTATTATATTTATATTTAATATGATTATATTATATAATATATTATGTAAGGCATAATTTAATACATATATATAGAGAGACATATAGTCTAACCTCCTCATTTTACAAGTGAACAAACTGAGGGAAGAGAGGTTAGGAGACTGACTCAGGGTCATATAGCTATTTAGTTTCTGAGGCATCTTCTTGCGGTTGATCAGTCATTTCAGTCATGTCCAATTCTTTGTGACCCCATTTGAGGTTTCCTTGGCAAAGATACTGGAATGGTTTGCCATTTCCTTCTCCAGCTCATTTTAAAATGAGGAAAGTGAGACAAACAAGGTTAATGACTTTCTCAGGGTCACACAGCTAATCAGTATGTGATCTGAACTCAGGCCTTCCTGAATCCAAGTCCCAGCACTCTTTCCACTAGCTATCTGGTATTCTCTAAGGAAACAGGAAGATTTCTACCAGACAAGCCATTGTGTGGGATGGCAACAGATGCATCCATCTGGATCTCCTAATATAAGAGAATTTATGCTTATGGAGGCTGTGAGTGGGTTGAGTTTAACTGTCACCATATCTTGAAGTGGGAAAAGATGAGAAGAGAGGCTTTCCCAACTCCTATTATGAATGCATGAAACTAGGTGACTATTTTTCTGAACCTATGAGATCCACAAGGCTTTAGAACTAAAATACTAAATTTTTTTTTTGTTAGTAATGCTGTGCCAAGGACAGAGGACCATATTGGAAAGCAGAAGACTGGGTCTAGTTTTGGATCTGCCACTAACCCACTTTGTAATCTGGGGCAAATCATTTCTCATGTTGGGAGGCCTCAGCTTCTGCTAAAAGGGTGGTTTGGACAGGGTGACTAGGGAGATCCCATCCAAGCCTAATGTTCTATGATGTACGGATTCCATTCTACTTCCTTATTTCTTTGACTTGGTGATTGGTAAGTTAAGTCAGCAAATATTTGTTAAAAGCCTATTGTGTGCCAAATACTGTACTTAATGCTGGTAATACAAAGAAAGACAAGAACAGCACCTTCAAGGAGCCCACAATCTAATGGGGAGAAGTGGAGACAAAAAGCCTATGTACAAACAAGGTTAGCGTAGGCTATGTTGGCTATAATCTCAAGGGGAAGGCTCTAGCGTTAAGGGGGTCCAGGAAATCTTTCTTGCAGAAAGTGGGATTTTAGCTGAGACTTGAACGAAGCCCAGAAAACCAGGAGGCAGAGATGAAGGAGAACTTTCCACATATAGAGACAATCAATCAAGAAAATGTCTAGAAGGAGAAAGCAGTAAGTTCTTATATAGGACCTACTATGTGCCAGGATCTGTGTTATTTTTTTTCTCAACTATTATCTCAGTTGATCTTCACAGTAACCTTACAAGGTAGGTGATATCACAATATTTATTTGACATATGAGGAAACTGAGGCAAAAGAAAGTTAAGTGATTTGCCCAGGGTCACATAGTTGGTAATTGTCTGAGGCTGGATTTGAACTCAGATTTTCCTGACTCCAGGTCCAACATTCTATCCATTGCAAGACCAGTTTCCTCTGTACTCTGGAGAGGGAGCATTCTGTACAGGAAATGACAAGAATAATAAATGTATAATAGATCATGTGGGGGGTGGGGGTGGAGGTGGAATAAAGTGTAAGAGGACTAGAAAGGAAGAAAGAGAGGATAAAGCACAAAAGTTGGAGTTGGGAAGATCTAAATTCAATTTCTACCTCAAACATTTAATAACTGTGTGACTGAAGGAGACAGATGACTTCGTTGGGTTTTAGTTTCCTTAGTTGTAAAATAAAGGTCCTAGATTTGATGTCCTTCCAAAGTCTCCTTTGGTTCTAGATCAATCATCCATCAACCCATTATCGCTAGACCCTACAAACAATTTCAATCCACAAAGCATCCATGATTCCCAGTTAAGTACTGACAAATTTGATTATATGCCCTAAATGAACCGTATATGAACCATCCAGGAACGTGGAAGTAGGGACCCAGGTTTCAGAATCTTCTTAATCCATCCTGTATGCAAGGGAAGGAAGGTATGCTTAGCAATTCATGATTCCTCAAAACTTTCTTAAACATTTGTTTATTCACAGGATATTCAACAAAGAGGTATCTTTCACTATTTCTCATGTTCTATGATTCAGATATTCTACACTAGAGTTGTCAAAATAGGGCCTGTTGCCCCCAGTAAGATTAAAATGTAATTGGGAAATATTTTAAAAATTAATTTGTTTTCAGTTTTCAACAATCACTTCCATAAAGTTTTGAATTTTCTCTCCCTCCCCACCTCCTTCCCCCAAACTACATGCAATCTTATATGAGTTCTACACGTACATTCTTTTTAAAACACATTTTCACATTAGTCATGTTGCACAGAAGAATTAAAATGAATGGGAGAAACCATAAGAAAAACCAAAACAAACAAAAACATAACAAAAGAGAAAATAGTCTGCTTCATTCTGTGTTCTGACTCTGTAGTTCTTCTCTGGATGGGGATGGCGTTTTGCATTAAGTCCTCTGGAAATATTTTAGGTCCTTGTATTGCTGTGAAGGACTTTCTATCAGAAATAGTCTTCACACACTGTGGCTCTTACTGTGTTTAATGTTCTCCTGATTCTGCTCACTTCACTCAGCATCAGTTCATATAAGTCTTTTCAGGTTTTTCTGAAGTCCTCCTGTTTGTCATTTCTTACAGCACAATCGTATTCCATTACATTCATATACCACAACTGATTCAGTCATTCCCTCAATTGATAAGCATTCCCCTCAGCTCCTAATTCTTGGCCAACACGAAAAGAGTTGTTATAAATATTTTTGTATATGTGGATCCTTTCCCCATTTTTATGATCTCTTTGGGACACAGTCCTAGAAATGATATTGCTGGGTTAAAGGATATGCACATTTTTATAACCCTTTGGACATAGCTCTCCACCAACAATGAATTCTCCTACATCTTCAACATGTATCATTTTCCTGTTTTGTCATGTTAGCCAATCTGATTGGTGTGATGTGCCACCTTAGAGTGGTTTTGATTTGCATCTCTTTAATATAGTGATTTAGAGCATTTTTTCATATGACTATAGATAACTTTAATTTCTTCCTCTGAAAACTGCATGTTCATATTCTTTGACCATTTATCAATTGGAGAATGACTTGTTTTCTTGTAACTGACTCAGTTCTCTATATATTTTTGAAATGAGGCTTTTATCACAGACACTAGCTGTAAATTTTTTTTCCTAGTTTTCTGCCTCCTTCCTACTCTTAGTTGCATTAGCTTTGCTTGTGCAAAAACTTTTGAATTTAATGTAAACAAAATTATCCATTTTGCATTTTGTAATGTTCTCTATCTCTTCTTTGGTCATGAATTTCTCCATTCTCTATAAATCTAACAAATAAAATATTCTTTCCTCTTCTAATTTGTTTATAGTATCAGCTTTTATGCCTAGATTATGTACGTACTTGGAATTTATTCTGATATACCATGTGAAGTATTGGTCTATACCCAGTTTCTGCCACACTATTTTTCAGTTTTCCCAGTAGTTTTTGTCAAACAGTGAGTTCTTTTCCCAGAAGCTAGGGTTCTTGGGTTTATCAAACATAGACTGTTATAATCATTGACTACTGTGTCTTGTGTACCTAACATATTCCACCGATCTACTCCTCTATTTCTTATCCAGTACCAAATGTTTTTGATAAGTGCTGCTTTATAATACAATTTAAGATCTGATATGGCTAGGGCACCCTTTCTAGCATTTCTTTTCATTAGTTCCTTTGATATTCTAAACCTTTTGTTCTTCCAGATGAATTTTGATAATATTTTTTCTAGCTCTAGAAAATAATCTTTTGGTAGTTTGATTAGTATGACACTGAATAAACAAATTAATTTATATAGAATTGTCATTTTCATTATATTAGCTTGGCCTACCCATGAACAACTGATGTTTTTCCAATTATTTAGATCTGATTTTAATTGTGTGTAAAGTGTTTTGTAATTGTGTTCATATAATCCCTGTATCTGTTTTGGCAGGTAGACTTTCAAATATTTTATAGTGTCTGCAATAACTTTAAATGAGATTTCTCTTTCTATCTCTTGCTGTTGAACTTTATTAATAATATATAGAAATGCAGATGATTTGTGTGGATTTATTTTTTTATTCTGCAACTTTGCTTAAATTCTTTATTATTTCAAGTAGTTTTTTTACTTGATTCTCTAGGATTTTCTAAGTGTATCATCATATCATCTGCAAAGAGTGATAACTTTGTTTCTTCTTTGCCTTTCCTAATTCCTTCAATTTCTTTTTCTTCTCTTATTGTTAAAACTAATATTTCGAGTACCATATTGAATGACAGTGGTGATAACAGACATTCTTGTTTGACCACTGATCTTACTGGAAATGTGACTAGCTTGTTCCCAATACATATAATGCTTGCTGATGGTTTTAGGTATACACTATTTATTATTTTAAGGAAGGTTCTAGTTATTCCTATGCTCTCCTGTGTTTTCAACAGGAATGGACGTTGTATTTTGTCAAAAGCTTTTTCTGCATCCATTGAGATAGTTTTATTAGTTTCTGTTAGTTTTGTCATTGATATGATCAAATATTGCTGATAGTTTTCCTAATATTGAACCAGCACTGCATTCCTAGTATAAATCTTACCTGATCAAACTGTATTATTCTCATATGTTACTGTAGTTTTTTTTGCTAATATCTTATTTAAAACTTTTGTATCTATATTCATTAGGGAAAGTGGCTCTGAGAAGTTTAGGTTTCAGCACCGTATTTGTATCATGGAAAAAATTTGGTAGGACTCCCTCTTCTCCAATTTTCCCAAACAGTCTAGATAGTATTGGAATTAATTGTTCTTTAAATGTTTGATAGAATTTGCTTATAAATCCATCTGGTCCTGGAGATTTTTTCCTAGGGAGTTCCCTGATGGCTTGTTCATTTTTTTTTCTGAGATGCAGTTATTTAAGTATTTTACTTACTCTTCTGTTAATCTTGGAAATTTATGTTTTGGTAAATATCCATCCATTTCACTAAGATTGTCAAATTTATGGTTATACAGTTGGGCAAAGTAATTTCTAATTATTGTTTTAATTTCCTCTTCAGTGGAGGTGAGTTTACCTTTTTCACTTTTGATACTGGTAATTTGGTTTTCTTCTTTCTTTTTTTTTAAATCAAATTGACCAAAGGCTTATCAATTTAATTAATCATAAATCCAGCTCTTAGTAGGATTTATTAATTCAGTACTTTTCTAAATTTCAATTTTATTAATCTCTCCTTTAGTTTTCAGTATTTGTAACTTGGTATTTAATTGGGGATTTTAATTTGTTCTTTTTCTAGCTTTTTTCATTGAATGCCCAATTCATTGATCTCCTCTTTGTCTATTTTATTCATGTAAGTATTTAGAGATATAAAATTTCCCCTAAGAACAGCTTTCCTGCATCCCATAAGTTTGATGTGTTGTCTCATTATTGTCATTCTCTTGAATGAAGTTATTGTTTCTATGATTTGTTGTTTGATCCACTTATTCTTTAGGATTAAAGTATTTAGTTTTAATTAATTTTTATCCTATCTCTACATGGCCCTTTACTATATATATTTTTTATGGCATCATGATATGAAAAGGATACATTGACTATCTCTGCCTTTCTGCACTGAATTGTGAGGTTTTTATGTCCTAGTATATGGTCAATTTTTGTGTATGTGCCATATAACACCATGAAAAAAGAAATATTCCTTTCTATCCCCATTCAATTTTCTCCAGAGGTGTACCATATCTAATTTTTCTCGAATTCTATTCGCCTTCTTAAATTCTTTCTTGTTTATTTTAAGATTAGATTTATTAAGTTCAGAAAGGGGGTGGTTGAGTTCCCCACACTAGTATAGTTTTGCTGTCTATTTCTTTCTGTAACTCCCTTAACTTCTCTTCTAAGAATTTGTATGCTACACCACTTGGTGCATATATGGTTAGTAATGATATTATTTCATTGTCTATGGAGCCTTTTAGCAGAATATAGATTTCTTTCTTATATCTTTTGATTAGGTCTATTTTTGCTTTTGCTTTGTCTGAGATTATGATCACTACCCCTCCTTTTTTTTTTACATCAACTGAAGCATAATGCCATACTCTTATCCTTTTACCTTTACCCTGTGTGTATCCTCCTGTTTTAAATGTGTTTCTTGTAAACAACATATTGTAGGATTATGGTTTTTAATTCATTCTGCTATCTGTCTATGTTTTTTGGGAGTGTTCATCCTGTTCACATTCAAGTTTACTGTGTCTTTCTCTTCATCCTATTTCCCCTCCTGTTTATATTTTTATTTCTTCTTTCCCCTCCTCAAAAGAGTTTTTCTTTTGATCACTGGCTCCCTCAATGTTCTCTCCCTTCTATCGATAAGCCCCACTCCCTTTTCTCTTACTACTTCTTCCCTCACTTCTAATCTGCCCTTCCCTTTTCTTTCCCCTCTCCCATCCTACTGCATGTAAGGCAAGTTAGATTTCTGTACTTAACTGAGTATGACTTTCCCTCCTTGAACCAAATTCAATGAGAGTAAAGCTCAAACAATGCTCATCTCCCTCCCTTCTTTCCTTCTACTAGAATATGTTTTTGTGCCTCTTCATGTGATAACATTTACCTTTTTGGCCCCTTCCTTTTCTCTTCTCTCTTCACACCATTAAATAGATTTTTTTTTTATCATCACATCAGTTAATTTGTATCTACTCCCTCTATATATATCCCTTTTAAATATTGTAATAAATATGCAGTTCTCAAGATTAACAAGTATCATACTCCCATATAGGTATGTAAACAGTTTGCTCATATTAAATAACAAGTGTTTTTTTTCCTGCTTACCTTTTTATGCCTCTCTTGAATCTTGTATTTGAAGATCATATTTTCTATTGAGCTCTGTCCTTTTTATCAGGAAGTTCTGGAGATCGCTTATTTCATTGATTGTCTACCTCCTTGCCTGAAAGTTTATGCTCAACTTTGCTGAGTAATTGAGTCTTATTTGTAGTCCAAGCTCCTTTGGCTAATGGAATATCATATTCCAATCCCTTTGATCTTTTAATGTAGAAGC
Source organism: Bettongia penicillata ogilbyi (assembly GCA_023548195.1). Lineage (NCBI taxonomy): Eukaryota > Metazoa > Chordata > Mammalia > Diprotodontia > Potoroidae > Bettongia > Bettongia penicillata. The sequence continues at coordinate 7,427,397 of JAJHZJ010000100.1, forward strand.
TGCAAGACATGTGTGATCCTGACTATAGTTCTTCAATATTTGAACTGTTTCTTCCTGATTGCTTGTAGTATTTTCTCCTTGACTTGATAGTTCTGGAATTTACAACAATTTTCCTTGGTGTTTTCAATTCAGGAGGTAATTGGTGGATTCTTTCAATTAACTGCAGGGGCTCCTTCTGGCCTCCAGGATTAGACATTAAACACTTTAGCATTTTAATTCTTCATAAAGTGATCCCTTTTTACCTTTCCAACATTTTTACACTTTAATCACCCTCCCTCCCCCACCCCCACATTATCTACACTGATTTACTTGCTGTTCTTCCAACAGGATCCTTGGCTTCCCTACTCTTTCTTTCCATATGGCTGTTCTTTCATAACTCAGCTAAAATCCCTCCTATCCTCTCCCCTCCCCTCCCATCTCCTCCCTTCCCCTCCTCTCTTCTCCTCTCCTCTCCTTTCCCAAAAACCTACACTCTGAAGCCCATAGGTTGGACAACACTAGACCCCTGCCCAAGCTCCACTTAAGGGTTGTTTTCTGGACTCTCCTGGCTTAAGAGTGATTATCAATAGTAACTGTTGCTGTTTCCCTCCCAACCTGATATAGTTATGTTTTTCTCCTTCATTAAAGGGGCCATGCCCTGACTACTTCTTAAACAGGCTTATTCACTGAATGGGCTTTACCTCACACTAAGTGAGTACCTGAATAGATCTTGACCTAAAGAGGCCAAGGTCTCCCATTGCATCCTGGGCCATCTCCAGTCATCCTGATGAATATCTGGTCATTGGATTCAGATAGCTCTGGAGGAGAAGTGAGGCTGATGACCTTGCATGGCCCTCCCTCACTGAAAAGAAAGTCAAGTGCAAATCATGTCGTCATTTCTCTAATGGCATGGTCTTCTTCAGCAGCAAAGGATGAACACAACAGTAATTTTGCCCTCTGGATCTAGGACCTCAGGGCAGTTTTCCTTGATGCTTTCTTGGAAGATATTGTCCAGGCTCTTTTTCTCATCATAGCTTTCCAGTAGGCCAGTAATTTTTAGATTATCTCGCCTGGATTTATTTTCTAGGTCAGTTATTTTTCCAATGAGATATTTTACATTTTCTTTCATTTTTTTATTCTTTAGATTCTTTTGACTGATTCTTGATGCCTCAGAGAGTCATTAACTTCTACTTGCCCAATTCTAATTTTTAACAAATTGTTCTCTTCAGGTAGCTTTTGTACCTCCTTTTCCATTTGTCCAATTTTCCCTTTCAAGCAGTTATTTCCTCCCATCAGATTTTGTACCTTCTTATCCATTTGGCCCATTTTACTTTTTAAGGAACTGTTTTCTTCAGTAAATTCCTTCTTCATTTTGTCAATTGTATTTTTGAAATTATCAGTTAATTTTTCTTCTACTTCTCTAATTTGGCTTTTAAAATCCTCTTGAGCTCTTCCAAGAATGCTTTTGGGGCTTACGACCTGTTCATATTCTATTTTGAAGTTTCAGATGTGGGTATACTGTCCGTGCTGGCCTCTTCTGAATTTGTATTTTGATTTTCCCTGTCCCCATAGTAAGATTCTATGGTCTATACATTTTCTGATTTGCTTCTTACTCATGTTGATTGACTTTTTTGTGACTTTTAAAGTGTATCTCAGCTTCTGGGGCAAGGGGGCTCTGTCCTATGTTTCTTGTGCTGGGAGCTTGGGTCCTGGTTACTGGCTTTGTGTGTTGTGGTCTCTGGTTCTTTCAGCTGGAAGTTATATAATGTTGCAGCTTACCTGACACTGAGCTAGCTGCTGTGTGCCAAGGTTGAGATGAGCTGAAGCCTTTCTGAGTTTCCCTGGGTTACACTGAAGCTCATGGCATGAGTTGTGAGGGAGGAGTGATATCCTCCTCTCCTAGGGTTGCACCAGAGCACAGACATGTTCAGAAGCTGGAGGACCCCCATCTGCTCTGGTGTCTACCCAATTCCCTTGACTGTGCTAAGGCATGCCTGGGGTTCTGGTGTTGGTGCTTACTGGCTCCACCCCCTGGGCTCAGGATTTCCTGCTTGTTTTTTGAGGTGGGGCTTATTGGGACACTTCCAGTCCTGCACTGATCTCCTTCAGTTGCAGCAAGAAGGACTCTTCCCATTGATTTCCCTGGCCTCCAGAGCTGAAAGACTGCTGTACCCTTCTGTTGGTTCCATTGTTCCAGAAGTTTTCCTGGGGCGATATTCTCTGGGATTTTCAAGGTCAATAATGGCTGAGTGAGAGCACTTACAGCTTGCTCTGCCACCTTGACTCCTGGAAGTTCAAGTAGATGACTTTAAAATATTTAGTCTGTGGGCTGATAGTCCCTGGAATGGTTGCTGCTGCTTTGAGGGTCCTACATTTCTCTCTCACTCAGTTCCACCAGATTCCCATCCTATGCTGAGAGGTTTGGGAATTTGCACTGCCATTTCTGATTTAGTCTGTCTGGGGCCATTCCTTCTCCACTATGGCTGAGTCTGCACTGATGCAGCCCACGTGCTCTGTGCTCCTCCAGTCCTGCATAACAGATCCTTCCTGTCAACCTTCGGGGATGTCTTGGGCTGGAAATTGCCACACTCTATCTCCTAGTGGATCCTGCTGCTCTAAAATTTGTTCAGATACACTTTTTAGAGATATGTGAAGGAGGTTGTGAAAGAGCTTAGGTGAGTCTCTGCTTTTACTCTACTATCTTGAGTCTCCCCCGCCCCCAATGGACCTAACTGGGAAATATTTAACAAAATAAATAAAGTTGCAAAAAAACATAATGTTCATAATGTAGTTTTCCAAGTCAATATGCAGCCCACAGGGATCTTTTTCACATGATTTAGTGGCTCCTATTTTGAAATGAGTTTGACTGCATTGTTCCACACTCTACAAAGAAGGTATAGTCTCTGATTCTGTGAGGGATAAGGGAGAAAGGCAGGTTTCCAGGCTCAGTGAAACTAATCACCTAGAGTATTCCATAAACAAGTCTTGCTATACATTTAGTTAACTACGGTCTTGGGAGTGGAGAAAACCGATGTTATGAGACTTACTTGTGAACGATCCAGTGAGTTTGGGGACTGGAAGACCATCCTCTCCATCACTACTTGAATATTCTTTTATGAGTTCTCTTCCCCTATTATTAGCATGTAAGTTCCTTAAGGGCAGGTTGTCTTTCTTTTCCTTGTATCTCTGGCACTTAACATAGTGTTACATAGTAAGCTCTTAATAATTCTCTCTCTCTCTCTGTCTCTCTCTGTCTCTGTCTCTGTCTCTCTCTCTCTGTCTCTCTCTCTCTCTCTCTCTCTCTCTCTCTCTCTCTCTCTCCATCTATGACTATATAACTGCTTTGTGACTTGTGTATGCTTGTTGCAATGGGGAAAGCCATTGCATGATATGCAGCAAACATAGGTAAAACTGTACAGAGGTTCAAATCTTTGTCCAAAACACTAATATTGTTTGTTTTCTCCCCCCCCCAACTAGACAATGCTCCAAATAGAGAGAATCTTGTGGTTTTGATTTATTAGTAAGTTTTATACACTTTCCAATACTGTAGGAGACTAAACCATTAATTTCTCCATTTTCTTTTCCCCTAAGCTAAAACTACAAGCCATGATAGCTTGTTTTTCCATTGCTTTCTCTTCCAGCATGTTCAGTGAGTGATAGGAGAGGAAGACTAGGTCCCCCGAGTGAGAAAATAAAGGTGTGGTTCAGGAAAAAGTGGTTGTGCTGACATTCCAAAGTTGAGGTCAAAGGAGAAAGTGAGTACCTCTTCCTTTCATTTTTGCCTTGTACCTTAGACCTACAAACCCTTCCAGACAATGCTCATTTCTTGTTATAATTGCTTTATTAATACAGATGCTAAATGCATTAAGTCAAAAATGTTAAAGTATCTACCATGTGGTCTATGTTTTCACAGTTCCTTCAAGACCCAGACAATCCTTAACCTTTGCATAAGCATAACCCAAACTCAGGAATTCTAGGAATACAATTTAGTTGCTTAGACTCAGATATCCCTTCAGCTACTCTCACTGAATGTTACTAAGTGTTTTCAGTGTGGGGTTTAGCAAGAGCTTCCATTGTTGCTCTTCTCATGGTCTTCCATTAGAGAAAGTCAATATCCAGTCAGTTGAAAGGTCTCAAGACCTAGGGAGCTGTCTTTCCTTCTGGTTGCTTTTCCTGTGGATCATTCTGTTGCTTACTGGTATTTCTGATCTTGCCCTCTAATTGCTTCCTGGAATGGCTAACTCAACCACATGGGATATTGATTATTTCTTGCAATGTGTTCATTTCTAGTAAAGCAATGGAGTAGAGGCAATGGTAGACCCAGGAATGGAGGAAGACTTCTCCCACATCCATAATTCTTCTCTCTATTCTTTAATTTCTTAAATACCCCCTGCTACTTCCATCCTATTTTTCATCCTAGGTATCAATGCTTGGTGAGTATTACCACCTTTCTCTAAAGTTTGTTTGCTTGATTCTTCCTCTTTTGCCTTCTCCTTCTGCTTCATGGCCTCTTGTGAAGTCCTACTTCATTGGTCACAGAAAGAGGGAGGGGGTGGGGTAAAGAATGAGGAACTTCACACTTAATATTTTAGAGATGAATATATTACTAGCATATCCGTTTTCTCACCCCTGTTCACATTATATTGCATACTAAGAGATGATGGAGCATGGTGGAGTATTCTGTCATGGTCCAACCTTCTCATTTTACATGTGACAAAGCTAAGGTCCATCCTCCTCTTGCGTTCTCACAGGTTGGAGAAAACACAGTTATCCCTTCCACGTCATGACTTTCCCCATTGTGGTTTTGGTATGTCATGGGTCCCCATAAGAAATTAAATGGGAATTTTTGGTAGTTTTGCAGAACCCGCAGACAACACACAAAGGCCAGCAGACCACACAGAAAAATTTAGATACTCAGAAATACAAAATATATGTATAGTATTGTATAATATCAACCTAAATTTTATGACAAGGTACCGTCAACATCCCATAAAAGAAAAAGAAAAAAATTCAGACTTTTTCTCTGGTAGGAAGGGAGGACCAAAATATTTTATGTGGATTTTCCAAATTGTGAGGGGCACCATGCATCATGAATCCATGAGGTTTCAACTTGACTCCAAGAAAAGGGCTTCTCCCTTTTCTTAATTAAAAAACAAATCTTGCTCATGGTGTTCCAATAGAGTGTGGAGCTTTATGATTTTTCCCTGCCCTCTCGTGGCTGTAGAGATTGCAGATTTTGTCAAGTGCTTTGTCTTCCTTAACTCCTTTACTTGTTTCCCTCCCTCCCTTCCTTTCTCTGAAACTAACTATTTCTACAATGACTGTTGAAGAACTTTTTACTGTGGTAGATCTGTTTGGAACAATCCCAACAAGTCTAGATTGGTTCTTTTACTATACTTTCCAGGGACCCTCCAGGTTATTCATTTCATTTCTTTGGAGAGAATGATCTTTTCTTCCCTTGTGATAGATAGATGGATAGATAGATATGATAATATATGATGTGATATGATATTTATTAAACTATTTCTATTTGTCAGACATTGTGCTAAGAACTAGGAATGTAAGTGCAAGCAAAAAGAAAATGATAGTTTTTATCTTTCCTACCCTAAAAGACCTTAAATTCTAATAGAGGAAGTAAAAAAGATTAAATGGTGCTAGGAATCAATCCTTCCTTGAGTGCCAAATAGAACAGTTGCTGGTAATCTGAAGACCTTGGTTGTAGTTCCTACTTATCCATTTACTGGCTGCATAATCTCAGCAAGTCATGAAGGAATGAATGAAATGAATGAATAATGAATAAGTGGAAAAACATTTATTAAGTACTTAATCATGTGCCAGTCATTGTGCCAAGCTGTAGAGATACAAATACTAGCAAAAAAAACCAGTAACAAACTTTGAGAATTATGTCATAGATAATGCTAATTTTAAGAGTCCCTGAATTTCCAGGTATCTATGTTTTCTCCAGATTCTTAGATATTCTGTGCTCCTCAGAGAAGGAAGAAGACAGTCCAGATGGTGCCTGTACCGTTTTCTACTTGGAACACAAAACTACTAAGGAATTCTAACTGAACCAGAAGCTGGAAATGGTGGACACGACAGCTAAACAGTGTTCAGCAGTAACTACTGGGACAGGATCCATATGTGGAGCTCATAAGATCAAGAAAATTGGATTACACTGGCAATTGCAAGATAAAAATTACTAACAGTGAACTGATTCTTAGGATAAGGAGAGAATACAAAAGTATCTTCTGCCAAAGTGAATTCAAGTCACCTGGTCCAAATAAACATGCTTGGATTTTGAAAGAACTGGCAAAATCAATTGTTGACCCACCATCAGTGATATCTGAGAGATCATGGAAAATGGGAGAGATACCACAAGATTAGAGAAGGGCAGATGTTTCTAAGGAAGATCACTTTGACAGCTGACTAGAAGATGAACTGGAGTAGGGAGAGATTTATAGAAGTCAGACCAGTATAGTTTTCAAAAAAGTATAGGAAACTGAGGCTCAGAAAAGGGACTCTCTTGGACACAAGGAGCAGACATCAGATGTGAGTCTTGCTCTGCTGATTCCATACCCAGTGTTCTTCCCACCGTACTTTACCTTACTTCCATAAAGGGAAAAATGAATCCACAAAGCAGAGATAAAAGGACAGAGAAAGAATAGGAGGAGCTAGAGCTACTATGGACATATTAAAGATGAAAATACATTTTAAAACATAAGTGGCTTAAACATATGTTTAATTTGTTTTGTTATTAATTAAAAGTAAGTTCATAATGAAATAGTTTTTTTAAAAAATAAATTAATGCCATCTAAAGGCAAAAAAATATTAGAGCAGCCCTCCAGGAGGGAGGGCTCATTATGTCCTAATGAGACAAGGCAATACATAATGGGAAGTGGTGGCAAAGGAAGTCAGAGGGAATGGTTGAAGACCTTAAGGATCATCTAATCTAATCCCATTTATTTTACAAATGAGGGAAGTGATACCCAAAAAAGTGAAGTGATTTTCCTAGGGTCATATAGATAATAACTGGCAGAGGGAGGATTAGAACCCATGTCTCCTGACTCCCAATCCAGCACTCCTTCCTTTTTTGGTATATATATTATATATATGTATATATATATATATCATATATATGTATGTATATGTATGTATGTATACACACACTTGCATACACACATATGTATACTTATATGTATGTATATATGAATATATATTCATACATTCATATGTATCTACTTGGAAAATTATTTTAAACATACTTCTATTGATCAGTTTTTTCTCTGGATGCACATAGCATCTTTCTTCATATATCCTTTATAGATAATTTGGATATTTACGGTGGTCAAAATGGCTTATTTGCTCAAAGTTGTCCTTCAAACGGTATTGCTGTTACTGTATACAGTGTTCTCTTGGTTGTGCTCATTGCACTCCCTATTATTTTGTGTCTTTCCATGTTTTTCTAAAATGACTGAGCTCATCATTTCTTATAGTACAGTAGTATTCCATCACAATCATATACCACAACTTATTCAGTCATTCCCCAATTGACAGACTACCCTGTGGTTTCTAGTTCTTTGCCACCACAAAAAGAACTGCTACATACAATTTAGAACATATAGGGTCTTTTCCTTTTTCCTTAATCATCTTTGAAAATAGATCTAGTAGTGGTTTTGCCAGGTCAAATAAATTTGGAAACATGTTCAAACAATAAAATCCTTCCATCGTCAATCCTTAGGATCCTTAGGTCGATGTCCTTTCCAGGAGCAGAAGTGTTGATTTGATAGCTGCTCTCACATTTGGAAGTGTAGTGAGGTGGGAGTGAGCGAAGAGTGGGAAGGGAATGGGAGGGGAAAGAGACCAGCTTATTTGAGTAATGACCACCCTCACCCAGAAAGTGCTGTAGGAATCAACCAATCTGCTTGTTCTTCTCTAGCAAGAGATTAAGGCAACTGGTTGTCATATTCACTCTGCCCTACCCTATCCTTGATATTATGGATCATGACATTTTGCCTCTAAGGATGTTCCTGGATCCACCAGTCAAATGTCTTGGTTCTAGATCCTACTACACTTAATCTTTTCAAAGCATGCATCAGAAGTATGTGGTCCAAGTCTTTTGACCTCCAAAGCCAGCTCTCTATCCACCACTCAACCACACTGCTTCTATTTCTAAAGGGAAGCAGCTTATTAATATCAGAGCATCTACTAGTCACATCATCAACCACAACATCATTTAGTCTCCTTTCAATTTCCTCAAATAGCACTGAGGACAAAGTTTTGGAAGTTCAATTCTTGGGAGCTGGGGGTGGGGGGTGAGTGGAGTTGAGCAAACACAAAAGATTCATAATGAGTATAATTATTTAGACTGCAGTGATTAGTCAGCAAGCATTTATTAAACAACTACTTTGTGCTTGGCACCATTCTAGATCCTGAGGATACAAATACAAAAAATAGAACAATCCCTACTCATGAGGTACTTACATTCTAGCTGATGAATAGAAGGAGACTAGATCACTTTAACACCTATGGTCAGGTCCCCATGAGCCATTTCTCTGGCTCTAAGTTTGCTCTCTTCCTTTAGATTAGGTGTATACATTAATCTACCTTAGTTTCTTTGGTGTTATATCCAAAGCTGTTGAGTTTTTCCAAAGGGAAATATTTTTGTCCATCAATGTCCTTCCAAAGGCAAATGGAAGAAAAGGAAAATGTGAATTTGCTCCCACCCAACCTCTATGGCCCACTTGCTCTCAACATTCTTACTGTCAAAATCTCCTTACCCTGATTGTCACTCCTTATTGACACTTTCATGCTCATTATTACTGGACCTACCGGTTCTGGTTAGCAGCATTTAAATTCTCTGAATCTCAGTCTCCTCATCTGCAAAATGGAAATAACATTTTCTCTCTCTCTCTCTCTCTCTCTCTCTCTCTCTCTCTCTCTTTCTCTGTGTGCATACGTGCATGTGCATTTATAGGATGAGGAATTTCCCAAGATAGAAGTTTTTGACAAGTTAGAAGGATGCTTTTGTTGTTAACTTAATATTTTTTTCTTCTATATATTTGATCTGAGATGACAAAATACTGTGAGTGAAAGCACTTTGTCACCTTATAAGGCATGACATAAATGGGCATTATCTGTAGAATTTTTGCCCAAGAGAAATGCCCCACTGCTTCACTGGTCCACATGGGGTTTGCAGAGACTGCAGAATTCTTTGTTCTAAGATGTTTCCACCAGCCAAGAAAAAAAAAAACCCAGGATCCCTCCTGCCCTCATTTCCATTTAACAAATGTCACTTTGGGACCATTCTCAGGAACTGTTTGTGAATCATCACTTCCAGTGGTCCAACAGTGCTTAGCAAGGAACCGACTGGGCAAGACATAGGACTGAATATCCTAGTGGTAAATGAAACAGCTACAACCTCTACTCTCAGGGTTTCGTGCTCACCGGACAATAATAACCCTGGATCATTTTCAGGGCACTGCTGAGTTGTATATTTAAAGAGCTTCTTTGGGGAATTGTTGCAGTCTCTTTATTTTAGAAAAAAAAAATCCCAGCCACGAGGATTGTTGCAGAGTTATTTTAATTCCCTCCATATTATTTTTGGATTCTGTCTGATGTACTGTGTAGTATGTTTTTCTTTCTTTTTCCACTTTTGCCCCCTTGGTTGAATGCTGAATTCCAGACCAGTGCAGAGAGCTATTTCTCTGCAGTGTCCTGTATAAAAGACTTTGATGTCTCCTAGGAAAGATCTGAATGTCCCTCAGGTCTCTCTTCCCAATGAGTCCCATGACTGCCTTAAGCCTCTGCATATGTATACATTTGTGGGGCGAGGAATTTCCCAGGAGAAAGCCGTTTGACAAGTCGGCAGGGTGTTTTTATTGTCATGTCAACCAAATGTTTTCTTCCTCCACGCCCCAAGGACCTTGGGAGCTTGCAGCATCTTCACAGACTTGCAGAATGCGGACAGATTCTCAAACCACCAGCCGAATTCTCTTATTCCCTTTTTTTAGCTGCATAATGAAAAAGTAAGCAAACAAAAATCTGCTGATCCTTAAGTTTACTCGATTTTCTGAAGCAATTTAATTTCTGGGCTTTGATCAGACACCAGAACCCAAAGGACTTGCTATTTCTAAATAATGAGTCTAATGTTTATGCTCTGAGCCTGAACTTTTCTGGTTTTGGAAAAAATGTGACTTGACATAAAAGTCCTTTGATGAACAGATCTGCAGTCAGAGGGGTTTTCAATACAATAATGAAAAGGCCTTTCACATTATAGGCTTGAATACAGCTCAGCATGATCGTCCTCAAGAAGTGAGGAACTTTTTGGGACAATGACACTAATAGTGTTCTCTCTGCCCCTTGTCCTGTTCTTGGTGGAATGCTGGCCACAGGGGAAAAAGAGGTGTTGCCATTTGGCATATGAGAAGGGCTGGGCCTTATTCAGGGTGGTCCTGAAGATTCAACTCATTTCTGTTTCATTGATTCTTTGCTCTGTTCTCTTCTTCTGAAGAGGAAGGAGTTGTGATGCTGCCTTGATAGATTGTTATTTCAAACACAAACTGTATCTATCACTTGACTTGCAGGACCTGATTTCTAAAACATCTCATTATGAGTTGTTGTAAGGTTTCTCTCCATCCAGCCCAAAGTAGATCTTTTCAAAGGTTGCTAAGAGGATAATGGGGAGTTAAGGGAGGAATGGTATATAGTTCATAGACCATGACCAGATTAAATCTAGAATATTATTTATAGTCCTAAGTGTCACCTTTCAAAAGCAGGAGAGAATCCAAGAAATGATGAACAGGAAGGTAGGGTATCTTAAGGTCATGTTATATGAAGATCAGTTAAATGAGCTGGGTGGTTATTGAAAAAGCTTATATGGGAGCAAGATATAGGTCTTTAAGTATTTAAAGTGCTACCATACAGAAGTGAAATTAGACTTGTTTTGATAGGCTCCCTCCCAATGGTAGAACAAGAATCAATGGCTGAAAGTAGCAAAGAGACAGATTTTGACTTGATGCAAGGAAAATCTTCTTAATAATTAGACATGTCCTAAAACAGAGATAGTTGGTTGCCCCTCACTAGAAGAGGTCTTCAAAAAAGCCCTTTGAAAAAATTAAACTGTCAGCACCTGGAAGGGCTATACTTTGCTTGGGGGTAAGCATTTAGTCCAATGTCTGACACATAGTAGGTATTTAATAAATGATTGTTGACTTGGATGAACATTTATTGGGTATGTTAAAGAGAAGATTCTTATTCAGGTTCTGGTTGGACTAGATAGACTCTGAGATGATATCCAGCTCTAAAATTCTGTGATTCTTTAATTCTAATTGTATTTCTTTTACTTGCTCATAAGCTGCCCTTCCTGCTCAACTCACTTTCTGTAATTCTTCTCCAGGTCTTCACTATCAGCCTTCCCATTCTGGACAAGCCTCTACTAAGTCCTGGCCCTCCCGATTGGTGTACCTGCAGCCCAGATTGCTAGTTCAGGATGCATGCTGCCATGCTCATATTATGCCTAGCTTGACTCACTCTTTAGACTTCTTCCCTTTAGAGTACCTTTCCTCCTTCTCCATTTTTAGCTCCTCTTCATGTGTTGTTGTCTCCCATTTGACTATAAACTTATGAGCTGAGAATGTTTTTCTTGCTTACTTTTATACTCTCAGCACATAGCCTGGTACAGGGTGTTTAATAAATGCCCTGTGTATGTACGTATGTATGCATGTGTGTTTATCTTTCTATTAATCAAATTATGTCTATATTATCTTTCTTTCAATTTTTTCCTTTCCTTTCCTTTCCTTTCCTTTCCTTTCCTTTTCCTTTCCTTTCCTTTCCTTTCCTTTCCTTTCCTTTCCTTTCCTTTCCTTTCCTTTCCTTTCCTTTCCTTTTCCTTTCCTTTCCTTTCCTTTCCTTTCCTTTCCTTTCCTTTCCTTTCCTTTCCTTTCCTTTCCTTTCCTTTCCTTTCCCTCTCTTTCTTTGGTAGATCCTTTGGTACATCTGTCTCCTTATCTCCATTTATTTTTCTCTGTGTCTTGTAAGTGTTACTGGATATAGAATACTGTGCTGGGTGCTGAATAGTAGAGAAAAATGAAATAAAAATTAATAAAAAGGACCCTTTTCCTACCTTTAGGGAGCTTTCAAGACAGTGTAGAAGTAGAGCATTGAAGGGGACATAGTGAAAAGAGCACCAAACTTGGATATAGGAGACCATCTGGGGGTAATAATACTTATCCTGTCTTCCTCAGAGAGATGTTGTAAAGATTAAATGAGATAATGGATGTTAAGAGTCCTTTGTAAACTGCAAAGTGCTATAAAAATAAAACATATAACTCATATTGTTACAAAGAGCTAAGGGGCACAGGGAACTCACTTTTCCTGCTACTCAGCCACATTTAGAGCCGCAGCAAAATTAAGACAGAAGAGGGTTGTCTTTGAAAACCTCTGTACTCTCCTCCTCCCTCTTCATTTCACCTTTTCCTTATTCCTCCCTCCTCCTCTGGCCTCCATCCTCTTCTTTCTCCTCCTCCTCCCTTCTCCTCCTCCCTTTTGCCTCCTCCCTCTCCTCCCCATTGTCCTCATTCTCCTCCTCCCCCTCCTTCTCCTCCCCTATCCTGCTCTTCTCCCCTCCTCCTTCCTTCTACTTGTCCTCCTCCTACTTGTCCTCCTCCTCCCTTCTTTCTCCTCCTCTCTCCTCTCCCACTCCTCCTTCTCACTCTTCCTTTTCTCTCCTCCCTTTCCTTTCTCCCCCTCCTCTCCTCCTTCCTTCTCTTCTCTCATCTTCCTTCCCTTACAACGCATTTGCTAATGTCTATTTCTGTTTACTCATCTGAGTGACATGTTGCACTTGAACGTTGCACTTGAAAGTCAAGCTGACCTAGGTGCAGATCCTGCCTTTGATATAGGGATAGACTGGTAAATATATAACAACTATCTGTCTGGAAAACAAAGAATGAATTTTCAAGTTTGATCTGCATTATTAACACTTTCTTAAGTCTAGATAATCAACAGAACTATAAACTGAGCTCTGATTGAAATTTACCAACTGGGGAGAGCTGGTTATAGTACCGCCCTGCCAGGCAGTTACTAGCTGGGGGACCCTGATCAAATCTCTTAATCCCTCCGATATTCAATTTCCTCAGCCATGAAATAGTGACACAATTCAGTTCATCTTGCCTTGCAGGTGTTGTGAAGATTAAAACATATCAAGTGTTTCAAAAATGAGACCGATTTTTGTTTTAATGTGTGAGGTATGGTGCTAGCCAGTGGGAACTTACATTTATGTATTCACGTTCTTCACGTCTCTATTGTAACCCATAAGTGCCCAACACTTGGCTAGCCATGACACCTCACTCAAGCTTCCCAGGTAGAACCCCATGATTCTTCTTTCCCACTACCAAAATTTCTTGTACTGGATCCCAGGTGAACTGCTTTCTTAATCTCTAAATAAATTAATTTCTGCTAAGATGTTAATGTCTTGCAATGTTTGTCCTTTTCCAGGGGTCTTTTCATTTTAAACAGGGCACTTAAGCCAAAAGAAGGAATTTCTTTAAATACTGACGCTTACAAGCACCAACCATGACTGTAGGAAACTTATTTTTTGTTCAGAAGAACAAAAATTATATTAGTATTGGGCAAGTACTGTCTTTCTACCAATGCATATCAACACCTTCTATGAAACTTCTAGAAATCTTCCAGATACCAAATCATGAAATTGTGGCTGTGGCCATCCATGGAGAGGTCAGAAGTATGAAACTGTAACCCCAAAATAATGGTGTAGAGTAAGTCAAGAGTGCTGTTGTTCAGTCATTTTTCATGTCCAACTCTTTGTGACCTCATTTGAGGTTTTCTTGGCAAAGGTACTGGAGTGGTTTGTCATTTCCTTTTCCAGTTCATTTTACAGATGAGAAAATTGAGGTAAACAGGGTTAAGTGACTTGCCCAGGTTCGCAAAGTTGTCTAAGGCTGGATTTGAACTTGAGTCTTCCTGACTCTACATACTATGTCACCTAGCATTGTATGAAGAATTAAAAAATCCCTAATCCAACCAACAAACTCTAATTTAAGTGTTGGTACTCATAATATGTAATGAATGACGAGATGACATGCTAATGCAGAGATAGAACCATATGTAGATTGTCATTCTTCCTATAAATGAAACTGTAAGAAGTCATGTTATTAAAAATCATCAAGGAAATATATGACTAGAAAAGAAGATAGGTGGTCATGTAGTGAAAAAGAAAGATGATTAATCTTCATTAGTTTTGGTCCAACATCCTAATCCATCTTGTTCCTTTTAGATCCTGACTATGTCATCAAACATGTTAACTATCCATCCTCATTTATGTCATCTGCAAATTTTATAAACATGCCATACTCCTAGCCAAACCATTGATAAAAAAAAAATACTAAGCAGCCTAGACATGGTGGCACGTTCCTGTAGTCCTGGTTGCTGGGGAGGCTGAGATTGTTTGATTGAGAGAATTGAGGAGTTCTGAATTGTAGAAACACTAAAATTGATCAAGTATCAACAGTAAGTCTGGCATAAATATAATGAGCCCTCAGAGTAAGAGGACCACCAGGCTGCCTAAGGAGGGGTGTACTCACTCAGAAAAACAGAGCAGGTTAAAGCTTCTAAGCCCATCAGTTTTGGAACTGGGTCCACCAGTGGTCACTGCATTTCCAACTGGAGTGAGATAAGATGACTCGTCTCAAGTTTAAAAAAACATATGTTAAGCAACACAAAGCCAAAGACAAATCTTTGGAGCATGTAAAACTGAAGACCTCTTCCCAATCTGATACTGAACACTGAAAGAATATGATTTAATTTGTCATATCAAACAGTTCTGAATCTATCTACTTATACTATTAGCTCACCGAAGTCTCTTCATCATACACACAGAAGTAACATGAGGGTCTCTGTGAAATTTTTTTTAATGAACTATTTATTTTCTCCCACTCCCTTCTTTCTCCTTCCCCAAGATGGCATGCAATCTTATATAGGTCTCACATACACGTTCATATTAAACGTATTTTAACATTAGTCATGTTGTCAAGAAGAATTAGAACCAATAGGAGGAACCATGAGAAAGAACCAAATCAAAAAAAGGGAGCAAATAGTGTGCTTTAATCTTCATTCAGACTCCATAGTTTTTTCTTTGGATGTGGATAGCATTTTCCATCATGAGTCTTCTGGCATTATCTTAGATCTTTGTATTGCTGAGAAGAGCCAAGTCTATCAAAGTTAGTCATTGCACAATGTGGTTGTTACTATGTACAATGTTCTCCTGGTTCTGCTCAATTCAATTAGCATCAGTTCACATAAGATTTTTCTGAAGTTCACCTGTCCATCATTTCTTATAGAATAATAGCATTCCATTGCCTTCACATATGACAATTTGTTCAACCATTTCCTAATTGATGGGTATCCTCTCAATTTCTAATATTCTGCCAATACAAAAAGAGCTGCTATAAATATTTTTGTACAAATCAATCCTTTTCCCTTAAAAAAAAAGTCTCTTTGGAATATTAAACTAGTAGTGGTATAGCTGGTTCAAAGATTATGATGCAGTTTGCTTGCCCTTTGGACATAGTTCCAAATTATTCTCTAGAATGGTTGGATCAGTTCACAACTCCACCAATAGTGCATTGGTGTTCCAATTTTCCCATATCTTTTCCAACATTTATCACTCTCTTGCTTTGTCATATTAGCCAGTCTGATAGGTGATGTGTTGCCTTAGGTCATTTGGATTTGCATTTCTCTAATCAATAATTATTTAGAACATTTTTTATGTGAATATAAATAGGTTTAATTTCTTCCTCTGAAAACTGCATGTTCATATCCTTTGACCATTTATTAGTTGGGGAATGACTTGAATTCTTATACATTTGATTCAGTTCTCTCTGTATTTTAGAAATGAGGCTTTTATCAAAGACACTAGTTTTAAATATTCTTTCCCAGTTTTCTACTTTCCTCTTAATCTTGGTTGCATTGGCTTTGTACAAAAACTTTTCAATTTAATGTAATCAATATTATCCATTTTGCATTTCAACATGTTCTCTATCTCTTGTTTGGTTATGAATTCCTTCATTCTCCATAAATCTGACAGATAAACTATTCCTTCATCCCCTAATTTGTTTATAGTATCAGATTTTATATCCGAATTGTGTACCCATTTTGACTTAATTGGAACACAGTATAAGACGTTAGTCTATGTCTAATTTCTGCCACACTGTTTTCCAGCTTTCCCATCAGTTTCTGTTAAAAAGCAAGTTCTTATCCCAGAGGCTGGAGTCTTGGATTTATCAAACAGTAGATTACTACAGTCATTGACTACTGTGTCTTTGTATCTAACCTATTCCACTGATTCACTTCTCTATTTCTTAGCAAGTATCAGTTAGTTTTGATGATTGCTGCTTTATAATATGACTAGAACACCTTCTCTTGCATTTCTTTTCATTAATTCCTTTAATGTTCTGGACCTTTTGTCCATCCAGATGAATTTTGTTGTTATTTTTTCTAGCTCTAAAAAATAATTCTTGGGATAGTTTGATTGGTATGGCATTGAATAAGTAAATTAATGTGGCAGATGAGTAATTTCTATTATGTTAGCTTGGCCTACCCATGAGCAACTGATGTTTTTTCAAAATATTTGGATCTGATGTGGTGTGGGTGAAAAGTGGTATTTTTTTGGGGGAAGGGGGCAGAGTCAAAATGGTGGAGTCAAAGCAGAGATCTGTCTGAGCTCTCCCCGCTTACCCCTCAAAATACATGTAAAAAATGACTCTAAACAAAGTCTAGAGCAGAAGAAGACACAATGACAAAATGAAACAAAGTTCCAGCCAAGACAATCTGAAAGGCTGATAGGAAAGGCCTTTTGCACTGGGCTCAAAGTGGAGTGTAGTCCAACGTGGGCCATGCCACCATAGATGGGACTGGAGCAGGCCCCAGGGCACTGAATCACTGGCATCTGTAGTGGTTTCCATACTTCTCAACCCACAAACACTTCAAAGACAGCTTCAAAGGTTAGTGGGAAAGCTCTCTCACCTAGGTGAGAGAGGAGTGTGGTCCAGACACAACCCCAGTCACAACCACAGGGTGGTGGCAGTCACTGCTGCAGTGACAGCTACTTCTGGACCTCTCAACTTACAGACAGTAGGGGAATCAAGTGGCTGATCTAGGTTGCAGTCCTAGGTAGGAATCCTGGAATGATGTGGAACACTGGTGTGACAAAGCTGATGGTGGCCCTTGAGAGGGAATCCTAGTCACACTTCTAGGACAGCAAAGAGTGCTTGTGGTTGCTCACAGACCAGAGTATGGGCCAGGAAAGGAATGAACTCCTCCTGTTTGATCATACCCCTTTGGAGGAGCTGAGAATTTACAGGTTCCCTGAAGATCTCTAAAAACAGCTGAACAAAATCCCTGAAACTTGGGGTAGTACACCCTCCACTTAACAAGGATATCAAAAGTCAAGTAATTGGCTTGAAAATGACCAAAAGTGGGGAGAATAAGACTATAGAAGGTTACTTTCTTGATGAAAAGGTACTTGCTTGCAATGAAGAAGATCAAAGCATACAACTTGAGGAAGACAATAAGGTTAAGACTCCTACATCCAAGGCTCCAAGAAAAAATATGAAATGGTCTCAGGTCATCTAAGAACTCAAAAAGGATTTTGAAAATCAAGTGAGAGAAGCAGAGGAAAAATTGAGAAGAGAAATGAGAGCAATGCAAGAAATAATGACAAGTGAGTCAGTATCTTGCTAGTGAAGATCAAAAAATATACTAAAGAAAATATCATCTTTAAAAATAGACTAACTCAAATGGCAAAAGAGACCCAAAAAGCTAATCAAGAAAAGAATGCCTTCAAAAGCAGAATTGGTCAAATAGAAAAGGTGGTGCAAAAGCTCACTGAAGTAAATAATTCCTTCAAAATTAGAATGGAGCAAATAGAAACTAATTATTTTATAAGAAATTATAAAATAAAACAAAAAGAATGAAAAAATAGCAGACGATGTCAAATATCTCATTGGAAAAACAATGACCTGAAAAATAGATTTAGGAGAGAAAACTTTAAAATTATTGATCTACCTGAAGAACTTGATAAAAAAAGAGCCTAGACATCATCTTTCAAGGAATTTTCAAGGAAAACTGACCTGATATTCTAGAACCAGATGTTAAACTAGATATGGAAAGAATACACCAGTCACCTCCTAAAAGAGATCCCAAAGGGAAAGTTGCTAGGAATACTGTAGCCAAATTTCAGATTTCCCAGGTCAAGGAGGAAAAATTACAAGTAGCCAGAAAGAAACAATTCAAGTATGGTGGACACACAATTAGGGTAACAAAGAATTTAGTAGCATCTACACTAAGGGATCAAAGGGCTTGGAATATGATATTCCAGAGGTCAAAGGAGCTGGGATCAACACCAAGAATCACCCACTCAGCAAAACTGAGTATAATACTCTAGGGAAAAAAATGAAATTTCAGTGAAATAGAGCACTTCCAAGTATTCCTGTTGAAAAGACCAGAGCTGAATAGAAAATTTGACTTTCAAATACAAGAATCTGAAGAAGCATGCAAAGGTAAATGGGAAAGAGAAGCCATAAAGAAGCCATTCAAGTTAAATAGGTTATTTTAGTATTTTATTGCCTCTTCTGTTAATCTGAGCAATTCATATTTTTTGTAAACATTGATCCATTTCACTAAAATTGTCAGATTTATTGACATACAATTGGTCAAAATAGCTTTAAGTATTGTTTTAATTTCCTCTTTATTGGTAGTGAATTTACCCTTTTCATTTTTGATACTGGTAATTTGGTTTTCTTCTTTCTTTTTTAAAATCAAATTAACCAAAGGTTTTTCTATTTGTTTTCCCATAAAACCAGCTCTTCGTTGTATTTGTTAGTTCAATGATTTTTTTTAATTTCAATTTTATTAATCTCTCCTTTGGTTTTCAGAATTTCAAATTTGGTATTTAATTGGAGATTTTTAATTTGTTCTTTTTCTATCTTTTTTTAATTATATGCCCAATTCATTCCTTTCCTCTTTCTCTATTTTATTCATGTAGCTTTTGAGAGATATAAAATTTCCTGTAAGAACTACTTTTGCTGCATCCCATATGTTTTGATATGTTGTCTCATTATTGTTATTTTCTTGGATGAAATTATTGTTTGTTTCTATGATTTGTTGTTTGACATTCTTTAGGATTAGATTATTTAATTTACAGTTAATTTTTATTCTATCTTTCATGGCCCTTTATTATATGTAATTTTTATTACATTATGATCTGAAAAGGATGCATTTAATATTTCTCTGTTTCTGCATTGGATTGTGAGGTGTTTATACCTTAATACAACATCAATTTTTGTGTGGATGCCATGTACCACCAAGTAAAAGATATATTCCTTTCTCTCCCCATTTAATTTTCTCCAGAGCTCCACCATATCTAACTTTTCTAAAATTTTATTCATCTCCTTAACTTCTTTCTTTTTTATTTTGTAGCTAGATTTATCTAGTTCTGAGAGGGGAAGTTGAAGTCCCCCACTAGGATAGTTTTGTTTTCTATTTCTTCCTGTAAGTCTTTTAGTTTTTCTTCCAAGAATTTCTATGCTATACCACTTGATGCATATGTGTTTAGTAATGATATAACTTAATTGTCTATAGTACCTTTTAGCAAGAAGTAGTTTCCTTCCTTATCTCTTTTAATTAGATCTGTTTTTGCTTTTGCTTTGTCTGAGATCAAGACTGTTTTTTTTTTGTTTTTTACTTTAGTTGAGGCATAATATATTCTACTCCAGCATTTTGCCTTTACTCTGTGAGTATCCCTCTGCTTCAAATGTGTTTCCAGTTAACATCATATTGTGATATTCTTGTTTTTAATCCACTCTGCTTTCCCCTTCCATTTTATGGAAGTGTTCATTCCATTCACATTCACAGTTATGATTACTGTGTCTTTCTCTCCAACCTATTTCCCCCCTGTTTATGCGTTTTTCTTTCCTTTCTCCCTTTCCCTCCTCACTAGAGTTTTGCTTTTGACCACCTCTTTCCTCTATCTGCTTTTCATTCTATTATCCTCTCCCTTTTCTTTCCCTTTTTCCTTACTACTTCTTCCCTCCCTTCTATACACCCTCTCTCTTTTCTTTCCCCTTTCCTGCAACTTCCTATAGGGTAAGTTAGATTTCAATACCTAACTGATTATGTTATTCACCTCTTAATCTAATAAGATTAAGGTTCAATCAATGCTCATTTCCCTCCTTTCTTTCCCTCTAATGTAACAGGTCTTTATGCCTCTTCATGTAATGTAATTTACCCTTTTTCTGCCTCCTTCTTTCCTCTTCTCCCATTACAATCCATTTTCACCACTTAATTAGATTTTTTTATCATCACATCAAAGACAACTTACACCCACACCTCTATCTAAGTATACCTCCTAAATTTCACAATAAAGATACAGCTTTCAAGAGCTACAAGTGTCGTTTTCCCTTCTGGGGATGTAAACAGTTTGCCCTTAATATTGTTGGGTTTTTTCTTTCCTCTTTACCTTTTTATACCTCTCATAAGTCTTGTATTTGAAGATTAAATTTTCTGTTGAGCTCTGATCTTTCCATCAGAAAGATCTGGAAGTCCCCTATTTCCTCCCCTGAAAAGTTATGTTTAATTTTCTGGGTAGTTGACCCTTGGTTCAAGATTCTTTGCTCTATGGCATTTTATATTCCAAGCCCTCTGATCTTTTAATGTAGAAGCTGCAAGGTCTTGCATATTCCTGACTGTGGTTTCATGATATTTAAGTTATTTCTTTCTGTCTGTTTGCAATATTTTCTCCTTGACCTGATAATTCTGGAATTTGGCTACAATATTCCTTGGAATTTTCATTTTGGTATCTCTTAGGAGGTGATTGATGGATTCTTTTGATGACTATTTTACCCTCTGATTCTAAGATCTCAAGGCAGTTTTCCTTGATGATGAGTGAGAGCAACTTCTTACTCCACTTCTTGAAGTCTCTCTCTATGAAATTCTTTGCTGAAAGATAAAGTACATGTAGTATAGATCCTATGTGTTTCTGAAATCCTTTGCTACTCCAGATTCAGTTTGGGAGGTAACAGTAACCATACTTATGTAAATATGAATTGAGCCCTACTATAGTGCATTCCTTATCAATAGACAAAGGAAAAATAATAAATTAAATAGCATGATAGGTTTTTTTTGTCAAGATATAATAGCAAAGGACTTAACAATGGAAAATCAAGTGTTAGCTTCATTATCCCCTATAAAAATGATAATCTCCCACAAAATATCCATTCTTGTGGAAAAGGGAACACTTCCTAGACAATTTATACTCCTAAGGTAGCATCACAACTGTTACACATACTCTCATTGTTCTTCAGAGATGACTAATCCATTTTTTCTTCTGTGGTTGTATAGTTCTTTTCTGCTTTCAAAAATACTGATTTCCACTGAATTATTATTTCCATTTGTTGGGACTGCTATTTGGGGCTTCTTTCTTGAAGGGAGTGTTGTCACTTTTTGGACGTTTCCTAGTCAATATGCTGAGGGGCTAATCAAATCCTTTCTAATTTTGTTTTTTGCTAGTCAAGCTCACAGTCACACCTGGCCACACACACAAAAGTACCCTTCATGTGGCTGTCAAGATCTTCTTTCAAAGTCATTTGTCTTCATGAGAGATGAGTGTGAGCAAATTCCTTATATATCCTAAAATTGAAATCTCTCTGCATAATATTATTTATACCTTAATAGTAGTTTGTCAAATGAATTCTATAAATCTCAAAAGGGCCATGAAACAACACCTGAGGAGGTGAGGCAGCAGTGAATAATGGTGATATGTCTGTCTCTTACATTTTCTCTCTGTTAAAATTTTTAGCCCTTGAAAAGTAACATTCAGTATCCAGGAACAATCTGCAGCTATACATTCATTGAATCCCAAATAGTATAGTTAAATACATATAACCTCAGCTACAATAGCTACTTGTATATGCATAGTAACAAATATCACATAAACTTGACCAAGTAGACTAAGCACAGAGATTATATGCGAGGTATAACATCATATACACACAATATAAAAATAAATTTCATTGATATATTTTATCTTTTACATCACCTAAAAATTTCCCCATATCCCACTTCCTCTCACTTCCCAGAGAGCTATTTTTATAACAAAGGTTTTTTAAAGAAGAGGAAGAAAGAAAGAAATTAAAAATGTCTATTGGAAAAAAATTGATTAAAAGTCAGGCAATAAGTTGAATATTACATACCATGGATCCCCTTTCTTCTTCTACAATGAATGGGGGGGTGAGGGTGGGGTAAGGTAAACATTGCAACCTCCTATCTTTTCTGTGGGACTGAATTTGCTCTTTGTAATTTTATAACATTCATTTTTGTTTGTTTTGTGGTTGTTCTCTTGGTTTCCATTGTTGTAATCATTCTATATCTCTACCTGTCTGTCTGTCTGTCTATCTATCTATCTATCTATCTACATATGTAGATATGGTTTCTTCCTCTTGGCTTATTTCTCTTCACATTAGTTCATTTAAGTCTTTCTATAATGGTACATAGAATATGTTCTCATGAGTAGGTACTATAAGGCAATATGGGTGACTTCACTCATTACCCTAGAACATCATTTGTCAACTTGCTGAGAAGTCTTAGAATTTCTGTGGTCAGCTACTGTCATTTCTGTATCTTCAGACCTACTCTCCTTTGGTCCCAATTCTAAGACATTTTCTGAGTCAAGGTCACCACTAGATGGCCAGCCTCTTTCAGGCTGCCCTGAAACTCAACATAACTCAATCAAGTTATGTAATGATTGTAAATTTTCCTGTTTACTCAGTGTTCAAGGGTTCCAATGCACAAATAATGGATCCATCATCAACAGAAATAGGTAAACTTTGAAAACTATAAGAACATTATGTGATCCACACAATGACTATTTATGATTCCAGAGAACCAATGATAAAATATACTGTCTCCCATAGGGTGGTGTCTCCCATAGGAGACAGGATAAGACATGCATAGATGATACAGTGTTGGGTCTAGAGTCAGGAAGACTCATTCATCTTAATGAGTTTGAACCTGGCCTCAGATATCTACTAGCTCTGTGACTCTGGACAAGTCACTTAGCCCGTTTCTTTCTATTTCCTCATCTATAAAATGGGCTGGAGAAAGGAAATGGCAAACCAATCTGTATCCCTGCCATGAAAACCCCAAATAGGGTCACAAAGAATTGGACATGACTGAAAAACAACAACTTTTGTATGCAGCCAATGAAGGACTGACTTTTTGCTTGACTTTTTATATTTGTTACAAGGAATTTTCTCTTTCTCTCTTTGACACAAGCACACACACATGCGCGCGCACACACACATGCACACACGCACACACACACACGCACACACACACACACACACACACGGGATTAGGATCCAAAGGAGAAAATAGATTTCTTTTAATCAAAGCTTAAAAAAAGAGATGTGAGGTGTGCTCCAAATGTGGAACGTCACATGCACTTTCAAACGAGGTCACTACATTATTAGTTACGCTTAATTGTTTTCACTTTGTAGCAAGGTACCTCTTACAGAGTGGGAGTGATCTATAAATTCACATATGGTAAAATAAAACATGCCAATATATTTTTAAAACAGAGTTTACTACCTCTTTCTTCATGACATTAAACTTAATTCCACAACATCATCCAACAAGTAACCACAACGTGCCTGACACTGTGCTAGGCGTTAAGAACCCAAAGACAAAAATGAAGCAGTTCCTAGCCTCAATGGGGCGGGGGATGTACTATGTACACAGATGAATAAATACAAAACATGAGCAAATTAAATGTAATTAAATGTAAATTGGAGTAGGTACACTAAATACTAGGAGAGAAAAAGAAAAGCCTTTTATGTAGATTCACATTCCAGCTGAGCTTTGAAGAAAATTTGAGACTCCCAAGAAGAATTGAGGAAGCAAACAGTCCAGTCATAGCACATAGATATAGGGGCAGGATATGGAAAGTCATTCAGTTTGTCTGGAGCATAGTATGACAGGAGGACTAAGATGAAATCATTCTGATGAGATATTTCACATTATCTCCAATTTTTTCATTCTTTTGGTTTTGTTTTGTAATTTCTTGGTTTCTCATAAAGTCATTTGCCTCCATCTGTTCCATTCCATTTTTAAAGAACTATTTTCTTCAGTGAGCTTTTGAACCTCCTTTTCCATTTGGCTAATTCTGCTTTTTAAAAACATTCTTCTCCTCATTGGCTTTTTGAACCTCTTTTGCCAATTGAGTTAGCCTATTTTTCAAGGTGCTATTTTCTTCAGCATTTTTTTTGGGTCTCCTTTAGCAAGCTGTTGACTTGCTTTTCATGATTTTCTTGCATCTCTCTCATTTCTCTTCCCAATTTTTCCTCTACCTCTCTTACTTGATTTTCAAAATCCTTTTTGAACTCTTCCATGGCCTGAGCCCATTGCACATTTATTTTGGATATTTGGGAAGCAAAAGCCTTGACTTTTATGTCTTCCCCTGATGGTAAGCATTGTTCTTCCTCATCTCAAAAGGATGGGAGAAAGTTCATCAAGAAAATAGTCTTATTTTTTCCCCTTTTTTGGGTATTTTCCCAACCAGTTACTTGACTTTTGGGTCCTTTGTCAAGAGTAGGGTATACTCTGTGGACCTGTAAGTTCTCAGTTCCTCCAAGGTGCCACAATCAAGGGAGAGGAGTTTGCTCCCTGGCGGGGCTCATGACTGAGATTCAGATCAGCTGCTCAATTCCCCCCAGGGCTTTAGGGGGAGGGCTCCAACAATGGGCTCTGACTGCTGTGTGCCATGGCCACCACCACTGCTGCAGCCACCACTGCCACTGCCTGGGGTCAGAGCTAGGGGAGGACCCTGCTCCCTTTTCACTCTGGTTGAAAAAGCCCTCTCACTGACTTTTAAAGCTGCCTTTGGCACCTGTGGGTTTAAGGATCTGCGAGCCACTGCTGCTGCTGGAGGTTCTACCCCCGAGGCCTGCTCCAGTCCTGCTTCTCCCAGTGCCACATGGCCAAGGCTGGGCTGACCTCTGTTCTGTGTCCGGTGAGACAGACTTTTCCCACTGGCCTTCCAGGTAACCCTGGGCTGGAAATCTCCTCCACTCCATCCTTCTGTGGCTTCTGCTGTTCTAGAATTTGTTGAGAGTCATTCTTTACAGGCATTTTATGGGCTGTGGGGGAAGAGCTAGAGTATATGAGTATTCCTGCTCCCCCACCTTGGCTCTGCCTACATGAAGATCTTTTGTGAAAGGAGATGAAATCATTCTAGAAAGAGAGGCTGGAGCCAGCTTGTGAGAGGATTTAAGTGCTCAACAAAGGAGTCTATATGTGACTGTAGAGGTAATAGGGAGCCATTGAAATTTCTGGAACAAGCAAATTACATGGTCAGATCTATGCTTTCAAAGTACCATTTGCTGGCTGTCCTGTCTTTTGTAGAGGAATCAAGGTCACCATCCCATTAATCATTGTACAATTAAAACCTTCCTGACATCTACAGGACTATTTTTTCTTTCTGTTAAGCCAAAAGTCGTCTCTTTCAGAAATTGTTTCTGGCTCTGACCTCAAAGGTCATACCTCCAGTTTCTTTGACCAGTCTTTATGCAAGATGAACTCAATGCCTTTTTCCATTCTCTCAACATTCATCAGCTTATCACTTTCCCTCTGCAGCTCTGTTTAGTTTCAACTCCATGGAAAAAGATGCAGGTACTCGCTACTGTCCTCCTATCCTCTTTTCCAGCTTCCTTTGGTATGTTGTCTTCTCCTTTTAAATTGTAACTTTCTTGAGAGCAAGTATTGTCTGTTTTTCTTATTTGTATCTCCAGTGCCTAGCACTGGGTTCTCCTTGAGGAGCATAAACTCTAGAACTTGATTCCTGCTAAGTCTAGCATCTTTTCGAACAACTAGTTACCTTTTAAAATTTCAGTCCTGATTAAAATAGTTCCTGGCATGGAACCCATACTAAGTACTTCCAAATGACTTAAGATTCTTTGAAACAGTCTGGTTTCTAGTTTGTTAAGTTTGTACATACTAGGGGGAAATAGTTTATTTCCACTAGGACATTACCTATGTTTTTCCTTTCTCCTTCCAGAGAGAAGGAATCTATGCACATCAAAGGCTTGTTAGTGCCTATATTCTCCAGGTAAACAGTATAAATTTTCTTTGAACACACTGAGTATAAGCCTCACATTTCTTGCATACTTTAACTGCTATCTTGGGCCAGTAAAGTTTGAACCACATCAGCTCTAGACTTGTCTCTTGGCCTAAATATCTAAAATTATCATGGAGAATTTTCATGGTCATAAATAAGTGGACTTGGGATTATCTCTCTCCCTCTTGGTTTTTCTTTGCTTCTTTCCCTGGCTCCAGGCTGCCCAGACTCCATCTCAATCACTTGACTACTCATACTGCCTATAGGAGATGGGACCCACGAAGTTTATTCCTTCCAGTGAGATGAAGGGCTATTATATTTTCCATCTACCTGCCATTGCATCCTAACTGGCCTTATTCCATATTCTTCATCTATGACTTCCATCCTCCCTAACACTCATTTGACCCACTGATGCTACCTAAGCATCCCTGTGCCTTGTCATCTGCTTGGGAACTGACTTTTGTTTCATAGGTGGTCTCCCTCAATTAGAGCATGAGCACTTTCAGAACAGAGACCATCTTATTTTTTTCTATTAATAAATGCCTTTTGATTAATTTTGTTCATACCAACTATGTTTTGGTCTTTTGTATCTTCTTGAAAGGCAGGTAGGTGACAAAGTGGCTAGAGTGTTAATTGTGCCTGGAGTGAGAAAGATCTAAGATGAATCCAGCTTCACATACATCCTGGCAGTGTAACACTAGATAAGTCACAATCTCAGTTTCCCTCTGTTTTGTCAACTATAGAATGGAGATTGAAAATAGCACCTACCTCACAGGGTTGTAGGGACGATCAAATGAGATAATATTTGTAAAAACCACTTAGCACAATGCCTGGCACATAGTTGGTTCTTAACAAATGAATATTCTCTCCCTCTTTTACAACACCTCTTAAATTGTTTCTGGAATTGCCATTTGTACCTATGTGAAACATCAGGAGATCACAGAAACATATAAGAAGGACACTGATCATTCAATTCAATAAACATTTAAGGGCCTACTATGGGTCAAATCCTGTTCTAGGCACTGGAGATGCAAATAAGAAAAAGAAAGAGAGTACATGAATTCAAGGACATTACAATCTAAAGGGAGAAGACAACATGCCGAAGGAAGCTGGAAAAGAGAGTAGGTGAACAGTAGGGAGTACCTGCATCTTGTTCCATGGAGTTAAAACCAAACAGAACTGCAGAGGGAAAGTGATAAGTTGGTGAATGTCAAGAGAATGGAAAAAGGCATGGAGTTCATCTTGTATAAAGACTGATCAAAGAAACTGGGGGTATAACCTCTGTGGTCAGAACCAGAACAATTTGTAGAAGAAGCAACTTTTGCTTAACGGAAAGAAAAATGAGGCCTAAAAATCAGAAACATCCAAAAGTAGGATGGGCTGACTCAGAAAGTATCTGGTTTCCTTTTCTGGGGGTCTTCAAGTAGAGGGTGGATACCACTTATTGGGTCAGTTACAATGGGGATTTGATTTGGGTATGCATTAGGCTAGATTGCCCCTGGGTTCCCTTCCAAATCCAAGGTCCATGACTGTGAATCATCTATGTAAGAGAGAACCTATTTAGTTTAACAATACACTGTCTTTGTAAATCCCTCATTCCATTCATTTATAGGTAAGGAATATTTTTGAAATCTCCACTTACTCCCTGGGTGACCAAGGACACCCACTTGAATGATGATTGGAACATGAGGGCACTAGATGGAAGTTTATGCAGATGATAACTGGTCTTTATGGAGAATGAATTTGTGACCTTGACCTCGTTAGCATCAAGCCCAAACCAACTGTACAATCTGGTCTAGACAATAAATATTAACCAGGCAGCCAGCAAACCACAGAAAGGCCACTTATGCACCGCATTATCCTGCTGAGGAATTCATGGAATATCTCTAAAACTTTCTTCTGTCTTACAGAACTACAAAGGAAGTGGCTAGGGAGGTGAAAGCTCTTAACAGAACTGTGAATTATACAGATTGTATCTTCAGAACCCCTTTTCTTTCCTTATTCTGTCTGGCTACCTATATGACTCTTAGCCTGGTCTCAACAGGGTCATTCAAGGTTTTCATGTTTTCCTCCTCCTCATGAAAACTTTCCTGTCTTGTATCTCATTCCCTCAAGGAAGGAAGGAAACAAGTATTTCTTAAGTACTTGTACTAAGAGCTTTACAAATGTTATCTCTTTTCAACCTCACAATAATCCTGAGGGAGGTGCTGGTGCTTCATAACTGAGGAAACTAAGGCAGACAGAAGCTAAGTGACTTATTCAGGGTCACACAGCTAGAAATGGCAGAGGCTAGATTTGAACTTAGGCCTTCCTGATTCAAGGCTCAGTGCTCTATCCACTGCACTACTTAGCTGCCTCAAGATTGAGTTAGAGTAATACTGGATAATGTGATGACTCATTCACATAGTGATCTTAATATTTGATAAAATGTTTAATATATTATCCATCTAATATAACAGCTTATATTCCATCAGTGGCCTTCACTTTAGCAAGTCAGTCATATTTGAGGAGAGGCCATTTCAGCATGTTTCAAGTCAAACCATGTGTGTGGCAGTTGCTAAAACTATCTATGTGTCACAAGGATTAAACTCCATGGAGTATTCAAGGGAATGGGCCTTCAGAGAGAAAACTCTAGGAAACTTCTTTGAACATGATTTGATTCAGTCCTGAAGGATTTGGTTCTTTGGTATGATGAAGCAAATTCTGAATTGTCCCTTAGTTCTCCCTCTGCTCCTTAATAGTATATCATTAAAAAAGGGATATTGCTTTCAACTCACTCTCTTCCTCTGACTTTTCAGATAGCATCATATAATTCTTCTATCAGAGGTAGGGAAGGAGCAGGCATCTCCCTCCTGGGAGCATGGCAGCTGGAGCAGACTCAGCTAGGCAAACTTAAGCCTGGGCTGCTGACTCCCTCTTGCTTTCTGTTTCCCCTCCCAGAGAGAGATGTCTCCATATTTCGAGCAGCCTTACAGATTCGAGTGGTGAGGAATTTGTAGGTTTTCTTGTTGCAGTTCAATTGTTGTCATGTCTGACTCTTCATGACCCCATGGATCATAGCTTACCAGGCCTTCTATTGTCTGCTACCTCTTAAAGTTCATCCAAGTCCGTGTTCATAGTTTCTGTGACACTATCCATCACATCCTCTATTGTCCCCTTCTCCTTTTGCCCTCTATCTTCCCCAACATCAGGGTCTTCTCTGTTGAATCCAGTCTTCTCATTATCCAGTGGCCAAAGTATTTAAACTTCAGCTTTAGTATTTGACCTTCCAGTGAATAACCTGAATTAATTTCCTTAAGTATTGATTGATTTGAGCTGCTTGTGAAGCCTTAGTTGGCGCTAGTTGAAGCTGGAGAGGTGCTCTCTGTACATCTACTACAGCTCCTCTTGGAAGAGAAGACAGCAAATGGAAAAAGAGTAAGACCTGACTTGACTTACCTGAAGATAAGGAATTGGAGGGAATTATTTAGACAGTGCAGAGCTAAGGTGAAATGGGAGATGTCAACTGAGCAGTCCCTCAAAGTGATTTATATTTTGATGGTTTTAAACCTTTATCTGCCAGAAGAATATAGCAATAACTATGACTTATGACGATTGGCTGTTCAATATATTGCTTTGTCAGTGCATGTCTGTGAATTTTTGGTGTTTAGCATGTCTTTTGTAGAAAGGAAATAAAAAGCTCATTGCTGTTTACTTATTTCAGTCCCGTCTGACTCTTCAAAACCCAATCTGGAGTTTTCTTGCTAAAGGTATTGGAGTAGTCTGCCATTTTCTTCTCCAGATCATTTAACAGATAGGGAAGCTGAGGCAAATAGGGTTAAGTGGCTTACCCACTTAGTGGGTAAGTGTCCGAGGCCAGATTTCAGCTCAGCTAGAGGAGTCTTCCTGATTTCAGACCTGGCACTCATCCATTGTGCCACCTATGACTTTTCTGCTCCATCCATTCATGGTCTTTCTACTCTGACCTTTGCTGAAGTCCCTGTCATGAACACAAACCTAAGCTTTAAGTGTTTTTCCCCTGAGAGTCAGGGGTGGGAAGAATCAAGAGTCAGCAAGTCAATAAAAATTTACTCCTAATTATTGGACCCTGCGCTAAGCACCGAGAGTACAAAGAAAGATAAAAATGTTGTCTCTGCTCTCAAGGAACTGGCATTCCAATACAGGAGACAACCTGCAAATATTTGTGTACATGGAAGATGTATACAATGAGAAAAGGAGCTTAATTTCTTTCATTAAAGACCAGCCTCCTCCAACTGAGCGGGTCCCATGAGTCAATCAATTCATGAATCAAAATTCTTTCATTAAGTGATTACTTCAGTTCAGGACGTCAGGCACTGTGCTAAGTATTGGGGATACAAAGAAAGGCAAAAATCTGTCCTGCTTTTAAGAACCTCACGTTCTAATAGAGGGGACAGCATGTAAATAGTCAGGTACTTAAGATATATGTGTGTGTGTGTGTGTGTGTGTGTGTGTGTATGCGTATACATATATGAATATAGTCAGTGAAAGATAACCTGGGGTCAAGGAAAAGCCTCCTGACAAAGATGGGCTTTGATCTATGACTTGGAGCAATTCAATGAAACTAAGAGGCAGAATGAGGAGTGAAAGGACCCTGGCTTATTCCTATTAGATATCTATAGACTCTCCCTTTGTAGAAGAATGTCTTGTGTTTGTACTACTGAGAGTTCTATATGTTAGACTGGGAAGGAAACTTGAAATTTAACTAGGCCAGCCCCCAATTTGACAGATAAGAAAGCTGAGGATCAGAAAGGGCAAATGTCACAAAATTCAAGTGGCAGTTGGGACTAAAAACCAGGTTAGATCCTGAGGGATGAGGAAAATGGAGACCCATCAGCCCCCCAGATTCCAGGACATTCTTCCCATTATCAATGGGAAATATTGTGACCCTGATCCAGGCACACACAATGGGCCTCTAGGCTTACTTCGTTGGGGAGGGAGGCAGAGGGTTACCCAATCAGGGCCCTTTAGGACCCCCACCTTGACTGAGTCCATGTTGATCTAAGACATTTTTTTTCATAGGTTAGGTCATGGAGACCACTGCAGGAATGACTCTCCCAAGGGGTAGAAAACCTTGGATGGAAGATAGTCATCATTCAAGAATAACTTGAATATACTTCCTGAACATGTACGAAATCTAGAAAAATGACAGAACAGACAAGTATAGGTTTCTTATCTACTTAATCTCCTCAAAGGATCATCGTTACTAAAAAGGTCTTTGTGCTTCCTATGACCTATGTGTCCATGGACCCACAGTGTAAGACCTTTAGTGGGATTTGTTTATCCTAGAGGCCCACTGCCCTGCTACTTTTTGTGGACGTCAATGACACAGTGGATAGAGCTCTACTTGGAGTCAGGAAGACCTGAATTCAAATCTAGCCTCAGATATTTACTAACTACATGACCCTGAGCAATTCACCTAACCCTGTCTGTCTCAGTGTCCTCATCCATAAAATAAGCTGGAGAGGAAATGGCAAACCACTCTAGTATTTTTGCCAAGAAAACTCCAAATGGGGTCACAAAAATTCACACAAGACTGAAATGACCGAACAAGAAGAAGAAATGAGATACTTATGCCCAAATAGGGAAAGTGCTTGAACTTTCCCCCTATACTCCCAATCAACTTGGAATCTTGAGGAATGGGTCAGGAGAGGTTATAAATGTTTTACTGAGGCATCATATGTACAGTGAAGGTAGCAGAATCAGGAAAACAACCAAAGATGCAGTGATTACAACAATGCAAGTGGTGAGAAAAAAACATGAAAAAGTGAAACGAATTATAATTTGGCCCTGACTAAGAGTGGAGAAAATGTTTTCCTCCATTTAAAAGATGGAGGAGCTACAGGTGTGGAAGCTTTTTCTCCTTTTTAAATTATTTTCTGGGTAGGAGAGGAGAGAGAGATGTATTTGGAAACAAAGGTAATATAAAAACAAAATATATCAATAATTTTTAAAGAATTAATTAGTTGAAGGAGAACTCTTCCATGGATGTTTTTTGGTTCACTTCTATGCCTATGAGCAGATTCTGCTACCACTGCCCTCCCCTGACTTCCTTAAATTTAACATTTCTGAGGAAATCATAATTAAGAAAATGTTCAAAGTCATGCTCTGGATGAACTTGGAAGTGGTTCAAATACGTTGCAGGTTTGCAATCATTTCACTAAGATAGGCCCAAGTGGTGATATCATACCAAAGGTATGAATGCTTTCATATTTCAGATAACACTTTCCCCTCCCCCAGAAAATAGCAAAGCAGAAATTATTAAAGGTCAAAAGTGACCAGAGAAACATAATCAGTCATTAGACTAGATAATTAGAGATAAAAGCCAAGTTACCAAGAAGCTAAGACTGTTTTCATGAGTTATATTTTATGCCTTATCATAAAATCAGCTGCTTAGTGGGGAAATGTAGTGTTTATTTATTACAGGGAATGGTGAGCAAGGTGCAAGGAAAGACTGGAAAAAAGGAGGAGCGTAGTGAAATGAGAGGAAGACTGGATTTGGAGCCAAAAGACCAAGGACCAAGGCTTGCCCATCTGTGTGACCTTAGATAATATACTTTTCCTCTTTGGGACACAATTTCCTCATTAATACGTATTGCGGAACTGTCGTTTCAAATAAAATAGGAGCGTTGGGTCTAGAGGAATTCAAAGGAACTTTCCACTCTAAATCATTATTCTTGATTAGCCTGTATACCCCATAATGCCCTATGGAAACACTCAGGGAGTTGGTACCCAACATAGCTCAGGCCTACAACCCCAAATCTTCAACTTTGCCTGAAGGAGAATGCCTAAAAGAAGCAGCCTGGTAATGGACTCATCTCATCACTTCAATGCAATACAACAAGCACTCAGTACTTTATCAGGTACTTTTAGTCCCTAGGGATACAAAGACAAAAACCAATGGAATGGTTTCTGCCCTCAAGGAGATTATATTCTCTTGGATGACAGATTTAGAGCTTCTTTTGTGTGGAATTTTTGTATCCCAAAGATCCATCATGGACCCAGAGAGGGTAGGGATTTAGCTAATGCCAGCCAGAGAGTAGGAGGAGCCAGGATTTGAACCCAGGCTCTATGACTCCAAATCCAGAACTACTGTGTATAGATTAGACTCCTGGGAGGTATTGATGATAGGTACGTTAGTCTCCATTGCTGCTGATTGAGTCTGTCACCTAAGATAAGCTATTCAATATTTCTGGGCTTTGGGGGACTACCTCTGACATCTATTGACATTAGCAATAAACTATAAGGAGAAGTGAAGATAAAAAAATTATCTAGATGATAAATATAATCTACTCAGCCAACAAATCAATCAACGAATGTTAACTGAGGTCCTTTTATTGTCGAGGCATCACGCTAAGGGCTGACATCAAAGGATGTTCCTTTTAAGGCGTTTACCATCTACTTTGGTAAATAAAACATGTCTACATGGAGGAATGATTAAAACCACCAACAGAAAATAAAACATTGATTAGGTCATGAAAGTCCTGTTATCTGCAATGGCGGAGGAATGAACAATTTCTGTTCATCGGCAAATTTGGTCAAAGGATACTTACCATCTGGGCCACATATGAACAAGTCAAAAACCAAGAGGTAAGTTTTGTTCCTGACCTTTGTTTTACACCTGTGATTTCCTCCTCAGCCCCTCTCATTGAATGCTTTCTGGTGAAGAGGAAAAAATATTAAACCAAACCAACTTATATGGGAAATGTGATATTATATGCCTAATTCCATATCCATGTGTATCTCTATTTCACACCTGATTTTCAAAGAATTTGAGATGTAATAAAATGGTTTGTACTAAATCTTTGCTGAACATGATTTAATCTTTAATCATTCAGAAGGGGTTGCATTTTAAACGCCTCAATGTCCCACACAGAGCTGAGTAGGAGACACATGACATGATATATAGTTAAGACACTGAGAAATAGTGTGATATTGTGGACAGGGAAATGGACTTGAAAGCAAAAGATCTGTGTTCAAACCTTGCCTGTGACTTTGGACAAAATATTTAACCTCACTAGGCCTTGGTTTCTCCATCTGTTAAATGAAGAGGGTGGGATAGGCTTATGTTTTCTAAAATCCCTTTAAGCTCCCACTCTATGATTAAAACGTTTGTGGAAGGAATGACTTACTACTATTATTGGCTGGAGCCAACAGGCTCCCCAGGGAAACCTTCAACACCAGGGTCACTGAAGCAGTCAGGGTTAATCCAGTCACCACTCTGACTGGAGACAGACCCACAAGGGCCCCCAGAGTCCCAACCCAGTGATGTTTTGAGAGACAGTCGCTGGGGGTATTCATAGCCCCATACAGCTGTTGCCAATTATGTCCTGTCAACATGTTTTGGTTGTAAATAGTTTCTTGTTTTGTTCTGTGTGGGGATCCTTTATTTCTTTACTCTCCTTTATCTTTCAATCCTCTCAAATGATAAGCTCTTTGAGGGTAGGGTCCATGCCTTACATTCCTATACTACTGGGTGGCACAGTGGATAGAGCCCAGAATTTGTAGTCAAGACAACCTGAATCAAATTAAATCTAGTCTCAGACATTTACTAGCCATGTGACTCTGGGCAAGTCATTTAACCTCTGCCTCTGCCTCAGTTCACTCAACTGTAAAATGGGGATGATAATAATAGTACTTACTTCACAGGGCTACTGTGAAGATCAAGTAAGATAATGTTTGTTCTGACATGTTCTTCAAACATTCGGTAGTTTCCAACTTTTTGGGATTCCAAATGGGGTTTTCTTGGTAAGGATAGTATTGATACTATTGAAGATACTATTGAAGTAGTTTGCCATTTCCTTCTCCAGTGCATTAAGTTAACAGAGATTAAGTGACTTGCCCAGGGTCACCAGCTAGTGAGTGTCTGAAGCTAAATTTTAACTCAGATCTTTCTGACTTCAGGTCCAGCACTCTACCCACTGAATCATCTAGCAGCCTGTTTTGGCGCATTGTAATTGTTTTAATCAATATTTGTCTCCTTCCTGTTCGCTTTCCCCTCCCTCTTTCCCTTCCCCTCAATAGTGCCTGATGGGACAGGGGTAGTGCAGAGTTGGGAGAATGTGTATTTGGTGAGTATCAGTCTGATTAGCATACCTAGTCCATTTCACTATGAGTGGGAAGGAAAAAAAATGCTCATGGTCATCAGTCCATGTCTCTAGGGAAAAAGAAAAATCCTTTGATCACAAGAATGACTCTAATGTCAGAAATGTTTTGGTTTGGGTTTTCTTTTTTTTAAATTTCAGTCGAATCCAATCAGATGGACTTGAGACAGATGGCTGTTGATGAGTTGGTCTTTCAAAGTTCAAGAAACACATTGGAAGAAACTGTGATAAGCTTGGACTTTTACCTTTGGTAGTTCTAGGGGAGAGAGAAAAAATTTTGGAGATTTATGTTGGTTATTCTTATTTTCCTCATTCCATACTGATGTGTTGTGCTAGGTTGTGGTGAGGTTTTGAGGCCCCCTTGAATAATCCTCATCCAGTAGACCAGGCAGATAAGTAGTGTCAGGCCACTAGGGCACTCATGCTCTAGCCCTCTTCCCTTCCTTCTCCTCTCCAAAAGAAGGTAAATTTTGATGGTCAGAAGCTGCCCGGTAAACATGGGGTACACTGGCTAGTTTCTTTCTTTCTTTCTCCTTCCTTCCCTCCCTCCCTCCCTCCCTCTTTTCCTTCCTTCCTTCCTTCCTTCCTTCCTTCCTTCCTTCCTTCCTTCCTTCCTTCCTTCCTTCCTTCCTTCCTTCCTTCCTTCCTTCCTTCCTTCCTTCCTTCCTTCCTTCCTTCCTTCCTTCCTTCCTTCCTTCCTTTCTCTCCTAAAACCTTAAACCCAGTGAGCGCTGAAGTCCATAGATTCAACAACACTGGGTCCTGCCCAAACTCCACTCAACGGCTGTTTTTGGACCCTCCTGGCTTAGAGTAAATGACAATAGGAACAATTTTTCTTCCAAACAACCATCCTGAGGCTCCTGTCCCTCTCAGCATGATTTATCTATTTAACTATTTTTTTCTTTTCTATTAAAAGGACCATCCCCTTGACTACTTTTTGAAGAGGGCTATTCACTGAATGGGCATTTCTTCCCTTTAAATGAGTACCTAAAAAGGCCTTAGTGTAAAATATCAAGGTCTCTCATTTCATACTGGGCCATCTCCAGTCATCCTAGTAAATATCTGGTCACTGGATCCACTGAATCCACTGGAGAAAGTAAGGCTGGTGATCTTGCACAGCCCTCACTCACTCAAAACTAATTCAAATGCAAGTCATGTCATCATATCTCTGATGGCATGGTCTTCTTCGAAAACAAACACTGATTAGTTGAAGGAAATGGATATGTTTTATCTAAAGAAAAAATGACTTTAGGGGAAACAGGATAGCTGTCTTCAAGCTCTCACCTAGAACAGGGAATGGATTTGTTCAGTTTGACTCCAGAGAGCAGAAACCATTGTAAAAGGTAAAAGTTGCAGAGAGCTAAGTTTAGGCTCAGTCAGAAACCTTCTAACAATTAGTGGTATCCAAAAGTAGAATTACATGCTTACCTTTCCTTAGACATTTTCAAGTAGAAGCTGGATGAACATTTGCCAGATACGTTATAGTAAAGATGACTTTTTCCATATCAGCCGGACCAGATGACCACTGAGTTACTTCCAACTATCAAATTCTGTGATTCCAGGAACATTTTTCAGATTTCAGGCTAACAAGGAAACTTTTCTTTCTAGAAACATTTCCAGAGTAAAGGACATCAGATATAGATTTTGGAGTTATTAAGAATCAAAGGCTGACATGATGCGGAGCAAGAAGGAACCTCAGAGATCAGTCAGACCAACTTTATTTTACAGATGAGAAAACTGAGGTACAGACGGATGACTCATTTCCCGTGGTCCTTCTCCCTCCAACATTTACTATTTTGATGCTTTATTATCTTTGCCAATTTAATAGTTCTGAAGTAAAAATTCAGAATTGTTTTCATTTGCATTTCACTTATTATTTTATGTGTATCATTCTTTCATGTAGATGTTGCAAGCTTGCATTCCTCTATTTTCAGATTGCCTATTCTTAGACGTTGATCTATTGTGGACTCTCTTTATTCTTACATATTTGTATAAATTCCTTTGTCAGAGATATTTGTGGTAACAATTTTTACCAGCTGACTACTCCTTTTCTAATCTGAGCTGCAGTAATTTTGTGAATGCAAGAACTTTTCAATTTTATGTCTTCAAAGTTGTCTATCTCAGAAGATCATCTCTATCCCTTAATTAGTTAAGATTTCTCCAGCCAGCCATAGTTATACAAAGTGTTTCCTTAATTTTTCCTCTGTCTTTTCATTGTGTCATGGCTTTTTATCTCTATTTACTCTCTATTTTGAGCTTATTGGGGCATTAAGACATCATTCCAAATCTAATTTCAATTAGGCTGATTTCCAGTTTTCTGAAGTTTTTTTTAAATAGGGAGTCCTTATTTCATTGACTGACATCAGTGTGGTTTATTGAAGACCACACAAATACGTTTGATGCTTCTGGGTATTGCTTACCTAGTTTACTCTACTGAACTACTTTTCCATACTTTAAAACCAGTATCAAATAAGTTGTTTGTTTTGCAATTGCCGCTTTATTTTAGTTTGATATTGAGTAAAGCTAATCCTTCATTCCTAATTTTTTTCCATTATTTCTCTTGAGATTCTTGGCCTTTTGTCTAGACCAATTTGACAATCTTGCCCTTTTGATAGTTTCACTGATATGACACTAAGTCTGTAAATTAAATTAAATGGCATTGCCATTTTTATTATATTGGTGTGACCCAACCATGAACAATGAATATCTCCAATTATTTGTTTTCCTTTATTTTTCTAAAGATCATTTTGAACTTGTATTCAAATGAGTACTGAGGATGGCTTACTAAACTAAGGAGCAGATATTTTATGCATTTTGTAATTATTTTAAATGAAGTATCTTTTTCTATGTCCTCCTTTGAAATTTTATTTGTGATACGCACAGTGGATGAAGATATTGCTGGCTTGTTAAATCTCTAGGATTCTCTAAATAATTCTCAGGGATTCTCATTAAAACATCCATAAAGGGAGATAATTTTGTATTTTTGCCTATGCTTATCCTGTCACTTTTTTCTTATCTTATTGTTATAATTATCATAGAGCTACTAAGAAAAATTGTGACAATGAGTATCCTTGTTTTGCCCTGTTTCTTAATGAGGTTTCCAATACTTCTCTATTACAAATCATGCTAGCTCCTGGTTTTAGATAAATATTATCTGTTACATTAAGGAAAAGTCAATTACTCCTATGCTTTCAAAATGTATTTTTAAGATAAATGAATACTGCATTTTGTCAAATGGTTTTCTTTTGTCTGTGTGAAATAATCATGTGATCTATATTTTCATTATACTGTTATTTTTTTAATTTCTCTAATGTTGAATCATTCATGCATTCCTGATGTGCCTTGGTTTTCCCTGTGGCACACATTCATAAATCACCTGGCCATAAGCAAAAGCCTACTGACTGTTGCTCAGTCTAACTGTGAAAAAAGAGACCTGGGCTTTAGTCTTGGCTCTGTCATTTCCTCTCTTTGTGACTATAGGCACATAATTTAATATCTCTGAGCTTAGGCTGACTTACCTATAAAACAGAGCTAATATATAGGATTATTGTAAGAAAGGTACTTTAAAAACTGTGGTGCTTTTTTTTTTGTTTAGACTTCTCAATCATGCCCAACTCTTTGTGACCCATTTGGGATTTTCTTGGTAAAAATACTGGAGTGGTTTGCCATTTCCTTCTCCAGCTCATTTTAGAGATGCAAACAGGGTTAAGTGACTTGCCCAAGGTCATACATCTAGTAATTGTCTGAGGTCAGATTTGGACTCAGGAAGATGAGTCTTCCTGAGTCCAGGCCAGCATTCTATTCAATACATCACATAGCTACCTCATTATGGCGGTACATGGCATTATTGTCACCTAAGTCCCCTTAAACCACTAACATTTTGTGATTCTATCACTTAAAAAGCAGGCTTCTAGATCCATACCCTACCAGGTAACAACAGCAAACAGAGATTGTTTTGGCCAACACACTTTATGAGGCAGAGGCCAGATGGACGAGTTCAGGTAATGACCTTTAGAGCACTCCCTAAAAGATAACAGGCTAACCTGGAGGGCCAGGAATTTTTATGGTTCATTGGTATGCCTGTTCCCAGATATTGTGATGGTGATGATCCTCTTAAAAAGTCTTTGATGCCTATGCTAGGACATTATGTAAGCAAAATCTTGGAACACAACTGTCGGGCTTGAGTGATGAAAGTTTTGATGTTGGATGAACTGGCTGGGGCCCAGGTGGTATTATACCTGATAAGGGTCAGGTGCTTAGTAACAGTATGCTATGATGTAAAAAGATTTGTCCTAGGAGTCAAGAAACCTAGGTTTACATCCCCCAAATGTACCATTAGCAGGTTGTAGGACTTTCAGCATGTCACTTTATTTCTCTGGGTTTCAGATGCCAAATGAGAAACTTTCCAATTCTAACAACCCCTGACAATTTCCCAAGTTTTCCCAGCTTGGGTTGCAAAGTGTTAGGCATGAAGGGACTCAGTTAGAATAAGGCTAAATGAATATACTATTTTTCTGCTTCCCTCCAGAGTAGTTGGGTAAATGGACTCCTTCCAGTCGGGAACTCCAGTAAGGAAGGTGTCAGCTTAGCTTCTTTCTACAGTTGGAATGTATTCTTGGACATGTGTGTCTGCAGATTTTAGAGACTGGTCAAATCTGTGTCTGGAAGGCCCATTCTCCCCAGCAAATCCATTCTTCAGCCTCTCTCTCTCTCTGTGCATGCTTTGCTCAGCTAGCCACTGCCATCTTTCCATGATTTCACCCAACCAGAATATCTTATCATTGTTTTTTAGTCTGTCTGGTCATTAACCCTGACAGTCACTTCCATTTCTCTTTCATGTTTTTTGGCCGAATGAGCTGCTTTTCCCATCCTTCATACCAAGAAGAGGACCAGCCACCTATGTAAATGGCAGAAGCTTCTTTCTCTCTCTTACAAAGGGAGATGAGATCTACCCATAAAATTGAATAGTTAGGGCAGTCCCACAATTCCAGGAACCTCTGGAAGCAGATAGAATCAATGGATAAATCAATCACCAGACATTTAATAAGGGCCTACTCTACACTAGGCACTGTGTTAAGCATTGGGGATACAAAGAAAGACAAAAGATAATCCTTGCTTCCAAATAACTCATAGGGTAACGAGGGAGACAACATATGAACAACTTTGTACAAACAAGCTATATACAGTTTAAATTGGGAATAATTCAATTTATCGAATCCTCTCTTTTTATAAAAAAAAGGCATTCTGTAGAAGGTAAAATTTTAACTGAGATTTCAAAAAAGCTAGGAAATTAGAAGACAGAGACAAAGAGGGAGAACATTTCAGGCAGTGTGGTCAGCAGATGAAAATGCCCAGAGACTGGAGATGGGGAGTCTTGTGAGCAACAAGGAGGCTAATGTATCACCGAAGGATAGACTAGGTGGGAGCAGAAGCTGTTGTAGCTCACCCTTTGTTGAAAAGGATCAATGACATCCTGGGGTGATGTCTTGACTTGAATGTGAAATGGATTTACGTGAGGTAGAATTACATAAAAAGCTGTCAGCCTCACTGTCTCTTGAAGAATTATTAGTACAGTAGCATGAAAAAAAACAGGATGACTGGTGATGGTTCAGGATGCAGTGAATGACCTTGAATGTATTCAATGTCTGACCAAGCACTAAGTGTTACAAAGTGCCTGCTTCAGCAACCTTCATGGATATTGGAACCAATTGTTCTCGTTTACCCATTCCACTTGGGAAAATCTTCATATTTTGCGGTAGATACCCCATCTAACTCATCGATAGGTTTGAGACCTCTGGGTTACTCTCAACCTGGTTTAGTCTATCTACTGAGATGGTTTTACCAGGGTATATCTACTTCTCATGCTACAACGTCTTGGAGTTGCAGGTAAGAGTTGGGTAATAGGTGGACACTAAAGGTGGATGAGCAGTCCTGAAAAAGGGCCCAGCAAGTCCTCACAAGAGACATGCTAATCCCTCTTGAACACCCCATACACAGGGTCAGGGGTAAGGTATAGGAAGACCGCAAAGATGGGAGAGGGCCAAGTTGTGAAGGACTTTGAATATCAAACAAAGGACTTTATCTTCTTCACAAGAATGCCTTACTTCATATCATTTACAACACTGTATTTCTGTCAGAAATCCAACTGCATAAGATGTTAGTTTCAATTGAGTTAAATATAACACTGCTTATATTATCACAGCTCCAAGTCATTGAACATAACAGGACTGGTTCTTTGTTCATCATGGATGTCCACCTATTTTCCACATATAGCAAAAAGAGCTTTTCTTTTCATTCTGGTGATGATCAGTTCCCTTATACACTGTCCTTCTTAATTCATACAGTGGATCTTCTCCTTATTCTGACCCATTCATTTTCCACTGCTTCACGGTCTTGTCATCATCAATTGTGTTGGACAGAAGTGGGTACACATCCTTGCACAATTTAAAAAAGAAAAGATCCCTCATATATTTGTAAAGCATGCATGCATTCTTTCCACATTCTAACCTCTCATTCACATACTCCAGGAAGCACAAGAGACAGCTCTTTGGATTTTTGCAGTGGTGCTTGCTCCATCTCTACAAGCAGTAAGGAAACCAAGGATTAGCTTTGCAAGTACTCGTTCCAATTTGACAACGTTTAGAGTCTTTGTGTAGTCTTGTGGGACTTCAAAAGGATACAATGTAACATCATTTTTGCTTTGTTTTATTTCTTACTCTAACCTTAAATTCATTTATATGAATACATATAAAGAGAGTAAATGCAAAATAGTTAAATAAAATTCAGTTTTAGAGGGAGGGCACCAATAGTGGCTGGCATCAGGAAATCATTCAATCAACCTTTCATTAATTAAGGGCCTGCCATTTTTCAGGAACTGTACTAAACACTGGGGATACACATACAAAGAATGAAACCATCCCTAATTGTAAGGAATTTACATTTTAATGGGAAGGACAATTAGTACATA
This sequence comes from Bettongia penicillata ogilbyi, assembly GCA_023548195.1. Lineage (NCBI taxonomy): Eukaryota > Metazoa > Chordata > Mammalia > Diprotodontia > Potoroidae > Bettongia > Bettongia penicillata. The sequence goes on from JAJHZJ010000100.1 coordinate 7,469,650, forward strand.
TGTGAATGTGTGCAGCGTAAATATAATGTGAAAAATCACAGGTGCTCTGACTTCTACTGAAGCCCAAGGCGTTTTGTATGCTGATACATATATGACTCCTGATTGACAGAGACAATGCTGAACCATTGCTGTATACTTGCAAAAGAGATTTACAAAAATATTTCCAGACATTCTTCAGAGTGACACATGGACAGGGTACCCTTCAGTGAGGCTGTGGAGAATGAAAAAGATTTTGGAATGACAGACATGCTTGGAAAGCCAGCCACATCTTGTCTCTGACCTTGAGATTTCAGAGACTGTTGAGAACGGCCCTCCTGTGGCTGAGGCTGTCCTTTATCTCTCCAGATTTGAGCTCAGCTCTCATTTCACTGCCAGCTGAAGAACTCATTCATCTTATGGATTCTTTGGTAATTCTAATCAATATAACTTCTCATATTTCTGTTGGCTGTTTTGCTTGGATGTATAAGTTTACTCAATATTTACTACCTGTGCTGGTCTCTTGTGGAACAAATATTTAGTGGAAAGGAGCTAAGTTGGTGAGTGTAAACTAAGGCAACCCTCCCTAAGAGTGATCAGGGAAGTGGTTTGTTCTGAACTGATCTTCCCCTAGACTGCCAATATTTGAGGGGGACAGATAAATCCATATATTCATACTCCTCTCAGAGACTGAAGGAAAGAGTAGTCAGGCTTGGGTACTCCTGAGTCCCTCCTCCCGTCTGCCGCAGCTAGCACAGTTCATCCCTCTCTGAAGAGTCAGATCAAACCTCAGATCTTATCTATTCATGCCATTCATGAGCAGTAGGTCTATATTTACATAATCTACACAGGCTCATACATTATACACAAATATATACAAAGTAGTTAAACACAAGAGAGGGCACTGGCAGTTGCAGAAAGATGCTACTAAAGGCAAAAGGAAGAAAAATAACAGAAAAGAGAGAAGATGGAGGAAAGAGAATTCCAAAGATTCTTGTCCCTATCACTTGAAATTAGAGCAATGGGTAGAGGAAAATTCAAGAGCAAAGATCCACTAAGAAAGGGAGGATCACCTATCTCTTCACAAAACAGTTGTTATATCCCCGCATATATCCCTGGAGGCCAACAGTGACTCCGAATGTCAATGGTGTTGGGGCATCGAAGGTAAAAACCATGTTAAATATGTCTATAATATGCATTTTATTATTTAATAAAAATTACTCTTTGGAACTAATTCTGAAAGGGTGACTTCCCTTCAGGGCAATGCTGTGTGGGACTGGCTATTATTTGTCATGTCTAAATTGCCCATAAAAATAATTGTCCTTGAAATTGGCCATTTGTGGTTCTAATAAGGCCTTACACAAGAGTGACCAACTGCCCTTGAAGCAACTCCGCTACAGGTGGATTGCTTGAGTGATACTTTGAAATGCCTCAGACTCTTCTGGGAGTGAGAAGCAGAGAGTCTTAAGGAAAACCCCTCCCAATCCATCAAATAAGTTTATCCTCCCTATTTGGGGAGTAGAGGGAGGAAATTGGTGGTGGGGGCGCTACTGCTTATTTAATTGAATTGCTGCCACCTAGGGAAAATGGCACGAAGAAGATTTAGGTTAAGCTCTCTGTCTCCCTCAAATTTCTGTACTTTTCAGCTTCTAAGAAATAAAGAGGATTAAGAAGCCAGTATTTGTAAAAAAAAAACAAAACAAAACAAAACAAAACCAAAAAACAAAAAACAAAAACACTTGGAAGAGGAAAAGTGCTTAGTATTGTTGGGAGCAGGTACAGGTTATAAATCCTAAACGAAAGAAAACAGCCTCCAAAAGAAAGAAGGGTGACTTGGAGTTGCCTTTTTTCCAGGTAGGTCCTAAAATGCCATCAAATGTCTGAGCTGGAAAGGATTGGAGACATTGAATTTGACCCCTTGTATTTTTTCAGATGAAAGGTTTTCACAGTCTAACTAAGGCAGTCTCTAAAAACCTTTTCTCTGAGAATACCTTCCATATCCTCCATATAAATCATATGGGGGCCATCTTCAGTTGTTCTATCTATATCTTATCACTGGACCTAACTGAGGCTGGTGTCTTTATACAGCCTTCTTTCACTTCCATCCAATTCACTTCCAAGTCATGGCATCACCTCCCTGATGTCATGGTCCTCTTCAAGAATGAAGAACAAACAGCAATGTACACAGAGGGATATTGGTCAATGTTTAACAATTGGATCTCTGCGGGGGAAATGTGTGCATGACACACTTAAATTTAATCTTCACTATTAATATTTTCTCCAACATTTGCTTGATAAAACAATAAATTGAGCCTTAGTTTGTCAATTTCTGATGTGTAAATGCTTACAATGCAAATTTAACAATCAACTCTCATTGAAACTGACTCCAGCACTGCTTAAGTCATCTATTCCTTGCTTTTCTCAATGCCACCACTCTCTTTCAGACCCTTGTTACTTCACACTAGACTATAAGTATAGCCTTCTCATTCATCTTCCTGCTTCCAATTTCTATATCTATCATCTATCCAATAGGCTTATATCATAGGAATCTTTCTGCTGACTTTGCATAATGTCCTTGTCCTTAAGCCTTAAATGGCTCTTCATTGCCTAAAGGGTAAATTTTGTTGCTCTTTAGTCATTTCAGTCATGTCCAACTCTTTAAGACCCCACATGGAGTTTTCTTGGCACAGATATTGGAGTGGTTTGCCATTTCCTTCTTCAGCTTATTTTACAGATGAGAAAACAGAGGCAAATAGGGAAAGGTGAGTTGCCTAGGGTCACATAGCTAGTAAATGTCTAAGGTTGGATTTGAACTCAGATTTTGACTTCAGACATTGAGCACTACCTTGCTGTCCCATAATCTGACATCCACAGTCCTCCACAATCCAGTTTAAATCCATTTATCTTTCTATCTATCATTATTCCACTTGATTCTGTTAGCTGGTTTCTTCATTCTTCATGCCTGACCAAATCTCATCTAACTTTCAAGACCCAGGTCTTCCTTTGAGGAACCCTCCCAGCCTGCCTAACCCATACTTCTTTCTACCTACTCAGAATTCTGAAAGGGCATAAGCGTTTATCCCACCCAATTGAAAATCATTCTTAACTAACTTCAATTGATTTCTTCCTTTTCACATGCCAATGTCCTATCTCCCTAACTAGGTTGTGAATTTCTCAAGAGATATGCTGTGTCTTATATATTTCAATTCAATTCAGTAAGTTTTCATTAAGTGCTTAATACATCCTAGGCACTTCACTAGGGATGCAGACACAAAACCAAAACATCCTCTGCCCTGTAATATAGATCAGAGACTACATATTTACTTTTTTTGCTGTCCATAGTGCCTAGCAAAGGGCTGGACATGCAGGAGGCACTCAGTGAATATTGTTTGATTGAACACAGTTACTTGGTGAATTCCTCTGACTTTCCCCTTTTGGAATATATACCCATACACGTCTGTCTCTCAGGAGATTTCTGAATTTAGACTTAAGCCCACGAATAAATAGTATGAGAAAGGCCATTTGAAACCATTTCTGTGCCCCAAAAGTCTACAAGTCACAGTTTGTGATACAATATCACCCAATTTGGGATAGTTAAATGGTACAATGGGTAGAGTACCAGGCCTGGGGTCAGGAGGACTTGAGTTCAAATTTGGCCTCAGACACTTACCAGCTGTGTGATCCTGAATAAGTCACTTAACCCTGTTTGCCTCTGTTTCCTCATTTGTCAAATAAACTGAAGAAGGAAATGGCAAACCATTCCAGTATCTTTGCCAAGAAAATCCCACAAAGAGTTGGACATGAGAGAAAGACAACTGAATAATAATTTCTATTAAAAATATCTGGATCCTAATTCTAACTCAGTCATCAACTACTCATGAGATTCTGGGCAAATTATAATCCCTCTGGGCCTCAGTTTTGTTAACTGTAAAATAAGAAGGTTGAATCAAATAGTCTTGAATGCATCTTACAGCTCAAATCTATGCTCCTATGATTCTCTTCTAGGGAGGCTGGGTTTAAAATGTCACCAAAGTTGAACCCAAGAAAGAGAGAATTGCAACATTCAGAGAAAGAAGAAGCGACAGAGATCATCTAATCCAAGCTCTTAATTTTCCAGATGATGAAACCAAAGCCTGGAGAGATTCAATGACTTTTCCAGTGTCAGATATGTAGTACTTTCAATATAAATTCTTTCATTCTGTGGCTCAGTGGTGGCCACTGCAGCATCTGGTTCTGTATTACTCCTGGCCTTTTCCCAAAACACCCTTGTTTATGGCCTTGAGCCTCTAACCTATCTATTCAAAGAAGGATCATAGGATCATTTGAATCTCTAGCCTCACTTTTCAAGTCTCAGTAGAAATAGAGAGGTAGTTCTCATCTTTTGTACAATGACCATGCACAGATAACAGTGACCTAAGCTGCTATTCCATTTGGAGATTCAAAATTACTCACAATAATTCTCTGAGCCCTGACTCATTGGCATTTCCCATTAAACCAGCTAGACTTTATCTCATTTTTTCATATCCTAGTGAAAATAAGAAAAACATTATTTAAGTTGGGACATCAGAAGGTATTTGTTTAGTCTACCCTTGTCATGTTATAGATGAGGAAACTGGGCCCCAGAGAGGTTAAGTGAACTGCCCAAAGTTACACAGGTAATAACTGGCAGAATCAGGATTCTAATATAGGTCCTCTGGTACCAAAGCCCATGCTCTTTCTACCCCACCAGCCTGAGCACCCAAGAGGAAGTCAGCACTCAAGCTACCTGCTGTGGACCACAGATGCTTCTCTCCTCTTCATTACTCTATGGAAAAGAAACTGAAATAGCCCTCTAGTTCTACCACCTCAGAAGGAATAGCAGTTCTTGCGCCTCTGCCCACGAAACGTGTTCTTACTTGTGGGTCCAAACAGAAAAAAAACATTTCCAGAGGCCAGCATTTCCCATTCTCTCTCCCGCCTCCCCCCAACCTCGCCTACATAAATTAAAATCACTCTAAAAACAGAAGAGTTGAGGCAGAACCCTGTAATCATCCACTTGTGAAACCACACAAATTAACCAGGTTAATAATTAATACAGGCGAACCCAGTGCCCAAGCCTTGAAACTGGTAGCTGCCTAGGCTGGTTTTTATGGCTGCCCTTTGAACAGTCAGAGATTCCATTTTATTGGGTGGCAGCCTGGAGGTGGTCTCCTTCTTTGTTTTTTGAACTCTGGAATTTTTATGTGTATGTACACACACACACACACACACACTCACACAGACACACACACATTATTTTTTTTCTTCTTACTTTTTTTTTTCCTGCTGCTCTGTGGAATATAATCAAACCCATTTATAGCAATGAGAGAAATGCCTTGCTAAGGGTTTTATAGTTACAGTGGCTATAGGCCCCAAGCTGTACACACTAATAACACTCTAATTTTATGTCATTAGTTAACAAGAGTTCTTAGATTTTTTTCTTGTGCAACATCTCAGATTTAATTACACAGCTAAGTCTCAAATGGGCATGTCAAACATGGATTATGTATTTTTAAAATACATATAGTATGTAATTACTATTAACACTGGCCTCTCCTGCTCTTAATGGTATCCCAAGATAGAGTCTGCCGGCAATTACAAGTAGCCCTTATTAAAATATGTGCTGCCTCCCACATCAAATAAAATTAATCAGTAACAAGCTGTCATGGTATTAGGTCATTTCCCCACATATGGTAACTCAATGAATGCCTTATCTGATGGGCTACTATGTAAGACTTTAGGAATTCTTCTCATATGTATCTCTATATCCCTTTTGTTTTCTCTGTTATTTTTGATTGTGGTTCATCTGAACTTGCAGTCTCAGACCCTGAGTTTGAGTCCTGGTTTTGCCTGCTACTACTCATATAACCTGGAACAGTTATATTTAAACTCTCAGTTCTTCATCACGAAAATGAAGGACTAGATTAAGTGACTTCCACCTTCCTAGAGTGTATCTGGAACTTGTTTCCATGAGTTCAGAAGGAAAAAAAGATGCTTTGAGAGAACGCATGGAGACCATCAGAAGAAGCCAACTGGTGAATATGTCCCCACCCCAAGCTTGGAATGTCCAGCCCTCTCATCCTGTTTCTTAGAAAACCTAATTCCCTTTAGCATTCAGCTGAAGAACCTCCTTCTATATAAAGCCTTTCTTGGTTCTCTCAGTTGCTACTCCCAACCCTACTGAGTATCACTTTGTGTTTATTATGTAGATCCTTTTATAAATGCATATTGTCTCTCCCAATAAAATGTAGTCTTCTTCTAGGAAACTTACTGTTGCATTTTTGCCTTTATATCTCCCTCACTTATGGTTGGTTGCTGTCCTGTGTTCTCAAAGAGGACCCAAATTACATTACTATGTTGCAGTCAAAGTACACTATCAGAACAATGAAGTCTGATATATGGATCTGTATCTGATCTATTTTCTGATCTATATCTAGTGGCAATCACTAGACCCAGATGACTCCAGAGGAGAAAGTGAGGCTGGCAACTCTGCACAGCTCTCTCTCCCTCACTTAAATCCAATTCATTTGTAAGTCATGGCATCACCTTCCCCTTTGAGAATGAAGGATAAACAGCAAAACCAGCACAATAGGAGCTTGGAACATTCTGCCACAGGTTGGACATAAATAGTCTATATATGGACTAACTCATGGTAGAGGCTTAAAAAGTGCTGGTTAATTGATGAACGGTTATTTAGCCTGGAAAAGAAAATGTAATGAGAAATCTGATGATGACCTTTAACTGTATCTACCATGGGTATGACTGATAAGCAGTCCTCAGTCTCTTTGAACTGTGTTTTATAGTGAGTGTTTTTAGTGGACACCTTGCAGCAGAGCTTCAAGTCCTACCTGTCTTGAGATTTGCCAGCTGGGTAGGTGTAAACTTATGAAAAGGAAAAAAATAACTGAGAAGTGCTAAGGTTAGGAGATAGATGTGGGAGAGAAAGTGTGGAAGTTTTAAGAAAGAAAAATAGCTCCCAAGCAGGGATACTCTTCAAGATATTAGTAGCTATTAATATTTACCCCCAAGCTAGCCACTTGAGACTTGGTCACCTAAGGATTTGGAAATAGGGAATATGAGGAAGGTAGCTTCAGATAGAAATCATGTTTTGCACATCGTTTGCTATGATAGTTTGTGTTTCCTTGGAATCAAAATGCTCTCCATTTCAATAAAATTACTCTTGTTCTTATTAGAATATGAAGTCACAAGATAAATTGCAACTGGATCTTTTGGTGGTAGTCAAAGCCTATGGGAAAAAAATCAGTGTTCAGTGATAGGAAGATGGCTAAACAAGCTGTAGCACATGGATGTAGTGGAATATTACTGTGCCATGAGAAGCAACAAATATGGAGAATCCATGGAAAGACATATGAGTTGATGCAGAGAGAAATAAACAGCATTTGGAAAGCAATATTCTCCACAGTACTAACAATGAAAAATGAGATGATACTAAATGATGTGTGATTGTAGTGACCAAGTTTAAACTCTGGTGAAGACTTGAGAAAATACATCTTTAATAGCATCTACCTCCCAGAGTTAATATAAAGATCAAACGCTATTTCTAAAATGCTTAGCATTGTGACTGGCATAGGTAGGTGCTTCACAAATGCTTATTTTCTTTTTATTCTCTCATTTTCTTCCCTTCTCTCACTTTCTCCTTCCTTCCTTCCTTCCTTCCTTCCTTCCTTCCTTCCTTCCTTCCTTCCTTCCTTCCTTCCTTCCTTCCTTCCTTCCTTCCTTCCTTCCTTCCTTCCTTCCTTCCTTCTTTCCTTCCTTCCTTCCTTCCTTCCTCCCTCTCTTCTTTGCAAAGGTAAGGGACAATGAGGGTGAAATGTTGCAAATTGAAGTATGTATTATTGCCCTACTATGTTCAAAAAGTAGAACTGTAGGTTCTAGTTGCAATGTGAGATTTAAGCTGCACATCAGAAATTGTAAGTAAATAGATCATTTGAGGTGAATGTGAAACCTCCTCCAGAGAGTTTCTAATTAATCTAGTCACAGATATGTTCAAGTTGACAAGTATTTTAAAAATGTTCCAGTGTATACTCAGCACTCAGTGGCTTACACAAGGAAAATAAAACCCATAATTCCTGCCCAGAGAATCTTATCATCTATTTGAGAGATAAGATAAAGGAAGAGAGGGGTTGGTGGGAATAAATGATCTCTCAAAGTCTATTTAGCCGTAGTCCTAAAAACTTTAGCTAGAGGAGATTTCACTGGCCCTCCAATCCATTCCCTTTCATTTTACAGATGAGGATTCTGAGAACCAGAGATGCTAACTGCATATCTGACCAAGATCACATAGGCAGCAAACGTCAGAAGCTCACCTTCTTCTGTCTAATACTCTTTCCTTTGTGACACTTTCCTTTCCTATATAAAATGTAAACTGAGAAACATAAGTGAAAGGTCACGCTTGTTAGCACTCACTCCTCCTGAAGGGATTTGTCTTTTGACACATCATTTATATTCCTACCAGGAGACAAAATCTTTCAGGTAATTTTCCTTCCAACCTTGGTCAGCCCAGAACTTCCCAACACATTCAGTGACCCCCTACCCACAGAGCTCAGGTCTCTTCTGACTTGTTTTCCAGAAGCCCCTTTGTCCCTAGGCCAGCTCTGTAGCAAAAGAGTAGTAGCCCTGATACACTCAGACTTGACATCCCCATGGGGTCTCTTAGATTGGTTGGTTTTCAGGATATTGGCCAAGTGGGCCCCAAGATAAATCTTCACCATTAATGTTCTCATGCAGAGCCAGGAACTGTCACACTGCTCAGGATTCACCAGCCATGCAGAAGAGACAAATTCCAGAACACACTAACAGAAATGGGGAGTATCAGAAGGTGAGAACTGTTGGTGCATTTAATTGTTTTCCTGTTTCAAAAAGTGCCTGTCAAGGTCAGACTTCCCCAGAGGGCAGTTGGCATGTGCTCAGGGATCTGTGGGGGAATTTTTGGTTTTTGTACTTTTCCAAGGAAAAGGAGAAGCTTCAGCCTCTGGAAATTCAGCCTAATGGCAATTTTATACATTATGGGAATCTCACTTGGCCTGCCTTGTGAAACTCATTCAATCATAACGTTGCCTATATGTTTTAGTAGTACACAGGAAACTTTCTCATTCAACTTGACAAATCTTTGCTGGGGGAGGAAAAACATGACCTTGAAGCCAAAACTGATCTGCATGGAAAAGGAATTTGCCATTGAAGTTTCATAACTACAGTGAGAATAGACTTTAAACCCAAAATTTCTTGGTTGCTTTCCATCAATCAACAAATCAGCTAGGTATTTATTGAGTGTCTATAACATGCCTTAAACCACTGTGCTGGGTACATTGGGTGATGTCAAGAATCTGGGCGTGGAGATAAGACCGAGAGACATCAATATGTACACAGCATCATAGCTTTTGAACTGCAAGGGCCCTCAGAAGACATTTAGTCTAATCTCTTTTATAGATGAGGAAACTGAGGCCTGACAAGGTTAAGACATGATTGGACAAATCAAAGGAGCATAGTTTTAGAGTTGGAAGCGTCTTTAAAAGTCATCTAGTCCAGTCCCTTCATTTTATAAATGAGGAAAAACAATGCATGGAGTTTAAATTGAGATTGTTTTTATTTGGTAGTGGCGATGGAGATGAAGGCAATTTACAAGTCATTCAGGCTTTAGTAAGCACCAGGATATTAGGGAGTATTTGAACTCAGGTCCTCTCACTCCAAAGTCAGTGCTCTTAAGTGAACACACAAAGGTAGTTCTGAAAAACAATGCATGGAACCACTCAACTGAGTGGTAAAGTGGTGACTGTAGGTTTTATATTTTTCTAACTCTCCTTTCTTCGGAAAATGGTACAGCTAACTAATGGGAAAAACTTTTGTGTTTTGTGGTGGTCAGAAGAAGCATTATGTTAGAAATTAAACTTCAGTTGGGCTTTGAGGGAAATATTAGACAGAAGATGGGAGTGGAAAGTATGGGAGATGAGAAAATTTCCAGTGAGGAAGATGATACAAGGAAAGTCATGGGAGAATCAATTCATCTCTTGGTAGGAGAGCTGGAGTAGAAGGTTCCTGCATAGGAATAATGGGATAAAATCTTGGAAGAGTAAGTTGAGGCCAGATTGTAGAGTGTCTTCTATGACAGACTAAGAATTTGGACTTGATAGAGAAACAAGGATCCATTCTAAGTAAGGAAATTGTCACCATGCTGGTTGTCCTTCATTCTCAAAGAGAAGAAGTCTGGTGGAGAAGGAAATGGCAAACCACTCCAGTGTATTTGCCAAGAAAACCCCATGGACAGTGTGGTCCAGCAGGTCACCAAGAGTGGGACCCAACTGAAGGACTAGGAAACAACAAAATAGGGAGTTGGACCATGATGACCTCTGAGGTTTCTTCATTTTCTATGAAACATGGTCTATGTTCATGTCTTCATGATCTATGAAACCTTCCAATTAGATAACTTGTAGCAAAGTGATTGAATTTTACTCCATTGAAGCATGTAAGCTGTGCTGTGGAATCAGCCTTGTGGAAAGGAGGAACACAGTTGAATATCGGTGTAAGGGGCGGAGGAGTGGGGAGGGATGTTGCTGGAAATACAGGGGACTGTTCTGTTTTATTTGTTTTTAATCTTGTCTTTAAAGACTTCCTGCTTAATCTCTCTCTGAGCAGAAGTTAGCTCTAAGGAAAAAAGGAAACAAAGGCCCCAAAGACAAGATGATAAATGGGTCTGGGGAGCTCAGAGCTCTTTGCTTAGCCACTTTAAGTACTTCACTCGGAAGTTGAGAATTAAATGAATCAACCTTTTGAATGAGGATGTGTAGAGTGATACTAACTCAAGACAGAGAGTATAAAAGTGTCTTACGTGAGGTTTGAAAACATGGCAAAAACACACTACAAATTGTTATGCTATAAATATAATCACACCATCCATTATGTCTTGAACATGCTCACCACCGGCCAATCTTCTCTAAAGATGGAAACTGTAAGGAGGAAGGAATAAGTCATGTTTTGTCTCAGGACACTAAAATGCAGTGTGCCGATCTATCAGATATACTTTTAGCATTGTAGAAAGCTATGCTTAGCACCTAGGGATTTTTTTATTTGAATCTGTTTGTTTCTGTTGAGACTTGTGATTTTGTTGATGTGGAGAAATGTCACTGAGGAAACCTTCTTCATCACAAATCTATCTATATTCCTAGGGGCCATCTCCAGTCTATAATATTCGTATAGGGGGATATAGATCTATATTTTGCCACTGGACCCAGATCACTCAGGAGGAGAAAGTGAGGCTGGTGACCTTGTACAGAATTCCTTTGTAAGTGATGGCATCATCTTCCTGAGATCATGGTCCTCATCAAGAGGAAAGGACAAAAAACAACTTCTATTCCTAACTGCTCTATTTCTGTCAAGGGCACCACTATTGTTCTGATGATCTTAATGTATAAGTTCACAACCTTAAGGTCATTTTCAACTACTTTTTCTCCTTCATTTCCCAATATCTAATCAGTGGCTATGACTTTTCAATTCTACCTCACTGATAACCTCTTGCACAAATATGTTGTTCTGAGATAGTTTCAGAGAAACCTCAGAAGACATATATGAACTGATGCAGAGTGAAGTGAATAAAAGCAGTGGAATAATTTGTACAATAATACTATTGTAAAGATGAACAAATTTGAAAGAACCTGGAACTCTAATCAACAAAATGACCAACCATATTTCCAGAAGACTTGTGATGAAGTGTATTACTTAACTCATGATGGAGAGGTGATGGATTTGGAGTTTAAAATGAGATTGTTTTTATTTGGTGGTGATGGTGGGAATGAAAATAGCTTGGGGAATTTCATTTATTTGTTTGTTTATGTTCTTGACTATATGTTTGCAATTAGGATTTTGCTTTTCTTGCTTTTTTTCCCTTGTGTTTTTGGGAGTTGGGGGAGGCAATGAAGAGAAACAAGGTGAATCTTTACAAAAACAAAATGAAATTAAATTTTAAAAAATAACAACCGAATGTCCCCTTCTTGCAATTCAAGCATCTACCATCCCACTTTATCACTTCTTTATTTCTTCCCTGGATTGTTGGAATAACTTCCTTATTGGACTTCCTGCCTCCAGTCTCTCCCTATTCCAATCAATCCTCCAGCCACCTCCAAAGTCATCCTCAAAGTACATTTCTGTGTTCCGATGCTCTGGTGCTTTCTTATGAACTCTGTGATCAAAGACAAACTCCTCTTTGGGGCATTTAAAACCCTTTATGGTAGAATTTCAGCCTACCTTTCCAGACTTATTATATATTACTCCCCTTCATGTATTCCATAGTCAAAGATTTTGTTTGCTCTCCAATGTCAGCATTCCTTCTATTGTTAATGTGTTGTAAAGTGGAATTCTTTAAGCTATGTGGTCCTAATAACCATAAAAAGCTAGTGGGCCTTAACTGTTATTTTCTACCCTTCCTTGTGACTCACCCAAGGTAGTACATGGCTCTCATATGTAAATGAATCACCCCTAAAGTCACTTGGAAAAGGCTACTGGGATAAGACCAACCTTTTTACCCTAGAAGAATCCTTTTACTAAACCCTTATATCCAAAGCTGTAAAATCTTGCAACTCACACATACTGAAACATTGTACCTTGGGCCCTGTCATTACGTGAATAGCCCTGTGTGGTGGAGATTCTATGTATCCTACCTACCTTTCTTATCTCCTATCCTAACCTAGTCTTGCTTTCTTTGTTTATGGCTTGCTCTATGTAGTAATAACTTGAATTAAAACTGAGTCCTGAGCATGCATTCTTCCTAAATCCTTGAGGCTCAAGCTGGCTTATTCCTGAGTTTAAGGCATGGAACTTTAGCCCTGTTCCCTAAATTTAACAGCCCACCGTCTCATTCTCATTAAAGGGGCCATCCCCTGGCTACTTCTTAAACAGGCCTATTCAATGAATGAGCATTGCTTTCACACTAAGTGAGTACCTGCATAGACCTTGCCCTAAAGGGGCCAAGATCTTCCAGTGCATCCTGGGTCATCTCCAGTCATCCTAATGAGTATCTAGTCACTGGATTCAGATGGCTCTGGAGGAGAAGTGAGGCTTGCACAGCCCTCCCTCACTGAAAACAAAGTCAAGTGCAAGTCATGTCATCATTGCTCTAATGGCATGGTCTTCTTTGACAATGAAGGACAAACACAAGAACAAGAATGCACCAGCTCCCAAAGCTATGCCTTTGCACAGACTATATAATCTATTTCTAGAATGTTTCTAGAATGCACTCACTCTCTCCTCATTTCTACTTTTAAAAATCTCTAACTTTCTTCAGAGGGTTGGTAGGTGGCTCAATGGATAGAGTGCTAGACCATGACTCATCTTTGTGAATTTAAATCCAGCTTCAGATACTTACTAGCTGTGTTACCCTAAGCAAGTCATTTAACCCTGTTTACCTCAGTTTCCTCATCTGTAACATAAGCTGGAAAAGGAAGTGGCAAATCACTCCTGGATCTTAGTCGAGGAAACCCCACATGGAACCACAAAGAGTTGGACGCTACTTTCAACAAGAAAAACAACTTTCTTCAAAGTTTTACTCAAAGATTACTCCTACATTAGGCCTATCTAACTTTCTTCCCCACGCCACTACCAAAAGCAAAAACAAAAAACTCCTTGCCTTGCTTTTACTTTTCTGCACATAAATTGTGTGCACTGAGAGAATGTCATTTTCTCAAGTTTCATCTTTGCAACCATAATGCTTAGCACTGTGTCCAGCACACAGTAGAAACTTAACAAGTGCTTACTGATTAATCAGTGTAAATTCACAACCGATTTGTCATTTATAGTTTTAGAAATTTTCAGGGTAGCTAAATGGTACAGTGGATAGAGCACCAGCCCTGGGGTCAGGAGAACCTGAGTTAAAATCTGACCTCAGACACTTACTAGCTGTGTGACCCTGGGTAAGTCATTTAACCCCAATGGTGCCCCAAAAAGAAAAATTCCCCAGACACTGAAAGGTTTATAAATAACTTGTCCAAGGTCACACAAAGAGTGTATACTGGAGGTAGAGCTTCAACTCAAGTCTTCTTAACCCTGAGGCTGGCATCGCTCCATTATAGCCCAGTTTAAAATAGGAAACTCTCAGATTATAGACTTCATCAGCTTCCTCACATCACCAGACATAGGAGTTCCTGAATACCTTATCCAGAGCATTTAGCCAGATCCACATGAAATACTGCAGAGGAAGATGGGACAGAAAACAGCAGACCATCACAGTAGAGCTGCTTTGAGGTTCTTGGAGAGTTTGCTATATCTGTCTATCTCTCTAATCTATCATCTATCATTAATCTGTCTATCTGCATTTACATGCATAAATGTATATGTATATGTATGTATATGTCCATATATATTTATTTATTTTATTTCCCCCAGTTATATGTTAAAATTTTTAAACTTTTTTAAGTTTTGAGTTCCAAATTCTATCCCCCCCTCCCTCCTTCCTTTTCTTCCCCTCCTCTCTCCACAATGAGCAGATATAGTCTATACATGTGTAATCAAGTAAAACATTTCCATATTAGTCATTTGAGAGTTGACCTCTTATTTACTTCCTGACACTCTTATGTATATAGCTCTGTGATTCCTACAGAAGCATGTCCTGAACTGGTGAAGAAAAGTTCTATGGTTAAGGAAGCACAAGTTAGCTTTGGCAAAGGAACATGAGATTTGGGGTCAAAGGATTGGGGTTTGAATTCCAACTCTGTCATTTACTACTCACATGACTCTGAGCAGGTCTCTTAACATCCCCGATTCCTAGTTACTTCTGCATGTGTCAAATGATGAGGTTGGACCAGATGACCTCTAAGTCCCTTCTCACTTTAAATCTATAAGCATATGAGCTGCTGGGGTACAGTCTCAGCTGTGTGTCTCTGCCCTTTTGCCTTTTACTAACAATAGCACTGAAAACATGGGCATCATCCTTGTATCCTGGCAACAGCATGATGATGGAATTGTGCTGGAGTTTTCAAAAATGGCTTGGCTGTAAAAATTATTTTTGACCAGAAGAATGTATATGACCCCACCCATGCTTGCTAAGGCATTTCTCCCCCTTCATAAGCTCACTGGATGAAGGGTATAAGTGTCTTCCTGAAGCAAACATGCTCAGTGTTCCCCAGGAGTACAGATTCCAGTGAAAACACACTAGATGGTGCCAGCAACAAGAAATCTAATTTCTTATTCCAATGTATCCTTTTCTATGCTCTCCTGGAACTCCTCCCAAACATAACATCAACACCTGGCACTTCTGGTACAGTGAGGCATACAGGAGAGATTTCATAGACATGGTATTATTAAGAAGCAGCTTCAAATCCTATGTCAGAAATTTGCTACTTCTGTGACCCTCCCCACCCTCTTACTCACTCTGATCCTCAGTTTACTCATCAATAAGATGGGAATAATAAAAGCCCCTATCTCACAAGGTTGTTGTAAAAGGATCAGTGTAACATATGTAAACTTTGTAAACCTTTTTTTTTAGTCAGTTAGTCATGTCTGACTCTTTGTGACCCTATTGGGGGTTTTCCTGGCAAGGATGCTGGAGTGGTTTGCCATTTCCTTTTTCAGCTTATTTTACAGGTGATGAAACTGAGGCAAACAAGCATTTGAGGTGAATTTGAACTCTGGTCCTCCTGACCCCAGGGCCAGCTGTCTATATACACTAAGCTGCCGTTATAAACCTTAAACCTTCATTTGTGCTATTATTACTATTGGTCTGGAGGAAACAGGCTTATTATATCCCAGTCATTCTTAGCTCTGGCTCGCATATTTATTCTGTCCCTCAGAGGGCCAATATTTTTATAATTTTTATTAAGAACTTTAGCAATATACACAAATATGAATATTCCTATAATAACAGAAAATGATTATGTATGAAACCATAGATATTCATTATAAATAAATTTGTTTCAAAAATAGCTTATTTATTAAATATATATATAATCAGCATTTCTGTATATTACCAACAAATGTCTGTAGGAAAAGAAAAGAAGAGATAGTCTATTCAAAAGAACTGCAGAATGTGTAAAATACTTGAATGTCTGCTTACTGAGACACACACAGGAACCATATGACTACATATGAAATGTTCTTTACAGAAATAAAGATAGACCTAAATATGTGGGAAAAATTTTTATTGCTTTTGGATAGCTAGAACCAATATAATATAAGTGGCAATGTTCCCTAAATTAATTTTTTTTCAGTGCCATTTCAATCAAAGTACCAAAAAATCATTTTATAAAGCTAGAAAAAAATAATAATGAAATTTATTTGGAGAAGTAAAAGGTGAAGAAGTTCAAGGGAAATAATGAAAAAAAAGTGGGAAGGAAGGGGGAATAAAAGTATCAGATCTCAAACTGTATCACAAGGTAGTTTTCATCAAAACTATTTGGTACAGGTTAAAAAAAAATCAGAGTGGGGCAGAACCAAGATGGTTGAGTAAAGGCAAGGATTTGCCTTAACTTTTCCCCAACCCCTTTAAAAAATGACTCTAAGCAAATTTGAGAGAAGCAGAAACCACAAATCTCCAGTCCAAGACAATTTGGAAGGTTGGTAAGAAAGGTCTGTTGCATCAGGGTGATAGAGGAGCCCAGTCTAGTGCAGGTCATACCAACACAGACCAAGCTCCTGCAAATCTGGGAGAGGCTTCAGGGTACCTGAATCAGTGGCGGCAGCGACATTTTCTAGAGCTCTCAGCACACAGATGCCAAAGATGACTTGAAAAGTCAGCAGGAAAACTCTGTCCTACCTAGGTGAAAGTGCAGTGCAATCCAGCACAGGCCACACCAGCACAGCCCTGATCCAAGGAAACCAGGAGCAGGCCTTGGGAGTGACTGAATCAGCAATGGGAGTTCCAAGCCCACAGACAGTAAGGGAGTTGCACAACTAGTCAGAAGGAAATTATGAAGGTCTGTTTGTTAGCTCTGAGGCAGTACTCTATGGCTTTGCCCACACTCAGATCCAGTTCTGTCCTGGGTGGCAGTATCAGGGCTAGCAAGAACATGAACATAGCAGAAATTGCACCAGCAGTACCACCAGAACCCTCATCACAATGCCAGGGCAGAAAAGAGTGCTTGTGCTCACTCCTGGCACAAGCCAGGAGGGCAGTAATTATCTCTTCTTACATCATACCACCTTGGAAGAACTGAAAACTTAGAGGTCCCTAGAAATATCTCTGAAAACAGCTGTATAAAACCCCTTAAGCTTGAAACAGTGCTCACTCCACCATGGAAGCAGAGCCTACCTTAACAAAGACTTAAAAGTCAACTAATAGTCTGGGGAAATGAGCTAACAAAAGAAAGAAAAAAACCTCTGACTCTTAAGGCACAGGTGTGATTTGAATGTGAAGAGATGCTATCTAAAAAATAAAATTAAGGGGAGAAAGAGTAACATATGGAGAGAAAGGGAGATGTAGAATGGCTTAATTGTCTCACATAAAAGAGGCAAGAAAAAGCTTTTACAGTGAAGGGAAAGCAGGGGAAGGTGAAAGGGAGTGACTCTTACTCTTATTACAACTGGCTTAAAGAGGGAATATCATACATGCTCAACTGCGTATAGAAATACTCTGCAGGAAAGTAGGAGGGCAAGGGTATAAGAGAAAGAGAGGGGTGACAGAAGAGAGGGCAGATTGGGGGAGGAGGCAGTCAGAGGCAAAACACTTTTGAAGAGGGACAGGGTGAAAGGAGGGAGAGAATATATGGGGGGATAGGATGGAGGGAAATACAGTTAGCAATAGTAACTGTGAAAAAAAGTTGAACCAAGTTTCTCTGATAAAGGTCTCATTTCTCAAATATATAGAGAACTGAGTCAAATTTATAAAAATAAGAGTCATTACCTAATTGATAGATGATGAAAAGATATGATCAGTTTTCAGATGGAAGTAATCAAAGTTATCCATATTCTCATTAAAAATATACTAATACACTATTGGTTGGAGAAATACAAATGAAAACAATTCTGATATACTACCTCATACCTATTAGATTGGCTAATAGGACAGAAAAAGTAAATGACTTTTTCAAAGTCATTTTGAAAAAAAACAAAAATGTTGGAGGGGATATGAGGAAAATGAGACTTTAATACACTGTCAGTGAGTTATGAACTGACTGAACCATTCTGTAGAGCAATTTGGAACTATGCCCAAAGGGCTTTAAAACCATGCATACCCCTTGACCTAGCAGTATCACTACTAGGTCTGTATCCCCAGAGAGAAAAAAACAAAAAGAAAAAGGGCCTATATGTACAAAAGTATTAATAGCAGCCCTTTTCTGGGGCAAAAAATTAGAAGTTGAGGGGATGCCCATCAATTGGGGAACGGTTGAACAAGTTGTGTTATGTGATTATGAAGGAATACTATTGTATTATAAGAAACGATGAGCAGGATGCTCTCAGAAAAACCTGGAAAGACTTGCGTGGGCTGATGCAAAGTGAAATGTACTGTGTACAAAGTAGCAGCAGTATTGTAAGATGATCAGCTGTGAATGACTTAGCTATTCTCAACAATATAATGATCCAAGACAACTGTGCAGCACTTATGATGAAAAATGCTACCATCCCCAGACAAAGAACCAATGGTGCCTGAATAGAGATTGAAGTATATTTTTTGTAACTTTTTCATTTTTATTGAGTTTTTTCTATTCTATGTTTTCTTTTAGCACATGACTATTATGAATATGTTTTGCATGACTACACATGTATAACCTGTATCGAATTGTTTGCCTTCTCAGTGAGGTGGGGTGAGGAGAGAGGAAAGGAGAGACTTTGGAACTCAAAGTTTTAAAAAGGAATGTTAAAATTGTTTTACATGTAACTGGGGAAAAATGAAATACTAAATTATAAAAAAAAGTTGGTAAGTAGAACAGATTATATGTACACTATACGGAAAGTAAACAAACAGTAGCCCTTGGTAGTTTAATAAATCCAACTAACCCAATTATTTGAGCTGAGTTTCAGTCACTACTGCTCAAAATGTACTGGGAAAACTAGAAAGGAATCTTGCCAAAAATATACTTTAGACCAACACCTCTCATCAAATACCAAGGCATATTCCAAATATGCTTTCAAATATGGCTTAGCCATAAAAGATCATATCATAAACAAACTAGAGGAGTAGAGAAAAAATTACCTTTACTATCTATAGATTAAGAGAGAGTTCATGACCAAATTAGGAATAGATGATAACAAAAGATATAAATGGAGATCTTAATTGATAAGATTAAAAAGTTTTTGACAAAAAATATTACTTGTAATTAAAATTAGAAGGAAAGCAGTTAAATGGAGGAATAAACCTTCCTATAAAGTTTTTCTGATGAATACATCATTTCCAAAATATATAAGAAACCGAGTAAATTTCACAAAAATAAATCATTCCTTAATATAGATGATTAAAATATACGAACAGGTCATTTTCAAAGAGAGTAGTCCAAGCTACCAATAGGCATAGGAAAAGTGCACCAAATCACTAATAATTACAGAAATTCAAGTTAAAGCAATTCTGAGATGCCACTTCATACCTACTCATGAGACTGGCAAAAATGGCCAAAAAAAGCAATAATGTTGGCGCATCAAAGGGAAAAAAGGCATATTAATGCACTGTTGGTGAAGCCGTGAATATTCCAATCATTCTGGAAAAACGACTTGGAACTATACTCCTTCCCCGCAAGAATGATTATAACAGAAAATTATTGTGTGATTTTAAAAATTGACAAAATGTACAGTTTTAGAGGAAACTGGAAGATCCTTATGTACCGATGCAGAGAGAAGTGAGCAAAAAGAGAGCTGTTTACACAAAAATAGAGAAAAACAATTCTGAAAGACTTCAGAACTCTGATCAACACAATGATAAATCATGAATCCAAAAGAGTGAAAATGAACTTAAAATACATAAACCTGTGTTTTGAACATGGCTAATGTAGGTATTTGTTTTACCAGACTATATAACAATGACATTTATTATTTGTTTCATATGTTACAAATATTATAATATTTGACACATGCTATACATATGATAATTCATTTATTCCTCACAACAAACCTGAGAAAGGTCCTATTGCTCCTACCATTTTACAGATGAGAAAACCAAGGCTGAGAGAGAAAGTGACTTGCTTAAAGTCACATAGCTAGTATGTATCTGAATTAGGATTCAAGGGTCTCCTGAGTATATAGGTCCTATATTTTATTTTGATATTATGCATTGATGCCTTTGTTTTAAGGAGCTTTCTGTTTAATTTACTCAATGTGGGAGAGGAGGTAAGAAGGAAAGACAGTTTAACTTTTCAAAAAATAATTATTACTTAAAAATAAAAATAATGAACTATTAAAATATATCTTTAATTGAGTGTTTATGAGAGCGTAGATATGCTAGGTCTTTTCTTGCCACCTGGAAGTCCATCAATGATGGTTTTTGATAAGCTTAGAAAGAAGAATAGAGAAAATGCTATCCTGTAACTGTCTAAAGGAGGTGGACCTCCTTTTATGCAACAACTGTATTCCTCAAAAAAATGGTGAATATGATAGACCTCTGGAGAAAATTGAATGGGGATAAAAAGGAACAGACCTTTTTCTCAGTGGTACATGGCACATACGCAAAAATTGACCATATTCTAAGGCATAAAAGCCTCACAATACAGTGCAGAAAGGCAGGGATAGTCAATGAATCCTTTTCAGATCATGATGCAATCAAAATTATATGCGATAAAGGATCATGGAAAAATGGACCGAAAATTAATTGGAAACTAAATAATCTAATGCTAAAGAATGAGTGGGTCAAACAACAAATAATAGAAGCAATTATTAACTTCATTCAAGAGAACGGCAATAATGAGACAGTCTACCAAAACTTATGGGAGAGAGTGAAAGCAGTTCTTAGAGGAAGTTTTATATCTCTCAATACTTACACAAATAAAATAAAGAGGAGATCAATGAATTGGGCATGCAACTAAAAAAGCTAGAAAAAGAACAAATGAAAAATCCCCAATTAAATCCCAAATTAGGAATACTGATAACCAAAGGAGAGACTAATAAAATTGAAATTAAGGAAACTATCAAACTAATAACTATAACTAAGAACTGGTTTTAAGAAAAAATGAAAAAATTGATAAACCATTGGTCAATTTGATTTTTAAAAGAGAAAGAAAACTAAATTACCATTACCAAAAATGAAAAGGATGAACTCACCTCCAATGAAGAGGAAATTAAAACAATAATTAGAAATTATTTTGCCCAACTTATGCCCATAAATTTAATAATCTTGATGAAATGGATGGATATTTACAAAACTATAAGTTGCCCAGATTAACAGAAAAAGAAGTAAAACATTTAAATAATCCCATCTCAGAAAAAGGAAATTGAACAAGTCATCAAGGAACTGCCTAGGAAAACATCGTCATAGACTATACGAGGAAATTGGAGAAGGACCCCTACCAAATTCTTTTTATGACACAAATACAGTGCTGATACTTAAACCAGGAAGAGCCAAAACAGAGAAAGGAAATTATAGATGAATTGCCCTAATGAATATAGACACAAAAATTTTAAATAAGATATTAGCAAAAAAGATTACAGCAACTTATCACGATAATTTATACCAGCAATATAGGACTGGTTCAATATGAGGAAAATTATCAGCACTAATTGATCATATTAACAACAAAACTAACAGAACTCATATGATTATCTCAATAGATGCAGAAAAAGCTTTTGACAAAATGCAACACCCATCCCTATTGAAAACACTGGAGACCATAGGAATAAATGGAGCTTTCCTTAAAATAATAAGTAATATCTGCCTAAAATCATCAGTACACATTATATGGGACAAGTTAGATGCATTTCCAATAAGATCAGGGGTCAAATAAGAATATGCATTATCACCTCTGTTATTCAATATGGTACTAGAAATATTACCTTTAACAATAAGAGAAGAGAAATGGAAGGAATTAAAATAGGCAAAAGAGCAATTAAATTATCACTCTTTGCAAATGATATGATATACTTGGAAAATCCTAGAGAATCAAGTAAAAACTACTTGAAATAATAAACAACTTAAGTAAAGTTGCAGAATACAAAATAAACTCATGTAAATTATATGCATTTCTTTATATTACTAACAAAATCCAACAGCAAGAGATAGAAGGAGAAATCTCATTTAAAGCTACTGTAGACACTATGAAATATTTGGGAATTTACCTCCCAAAACACACGCAGGGACTATATAAACACAATTACAAATCACTCTCACATGAATAAAGTCAGATCTAAATAATTGGAAAAACATCAGTTGCTCATGGGAAGGTCAAGCTAATATAATAAAAAGGACAATTCTAACTAAATTAATTTACTTATTCAGTGACATACCAATCAAACCACCAAAAAATTATTTTATAGAACTAGAAAAAATGAAGTCCAGAATATCAAGTGAATTCATGAGAAGAAATGCTAGGGAAGGTAGCCTAGCCATATCAGATCTTAAACCGTATTATAAAGCAGCAGTTATCAAAACCACTTGGTATTGGTTAAGAAACAGAGGGGTAGATGAGTAGAATAGGTTAGATACTCAAGACACAGTAGTCAATGATTATAGCAGTCTACTGTTTTACTGGGGTTTTTAAGGACCACAGCTTCTGGGATTAGAACTCATTGTTTGACAAAAACTGCTAGAAAAACTGGAAAATAGTGTGGTATAAACTAGGCATAGACCAATGCCTGGCACCATGTAGCAGAAAAAAGTCCAAATGGGCACATGATCTAGGTGTAAAGGCAGATGCTATAAACAAATTTATAGAAATAGTTTATTTGTCAGATTTATAGAAAATGGAGGAATTTATGACCAAACAAGAGGTAGAGAGCATTATGAAATGCAAAATGGATAATGCTGATTACATTAAATTGAAAGGTTTTTGCACAAACCATGTCAGTGCAACCAAGATTAGGAGGGAAACAGAAAACTAAGAAAGCTTCTTTATAGCTAGTCTGCGATAAAGGCCTCATTTCTAAAATATAAAGGGAACTGAGTCAAATTTACAAGAAGACAAGTCATTCCCCAACTGATAAAAGGCCAGAGGATATGAACAGACAGTTTTCAGAGGAATAAATTAAAGCTATCTGTAATCATATGAAAAAAGTGCTGTAAATCACTATTGATTAGAGAGATGCAGATCACAGCTCTGAGGTACCACATCACCTATCAGATTGGCTAACATGACAAAACAGGAAAATGATGCATGTTGGAGAAGATGTGGGAGAACTGGAACACTAGTTCATTGTTGGTGGAGCTGTGAGCTGATCCGACTATTCTGGAGAGCAATTTGGAACTATGCCCAAAGGGCTAAAAAATGTGCATACCCTTTGACCTAGCAATACCACTTCTAGGGCTCTCTCTATTCAAAAGAAATCATAAAAATGGGAAAAGGACCCACATTTACAAAAATATTTATAGTAGCCTTTTTTGTCATAGCCAAAAACTTGAAATTGAGGGGATGCCCATCAGCTGGGGAATGGCTGAACAAATTGTGGTATATGAATGCAACGGAATACTATTATGCTGTGAGAAATGACAAGCAGGAGGACTTCAGAAAAACCTATAAAGATTTACATGAAATGATGCTGAGTGAGCTGAGCAGAACCAGAGTAACATTATACATAGTAAGAGCCACAGTGTGTGAGGATTGTATCTGATAAACAGCCCTTCACAGGAATGCAAGGACCTAAAACACTTCCAAGTACTCATGATGCAAAATATCATTCACATGATATTGTTTTGTTTTGGTTTTTCTCATGGTTTCTCCCATTCATTTTAATTCTTCTATGCAACATGACTAATGTGAAAATATGTTAAATATGAATGTGTGTGTAAAACCCATGTAAGATATAATGCCATCTTGGGGAGGGAGAGGAAGAAAATTTAAAACGTATGGAAGTGGTTGTTGAAAACTGAAAACAAATGAATTATAAAAATAGTTATTACTTAAAAACCAAAAATAATGGACTATTAAAACATATCATTACTTGGGTGTTTATGGGACAGCTGAGCTCCTCTAGGACTTTTCTTGTCACCTGGAAGTCTATCAATTATTTTTTTAATAAAATTGAAAAGAAGGGTAGAGAAAATGCTATTCTCTAACTGACTAGAAGAAGTGGACCTCCTTTTATGCAACAGCTGTGTTCCTCAAAAAAATGTGTGCAAATCAAATTTGGCCATATCCCACCCCTTTTTCCCATTACTTCACAGGGCAATTTCTGAGATGCTTGATCTTTAATTGATGATATGGTGAATGATACGGCATACTGCATATGCCCTTACGTGATTGCAGCAAAGTGTCTGCTATCTGTTATATATCTGTGTTGAGCAAGCTATTACTGATGTCACAGAATTTTACAAGAGGAAGGAACTTCAGAGCTTTCCTGGTCTAATCCATACCTGAACCAGGATCCTTGTTCGATCTTAGCCAACAAGCATTCATTCAGCATTTTTCTGAAGACCTTTAATTACATAGGGAACCTACTACCTCCAAAGTTATTCATTCTACTTTTGAATAACTCTGATCATTAACAAGTTTTTCTTTATATCAAGTCTAATTTTTTTCTTTTTTTAAAACTTTAACCCATTGTTTTCAATTCCTTTTTTTGAGCCCAAACAGAACAAATCTCAGTTCTTTAATACTAGAAAGCAGCTATTAAATCCTCTTCTCTGCTTTGAGTTTTCTCTTCTTCAGGCTAAACATTTCAAACTAGTTAAGAAGAACATCTATACACACATTCATACATACATGTGTATGTGTGTGTACATATGATGATTTTTTAATAATTTTTTAAATAATTTTTTTGTAATTTTTATAAACTAAGAGGATGCTTATCCACTGGGGAATGGATGAAAGAACCACAGTATGTGAATGTGATGGAATATTATAAGAAATAATGATAGGAATTATTTAAAAGAAATCTAAATTTCATGAACTGATGCAGAATGAAGTGAGCGGAACAAGAACAAATTATACAATTAAAACAACATCGTAAAGGTAAACAGCTTGGAAAAACTTAAGAACTTTGATCGATGCAATGACCAACCATGATTGTAGAGTACCAGTAATGACCAATGCCCTCTACCCCCAGAATCAAGATATCAAACAAAACACATATTTTTGGACATGAAGAATGTGAGAATTTATCATGTCGGATCATTTTAATATTTTACATGGATTTTTTTTCCCTTTCCAGTGAGAAGAGAAAATAATGCCTATTAATTGAAAACTTTAAAGGACATTCATGTATGTAAAAATTTAAATTTTTTGAATCTTTTATAAATATTATCTCATTTAATCCTCATATTCACTTTATAAAATACATTATGGAAGTTATTTTTCTTCCTATTTTAAAGTTAAAATACTTAGCACAGTACCTGGCATACAAGAAATGTGTGTTGATTGACCAACTGAGGGGAGAAAACTAGGACTCTGGTACTGTTGCATCACTTCCATAGGTTGTAAAAGGCGGAGTTAGGTTTCAGGTCTCCCGATAAGGGTAAGTAAGCAGGACTTTTCCACCCTCTGCCCTCCTCCCCTCAAATGGAGAAAGACACAGCAGCTCAAGGATCCTAAAGGACCATCAGCTAACTGGAGGCTACAGGCATAAATCTATGACCCTATGATCATATAGAAAACAGAAAACAAATAAAGCAAGAGAGATTAGCTTAGCTAAAACTGAAAACAAAGAGAGATGTTCCTCAGCTAAAGAGCATCTGAGGCCAGCTTTAACTCAACTCTTCCTGACTCCAGGTCCAGTGCTCTATCCATTTTACTCCCTAGCTGCCTAGGTATGAATCAGAGGGCTCAAAGTTGAGAAGCTCAGATTAGGGGTCTGAGAATGGATTCAATTTGTTTCTACAAAATAATATGCATTTCAAAGTGGCTACCAAGTGTGACACTGAGCCTGGAGATAAAAGAGGCATGATAATGTTAGAAATAACATACAAAAAAAGGAAAGGAAGGAACAAGGAAGGAAGGAAAAAAGAAGGAAGGAAGGTTTGTTCATGGTGTCAGTTGCAGAAATGAGAGTGGCATAGTTTCTATACCATATCATTTGAATCAAGAGCAATATAGTGGTTTATCCTCAGGTAGAATAAATTAGATATTTATTTTTATTTATTATTTAATTAGACAGAAATAAGTACAATAAAAAATAGAATAAGCATATTAAAAGGCAGTGGGATGGCTCCAGGGACTCTTGAAAAAAAATGGATAGGCCTCTTCCATCTCTGACCATCTATAATTCCAGGAACCTAAGCATCCCTCCTCCTTTTCATCCTCCAGGAGGCACTAGATGAAACTACATCTGGTCCCTAAGCATAGAAAGATCTCTCAGCCTATGTTCTTCATCAACAATCCTCCCTTTTGTGCACAAAACAGATGTGAAATGTTGTCCTTCAGTCCTGACATACCAAATGTATCATCATCCAACGGGTCAACCATGAAGCCTGCTGGCATCCACAGCGATGGGTAACCGCAAGAAGAAACAGCAAACTCTCCAAAGTCCCAAGTGCTGAGTCACCCTACAACTCAACGCCTTCCCTGCCCGACTGGGTGGCAGGGTTAATGCGATGTCCATCTTACTTCAGAGCCTCTATTACATGAAAGTAGATAAATATCTCTTGTTTTTTATTTTTTTAATGGCTCTATTAACTAGGGAAGAGAGGGAAGAAGTCCTTTAGGGCTAATCCCTACTATGACTCTTAGTCATTGAATGGAGGAAAAGGATTGACTTAGCTTTTGAAATTGAGACTTGGCAAAAATGAATGGGAGGAAAAACCAGGATAAAATTAGTCCCTCTGACTCACTTCTCCCTCCCCCCCACAGCCCCAAAATAATGTCCTGCTGGGAGCATTTTATATACATCTTTTGTAGCTAAAGTTCTTCTCCTTCTCTTTGAATTTGATGCGAGGAATCTGCTGCAGGTGATATAGGTGCTGCTTGGGGAGAGAAACCTCCAGATCAGCTGCTTTCTGGAGGGCAGCTATGGAAACCAATGTGAGTGGAGAGAACTGAAACTGCTTTCTCTTTTCTAAAGGAGGGATGAAACAAGAATCCTGTACTCTTCCTATGATGAGATGATTGTTTTCAGAAGATGCCCCAAGTGAAAGGCCTATCACTGAAACCCTCCCTCCCATTGGTGGGAATCATAACTGCTCACATTTGTATACTCTTTAGATTTTCCAAAGAGCTTCCCTTATAAGAACTCTGCAAACTAGAGTAGTACAAGGATGATTGTGTTCATTTTGCAGATGATGAAATCTATGCTCAAAGTTGTAAAATGGCTTGGCCAACATGGAACAGCTA
The DNA here is from genome assembly GCA_023548195.1 of Bettongia penicillata ogilbyi. Classification (NCBI taxonomy): domain Eukaryota; kingdom Metazoa; phylum Chordata; class Mammalia; order Diprotodontia; family Potoroidae; genus Bettongia; species Bettongia penicillata. The sequence continues at coordinate 7,496,976 of JAJHZJ010000100.1, forward strand.
GCATGTGTCTCAAGGTCAGGACTTTCACCCAAGTCTGCTCCCCCCAATCCTTGTCCCACACATTGACTGATTCCTTGATTTTGCCAATAAAAGGGAAAAGAAGCAGGAGGAGTGAAAAGAGAGGGGAGTACCAATCTCTAGTGGTTAGAACATTGTGTGTTTGTCCTTTGTTGCTGAAGAAGACCAAGCCATCAGAGAAATGATGACATGACTTGCACTTGACTTTGTCTTGAGTGAGGGAGGGCTGTGCTGGTCACCAGCCTCACTTCTCCTCCAGAGTCATCTGAATCCAGTGACCAGATATTCATCAGGATGACTGGAAATGACCCAAGATGAGGCAACTGGGGTAAAGTGATTTGCCCCAGGACACACAGCTAGTGAGTGTCAAGTGTCTGTGGTGAGATTTGGACTCAGGTCCTCCTGCCTCCTGCACTGGTGCTCTATCCACTGTCCTGCCTAGTTGCCAATCAATTAGGACATTAGATTCAAATCAAGAGACCTGAATTTTTAGTAATGCTCTGCAAGCATCAGGTCAAGATCTGTGTGAATATACACAGAGATAGATGCTTCTGTTCATTGTTGGTAGGGGCAAAAGTGTCTTAGGAAGTGATTATACCAAGGGAAATCAGTGTCTAAGGTATTGGAATCAAAGAATCTCAGAGCTGAATGAGACCTTAGGAATTATCAAGAACAACTCTTACTGGATGCATAACTCTACCCTATGACATCCCGGTTCAGAGATTATCTGGTTTTCACTTAAAGGTCTTCATTTCAGCCACTAGCTTCAGGAAGTTGGGAATTCCCTATGGTAATGAAAGCACAGGTCTGGTCCTTATCCCTGTTCCTTTGAATACATCCTCCAATGTAACATTTAAGGAGCTTAAAACTCTGCCTTTCTTACTTCACCTTGATTTTTGTCTGGATTCAATTCAGTTGAAAATTAGAAGTATTTTGTCCTGGGGGGTATAAAAATGATGATGATAACTAGCATTTATATAGGGTCATAAGGTTTGCCAAGCAGTTTACAAATATCATCTCACTGGAACCTCACAAGATCCCTGGAAGGGAGGTGCTGATATTATCCCCATTTTATAGATGAGGAAACTGAGGTAAACAGAGGTTAAGTGTCTTTCCCTGTGTCACAAAACTACTACAAAGCTACCGTATTAAATTTTTCTCTGCATATTCACAACACAGATCATGAAGATGTTTGTCAAAGCCAGCACTAAAACTTATGTTTCATGATTTTTCAATCCAATATTCTAACCATTAGAAATTGGCCCTCCCCACTTATTTACTCTTCTCTGCCTTTGTTTCCCTTTCAGTGATAAAACAAAGGAATAAGGATGTGAAGGCAATATTCAGGATAAGGCCTGGGGATAGGAGACCTAGGTTGAAATTTTGACGTTGACACATACCAGCTATCTCAGTAGGGGCAAATCATTTTATCCTTTTGTGGCACTAAGTATCTGAGATGAGATTTGAACATGAGCCTTTCCAGTTTCAAATCCAGTGCTCTTGCAACTACACCTACCAGCTGCCTAAAAATGGAAACTGCCACCACCATAACATAATGAAGGACTTGAATATCTAATCAAACAGAATATCCTTGAACCAGCATGAATACACAGGCAGCTACACAAACAGTATCAGTACAAAGTCGAGAATTTGTGTAGATTCCACGTACACTGTAAATAACAATCTTAGACACACCTACACACAACTATTGCCTGCCATCAATCAACCTCTTTCTGTTCTTTTTTGGGGGGAAGTTCTTAGCAAAACTACACATACTTCAAGATGACTGACAGCTGATTGCCACTGGTGCCATTACTGCTGCCCGGATAGTCATCATTCATGGAGGGTCATTCTGAGTAAAGCATCTTCACTTTGGAATTTCTTTTATCTCCAAAATTTCCCAATGCTTTACATATTCTCTGATTTCTAGGACTCCAGCTGGGCTGTAGCATTTTGGTGATATCCTGATGAGGAGAGAATGAAAATGGAGAAAAATTTCAGGAAACCCTATTTCAGTACAATATACCCATTTTCCAAATGAAAAAGGAGAAATATGAAATCAGAACTTTCATGGATGTCTTCTTAGGTTACTCCATTAATTCATTCATTCAAAAACCATGCATTAAACACATGTTATGTGCCAAATACTGTATTAAGCACTGAGAATATAAAGGCAAAAAGCCCCTAAAAAACAACAGAAAATATCCCTTGTCCTCAAGGAGCTTACATTATATTGATGGGAAAGAACATGTCTGTTTGTTTTCCTTTTGGATAAGATTTGTGGTTTATTGGTTGAGGGAATTTTTGAGGAGAAAATTTTCTCTACTAATGCTAGTTGTACCTGCTCTGTAAATTATGCTTTTACATAATTTTGTGCTATTGCAGTCACAGATGTGGACCCATTTCATATTATACAGGGTAGTATGAGGAAAAGTTTGAAGTTACCAGTCAATCAATTTGGATAATTGTTTATTATGTATCAGGCACTGTGCTATGTGCTAGGGACATAACAAGATGAAAATGTGACATCTTCACATTTTTCAAGCAACATTCCTTCTACCTCTTTGCTTTAAATGAAACAATTCAATCCCAAGAATCTATGGGCTAAGACAGGACTAGATCAAATGAACCTGCCAGAAAGTTTGAACTTGTATTAATGGGAAAGGTTCATGTGTCCCCATGGACAAAGAACTCATCACCTGTTGGCCAACTTACTGGTACTCAGCTTCTCTGTACTTAACTACATAATTGAACAAACACATTAATTTGGATTCTGTTTATATATATTATCAATTACAATCACCTCCTAAATTCACAGTCCAGTCCTTTCTTTTTTAATGAAGAAACACACAGAGGTAAAAGAAGCCCCTTATCACATAGCTATAGAACTGATGTTAAAAGAAAAAAAAATGTGTCTTCAGGAATATAACTTAGAATTATTTTGCCTGCTCCAAATTTAGTTGGGGAGGGGAAGGAATGAAAAGCATAGAGGACAGTGAAACAATTTGTGTCATGGGGAAGGCTGGAGATGAGCCTCAGGAGAAAAATATGGCAACAGAGCCCTGGATATACAGGTTTAGCACTGGGCAATGGACATAGGATGCCTACTTCAGGAAGCTAATATACTTCCTGCTCACCAGAAGCACTGCTCTCTCATGAAGGAAATATTCCTTTTCGCCAATGTTGGCACTTTGGGACAAAACCCAAGTGTCTATGGGCTAATGTCACTTCCTTGTCACTGGCTACAAAATAATGAGCCATAGTCACCACCTCCTCCCCACTAGAAACTTCCACTCCAACCCGGGAACCATCTTGGGGTCTGATAGGTGAGGTTTTGCCAAGCCTTACCCAGAACCAGGCCTTTATCTTACTTTCTGGCTACTAGTACCACCAATCCCATAAAGACCTTTCCCCATTGTAATTCTGCTTTATCTGCTGTCTTTCTGTGTGTCTGCTCTTCATAATGTCATCTTATATTAGAATATAAGCTCCTTGAGGGCAAGGATTGATTTGTTTGATTATATTTGTATCTGTACTTTTAAGTACAGTGTTGATCACATAGTAATACTAATAATAAATTCTAAAAAGTAATTCATAATGTCTTATCTATGTATGCATCTATCCATCCATCCATCCATCCATGTATCTATGTATCTATGTATCTATCTATGTATCTATCTATGTATCTATGTATCTATGTATCTATCTATCTATCCATCTATCTATCTATCTATCTATCTATCTATCTATCTATCTATCTATCTATCTATCTATCTATCTATCATCTCTCCAGAGTCATTATTAGTACCTTTCAGTAAATGATTGTATGGAAGGAGAAAGACAGTCAACTAGTGTAATATTGAATAACCAATCAAGTGAATTAGGTTGGAAAATCTTGAATGCAGGAAATGAGTCATGAACAGAATATTTGATGAAGGAGGCTTATTGGAAAAGTCTCATCACCTCTTTGGTTCTCCTCAGTTAAATTAATCAAGTAGATTAACGTAATTATACTTGTTTCTCAATTTCTCTGTTGATGTCAGGTGTTCTAATATGTCAAATAGTTTGTGTCCTATGTCATAAAGTGATTCTTGTCTTACCATCTCCCAAAATGCCAATAGATAAATAAATGGTGGATACAAAATAGGCTATTGTATACATCTGATGCTGACATATACATAAGAAATCATATGAAGAAATAACATTGAGGAAATACGTGATTGAAAAAGGAGGCAAGCTGGTAATGACAGATGAGCGTGATCCAGTGAAAGAAACACAGGACTTGAGTCTGAATCCTGTCCCTAATATTTATGATCTGTGAGACTTTGGGCAAGTCACTTAAACTCCCTGAATCTCAGTTTCCTCATATTTAAAATAAAGGGATTGGACAAGATATGTAATAAGAGAAAAGAATTAACAAATGGCCAACCCACACGAAGATAAAATATAAAATGATTTAGAATAGTCATCTTCAAAGTGTGATGGGACCACTGTGGGTCTCTGAGACCAGAGGACCTGAAAAGTAAAAAAAAAAAACCAAACTATTTTCATAAACATAGCTTAATTTTTGTTCAGTTATAACCAACAATTTGTGACCCCATTTCAGGTCTTCTTGCCAAAGATACTAGGGTGGTTTGCCCTTTCCTTCTCCAGCTCATTTTTACAGATGAGGAAACTGAGGCAAGCAGGGTTAAGTGTCATGCCCAGGGTCATATAGCTAGCAAATATCTGAAGCCAGACTTGAACTGACTCCAGACCTGGCACTCTATACGTTGTGCCAACTAGCTGCCCTATTATATATAGTATAAAAACACCAAGATATAATAATTTCTATTATTGTAAATACCTATAAATACAATCAACATAAACAAAAGTTTTGGGGAATCTTCAATAATTTTTAAGATGGTAAAGAGGGCTGGAGATCAAAAAGTTCTAGAAGAAGGCCTAGTGGTTTTCATATTTTTTTGGTCTCAGGACCCATTTACCCTCTTAAAAATTACTGAGAACCCCAAAAGTGTTTTGTTTATGAGAGTTATATCTACCAATATTTACCATATTAGAAATCAAAACATCCTAATATTCTCATGAAAATAGTTTTGATTTTGAGGACAGCATAAAAGGGTCTTGGATATCCCACGGGTCCCCAAACCATACTTTGAGAGCTGCTACTCTCCTCCATTTAATGATAATCTTTGAAGACCTGGGGAGAACAAGAATAGGAATTGCGTGGGATGAGACGGTATGAATAGGATGTAGTCTATACTAAGGGAAGGTATATTCACACAATGTGGCTGTAGATTTAGAGCTAAAGGAGATGTTGGAGGTGATTGAATCTCATCCTCTCATTTTATAGCTGAGAAAATTAAGGCTTAAAGAAGTTCAACAATTTTTAAAATAGCAATAGCTAATATCTATATAGTGCCTACTATGTGCCAGACAGCGCTAAGAACTTGACGAATATTTTCTCAATTGATCTTCTCAACAATTCCTGGGAAGTTATTATCCTCATTTTGTTTATATTATTATTATTTATATTATTATCCTATTTTATGATTTATTTATATTATTCTTATCCTAATTTTAATTTTTATTATTTACTTATGTTATTTATATTATTATTTTCCTCATTTTATAGACAAAGAAACTGGGGCAAGCAGAGGTTAAGTGACTTGGCTAAGGTCGTATACATGGAAACTATCTGAGACAGGATTTGAACTCACGTATTCCTGACTCCAAAACTAGCACCCTCTCCATTTGTGGTAGAATTGCATGGGGGCACCTTGCATGCCAAACCCAGGCGGGAGAACACTGCAATATCATCTAGCCACAGAAATATGGACACATACATGAATTAAATGGGTCAATAACTGCAGAAAACAGTTCTTGCTGAAGTCAGAATAGAAATTCTTGCAGTCAGCTCTTGGTTTATCTGTGCTTGTGGAGGGGTAGCACAGATACAGATTCATCAGTCAGTCAGTATTTACCAAGGTCGACTACCTGCTCGGTTCTGACAGACAACAGATGGTCATTCATTTTCCTTTGCAATGTACACAGAGTCTAGCCTTCACAGGGTGCTCTCCTTCCATACTCTATCTTCCCCTTTCCTTGCTCCCACTCTCACCTGACCTTCAGGTCCTTAGTTAGGACCTTGGTTGAGGAGGAGGCTTGAGTTTGTTGAGGATAACTTGTTTGCAGTACAATTCAACCCTTGGTACTATGCTGGAGAAAATTCTAAAGGAGGGGAGACCAAGTCGGTTTCCCCTGATGGGATAATGCAGTGTTCATCTTCCTGGGTGTCTCCTGGGGGTGGGGAAAGGAAGGAGAACTGTGGCACTGATGCCACCAGGTGGCTGTGAAACTTGGCCAGCATCTCCAATTATGAACTTCCAGAAGCATCTCCTATCGAAACCTTTCATCCTACTGCCATCTCGTGGCCAAGCAGTGACCAAGTATATACTCTTGTCCTTAATTTTCCCAGGCCATCCACTGAGTAGGCCCGACGCTACTATTTGGTAGGGGGGATGTTAAACTTTAACAGAGTATGACCATTGACCATTCCCTCAATCCTTGCCACCCCCAAGAAATCAGAACTCCAAAGCCCATGTGTGGATCTGGCAGGTTCGTCTACAAGTTGGAAGGGTGAAATGGAATGTATTCTGGAGGGGGTACCAAACACGTATGTATTTTGGGGAAAATAGACATCTACAGCCCCCAGAGCGGGAATCCATGTATGCGTTCCTGCTAAGTCCCGGGCCTATTATGAAATGCCTCCTGAAGCTGGAAATCCCACCACAAATAGAGATGAGGGAAGGGGGAGGGCAGGGCTTACCCAGAAAATATATTCATTTTTGTTAGAGAGGGAAAGAAGGGGCAGGCAGGTCAAAGCACTTCCCCAAAACAAAACACTTTCCATTTACTAGCAGTGAGAAACATTCTTCGTTATCCACATTCATTTTTAGTTTGTCCTTTCTTTAATGATTTTACTTATAAGTGGTAACTGATAAGTTTGATTGAGTGGCACTATAATTCCCCAGACTAAAAATGTTTCCCACATTGGATATCAAAGTTTCATTTGGTGTCAACAAACATTTCAAAGACCTGCTATGTGCCAGGCACTGTGTTAAGCTCTAGGAGAAACACAAAGATGAAAAGTCTCTTTTTTCAAGGAACTCACAGTCTGATGGCATCTCACACACACACACACATATATATATATACACACACACACATATGTATGTGTGTATTGTACGTATGTATGTATACATATATTTATTTATTTTGGGAGGTAAGAGACTGCTTTAATAAATACAAATGCAAAAATATATATATTAGAGGGAATTTAAGCTATTATGCATCATCAACCTACTAATTTATCTGACATTTTCATAGCTCCCTTAGAATTAAGGGCAAAGTCCTATAGAATGGAATCCAGCAAAAAAAATTTTTTTTAAGTACCTATTTTTAATAAAAAATGAAGGGTGGCAAAGAGTGCCTTATGACTATTCATAATTCTGGTATATCTGAGATTTCTAGATTCTTTTTTAGATTCTGTAGTTACTTTGATTGGATTTTTTTCTCTTCTACATTTTTTTTAGCAATCTTTTTTTAATTTTTTAATATTTATTTATTTATTTATTTAATGTTTTACAATCATTTCCTTAAAGTTAAGATTCCCCCCACTTCCCCCACTCCCCTTTCCCTCCCCGCGACAGCATACAATTCTGTATAGGCTCTACATATACTTTCCTATTGAGCACATTTTCATTATAGTCATGCTATGTAGTCGAACTAAAATAAATGGAAGAAATCATATAACAAATCAAAACATAATACACTAAAACCCTCACACATACAAACATGATCTGCTACATTCTGCCAATGACTTCCATATTTCTTTCTCTGAGTGTGGAAGGCATTTTGCCTTAGAAGATTGACATTGGGATTTTTTTTTTCTCAATAAGTTCTTGTGTTATTACAAAGTTCCAAGCCTACCAGAAAAAACTCTTGCACACTGTGGTCGTTGCTGTGCATGAATAAACTGGAGAAGCAAGGAATAGTGTATTTATCAGATTTATGGAGAGGGAAAGAATTTTTTTCTAAAGAAACGATAGAAAGCATTATGAAATGCAAGATGGATAATTTTGATTACTTTAAACTGAAAAGATTTGCACAACCAAACCCAATGCAACCAAAATTCGGAGGGATGTAGTAAATTGGGAAAAAATTTTTACAGCTAAGCTCAGGGATAAAGGCCTCATATCTAGAATATATAGAAAACTGACTCAAATATATAACCATACAAGTCATTCCCCAATTGATAAATGGTCAAAGGATATGAACAGGCAATTTTCAGGGGAAGAAATTAAAGATATCTATAATCATATGAAAAAAATGCTCTAAATCACTATTGATTAGAGAGATGCAAATCAAAACCACTCTGAGGTACCACATCACACCTATAAGATTGGCAAACATGACAGAACAAGAAAATGATAAATGCTGGAGAGGATGTGGGAGAGTTGGATCACTAATTCATTGTTGGTGGAGCTGTGAGATCATCCAACCATTCTGGAGAACGGTTTGGAGCTATGCCCAAAGGGCTACAAAAATGTGCATACCCTTTGACCCAGCAATATCGCTACTAGGACTGTATCCCCAAGAGATTATAAAAACGGGAAAGGGTCCCACTTGTACAAAAATATTTATAGCAGCACTCTTTGTGGTAGCCAAAAACTGGAAGTCAAGGGGATGCCCATCAATTGGGGAATGGCTGAATAAATTATGGTATATGAATGTAATGGAGTACTATTGTGCCATAAGAAATGATGAACAAGAAGACTTCAGGGAGGCCTCGAAGGACTTATATGACCTGAGCGAAAGGAGCAGAACCAGGAGAAGTTTGTGCACAGCAAAAGAAATTTTTGAGAGAGTTCTTAACTTTTTTCATGTCATGACTTCTTCAGACATTCTGGAGAAGATTACCAATCCCTTATCAGACTAATATTCATAAATAACTTGAAGAAAATGTTAGAAAATAGTGAGAAGAAATATGTATTTTTTTTCTCACTCAAGTTCATGGACCTCCTGAAAAAGAGTATGTGAACCTTGGGTTAAGAACCCTTGTTTGAGGAAAATGTTTGGGTAGAGGTCAGCTGGTATTGGGAAGCTAAGTGGTATAGTGGATAGAGTACTAGGTCCGAAGTCAGGAAGTCTCATCTTCCTGAATTCAAATCTGGCCTCAGACACTTGCCTCAGTTGTCCCATCTGTAAAATAAGCTGGAGAAAGGAAATGTTGAACCACATCAGTATCTTTGACAAGAAAACTCCAAACAAGCTCATGAAGAATCAGACATGACTGAAACTACTGAATATCAAAGCAACATCTAAGTATGATGCTGAAGTAGGGATCACTGAGTAACTTGTAGAAGGCACTTTCAGGGTAAAGGGCAATTGAAAGGGAAAAGAAAAAGCATTAAAGGAATCTCAAATTTTGTCACTATTTTGTTCAATATTGGCCCTCACCAGTGATGGGTGAGTTGTTAGCAGAGTAAACCTTAGGACTCAATAAATTGGGTCCATCGTCCTTGACCTCAAGCTCCTGGTCCCTTGGTGATAATTCTGTTTGGTAGACCATGGCAAGGGGATAGTTCCTCATCAATCTCCTGTAGCTAAATTAAATGTTTAAAACCCTTACAATATATTCATTAAACACCTCTCACTCTACTCTCACAACAGAGCAAAAGCATCGCAGGACCTGAGTTAGACCTAGAGGGAACTTTTAGGTCAGGGAATCCAACTTCCTTACTTTACAAATGAGGAAGCTGAGACTCAGAAAATTTAAGTGACTTATCCACGTTCACACTGCTAGTAAGTATCTAAGGCAAGATTTAAATTAAGCTCTTCCTATTCTAATTCCAATCTCTATCCACTACATGCACTTTCTCTTGTACACCCCTCAGGCTGCTAACCCTTTGTATTAATTTGCCCCCTTGAAGACACAAGGTCATCTTACTGATTGGTTGATACTCTCTCACTTCTGGCACTTAGTGCCCCTATCTTCCACATTCAGATTAAGAACCCCAAATTCACATGAAGAATCACCTCTTGCATGAGGTCTTTCCTGATCCTTTCCCTGTCCCAGTTACTGGAACTCCCCCTTCCTGTTACCTTGTATTTGCTGGACCATCTCCTGTCGTCTTGATCCACATCTGGCCACTGGATCCAGATGACTCTGGAGGAGGCAGTGAGGCTGGTGACGTTGCACAGCCCTCCTTCACTTAAAATTCAAGAGACTTGCCTGTCATGACATCACCTCTTTGCTGTCATAGTCCTCTTACAGAACAAAGAACAAACCACTTGCATTTACTTTGTCTATATATTTTCTGTGTTTGCATGCTGTTTTCCCCAGTAGGATGGAAGCTTCTTGAGGTTCAGTACTGTTTCCATCTTTGCGCCCTAGCACCTAACAAGGTGCCTGATAAAATTTTTGTTTGTTGTTCAATTGTTTTTCTAGTCAAGTCCAACTCTTTGTGACCCCACTTGCGGTTTTCTTGGCAAAGATACTGGGGTGGTTTGCCATTTCCTTCTCCAAGTCAATTTTTACATATAAGAAAACTGAGGCAAACAGGGTTAAGCGACTTGCCCAAGGTCACACAGCTAGTAAGTGTTTGAGGCTGGATTGGAACTCCTAAAGATGATTCTGATTCCTTACCCAGTGCTTTATCCACTGTGCCACCTACAGCCACACCTGGCAGAGTCTGTGCTTAATATAAACACTTGCTGATTGGTCAATTATCACTTCCTCCTAGAGCTTACCTGTACTCCTTATCTGTAATAATAGCTGGCATTTTATAGCCTTTAACACATCTTCTCATTTGATTGTCATAACAAACCCATGAGGTAGGTATCATCCCCATTTTACATGAAGGGAAACCAAGGCAGGGAGAGGTTAAGTGACTTAGTGTCACACAGCTAGTAAGTGTCTGGGAGAGAATTCCAACTCAGATCTTCCTGATTCTAGGTCTAACACCTAGTTGTCTCATAAAAGTCATCCTGTGAGTGGAATGATATTATAGACCAAATGGCCACGTAGTATTTTCAAACCTTGTTCATTGGTTTTACAAAGCTGTACCATAAAGCACAAACTGAGTTTAAGATCTGAAAGACTCTGATCATCAAGTACGATAAAATCTCTTTAAAATACTCTTTGCTTTACCTGACTCTATTGTACTCTGGGTCACATCATTTTCTTCTACCTCCAAGCCCAATTGTGAAGTCAACAAGGTTGGTTTCAGTGGCCCTTTTTCTCTGCTCCTTCTTCCTTGGCTCTGATGCTGTCTTCTCTATATGCTTTCCAGTTGTTATTCAGGCCTTCCTTGAATCACTGTGGTATATTCATATGTGCATGCATGTATAAGTATATGCACATATATGTGTGTATGCACATATATGTATGTGTATGTTTGTATGTAGGTGTGCATGTATATGTGGGTATAGGTGTATGTGTATAGGTATATTGTATGCATATGAATACGCATATTATGTGTATATGGATATGTGTAAGCACATGTACATGTAAGCCTACATGTATGTGCAAACATGCATGTACATGTAAGTGTGTGTACATGTATACATGTATGTATATGTATGGAAGAAACCTCTTACTTGGGCATGGCCATCAGTGGCCACAGAGTTCTGCTGTGTTACTCAAGGGCCTCTGCTGACCCAGCTCTAGCACTGCTGATGGAGCAGCCACGGTAGGTGTTGGCAGCTGTTCAGGTCGTGCGGCATGCACAGTTTTCCTACATTGTACTTTTTTGAAATGTTGGCTTGAACAGGATAACAAATCAAACTGGATCTTTTCAGTCAGACTTTAATTGCACTTGGCCATGCTTGGCAGATGGACTCACTCCCTCTCACATATTTCCCTTCTACTTCCTTCTAGAGGCTTCAGAGTCCTGTGCTGGGCCAGAAAAACCTGACTGAAACGCCATCGACCCAGCTCACCCCACCCAACTCAGGTTGTGTTTAACAAGGCTGGATCTTCCTGTTGTTTAGTGAGGTTACCAGTGTCTGTTACAGATGTCATTCCCCAAATTGGGACAGAATTCCTGAGCACCCTTATAGAATTCCTTGTCCCTGCAGGGATCCTTAATCACTGGTCTGGTCCAGTGCCAACCCAGAGCTAAAGCCTGAAGTGTTGCCTTCCAGCAGCCTTTGATTCATTCCCTCGTTTATGACTCTTCTCCTTTTCAGTATCGCTACTATCCCATAAGGCTCCTAGATACCCACAAACTGGGTTTTTTGGTTTGGTTTTCCTTACTAAAAGCTTGAAGAAGGAATATTTACTTAGCGGGTACTCTTGTTGTTTGTTGCTGAACAAGGAGAGTTGTTCCAAAGCAATCCTCTCGTACCATCAACCTTCCTAAACCTCCTTGCATACACTGGCCATCCACCAAAATCTTTTTATATTTACAAGGTCCCTGGGTGTCTAGGGGGCACAGTGGATAGAATGCCAGGCCTGGATTCAGAAAAACTCATCTTCTTGAGTTTAAATGTGGCCTCAGACATTTACTAGTTGTGTGACTCTGGGCAAAGTCTTAACCCTGTTTGCCTCAGTTTCCACATCTGTAAAAGAAGCTGAAGAAGGAAATAGCAAACCACTTCAGCATCTTTGCAAGAAAACCCCAAAAGGGGTCATAAAAAGTCAGGCATGATTGAACAGCAAGGGGAGAATGGACTCAAACTTCTAGTCAAATGGTAATGAGGCACACATGTAGGGAGCATATGTGGCAAAAGTATAGCAGAACTCCCAGTAACTGGAAGTTTTTCCTCCTTTTGCAAAATCCTCATGAAGTTTCCCTTTGGTGTGTCTCAATGAGAGTCAGTACCTTTGCAGGGACTATAGCTAATATTTTTCTCTTTCCAGATGGGTGATGCTCCATGAAGCTGCCTTTTCTTGGAATATCTACTTCATCCTTGGTGTGTCATCTAGCTCAGATCCCCATGAAGATCCTGCTCTTGATTACCTCTCTTCCAGGAAACTGCTACCGATGCAAAAACAAAATGAAACAAAAATGCCACAAGAACCAAGACAGATGCAATGACTAGCTATGACTCCAGAGAGCTGATGATGAAGCATGTCATCTACCTCCTGGTCAACAGGTGATAGGCTCAGAGATAAATCCTGTGTGTAGCAGTTTGCATACAGCCAACAGGGGAATTTGTTTTTCCAAACTATGAATATTTGCTACCAGGAATGTTTTTCTTTTCTCTTTTTTTCCAGGGGAGTGGGGAACAGGAGGGAGAGAAAAGTTGATTTCCATTTATTAAAAAGAAAACAAAACAAAAACTGCTTCTAAGATATTTCACTGTAGTGCCCTTCGAGTGACAAGCACTTTCCCATTCCCCTCCTCATTTTGCTCCTCAGAATAAAATTTACATTCCCTTAGTGCCTTAGTCTTGGCCAGGGCTAATTAAAAATCTGTTACAGGAATGCAAGTTAGAATTTTAATGGGTGGTAATGGCCCACCCTTCCCAGATTTTATTTACATTTGTGGAGAGATCTTCAACGTATTATGTGGCCGAAGAGTGTAATGGGGGAATTAAGTGGGATTTGAGAAGGGGGCTGTTTGGCATCTTTTAAGTCATAGTGTATAGATAAAACCTATTACTTTCTGGATGCATTGGCATAGGAATGAAAAATACTAGAAGTAATGAAAGATGCCAGAAAGTCTTTATCAACATTTATTATACAGAATTCATAAAGACCCTTGATATTTGACATTTGAAGCTGACATTGAAAGAAGATACTGAGAAGAAGGAGGAAGCTGTCCTAACCATACCACATAGAGAAGCAAGGATAGAGTGGAGGTCAGTAACAGACCTTTCACCTGGTGCCTCATTCCTGCTCCCAGAGCTCTGGTTGATTTCTGTGGAAGAAGATGGTGATGAGAGTTGAGTCACAGAAACTGCTAAGTGCCACTGGGGTGGGGCAGAAGATAGATAGATAGATAGATGATAGAGAGAAAGAGACAGAGACAGATAGACAGACAAACAGACAGACAAGACTGATATACTGTGGCAATAAGACAGAATGTGGAGAGAGACAGAGAGTCAAAGACATAGACAGAGACTTAAATATCAACAGAGTAAGAGAAGCAAGTAGAAATTATAGAGACAGAAACAAAGACAGTGGATAGAACACTGAGGCTGAGTTTCCTCATCTGTAAAATGAGCTGGAGAAGGAAATGTCAAACCACTCTGGTATTTTTGCCAAGACTGCCAAATTTGCCAAATTGAGTTAGAGTTGACATGACTGAAAGAGCTCAAAAACAACATAAAGTATATGGATGATATGAATATTTGCTCAGTAAACATTATTAAATACCTACTATGTGCTAAGCACTATGCTGAGTGCTGGAAATACAAATAGAAGTTTTAAAATAAAAACAGATATAAATATGTGCAGATAGATATGTCAATATAAATAGATATAAAGAGCGATGTTGATAAATGTTTGACAACTGCCTCTCTGGAAAAAAATAGTATGTACTCCATGCTTTTAAATTTAATCTGCATTATTTACATTCTCTCCATCACTTTCCTAAGTCTAAAAATCAACAAGACATTAAATCAAGACCTAATTTGTAGCATTAGCCTATTTCTGAGTCACAAATGCTCACACTGAAAATTTAACAGTAGGATTAAAATACCAATTCTGTTGCTTACAGTTCATATCACTTTGGACGAGTCATTTAATGTCCCTGGGCCTCAGTTCCTTTATCTGTAAAATAGACAGAAAGGTTTCTGAGATTCCGTTCAGTTCTAACTCTATAACCCTATTGTTGTGGCATGGAGCCTTCCGGCATTCTGATGAGACTTTAGGGTTGCTCAGAATAATGTTTGAAATTTACAAAATAAAATACATAGGATTACAAAGGAAGTCAATTACATTGAAATGTAATTATCAAGTTTTTTTTTAAAAAAACAAGTTCACAGATACCAAAATAAGAACATCTGGTATAGTGGAGGGTAGCAGAAGGCAGTTGTGCCATAAAAGCCAGGTGGCTCAATGGATTAGGGTGCTAGATCCGGAATCATGAAGAACAGTCCAAGTCCGATCCCAGGTTAGCAATGTGATGCTGGATAAAAATAATAGCTAACACTTGTACAATGCTTTCAGGTTTCCAAAGCACTTTATATGTGTTTTCACATTTTATGCTTATACAAACCCTTGGAGTTAGGTGTAATTATTATTCCTATTATTAATTCCTATTATCCCTATCATTAATTTTACAGATGAGGAAACTGAGATTGAGAGAAATTGAGTGACTTGCCCTGAATCATCTAGTAAGAGCCCAATGCAGGATTTGAACTTAGACCTTCCTGACTCCAAGTCGAACGTGCCTAACTTCTCTCTGCCTCAGTTTCCTCATTTGTAAAATGAAAGTGATAATCATAGATAATATATGTAAGATACTTTTCAAACTTTAAAGCACTATGTAAATGTTAGCTATTATTAATATTATAGAGGATAGCATGCTGGAGTTGGAGTTAGGAAGACCTGCATTCAAATTCTACCTCTGACATTTACTAGCTGTATCACTGTAGAAAACATAGCCCCTTTGGTTTCTGCTTCCTCATTTGTAAAATGAAGGTGCTGGATTAGACAACTATTGAAATACCTTCTTACTCTAAATTTATTAAATAATAAAAATAAGAAGTGCTGTTTACATAGTGTTTGAAGGTTATCGTACAAGCCTCCCCAATACCCTGGAAGATAAGTACTATAGGTAACATGTAACATGCTCTCTGTTTAACAGATGAGGAAGCTCAGGACCAGAAAAGCTAAGTGACCTGTCCAGGGTCATACAGCTACTATGTATCTGAAGGAGTATATGAAGTCTGATCTTCTAAGTCCAGCATTCTATCCATAGGGGATTTGAGAAATAAAAGCCCTGCCCCTGTTTTTTAGCCTCTCCCCTCTCCCTTCTAACATTTTCTGATTCTACAGAGAATAAGCATGATATTCCTGAAGATCAGGAAATGGTTAAGTATGGTCCAAGCAAGACAGGCAGTCATTGTTGCTATAGATGTCACCTGGGTGGCCCTCACAGAAATAGGAAGTGAACTGACCAGACAACCTGAGGTGTCAGGAAAGAATTCAGCTAGAGAATGTGATCTGAATCTGGTTAGAAATCAGAGATGATAATGATGTAACAGTCCTCCATCTCTCTGCAGTGGAGAAAGAAATACATGGAAGTAGAAAGGTTCATTTATGACCTTTATGATCCTTGGAAGATTTAGGTGTGAGGACTTGGGGAGACTGGCTAGATTTCCATTCTAACTGAAAATTTGATGTTCATATTTGAGTTTGTGACCTTTTGGGACAGTAGTGTCACGTTCTAATTTGATCTGCTCTCTCTCTTGCTCTCTCTCTCTCTCTGTCTCTTTCTCTCTGTCTCTATCTCTCTCCCTCTGTCTCCACCCTCCCCCCTCTCTCTGTCTCTCTCATTTTTTTTTCCATTTTGGAGTTATAAGAAGTGAAGATGGGCTATAGCATCCCTCTCTTGACATTTACCTTGTCCAGTGGACAGCACCCTGCCTCTGGAGTCAGAGGACCTGGGTTCAGATTCTGCTACTGATACTTACCAACTTTGAGACATTGGGCACTTAATTATCCCTCTCTTCACTTTCCTCATCTGTCAAATGAAGAGACTGGATGACTCTTCCAGCTCTAAATCTCTGATCCTACGATCTGTTGTAACAGCAAGCAAAGTAGGATCTTTTGCTGTGAACTTTAGTCAATCAAGTGCCTTTGACTGAATCTTGCCTTTGACTGAATCAATCAAGTGTCTGATTAGAAACAGTATATACACATATACATACATACGCACACACATATATTGTAGAGAAAGCAGTCAGAAGAAGATCTAACAGAGAGACCATGAACTGGCCAGGGTAACCTGCTTGTGAGGAGGTCTGACAGAATGTTCATGATGTTGATGCTCTGCCTGTTGATCTGTGTTGATTTCTCAGACAGAAGTCCTGTCTGTTGGCCTCTAAGAGTGAATTGAGATGATGGCACTGGTAATATGTATAAATATTGTTAAAGCCCTGTTAAGCTTTGTTTCCCTAGAAACAGAAGCTGTGGGCAAGAGCCCCTGGAGCCTGCTGTCAGGCAGAAGCAGGAAGAGTTTGGGGTGGAACAGTTAGTTCCCTTGAGCTGGGCTGAAGGGCAGGAGCAGAGATCTCCCTGCATGTGAACCCAGGCAAAAACTGGGGGCAGTGGGCCCATGGAGGAGGAGCCAGGGGGTTTGGAAGTCAGCCTTCAGTCAAGATGAGAAAGGACTTTACTTGAACACTGTGTATTGATTAAGAAGATTGTTCTTACAGTGACCTGGGAGTAGATAGTGTAGTATTTTCTGCTACCCCTTAAGAATTCATCATGCTAGGGAAGACGTTAACTTGAGACTCCCTGATTTTGGGGATGCAATGATATATGCTATGTACCATATGACATACTGAGTGTTATAATACATATATGTATTAGATGATAAGTTTTGCTTAAGGATGTTGTTGTGAATGTTATGCTTTACTTTATTGAACAAAATTTAGTTTATTGAGAGAGCTTATTGAGTTTATATATTTCATTATACTATGCAATTAGACCTTTAAAATCATTCACATTAGCAGTCCTCATGTGCGCTTCTGTGATTAACTTTACATCCATATAACCATAAAATATGAATATTGGAAGGGACAATAGAAATTATCTAAGCCAGTTCATCATGTACCTTGGCCTGACGTTGGGGGTTATAGCAGATCCAAGATCTCTATGCTTGGGCTTTTTTTTTATAAGTGGATAGAATTTCTAGAAGATCTGGGTTCAAATTCTGCCTTAGATACTTTGTGATCCTGGGCAAGTCATTTAATCTCACTGTGTCTCTTTCAGTCAGTCAGTCAGTCAACAAATGCTAAAGCACTAAAACACATATGTCAAGCACTGTGCTAAGCACTGGGGATACAAATATGAAAAAGAAATACAGGTCTTGCCCTCAAGAAATTTACAGTCCAGTGGGGAAAGATAACACGAAAAGGAAGCTAAAAGAGGTAGAAGAGGAAATTAACCCAAAATGAGGAGACACCCTCCTTATATATAGAGATTCTGAGGGGAGGTCTCTGCTATGTCTTCTAGTCAAAGGGGCCCTGGGGGCAGAGGGTCCTGAGGAAATGTTCCAGGGTTGATGGGATTTTGCAGGACAATGAGGCCTAATGAAGCAGTTGTCATGAGAGAGAGAGAGAGAGAGACAGAGAGAGAGAGAGAGAGAGAGAGAGAGACAGAGAGACAGAGACAGAGACAGAGGCAGAGAGAGACAGAGGCAGAGAGAGACAGAGATAGAGAGACACACACACAGAAAGAGAGACAGAGACACAGAGAAAAATACAGAGAGATAGACACAAGAGAGACAAAGAACTCTGAGAGGTAGATCCTGTTAATATTATCCCCATTTTGCAATTGAGAAAACAAAGGCAAATGAAGGTTAAGTGAGTTGTCCAGAACGGCACAGCACATAAGTATCTGAGGCCAGATTTGGACTCCTTTTCTTGATTGTAGGAACAGTGCCTTACCCACTGTACCACCTAGCTGCCTACCTAACAATTGGAGCTGAGTTACACCACCCTAACAGTCAAGAGGCAGATCTTTGCTTTGGTACTAGAGGAAAGGACTGACTGTTAGAGGCAGATTTCAATGTGAAGATACCCCAAACTTTGGAGAATCAACCCTCCTTTAGTCACTATAGTACCAAATTCACAATAGGATGACACACAACAGAGCTGGAAGGGGCCTCACAGGACATCTTGCCCAATCACCTTATTTCACAGGTGAGAAAAGCTGAGTGACTTTTCCAAGGATGCACAGATAAGAATCAGAGTTAGGATTTGAACTCAGATCCTCTTGTTGCAGGATCAGTGTCCTTTCCACTGAGACATACAGCTCCTATCCCCTCTATTTAGAGAAAGAACTGATAAACAGAAAACAGAAGTATGTATGAAATAATTATATATACATATATACACATTTGTGTCTAATGGTAGCTATCTCTAGGGCAGAAGGGGAGGGAAGAAAAAATGGAAAAAAAAGAAATTTACATGATAACTTTATTATATTTTTAAAAGGAAAAGTAATCTGTACATAATAGACTTGCAGTTTCCTCTTCAATTATCTTTTTTTATTCTATTAGGTTATGGAAATGCTTGTTTTTAGTTTATAAATTAAAATTAAATTAATTTTTTTTAAAAGACAGAAAATAAAGGACAAATAACCTCACAGGTCCAAATGTTTCCATTGGTACTGAAATTTACATCCTCCTACACCAAGGTCACTGATTTCCTATAACATAACCTTCCAAACTCTTCTAGTTCTAGTAATCACCCCTTCTTCTTGATATTCCTACCTTCCAGAAAAGCTTTCATGAGTATAGTTAGGTAGTGAAGTAGACTTGGAGTAAGGAAGATCTGAGTCTGAAAAGTGCCTCAGACATTTATTAACTGTGTTATCCTGGGCAAGTCACTTAACCTCTGTCAGACTTGGTTTCCTCAACTGGAAAATGAGAATAGGTAATAATGTCACCCACCTCCCAAGATTATTGTGAAGATTGGATGAGATAAGGCATGTAAAGCTTTTGGCAAACCTTAAAGCGTGCTATAAATGCTTGCTATTATGGAATGGATTAATTTACAAAGGGAGAAGGAATTCATGAATAATGCATGAAATCACAGTGGTACAAAATTATCTCCCTAGTGCTTTCCCCCATGCCTACCCTACCACCTGTTCCATTCTCCCATTGTGTTAACTAGACCCTAATGAGGACCCTTGGACTCCACCTAGTGAGCTTTCTTCCTTGTGGGTACTGATAATGCTCTGTGCTCCAAAATGTTCTACCCAGCTTTGGCTTTACCTAGCTTCCCCTGCCCTTGGGAAAGACCATTCATTATATCATCTGTAACAAGCTCTACACACCTGCAACTAATTGGCAAAAGTATCCCCATGCCTTGCTGGCCATGTCTCTCTGCCCACACACCATGCATCAATATGATGCTAATGAGCTGGTCCTGGGGAGAGAAAAATTATGTTTGCCTATAACTAGGATAATACACTCCAGTCTGTCTATAGATTAGTATTTCAAAAAGATATCACATTTCCACATAGAACTCTAATCTTGGAGATTCATAGTTGACAGCAAAGTTATGTTTGTTTAGAAGTAGAAACTATGATGCTTATCAACTCAGTTTGTTCTGGCTATCATGTGATATTCACTTTAGTTAGAATTTTTTCAATGACCAAGCATTATGTTTTCTTTCCTTTCTGCCTTCCTCCCCTCACTGGAAAAAAGAAAATGAAAACCCTTGTAACAAATGAGCATGATTAAACAAAACAAAATCATCCATTGGCTATGTTCAAAAATGTATGTCCCGTTCTCCAACTTAGATTTCTTTTTTTTAATATTATTTTTTTTCAGTGCTCCACAATCATTTCCATATAACCTAGATGTTTTTTTCCTTACTTCCCGCCCCCCCCGAGATGGCATACAATTCTACATAGGTTCTACACATACATTCCCACTAAATACACTCTCACCTTAGTCATGTTACATAGAAGAAAAAAAATGAATAGGAGAAATCATAAAACAAACCGAAACATAATACAAAAGGAAATGATCTGCTGCATTCTGCAATTGAATTTCATAGTTCTTTCTCTGGATATGGAAGGCATTTTGCCTTAAGAGACCATAGGGAATTTTTTAAGTCTTTGCATTCCTATGAAGTTCTAAGTATACCAGAAAAAGTCCTCCTGGTTCTACTCCTTTCCCTCAGCATCAGTTCATATAAGTTTTTCCAGGCCTCTCTGAAGTCTTCTTGTTCATCATTTCTTACAGCACAATAGTATTCCATTATATTTGTATACCACAATTTATTCATCCACTCCCTAATTGATGGGCTTCCCCTTGATTTCCAGTTTTTGGCCACCACAAAGAGTGCTACTATAAATATTTTTGTATATATGGGATCTTTTTCCATTTTTATGATCTTTGGGGGATACAATCCTAGAATCAGTATTGCTGGGTCAAAGGGTATGCACATTTTGTAGCCCTTTGGGCATAGTTTCAAATTGTTCTCCAGAATGATCAACTAGATCAACTCACAACTCCACCACCAATGAATTAGTGTTCCAACTCTCCCACATCTTCTCCAACATTTATCATCATCCTGTTTTTTCACATTAGCCAATCTGATAGGTGTGATGTGGTACCTCAGAGTTGTTTTGATTTGCATCTCTCTAATCAATAGTGAGTTAGAGCATTTTTTCATGTAACTATAGAGAGCTTTGATTTCTTCCTCTGAAAACTGCCTGTTCTTGACCTCTGACCATTTATCAACTGGGGAACCAAGTTAGATTTCTTTAGCCCTACCAAAGGGCATGGACTTTCAGGGAGGTTGGAAGCTTCAGAGACAGGTCTCACTACTTCAGACAAATCCCTTGTCTCTGGTCTTAGAAGGAGGAAAGCTGGAGGTGGGAGGTGAGGGGGTGCCTGAGGATGAGGAGAGGGGGCACACTGGAGCAAACATCTCCAGGCTCCAGAACCAAACACTGTATTTTTAATATGAGCATTTACACCATGGAAATAGTAAACTGTTACAAATTAGCCTTGCTCTGTTGTTTTGTTGATTGTCTCTGATTTAAGAAAATGCAGATTAAAATTTAAAATGTGTCTCGGCTTTTCAATGTACTGATTGTTAAACATTTACCAGCATACCGTTGGAAGGAGGAGGTCTATGCAGTAGTTCTTTTGAAAAAGATTTGGGGGTTTTAGTGGATCTCAAGTTCAATAACAGTTAAAAGCTTTTTACAACAGCCAAAATCAAGGTATGAATTCCTCTGTCACAACCTTAGGTTGCTTGCAGGGCAAATTGTCTTTGTCCTTTATTCTCGAAGAGGACCAACGATATCACAAGGATGACGTCTTGACTTGTGAATGAGTTGGGTTTGAGTGAGGCAGAATTGCACAAAGTCATCACTCTCTCCCTCCTCCAGTCATCAGAGTCCAGTGTCAAGGCAAGACTCTTGTGATGCTTGTCACAGTGACAAGAGTGACAGGAATCAAGATGACTGGCAATGACCCCTGTAAGCTGACTGTCCAGAACTATAGGAGTGATCGTCTGGTCTAATTACATCTGGAGTATTGGGATCAGTGCTGGGCTCCATATTTTAGAAGAACACCAAGAAGCTGGAAAACAGCTTCTCTCTCTTTGAGGTCTTTATGGGAAAGCTGGAGAACCATCTTTTGGGTAAAGAGTAGAGAGTTTCTTACATAGGCACAAATTGGACCAGATGGCTTTGGGGATCCCATTCAACTCTGAAATACTGATCATAGGGAAGCAGTGCCATTGTTTTTTTCTTTATACTTCCAGATGTATTCTCATCTATTGGATCATAAATTTAGAACTGAAAGGGATCTCAGAAGTCACTTAGTCCAGCTCCCCCATTTATACACAAGGAAATCAGGGAAAATGAATGGTCCAAGATCATACAGTCAGTAAGTAGGTTTTGAGGAGTGGGATTGGATTTCCCAAAGATGTCCTAGAACTCTTCAAGACACTTTATTTTTAAGTTCACTCTGTCACCCACAGAATCAGAGAACCTCAGAGTTTAGAAGGGACAGCAGAGGTTATAAGGTCAAGTACGTATTTGAGCAGAAATTTCATAATCCTGATGAGAACTATGAATGCCTCTGTCACTCAGTGTTCTTTGAACCTGATAGCTGTTGGTTCATCTCTAATAGCAGAGATTTATCTTTGGTGGAGACATACGTTGCTTCTTTTTAAACAGTTCAGTTCCATGCAGAGCATTTATTTTCACTGCAATCACCACATGATGCCAGGTTTGGGAACAGAGATCTAAACTACAGCCTTCTAGCTCCCTGCTGAAAATGCAGGATCAGTGGGCATATGGCAATTTTTTCCCAGCAGGGAAACTTTTCTCATTTCATTCACAGACAGTCAATAACATAACTCAATAACAAAGCTAATAAATAGATTCTTCCTACTTCTTTCAGAATGGTGACACAGGTGGCTACCCGCCTCCCACCCCCACCCCTATTGCAGCTCACTACTCTCTCTTTCCTTTTCTTTCTCTGAGAAAATGTTAGAGACAACTTGCAAATATTAAAGTGAGTTGGAGGCTAACTTGGCAAGGCCTTGTGAGAGGAAGGAAATGCTAAGCATAATTTTATCAAAATCAGTTAAATTGTTTGTAGAATCCAAGTGATAAAGTAAAGATGGACATTGGTGAATTCTATTTGGTACAAGAGGCCTTGGTTCTTTAAATGAAAAGTTGTTATATTCAGGGAGCAGCTAGTGGTACAGTGGGTAGAGCACCAGTGCAGGAGTCAGGAGGACCTGAGTTCAAATCTCACCTCAGACACTTGACACTCACTAGTTGTGTGACCTTGGGCAAGTCACAATGCCAATTGCCTCATCCTGGGTCATCTCCAGTCATCCTGATGAATATCTGGTCACTGGATTCAGATGACTCTGGAGGAGAAGTGAGGCTGTTGACCTGCACAGCCCTCCCTCACTCAAAACAAAGTCAAGTGCAAGTCATGTCATCATTTCTCTGATGGCATGGTCTTCTTTATCAACGAGGGATGAACACATACTTGTTATATTCAGAAAGAAAGGGGAAAAGGACTGGGCCTATAACTGCATTATTAGGAAGAGCTTCTGCATAATGCAACTCTTACAGATACAGATTGGCACCATCTTTTCAACTTATGGATTTAAAGCATTGCATTGAGCCCTGAGAGACTTTCCAGGGCCATATAACAAGTATGTGTGAAAGGTGGGACATGAAGCCAGTTATTCCTGGCCCTAAGTCAAACTTTTTATACACTATACTATGTTGCCTCTTAGGGAGAAAAGTTTCTTTTAATTCTTCTTGGCAAGCTTTCATTTCTCTTTAAGGAGGAGGTCATAGCACTATGTGCTTTCATTTAGTTTGATCCAAATATTAGTTTAGAAGATATTATGTCATTTTAAATGACAAAAATGCAATGGTCTAGTTGGCTCAGACAATTCAATGTGATTAATAAACTACTTAATGTTAATTGACTGAATAATGAGAGGATACAGAAAAAGTGTGACTGTCTTAAAAAAATTAAATTGCTCATCTCAAACTTTCTGTATCATTAGGGAAATAAGTTGTACACACATGAAAAATTCCTATGACAAAACTATCTCATTCCCCCCCTGGAGGCTTCCTCCTGCAGCAACACTTTATTTCACTGTGGGGAAAAGGCAATACAATCACTTGAGCCCCCTCCCAGCACAGATGTCATTTACAACATGGGCAAATTGCTTAATAAGTAAAATCAAATAAGTCATTTAATTGAAATGTACCACTAAAACAACAAACAGGAAAATACGTACCACAAAACATTTCTTAATCCTTCATAAATCAATGGAAAAATAATCATCTCTATGACTCTCTTGTCAATGGAAAAAAAGGAACAAGACTGGGGTTGGGGGTGAGGAGTGGTAGAACTCAATGCTGTGAAGACACTTGGAAGAAAGGCTGATTGGTTTTACCGCTGCAACAACTCTCGAGGTGGCTGCTTGTCATCTGACCAAAGCCTTTGGAGGGAACTGGAGACAGAGTTTCCTTGCTGCTGGTGTTTAATCATGTCCAACTCTTCATGACCCAATTTGGGGTTTTCTTGGAGCAGTTTGCCATTTCCTTCTCCAACTCATTTTACAGATGAGGAAACTGAGGCAAACAGGGTTAAGTGGCTTACCTAGGGTCACCCAGTAAGCATCTGAGGTTGGATTTGCACTCAAGTCTTCCTGACTCTAGTTGTAGGGCTATGTGCCACCTAGCTGCCCCTGCGATTCCTTGAGTGGCTACCAAAACAGCTTCCTGGACAGCTCCTGGTCTCCTCAGCAGTCATTTGGTGAAGTTCTGATCCCACCTACTGCTAATTAAGGCAAGATCTTTCAGGGATGGAGGTTGTGATGGAGGGTAGGGTGGGGGTGGGAACTTCATGGATGATATAGGACTGAAGTGGAACTAGGAGAGTGCCTGTTATATAGACAGATGCTATCCAACAAAATGGCAACACATATTCTCTGAGCTGGTATATATTTTTTCAGATAAGGATTGGATCTGTGATTTCCTTGACATGGAGAACTTACTTTAACAATTCAGGTCAGTGCCTTCTTGGATATTTCTAGCTGTAGAGGGTTGCCTAGAGTTCTGAGAAGTTTTAAGTAACTTGCCCAGAGTAATACAGCTAGTATGTGTCAAATAAAAGAGATAAACCCAGGTCTTTCTAGCTCAGAGGCTAGTTCTCTACACATGACTATGGTCAAATAATACTTTAGGTTTAGGAGGATGAAGGAACTGAATAAAAAGTTTACACATGCACATCAAGTGCTCAGAGACCAAATCATTGCTTAAATCAACTCATGGCCTGAATGTCTGAGAAGGTGGATTTCAAAATTCCACAGAGCTGGCACACAAAAGAGTTTATTGCTAGTCTTAGAATATGAGACCTGGAAGGAATTTTAGAGATTATCTCATCTTGCTGGATCTCCTGGACCATCCAGAACAGGCAATATTCTAGGTTCCAAGACTTGCTCTCTCTTCTTCCTCTATCAGACTAAAGATTAACCTTAAAAGATAGGTGTTGGGGGTGGGGAAGAAGAAAACAAGCATTTATTAAGAATCTATTATGTGTCAGACATTGTGCTAAAGGCTTTACAATATCTCATTTGAACCTCACAATGATCCCAGGAGGTGGAAGATATCCCTATTTTACATTTGGGGGAATTGAGGCAGACAGAGGTTTAGTGATTTGCCCAGGGTCATACAGCATGTATCTGAGGCTGGATTTGAACTCAAGTATTCCTGACTCTCTATCCCTTGCACTACCCATGTTGCCTCTGCATTTTTACTTGTGAGGGAAGGGAGTGGGGTGGGAGTTGGGATTCATGCTCTGAAGATATATGTCACTTAGCAAAACTCCCTTGTGTCTCATTTCTTCAAGGTTCTTCCCTTTGCTAGGGAAATGGTGCTGAGATGTTAATGGGAGATGTGTTAGTGTGTCCTCTCTACTGGATAACATTTGCCTTTTAAGATGTTAAACCAAATAATTGGATAAAAAGAACTTCAAGCATGTGTCAGAGACATTGCGAGAGAATATGTTTTTGAGGGGGGATGCAAAAACGGGATGGAGAACTTCCAGTGACATGTCATTAGCCACCTCATATTCTGTCTATGTCTAAGTCTTGGCCTGGACTATTCTTAATACTTTGGCATCTTCATAATGATGTTAACACATCACTTATATGGGGCTTTGGAGGAGTATTTTACATAACCATGTTTCCTTTTTTGCTTGTCACAACATCCCGGTGATGCTGTTATTTTAAGAAAACTTGAATGGTAATGTAGAAATGTAGAAAACTGACTTTTCAATGAGTGGGAAGGGGAAGGAGAGAGGGAAAAATTTGGAAAGCAAAACTTTAAAAAAAGAGTGTTAAAAGTTGTAATTGGAAAAAACTTTTTTTAAAAAAAGAAATGTATTGTAGAAGGTTCTATCCTAATTAGATTATTAAATACTTTTATGAATTCAGTCATCTATAATGTCACCAGGCTCACATATTTCGAGGACTGTGACTGACATATAGTAAGGGAGTATCACTGTGTGGTTCATGGGGAGGCAGAATAGACATCTCTAGACTCTTCTCTCTCCACCCTTCTCCAAGGAAGAATTTAATTCTTAACAGAAAGGGAAGGAGGAACTTGGAGACAGAAGCTACAACTCTGCTTTTCTTGGGAAAAGGGGGGACTAGGCTAGAGTTATATCTATCTGTCCTCTTAAATATTGTTAGTTTAGGCAATGTGATTTTCAGGTTCAAACTACCTTCCAATGATTGTTTAATTATTGAAGGAAGAAAAATCCCAAGCTTTTTAACCAAGACTAGACTCTTTTGGATACCAGTCCCACCATGAACACTCATAGCAATTAGCCAAGAAACCAATTATCCAATTCAATAGCAAAACAAATACAAAAGAAAGATAACATAGAAGAATATATGTCAAACAATATAAAGGAACTTTCTCATTGGGAGCGAGGTAAGTCAGTTGAATCAAGAAAAAAGATCCTTCAAGGGATGAGACTTCCCCAAAGTCTCTAGTGTAGCAAACTGGCATAGAGATATAATGGAGAATGCCCACTCTCTCGTGTCAGTTTCTTTCCAGAGTCTTTTCCTTCAGTAACTTGAAGTAGGGTTCACCTCATTCATCTTCTCTCTTAAAGCCAGAAGTACCCTGAAGCACTGCAGAGCCCCAAAGACTGGATCTCTCTTGCTCTCTTAAACTGCCCTGACCTTCTCTTAGCCTAGGGTCATTGATCTCCACCAATAAGGAGAGAGTCTCCTACCAACAGGCTTTGGGAGTAGGGTTAAACTTACACACACATACACACACACACACACACACACACACACACACACACACCACCAAAATGCTAACAATCAATAGAGAGAAAACAACAGCTTTATGTATACAGTTTCCCCCTCTTAAATTTACAATTACAGACTTTAGATGGTAAGTATGTACATTTCCCAGTGCAATTTTCCTGAGTAGGGGCTCAGAATCTGTAGAAGAGAAAATGATGATGGTGATGATTTTTTCTTTAAAAAATGAGTCACCCTATCTGCCCAGGCTGAAAGTGCAGGGACTGTTCATAAGTACAAAAGCCCAATCCCACCACTGATCACCTTGGAAGTTTTAACCTATTCTGTTCTCAGCCCAGGCTGGCTCACTCCAACCTGGGAATAGTAGGCATCCATACTTAGGAGGTTCTTCATAGTATTGCCAAACATAATTTGGATACCTGAATACCCAATCAGCTTAGCCCACTGAACTTCAGAACTCCTGAGTTCCAGAAGTCCGCTAGCCTCAGCCTCCCTAGTAGCTGGGGTTATAGGAGTACACCACCAACCCAGCAGAATAGAAAGCTATTGACTGTTGTTCGGTCATGTCAGTCCTGTCCGACCGGCAAAGATATTGGAGTGCTTCACCATTTCCTTTGCCAGCTCATTTTATAGATGAGGAAACTGAGGTAAACAGAGTTAAATGACTGGCCCATGGTCACATAGCAAGATCTGATTTGAAGTCAGAGCTACCTCATTGCAGGCTTGGCACTCTATCCACAATGCCACCTATGTGTCTTTATATACACATATATGCACAAACATATATATATATATATATATATATATATATATATATATATATAAACACACTATATGTAGATGTCCATATATTATTGTACATACTTTTAAAAATCTTAATTATGTTGAAATCTTTTTTCTTTGCATTATCTTTGTTTCTGAATATATCTCTCTCTTCTATCCAGTAAGTCATCCCTTGTAACAAAGATGAAAAAACAGAGAGGGAAAATGCAGTTCTACAATCAATGCATCAATTGTGCCTGATAGCATATACAACATCTCACACCCCTAGTCCCCCACATCTGCAGAGGGGAAGGTAGTATGTGTTGTAAAATTCCTTCATCATATAGCATTAAATTGTCATCATTGTTCTTTCCATTTGCATTATGGTATATTGTTTTTCTGGATCTGCTTACTTCCCTCTGTCTCAGTTCGTCTAAGTCTTCCTATGGTCTTTCTTTTCTTAATATCTCAACATCCTTAAAATCCATTCTTTTCATTCTTAACATCCTTAACTCTACAGGTGATGTAGTGCCTTTGGGGGCCAAACAGTTGAGTCAAGTGAAAAACTGCCTGCCTTGTGTAGAAACGCCATCAGCAATATATTCAAGGCAATCATGATAGTATTTTTAAAAGTTGTCATCCTACGAAATTTTCACTTGAGTGTTTCAATTATAAATATTCATTAGTTTTTGAAAGCTTGAAAAGATAGAAAGCCACTAGAAAGGTGATCAATCCTGATATGATTGTACATATAAACAAAACAAGTGACATAATTTCTTTCAAGTTATATAGACTTTATTCCTAACATGGATCGAGGGGTTTGAGGAATGTCTGCAGCAAACATATCAGCAACCACACCAAATTACATCTCAATCAATGTTAAAAGGCATTTGACATTTCCCTTTGATTTATGGATTAACCTTTACATCAAATTCAGTCTAACATTTATTGTTTTCATCAGACCTGATATTATCGCTGTAACCACTCACTTGGCTCATTGCAGGAAGCTGGTTAAATTAATAG
The DNA here is from genome assembly GCA_023548195.1 of Bettongia penicillata ogilbyi. Classification (NCBI taxonomy): domain Eukaryota; kingdom Metazoa; phylum Chordata; class Mammalia; order Diprotodontia; family Potoroidae; genus Bettongia; species Bettongia penicillata. The sequence continues at coordinate 7,526,319 of JAJHZJ010000100.1, forward strand.
CTTTCTCCTTTTGCGATCACAATTGCACAACTAATGAAAAGTCTCTTTTACACAGTTGATGGACACTAACCCACAACCAAATAAACCAGGCCCTAAAGAGAGAGCTATAATGAGTTACATAAATGGACTTGGTTTATCTTCCCATGCATTTGCTTCTGAAATGGCTTAGTGATGGGAACTGAACTAGAAAAATCCCAAGTTCTACTGGGAGAAAAAAATATATATTCCTGAAATCTTTTTGCTGTGCAGGAAGCAGTGAGCTTACAGATGTCACTGTTTTCCACAAACCTTCCTTTGGCGTGAGGAGGGTTTGAAGAATGTCAGCAGGGCTCAGCCAAGTTTGCGTGGATATGAGCATTGTTCACTTACAGACTGAGCTAATTGCCTGCATAATTGATTAGCTAAAAGTTAGGCAGGAATAAAAAAAAAACCTTATATACACATGTGCCCGGTGTCAACTATATTAAAACACCCTGCTGATTAGGAAAGGAATCCCAGGTTCACTAAAGCATCCAAATTGAAGACACATTTTTTCTGGTAGAAAAATCAGACCTTTTTAGTCTAAATAGGAAATCACTGAGATTTAGGCAAAGGACATTCTACATTTTGAATGAAATAGAGCCATTTCCTTCAACTGCTTCTTTTTTGCGGTGAGGAGGGAGAAGAGGAGGAGGGAGAGGGTAGAATGATTGGGATGTATCTGCGAGAGGGGCAAAATATGGTTGTTAGATATTGGTCAGTATTATCCCATTGTTGAATGAGTCACATTTACCCACTCTATTATCTGGAGACCAGTAAGTAGCAAACTTGGTGCCTGAGAAAAGCTACATGAAACATCCTCACATCAACAATATAAGGTAAAATTCAGTTGGGGCTGGAAAGAGCCACAGGTCTCTTGCCTCTTCTGGTCCTACTTGTGACCTTTGAGCTTACCTGCCATCACTCAATGGCCTTCTTGCTTTGGAACGTCTATGGTCCCCTCCTCTCACTGATGAGTTCCCCTTGGAACCTCCATCCCAAGAAAGGGTCTAGGACCACCATCCTTTATTCCTCTCCCAACTCTGCTTTTGATGTTCTGAACTTCACCTGTCTGCTTCACCTGTCTTGACTCCAGCCCTGAAGCCTTCTCAGCCTGAAACGTCCTTCTTCCCATCGCACCCACCTCCACCTTCATCCCTGCTCCCACCCTTGCCTTCCATCTCTGCCATTTTCATCTCTCTTTTCTGTACTGTCTCCCTCCATTGGAATATAAGGTCATTGAGGGCAGGGATTGTCTTCTTTTTCTCTTGTATTTTTATCACCAGCATTAAGCATGGTACCTGGTCACATTTAACAAATGCTGTTGATTTGACTTCTAGGCCACTACTGAAGAGGTCATTGGAAGGCCAGTGACCAGAGCTAGGCCAGGGAAGACTTTTATAGCTCCTTTCCTAATCTTCATGGTGTTGTAACATAATATATATACACACACATGCATATTTTTTTTTCAGCCCATCTGAAGCCAATAAGGAGTAGCTTCCCTATTCCCTATAAATATTCCCTATTCCCCATCATATGGTAGCTTCCTATATTAACTAGTTAGTCTTGCTAGTAGGAGCTAACCTCAGCTACTTCTACAATGCTGAAGTGGTAAAAGTATTATCAATGCCCCCTCATTTTCAGTGCCCTAATTCAAAGTCCCAGTTACTATACCTTAGTTGTGATTTTGGTTCATAGTGAGGCAACTGGTAATCCTGGTTAATCAAAATCATAGAACTGGAAGAAACTGTAGGGATTGGCTAATCATCTAATACTAATTTGTCCAGAGGACTCTCTTTGTTTTTTCACCAGAAAGATGACAAATTCCTTAGCTAGAGACGGAGGGATCAGGAGTCAGGAATATGAAATATTCCTTTTGATAAAGCAGAGCCAAGGAAACTTTGGAGCAAAATAATGCCTATTTGACTATTTTCACATTGAAAATTAGCATGCATCACGATTGCTTTGATATATATTTAATTTTTTACTTTGGACGAGAAAATATTGCTAGAATCCAAATATTCTTATGGAACCCCTTTTCATGTACCCTAGAACACCAACATTCCACAGAATACACTTTAGAAAACTTTGCTTGAATCCAGCACATTTCTTTTTATAGATAAGGAAAATAAAGAGTTAAAATGATTTGCCTAAGGTTGCATAACTATTTGTGAAGTAGAAGTTTTTCTCTGATGGCCCTTGCTTCCCTAGTCAACATCCTCTCATTCTCATCTCCCCATTTCATCTGTCCATTTCTCCTGCCCCCAAGGAAATAACTGACATCTACACAACTCTAAGATTTGCTAAGTATTTTACATACATTATGCTATTTAATTCTTACAACAAACCTACAAGCTGAGTATCACAGGTATTATTACAGAAGATGAAACTGAGACTGAGAGCATTAAGTGACTTGCATAGTGTCTTCTAGCTAGTGTTTTTGAAAAGGGATTTGAACCTATGCTTCCCTGACTTTAAGAACCATATTCTACTCACTACCCATGATATGAATGCATCTTCTCATATGAAGGACTTCATGATTTAATGTATTATTTTCCTAGGGGAATTTTCATTTTAAGAGAGAATACCAAATGTTTGGTAAATTTGATCATCAGTAGGAGAGATTATTTTTCTTAAAACATTTTTTTATTGATATCTTTTTGTTTTTTATATCATGTTTGTAAACAATGATAGTTGCCATATGCTGGATTGGTGAATAGGCAGGCAAGGTTGCCAGTCAATTTTATTCTTGCCTCTCCTCATCTATTTACCCTTGCCAGCATTTTGTCCATGGTCTACTCCTCCACAGGAGCATTATTTTTCTCCTTGTTGCTCCCTCAGACCCTTCCTTGTATGAAAGTAATTTCCTTTCCAACTTGTTTGGTGTTTGTCCTTCGTTGCCGAAAAAGACTATGCCATCAGAGAAATGATGACATGACTTGCACTTGACTTTGTTTTGAGTGAGGGAGGGCTGTGCAGGTCACCAGCCTCACTTCTCCTCCAGTCATCTGAATCCAGTGACCAGATATTCATCAGGATGACTGGAGATGACCCAGGATGCATTGCCTAGACTATGGGCAAAGGCAGAAACCTCCTCCATGCCACAATCAACTGGCCTCCCTGAGAAACCCCAGTAAACGTATTCTCTCTTTTTTAGGAAGTTGGCAGTTATGGCAGTTTTATTTTTCTGTTCTCCTCCCAGGTTGTTCCAAATCACTCCCCTACAATGCTGCAATTAAAGCAAGAGAATATATGGTTTAATAAAGTTAAACAAATGACCGAAAAGTTCAAATGTTTCAATCTACAGTCTGACTACATCACCTCACTATCTGGAGATAGAGAGCATGTTTCAACATGAGTCCCCTGGAACTGTGGTTGGTTCTATCACAAAAAAGAATGTTTATATCCTTTCATTAATCCAGTAACAGTTCCATTGTGCTGATCAGTGTTCTTTAGCTTTTCAAAATTGTTTGCTTTTACAGTATTATTTTAATTTCACTTTGCATTTCACTTCACATCAGTTCACATAAGTCTTCTCTAGGTTTTTCTAATACCATCCCTTCATGCCTGTCAACTGGGGAATGTCTGAACAAGGTGTGGCATACGATTGTGATGGAATACTATTGTGCTATAAGAAATGACAAGTAGAATGTTCTTGGAAAAAACTGGGATGCAAAGTAAGAACTGATGCAAAGTAAATAAGCAGAACCAGAAAAACACTGTACCTAGTAATAGCAATATTATACAGTGATTAATTGTGAATTACTTAGCTATTTTCATCAATACAGTGATCCAAGACACTTTCAAAGGACTTAAGATGAAAAATGTTATTCTCTTCCAGAGAAAGAATTGATGCAATCTGAACACAGATCAAAGCATGCTTCTTTTTTTACTTTATTTTTCTGTGCTTTCTTTTGCAACATGACTGATAAGAAAACATGTTTTACATTACTGCACATATAGAATTCATATCAAATTGCTTGCCTTCTCAATGAGGGGGAGGAGAGAGAGGGAAAGAGAGAATTTGGAACTTAAAAAAATTTTTAAAGAATGTTAAAAATTGTTATTACATGTAATTGGCAAAAAAAAATATTAAAAAATAAATAAAATTATCCCCTTCATCATTTCTTACAGAGTAATACATGCCATCACGTACAAATACCATAACTTTTTCAGCCATTCCCCATTTGTTGGAAAAACCCCTTAGTCTCCAATTCTTTGTTACCATGAAAACAACTTAACTATCTATCTATGTGCATATTTTTTTTTTTTACATATAAATCCTTTGCCTCTTTCTGTGATCTCTTTGGGGGATAGATCTAATAGTGGAAAAACTTGGTGTCAATCCCTCTTAATTCTAGTACTATTTCTCCATTGATTACTTTTATTTATCCTTGTTTGTACATAACTATTTGCATGTGGTCTACTGGATTGGATTTTAAGTTCCACACCCATAATAAGTTCCTTGAGGGACCATCTTTTGTCTTTCTTTACATCCTCATCATTTAGCACAGTGTCTGCCTTTTTGTTGTTATTTAATAACTTGCAGTTATGTCTGACTCTCTGTGACCCCAATTGGGGTCTTCTTGGCAAAGACACTGGAGCGGTTTGTGCTATTTCCTTCTCTAACTCATTTTACTTAGGGTTAAATGACTTGCCCAGGGTCACACAATTAGTATATGTCTAAGGCCATATTTGAACTCAGGGCCTCCTCCAGGCCCTGCACTCTATCTGCCTAACTGCCCCTTATTAGTGCTAAATAAATATTTATTGGTTGACTGGTTTTCAAGGAGACCAACACTTGAAACTTGCTTCTCAAACCTGAGAGCTTCTATTTCCAGCATGCTGATCTCCTTGTTAAGTCATGAAGGAGGCATGCCCAATTACCCTTCCATTTCCATATATTTTCCATCATCACCCTCTCCAATATTCTTCCTTTCCCAAATCAGCGAGTTATCCTTTAAAACAAAAAAGAAAAAAAGAAGCAGAAAAAAGTAGTTCAGCTGAAGTAACTCAGATGTGAGCTGGATCTGACAGTACATGTCACATTCCACACCCATAATGTATTGTCTTTGAAAAGAAGAAAGGGAGGTATATTCTTTCATATCTTCTCCAGGGTTAAGCTTACTCATTATAATTACATAGCTTTGTTTTCCTTTTTTGCTGTAACAATGCTGTCTTGGCTTCCACTGACTGAAGGTCAGTCTGTTGTATTTCATTCCTCCCCCAGGATTCTCTAGTACCCTTAGGGAAGTGTCTACTCACTCTGTCATTGGCTCAAATTCCAAAAGTGTTCCCTCAATTCAAGGGGGTCCTTTATACTCAAGTTCCATTTTTAAAAAATGATAGTCATGTTAGCTTTTACAAAGAAATATTTGCTTCTATGGCATAGCAAGAGTAAATATGCAAACATCCTCCCTCAACATTTTGGGGGGGCATATTCCTTCCAAATCACCTCGGTATCTAGGAAGGGAATTCAGTTCATAGCTTAGATCTGTTCCTATGAAGCAAAGTCCCACAGAGGTCCAAGAACAAAGCCTCCCTCAGGTTCCCAGGTACCTTCCGAGAATTTCATTACTGGGCAAACAGCAATATCAAATCTGGAATCCTGCCTGTGAGATCACTATGGCTCAAGTCCAAGTCCAGTACAGATTTCACTACCTCATAGAGGCTATTTTTGTTTGTACTTGATTATCCAAGAAGATCATGACATTAGGAAGGAGATGTCATAACTTGAAGTAAATTGGATTTAAGTGAGGAAAGGCTGTTCAAAGTCACCAGCCTCACTTTCTCCTCCAGAGTTGTCTGGGTCCAGTTACCTACAATGGAAAAGGACAAATGAAACAAACCCCAAATTCATTTCTTGGGGCCACAAGGTCTAAAAGAGAGGAGGAGCCAATAATCTTTCTTGTCACCCAGCTCCGTTCCTGGTGCTGTGAGTAGGACTTTCACTCCTGCACGGGACTAAAAAAGGAGCAAGCAGAGCAGATGATGAAAAGAGAACTTCACATTTAAAACAGGGGTGATCAAGGGAATCCATCCTTGATTTGCTGGACAGGGACACCTCCTGTCGAATCTGAAACATGCTCTGATTCCTTGCCAAAATACACATACCTTGTGGTAGTGAAAATATAAAGGAACACTTGATAGGCCCTCAGTGACAGGAAAAGGAACCCACTGATCATCCCTGCTGCACATTCATCCACCAGAATTTGTTTAACCAGTCCTCCAATCACTTTTTGTTTTCATCCTTTACATCTCAACAAGTGCTGCTTAGAATATTTTTCTATATACAATGCCTTTCTTTCTGTCTTTGACCTCTTATAGGGCATTGATCAAGCAGTGAGATCAAAGGGTTTGGGCACTGGATGTTTTAAAAAATATAAGTCCAATTTTTTTTTAATAGTTGAACCTATTCCCAGCATGATCAGCAGTGTAATAATGTGTCTGTCTTTCCACAACTTTATTTCTGTCTTTTGTTATCTTGGTCAATTTGTTGAATGTGAGACAAAACCTTAGATTTGTTCCTTTTATTAGCAGTGATTTGAAGAAATTTTTCATAAGATTAGGGGAGGTACTTTTAGGTTGGTACCTCTGGGACACTTAACCTTTGCAATCAAACTAGACAAGAAAGCAGACTCTCATTCCACTTACTAATAAGGCTAGCTCTGTAGTCATGTGGGTACTTTCTCAATCACTTAATCAGTGAGAGCTGATCATTGAAAGATTTAGACTTTGGTTTAAATCAAAACCTAATTAGAATCAGATGCCTTAAGAGGAGGCAGAAGAGGTCTTATGATTTGAGAGGATCTGGAAAATCTCCCACCTCTATTATGTCATCTAAAATTGCACCTTTAGACTTGGCATGGAGCACATGCCTGAGAGGTCAGTCTCTGGGGAGGCGAAGGCTCACAAGTTGCAGTAGGCTATACAGACTGGGTGTGAACACCAAATTCAGTATCAGTATGGTGGTGAACCCTGGGGGTGGGGATCACTAGGTTGCCTAAGGAGGGACAACCAACCCAAATTAGAAAGGAAGCAGGTTAAAGCCCAGTTGTAGGATGGTGCTCATGAGCAGCCTCTATATTCGAACTGGAACAAGATAGGGAGATCCAGTCTTTAAAAAATAAAATCTATGGGAGTGGAGCCAAGATGGCAGAGTACAAGAATGGACCTGCTGTAGCTTTCCCTGCCCACATCCCATAAAATGCCTGTAAAAAATGACTCCAAACAAATTCTAGAACAGCAGAAGCCACAAAGCAAGCTAGCGAAAGAGATTTTCAGCACAAAACAGTCTGGAAGGCCAAGAGAAAAGTTCTATCACACCTGGCTCAGAGAAAAGCACAGCCCATAGGGTGCAGTCCAGCCTTCGTAGTGCAATATGGACAGGACTGGAGCAGGCTTCAGAGTGCAGAATCATGATTAACAACTGCAGTTCCCAGATTTCTCAACCCATGAACACCAAAGACAGCTTCAAAGGTCAGTGAGAAACCTCCTTCACCTGGATGAGAAAGGAGCAAGGTCTGGCCCTAGTCCTTGGCCTAAGGCAGCAACAACCATTGCAGCACATTGTCCATTTTTGGAGCCCTTGGCCTAAAGACCCTAGGGGAATTGAGTGGCTGATCTGCATCTAGTCCTGAGTGGCAGCCCTGGGGTGAAGAGGAACTCTGGCATGGTAGAGCTGGTGGTGACTGTGAGGATGGAATTCTACTCCCAGATCCTGGGCAGAAAAGCTTGTGGTTGCCTCCAGACCAGAGTGCAGGCCAGGAGAGGAGGAGCAAACTCCTTTCCCCTGATTGTGCCAACTTGGAGGAACTGAGAACTTATAGGTCCCTAGAGTATACCCTCCACTTGAGAAAGAACTCAAAAGTCAAGCAACAGCCTGGGAAAATGCCCCCAAAAGGGGCAAAAGTGAGATTATAGAAGGTTAAATTCTTGGTGAATAGGTATTTTCTTTCATCCTTTCGGATGAGGAAGAACAAAGTATACCATCAGAGGAAGACATAAAAATCAAGGCTTCTGCATCTGAAACCTCCAAAAAAAAGCAAATGGTCTCAGGCCATGGAAGAGTAAGAGAGGTGGAGAAAAGATTGGGAAGAGAAATGAGAGCGATGCAAGAAGATCAGGAAAAGTGAGTCAACAGCTTGCTAAAGGAGACGTAAAAAAATGCAGAATAACCTCTTTAAAAATCGACTAACCCAAATGACAAAAGAAGTTCAAAAAACCAATGAGGAGAAGAATGTCTTAAAAAGCAGAATTAGTCAAATGGAAAAGGAGGTTCAAAAGGTCACTGATGAAAATAGTTCTTTAAAAATTAGAATGAAGCAGATGGAAGCAAATGACTTTATGAGAAGCCAAGATTACAAAGCAACACCAAAGAATGAAAAATAGAAGATAATGTGAAATACCTCATTGGAAAAACAACTGAACTGGAAAATACATCCAGGAGAGACAATTTAAAAATTATGGGACTACCTGAAAGTCATGACCAAAATAGGAGCCTAGAGAGCATCTCTCATGAAATTATCAAGGAAAACTGCCCTGATATTCTAGAACCAGAGGGCAAAATAAGTATTGAAAAAATCCACCAATCACCTCCTGAACAAGATCCCAAAAGGAAAACTTCTAGGAATATTGTAGGCAAATCCCAAAGTTCCCAGATCAAAGAGAAAATATTGCAAGTAGTCAGAAAAAAACAATTCTAGTATTGTGGAAACACAATTAGGGTAACACAAGATCTATAGTTTCCACATTAAGGGACTGGAAGACTTGGAGTATGATATTCCAGAAGTTAAAGGAACAAGGATTAAAACCAAGAATCACCTACCCGGCAAAACTGAGTGTAATACTTCAGGGGAAAAAATGGTCATTCAATGAAATAGAGGACTTTCAAGCATTCTTGATGAAAATATCAGAGATGAACAGAAAATTTGACTTTTAACACAAGAATCAAGAGAAGCATGAAAAGGTAAACACGAAAGAGAAATCATAAGGGATTTACTAAGGTTCAATTGGAAAGATAATATTTGTAACTCTTGAAACTTTTCTCAGTATTTGGGTAGTTGGAGGGATTTTACACACATATATAGACAGAAAGGGAGAAATGGAATGAGGCAAATTATCTCTCATATAAGAGGCAAAAGAAAACCTTTTTCAATGGAGAGAAAAAGGGAGGAAGTGAGAGGGAAAAAGTGAAGCTTACTCTTATGACATTTGGCTTAAGAAGAGAATAACATGCACACTCAATTTGGTATGAAAGTCTATCTTACACTACAGGAAAGTAGGGGAGAAGGGGAGAAGTGGGGTGTAGGGCAGATGATAGAAGGGAGGGCAAATAGGAAGAGGGAGTAGTTAGAAGTAAACATTTTTGGGAAGGGACAAGGTTAAAAGAGAGAATAGAATAAATGGAGACAGAATAGGATGGCAGGAAATATAGTTAGTCTTTCACAACATGACTATTATGGAAGTCTTTTGCATAGTTACACATGTATAGCCTATATTGAATTGCTTGTCATCTCTGTGGGGATGGGTGGGGAGGGAGGAAGGGAGAGAAGTTGGAACTCAAACTTTAAGAAATGAAACTTCAAGAACTGTTTTTGCATGCAACTGGGAAATAAGAAATACAGATAATGGGGTATATAAATCTATCTTGTCCTACAAGAAAAGAGAGAAGATGAGGATAAAGGAAGGGAGAGGTATGATAGAAGGAAGGGCAGATTGGGGGAAGGAGTAATCAGAATGCACAGTGTCTTGGGGTGAGGAGGAGGAGAGAGAAAATTTGGAGTTCAAAATCGTGTGAAAATGAATGGTGAAAACTAAAAATTAATTAATTAATTTTAAAAATATAATTAAAAAATAAAATCGAAACCATAGTGTGTGAGAAATTTTTCTGGTACACTTAGTCCTTCACAGCAATGCAAGAACCTAAAATATTTCCAATAAACTCTTGAGGCAAAATGCATTCCACATCCAGAGAAAGAACTATGGAATTGGATCTCAGAATGAAGCAGACTATTTTCTCTTGTGTTTTGGTTTTTCTCATGGTTTCTCCCATTCATTTTAATTCTTCTGTGCAACATGACTAAGGTGAAAATGTATTTAATAAGAACGTATGTGTAGAACCTATGTAAGATTGCACACCGTCTCAGGGAGAAAGGGGAGAGGGAGTTGGGAAGGAGGAGGAGGGAGGGGAAAAAATCTAAGATATATGGAAATGATTGTAGAAAATTGAAAACAAATTTAAAAAAAGGAAAAAGTAAAATCTAATGAAGCAGGTTGCACCATTCCTTTAGATTGAGGCATCATCTTCTGTTCAAATGCAGACAACTGTGGTAAGAATGACATATTAATAGCACCCACCCCCTCTCTCCCTTTTCAGTTCTGTACCTAAATCTGATTTCATTTGTGTGAAAATTCCCTCCCAACAAAGTCCAGTTTTTGAGGTTTTCTTAGCAAAGATAATGGAATGGTTTGCCATTTCCTTCTCTAGCTCATTTTACAGATGAGGAAACTGAGGCAAACAGGGTGAAGTCATTTGTCCAGGGTCGCACAATCAGCAAGTGTCTGAGGTTAGATTTGAACTCAGGTCTTCCTGACTCCAGGCCTAACTTTCTAACACTCTGACACCTAGCTGCCCCAGAGAAAATGTTAATGCAGATTAAAACTTAAAAGTGAGTTTTACAAATATATTCTTACTGAAGCCTCCATTTTGAGAAGGGGCCCAGGTCAGATATTTTTTCCTTGGACTCCTTTGTTTCTGACTTTCACAGTCCTCATCCTGGAAATTCCGTCCATCTTCATGACCTCACAAGAGAAGATTCCTTCAATGTGCTTTCCCACTTTTGCCATTGGTGAGTTCCTCCTGGTCTCCATTTTGTGCAACCCAGGCTCACCATCATTCACATCTCCCATCTTTGCCTCTGACTTTCCAGATTTTGACACCATGCCCCCTTGCACTACCAGGGTATACTTCCTCTCCATTTTGCCACCATTGATCACCCCAAAAACTGAAATGATATTTTTTAGTAGAAATGACCTACAGAAGACACATTACCATCTGCTTTGCCACTGCATCTTTAAGGCCATAGGAACTTTCCATCTGACTTGCAGCTAAAACCTTCTCTATGTGTTGTTTTCCCTATTAGAATGTAATCCCCTCCAAAGCAAGGACTTACTTTTTTCCTTGTATCCCCAGTGTTTAGTAAAATGTTTATATATGGGAAGTAATAAATGTTTCATTCATTCTTCAAAATAATGTTTGGTCTCCTACTATATAATTGACTATTAAATTCCAGCTACAGCTTAGTGAAAATAAAGATAAAATTTTTTCCAACCAAGTTCATGAGTACTCCAAAATTAGATTTCAGGTTAAGAAACATCTTGAGTCTTGTAAAGGTGAGGGTGCTGGCTGGAGGTCACAGATTTCTTCTGTGTAGAGGAGAAGTTAGGACTTGACGTCAGCTATTCTGTTCTTTGGGCAGCTAGGTGGTACAATAGAGTGCTGGACCTGGAATTGGGAAGACTCATCTTCCCAAGTTCAAATCTGGCCTCGGACATTTTCTAGATGTATGACCCCAGACAAGTCACATATCCCTGTTTGGCTCAGTTTCCTCATATGTAAAATAAGCTGGAGAAGGAAATGGAAAACTACCTCAGTATCTCTGGCAAGAAAAACCCAAGTGGAATCAGAAAGACTCAGACATAACTAAAATGACTGAATAACAACTTTGACTCTAGAGTAAATATTCTCACTATAGCTTTCCATGCTGGAAACTCTGCTCTGGGAACCCCAGTCAAGTTTTACTTTATTTGCAATTTTCTGACAATCCCCTTGATAGCCTAGCCTGCTGCCTATGTCTCCTTCCTCCTTTTCCTTTCTGGAACTATGAACCATAATCAATCAATTTTGCCATCGTCAGGGTGGATTATACCAATCTAATCATTTATTACCCCATTCTCCATCCATGTAACTTTCTGACCACAGTGAGCCCCCTGAGCATCACTGTGCTATCTTCCCTACCAGAATATGATTTCCATGAGGGCAAGGACTATTTTTGTTTTCCATATTTTTATCCCTAGAACTTAGAATAGTGCTTGGCATATAGTTAGAGTTTAATAAATTCATTCCATTTAATTTTTCATTCATTCTTTTCACTGTACTATATTTTCTTCTTTATCTTATAGTTACATTAATATTTCATAGGTTTAAAGCCCTTTCATTAAAAATTTAAATGTGTTTTATAGAGCTAGAAATAAAGATAACAAAATTTACTTGGAAGAACAAAAGGTAAAGACCACCAAGGGAATCAATTAAAAAAATGTGAAGGAGGGTGATCTAGCTGTACCAGATATCAAATTGTATTATAAAGTGATAACTAGAACTGTAGGGGGGAGAAGCCAAGATGAAAGAGTAGAAAGACTCACATATGCTAGCTCTGAACCCACAGCACATAAATTTCCTGTAAAAAGAACTCCCCACAAATTCTGGAGCACTTGAAGCCACGCAGAAACACAGTGGAAGAGATTTACTTTCCAGAGAGCCCTGGAAAGCTGTCCCCAGGGGTCCATCACGCTCCGGACAGTGGAGCCCACCCCTGTGCTGCCCTGGCCACACGGCCCCGGAGGAGCAGATCCAAGCAGGCTTCTAGGACAGAATCTCCTGTGGCCTTGGAGGTCCCTCCACCCACGGGCACTCCAGGTCAGTGAGAGAGACTTCTGGGCTGGCTGAGAGGGGAGTGGGATGTCTCTGTGACTCAGGCCCCCTTGGGAGGCAGCAGCAGACACAGCAGCAGAGGCAGCAGTGGCCCGGGACTCCCACAGCAGACAGGAGCTCAGGGCCATTACTGAAGATCTCTGCATAAACCCCCTGAGGGAACTGAGCCTGGGAGGCGGCCCTGCCCCCACCTGAGCACTTATGTGAACTTAAGTCCACATTGAATAGCAGCCACTCCTGCCACAGAAAGCCCCGAGGCTGGGGAGCAGCATTTGAATCTCAGACCCCAAGCACTGGCTGGGCGGATCTAGGCGGGCGTGCAGAGGAATCTCAGAAGTCAAGTAACTGGCTGGGAAAATGCCCAGAAAAGGGAAGAAAAATAAGACTATAGACAGCTACTTTGATGGGGTACAGATGTTCCTGCCTTTCCATTCTGATGACGAGGAACTACTCTTACCATCAGGCAAAGATGTGGAGATCAGGGCCTCTGTATCCCAGACATCCCAGGTGGATGTCCGGTGGGCTCAGGCTATGGAAGAGCTTAAAAAGGATTTTGAAAAGCAAGTTAGACAGGTGGAAGAGAAACTGGGAAGAGAAATGAGAGAGATGCAAGAAAAGTATGAAAAACAGGTCAATACCTTGCTAAAGGAGACCCAAAAAAATGCTGAAGAAAATAACACCTTGAAAAATAGGCTCACTCAATTGGCAAAAGAGGTTCAAAAAGCCAATGAGGAGAAGAATGCTTTCAAAAGCAGAATTAGCCAAATGGAAAAAGAGGTTCAAAAGCTCACTGAAGATAATAGTTCTCTCAAAATTAGAATGGAACAGATGGAGTCTAATGACTTTACGAGAAATCAAGAAATCACAAAACAAAACCAAAAGAATGAAAAAATGGAAGAGAATGTGAAATATCTCATGGGAAAAACAACTGACCTGGAAAATAGATCCAGGAGAGACAATTTAAAAATTATGGGACTACCTGAAAGCCATGGTCAAAAAAAGAGCCTAGACATCATCTTTCATGAAATTATCAAGGAAAACTGCCCTGAGATTCTAGAACCAAAGGGCAAAATAAGTAGTGAAGGAATCCATTGATCACTGCCTGAAAGAGGTCCAAAAAGAGAAACTCCTAGGAACATTGTGGCCAAATTCCAGAATTCCCAGGTCAAGGAGAAAATCTTGCAAGCAGCTAGAAAGAAACAATTCCAGTATTGTGGAAATACAATCAGGATAACTCAAGATCTAGCAGCTTCTACATTAAGGGATTGAAGGGCGTGGAGTAGGATATTCCAGAAGTCAAAGGAACTAGGACTCAAACCAAGAATCACCTACCCAGCAAAACTGAGTATAATACTTCAGGGGAAAATATGATCTTTCAATGAAACAGAGGACTTTCAAGCATTCTTGATGAAAAGACCAGAGATGAAAAGAAAATTTGACTTTCAAACACAAGAATGAGAAGAAGCATGAAAAAGTAAACAGCAAAGAGAAGTTATAAGGGACTTACCAAAGGTGAACTGTTTACATTCCTACATGGAAAGACAATATTTGTAACTCTTAAAACTTTTCAGTATCTGGGTAGTTGGTGGGACCACACACAGACATACACACACATGCACACATGCACACACACATGTACATGCGTGCACGCACATACACACATGCAGGCACATACAGAGACAGAGAGCACAGAGTGAATTGAATAGGATGGGACCATATCTTAAAAGAAATTCAGGTAAACAGTGAGAGAGAAATGTAGTGGGAAGAGAGAGCGAGAAATGGAATGGGGTAAAATATCTCTCATTCAAGAGGCAAGAAGGAGACTTTTTAGTGGAGGGAAAAAGAGGAGATCTGAGAAAAAATCATGAAATTTACCCTCATCACATTCGACTAAAGGAAGGAATAAAATGCACTCTCATTTTGGTATGAAAACCTATCTTACACTACAGGAAAGTGGGGGAGAAGGAGATAAGCAGGGTGGGGAGGGATAGTGGAAGGGAGGGCAGTGGGAGGGAGCAATTTGAAGTCAACACTCTTGGGGAGGGACAGGATCAAAAGACAGAATAGAAACAATGGGGGGCAGGATAGGATAGAGGGAAATATAGTTAGCCTTACACAACATGACTATTATCTAAGTCATTTGCAAAACTACACAGATATAGCCTATATTGAATTGCCTGACTTCCCAAAGGGAATGGGTCGGGAGGGAGGGATGGGGAGAATTTGAAACTCAAAGTTTTAGGAACAACTGTTGAGTATTGTTCTTGCTACTAGGAAATAAGAAATACAGTTAATGGGGAATAGAAAGTCATCTGGCCCTACAGGACAAAAGAGAAGATGGGGACAAGAGAAGGGAGGGATGATAGAAGAGAGGGCAGATTGGTGATAGGGAAAATTAGAATGCTTGGTGTATTGAGGTGGGGGGAGGGGATAGATGGGGAGAAAATTTGGAACCCAAAATCTTCTGAAAATGAATGTAAAAAGTTAAATAAATAAATTTATATTGAAAAATAAAAAAAAGCCTAACCTACCAGGGGACTACCAGTCAACCCCAGCCCTGAATATTAAGCTAATTAGTGACTACAGATCATACCATAAGAGAGCCTAATGAAGGAACTGGGGATGTTTAGCCTGGGGTCTTGAAAGGCAGAACAAAGTAGAGTGGATCTTTGTTGCAAAGGGGCAGATTTTGTTTTGATGTAAGAGTAAAACTCCCTACGTATTAGGGTTACTCCTAAAGTGGAGTTGGCTGTTTTGAGCAGTTGGGTGTTCCCATTTGCTTCCCCATGACAGTCATGTTCTGAAAGAGTTAATGTAACTTCCTCAAGTATATCCTTTAGTCAGAGAATGATGTCCAATACTTTGGAAGTTCCTGGAGCTGATCTTTGTTGTACAGTTGGCTGAAACTCAGAAACCAAACATAACATTTCAGCCTGTTGGCAGCCTCCAAATATACAGCTGGCGGGGAGCCCCTGCTCTTTTGATGGGTGGGGGAGTCCAAAGGGCAAAAGCATAGTTAAGTATTTGTACACATAGGATAAATGACCACTGAGCTCACTGACAGCTTCACAAATTATTTCTCACTAATGGAAATCTTTATAACACTGGTGGCCCTGGTGGAAAGGTTAATGCTTGATTTCTGTGATATCAGTTAAATGGACCTGGAAACAGGATTGCCCTGAAAATTAATAATGATGATGATGAAACTGATGTTAACACAGCACAGTAAGGTTTCCAAAGCCCTTTACATATATTATCTCATTTTATTCTCACAAAAGCCCTGCGAAGTAGATGTTACTAGCATTATTTCCATTTTTACAGATGAGGAAATTAAGAAATACAGGTTATTTGTATAGGGTTATATGGGTGGAAGACATCTAAGGTAAGACTCAATCTTAGGTCTTCCTGACTACCAGTTCACCCAGTGGTTCACTGAGCCACCTAGATGCCTATATGTTTAGGTGGAGTAAGTACCTATATTGGGCTAAAATACATTTATACCAAAATATTTCCCTCACTCATCCATCACTCATGTCCTCCTCCTCTAATCCAGTCCTCTTTTAAGATACAAGTACCTCTGGGAAGAATAACCCACAAAATAACTAATGTTTCTGAAGGTCCAGCTCTGTGATTTTATTAGTGTGCAGAACTCCCAGAAAGAAAACTCCCTGGCAGGGTTGGCAAATTAGAACTATTTGTTCCAATAGCCATGAAGGGCTAAAGTGGTTCTGTGGAGTGCTTAGAGCTTGATCATCAGACACAAAGGTCATCCCCTGCATCCTGGATCATGGCTAGTCGTCCTGACTTCTGGAAGAGAGAGTTGAGGCTGATGACTTTGCACCAATTCACAGGCAAGTCAAGATATTACCAGTGATGTCACGGGTCTTCTTAGAAACTAAGGATGAACAGCATTAACATAGGCAATTATACTACTGCAAAGAGATCCATAGAGCTTAGAGCACTAAGAGAGTGAGTGATTTGTCCTGATCAGTTACCCAGTACTTATCAGTTAGGTCTTGAACCCAGACCTGTGAAAAAGAGAAGATATTTAAGAAGATAATTCCCTATTTTAAATAATTACTCTTATTAACCAGGTACTTGTTAGCAGCTAAGAGGCACAGTCTGATTTCGGGTCAGGAAGACCTGAGTTCAAATCTTGCCCCAGACACCTACAGTGTGTCCTGGGCAAATCACTTAACTTCTTTTATCCTTAATTTCCTAATTTGTAAAATTAGGATGATAATGGCATCTGTTTCACAGAGTTATTATGAGAACCAAATGAGATACTATGTGTAAAGTGATTTGAAAACCTTAAAGTGGCATAAGATGTTAACTATTATATATTATTTTGTTATATTATATGTCACTATATTAGCTACTGTTATATATTACTATATTACATATTATTTAATGTAATGTTACCTATTACTATATTATATATTAGAGTACCTGGGCAGTATAGTGGATAGAGAGCACTGAGCCTAGAGTCAGGAAAACCTGAGTTCAAATCTAACCTCAGATACTTCCTAGCTATGTGACCCTGGGCAAGTCACTTAACCCTGATTGCCTTGGTTTCCTTATCTGTAAAGTGAACTGGAGAAGAAAATGGCAAACTGCTTCAGAATCTTTGCCAAAGAAACCCCATATGGGGTCATGAAGAATCAGACACAACTGAAATAACTCAACAGAAACATATTATATGTTCCTATAACATATTACTATGTTATATTATGTCATATCACATCCTATAGTCATACTATCTGAAATTATGCTATGGTATATCATCTCATATTACTGTATTCTCTATTACTATGTTGCCATATTGGCTATTATTATATATTATTATATTAGCTATTATTATATTTATGTTATATTATGCCATGTGTCATGTTATTTTTTTATTATATAAACTTAACTCGTTATATATCATTATATTTTCTGTGATTATATATTACTATATTTTATCACATATTACTACATCAGTAATTATTATATATTATGATTTTATGATATATATGACTATATATACTTCTGTTATTGTTATTATGATGATATTAATATGTGTCCATCCCCAGATTGAGAGAATTAGGAAGTATAATGCCCCAAATTGTCTCTAAACACTTCTGTCTCCTTGTATCATGTCAGGCCTACCCTTGGCTGAGTAGAGCTCACTAGTTCTCTTTTTTTCATGCTTATGGTGAGGGAACTCAGGTCTCAGATAGAAGGAAGGAAAGACTTGGACCCTCTGCAAAGGCATGGAGGTAACTTTATAGAAATTGGTACACCAATCCAATACAGGCAAAGAAGACAGTGCCTGAGTAACATGATGCCCATCGTGGGGGTGGGGTTAGGAAGAATGAGAAAAAGGAGCTCATACTCATGGACCTTTCACAATGCCTCCTTTATCTGTACTAACCCCTCCACCCATCTCCTGTTCCTTTACTGGGCTGATGGGCAAGGTGGAGAGGTGTCACAGAGCAGCAAGGAGTCCTAATCTGTGAAATGGGAGGGCATGGGAATTCATGGGAACAGGGGTACCTGATGTTGATAGAATCCCCCCTTTTTCCCCAACCTGTGCCTCTGGGGTCAAGTACTAGGGTACACATTTTATTCCATGTATTCTCATTTCAGTGAGCCAGACAGCCACACTATCCTACCTCACTGGGGCAGTCTTCTATTGGTGCTAAGTAAGCTCCTACTTTGGAAACTCTATATTTGTTGAAACCTGAGTGATTTTCTGTCAGAATATGCATCATGCTATATGTCCTAATCACCTACTATGCACTACATCTTGTGGTTCTGGGGGTCCTCTGGTCTTGGTCCTTTAGCCCAATCAAACCTTAGAAGATGGGAGATAGAGCTGATGGAGAATCAAAGCTAAGGCTCTATGAGAGCCCTAGATTTGGAGGCAGGACAATCCCATGTTCCCTTATCATCCTCACCCTGGTACCCAACTCAATCCTGGTGGGGACATTTAAAGTTGGGGAGTTGCTGACCTTTCTTATCTCTACTCCCCCTTTCATCCTCAGCTCATATAAGAAGCATTTCCAGCAATACCACTACTCGGTCTATTTCCAAACATGATTAGGGAAAGAGGAAATTAACCTATACATTCTAAAATGTCTATAGCAGCTCTCTTTGTAGTGGCAAAGAACTGGAGATTGCAAGGATACCCACCATTTGGAGACTGGCTGAAAAAGTTGTGGTATATTGTTGGCACACTGCTGCGATGGAAGACTGCTGTGCTATAAGAAATGATTTTAGAAAAACATGGAAATCCTTGAATTTAAATAATGAAGAGAGAAATGAGCAGAACCAAGAGATCATTGTATACAGTAACAGCAATAATGTTTTAAGAATGACTTTGAGGGGGCAGAGCCAAGATGTCAGAGTAATGGCATGGACTTTCTAGAGCACTGCACCCAAGCCCAGAAAAATACCTGTATAAAATGTCTCTCAAAAAAATGTGGAGCTCCAGAAGCCACAGAATGACAGAGTGAAGCAAATGTCTAGCCCAAGACAGCCTGTAAGGTCACTGGGAAGTGTCTATCACACCAAAGTGAGGGCAAGACGCAGTCCAGCTGGCATAGGTGAGAGCTGAGTAAGCTTCAGGGTGACTAAATCACTGGCACCTGTGGGAGTTTCCAGACTTCACAACCTCAAAACACTGAGGACAAATTGGAAGGTCAGTGGGAAAAGCCTGTGGGACTAGTGTGGGAGAGTGGAGTGGTCTGACCCCAGCCCCAGGGAGGTGGAGGAAGAAGGGGGCAGAGGAACTCAACCAGCTACAGCAGCAGCACTGACTGTTTCTGGAGTGCTAGGCCCACGGATTTTGGTGGAATTGAGCAACTGACAGTATACTCCCCACCCCCACTGCAAGCAGAGATCTACCTTGACAAAGAGTTCAAAAGTCAAGTAAATGCCTGGGGAAATGAGCAAAAACCAGAAAAAGAATCAGACTATAGAATTTTACTTTGGTGACAAGGAAGACCAAAACATGCAAATAGAAGATAACAAAGTCAAAGCTCCTCCCTCCAAAACCTCCAAGAAAAATATGACTTGGTCTCAGGCCATGAAAGAACTCAAAAAGAATTTTGAAAATCAAGTAAGAGAAGTAGAACAAAAAGTGGGAAGAGAAATGAGAGTGATGCAAGAAAATCATGAAAAACAAGTCAACTGTTTGCTAAAGGAGACCCAAAAATGCTGAAGAAAATAACAACTTTAAAAATAGACTAATCCAAATGACAAAAGAGATCCAGAAAGCCAAAGAAAATAAAAATGCCCTTAAAAAGCAGAATTGGCCAGATGGAAAAGGAGGTCCAAAAGCTCACTGAAGAAAATAATTCCTTAAAGATTAGAATGATGCAGATGGAAACTAATGATTTTATGAAAAATCAAGAAATTATAAATAAACCCCAAAGGAATGAAAAAGTAGCAGACAATGTGAAATATCTCTTTGGAAAAAATGACCTGAAAAATAGATCCAGGAGAGACAATTTAAAAATTATGGGACTACCTGAAAGCCATGATCAGAAAAAAGAGCCTAGACATCATCTTTCAAGAAATTATCAAGGAAAACTGCCCTGAGATTCTAGAACCAGAGGGCAAAATAAGTATTGAAAAAATCCACCAATCACCTCCTGAACAAGATCCCAAAAAGAAAACTTCTAGGAATATTGTAGCCAAATTCCAGAGCTCCCAGGTCAAGGAGAAAATATTACAAGCAGCCTGAAACACTTCTAGTGTTGTGGAAATACAATCAGGATAACACAAGATCTAGCAGCTTCTACATTAAGGGACTGAAGGACTTGGAATATGAGATTCCAGAAGTCATAGGAACTAAGATTAAAACCAAGAATCACCTACCCATCAAAAATGAGTGCAGTACTTCAGGGGAAAAATGATCATTCAATGAAGTAGAGGATTTTCAAGTATTCTTGATGAAACAACCAGAGCCAAATAGAAAATTTGACTTTCAAACACAGAAGAGAAGCATGAAAAGATAAATAGGAAAGAGAAATCATAAGGGACTTTCTAAAGTTGAACTGTTTACTTTCTATATGGAAAGATAGTATTTGTAACTCTTGAGACTTTTCTCAGTATTTGGGTAGTTGGAGGGATTATATCCACATAGACAGAGGGTACAGGGTGAGTTGAATAAGAAGGGATGATATTTAAAAAAAATAAAATTAAGTGGTGAGAGAAGAATATATTGGGAGAGGAAAGGGAGAAATAGAATGGATCAAATTATCTCTCACCTAAAATAGACAAGAAAAAGCTTTTTCAATGAAAGGGAAGAGGGGGGAGGTAAGAGAGAAAAAGTGAACCTTACTCTTATAACATGCACACTCAATTTGGTATGAAAATCTATCTTACATTACAGGAAAGTAGGAGAGAAGGGGATAAGCAAGGGAGGGGATGATAGAAGGGAGGGGAAGTGAGAAGAGAGGACAATTAGAAGTAAACAGCTTTGAGTAGAGATAGGGTCAAAAAAGAGAATAGATTAAGTGAGACACAGGATAGAATGGAAGGAAATATAATTAGTCTTTCACAACATGATTTTATGCAAGTCTTTTGCATAACTACACATGTATAACATATATTGAATTGCTTACCTTCTCAGTGGGGATGGGTGGGGATGGAGAAAACTCAGAGTTTTAAAAATGAACACTAAAAATTGTTTTTACATGCAACTGGAAAATAAGATATACAGACAAATGGGATATAGAAATCTACCTTGCCCTACAAGAAAATAGAGGGGATGGGGATAAGAGAAGGGAGGGGTGTGATAGAAGGGAGGGCAGATTGTGGGAAAGGATAATTAGAATAAACAGTGTTTTGGGGTGCTCAGAGGGGAGAAATGGGGAGAAAATGTGGAACTCAAAATCTTGTGGAAATGAATGTTGAAAACTAAAAATAAGTAAATTTTAGAAAAAGAGCAACTTTGAGTGAATAAGTTATTTTTGACTATGGTAAATGCCAAATTAAATATAAGACGTGAAGAAAAATGTAATGTGCATCCAGGGAAAAGCAGATAAATAGAATTATGTGTAGAATCATTTTCACACAGTGTACACATCATATGTATATATTATATACGTGTATATATACATATCTATTTGTGTCATATGGTGGCCATCTCTAGGGGGAGAGGGGAGGGAAGAAAGAAAAAGAAATTTACATGATAAGTTTGCTATATATTTGAAAGGAATAGTAAGTTGTGTATAGTAGATTTGCAGTTTCATGTGCAATCATCATTTTATTATATTGTGTTATGGAAATGCTTTTTTATTCCATTTTTAAAAAAAGAAGTATTCAAAGCATTAGTGTTCTGCTAGCCGAGGGGAAAATTTATTTGGCTGAGAAACTGATGTGGAAAGGTGGAGGTCAGGATATCAGTAGTCTTATCTCTCTCCTATCACATGAACTTCAATGGACCCTCTCATGCCTGTGGCCAATTTAACACATGTTAAATTTGACTGTGCCTATGTCCAAACTTTATTTTCCCTGCTCTGAAGATGTGTGCATATACATATATGTATACACACAAGCTGCAGTGCAGACATATGTGCTATGTGCACACTACATGTATGATCATGTATGTATATATTTGCATGTATAAGTTTATATGGATATGCATGCATGTATTTCTGTATATATGTGTGTATGTATGGCTCTAATGGTTTGCTTCTATTTTCCTGATGTCTGATACTGCCAAGAATAACAAATTAATTCTACTACTGCTTATTAAATGTCTGCTGACACAGAGCACTGTGCTATATGTTGGAGGAATCATATGGTTTAAGTAGGAAATCCTTCACTCTCTGTACCAGCCCATATAGGCCCTTGGAATTTCATAAGGATGTATGATACAGACACATTCTATAGTAAAAAATGATGCATGGTCGGAAGCAACAAAGCTTACAGATGTAGAGCTTCAGGGTCAAGAGAACCTGGGTTCGAGACCTGCAAGTACAACAGGGGAGGGAGTGGTTTGGATCAGAGACACAACACCACTTGGGAAAAGCATTATTTATTCTTATTTAAAAGGATGAGAAAAGATGACAGTGGGGATCAGTATACTATAGATGATCAGCCTCCATTGCTCTGAGTCCTATGGCACTATGCTGCTGAAGGTTTAGAGTCACTCAGGGTTCAAATCATGAACTGACTTGTCATCAACCTCAGTGAGTCAAGGAAATAGAATGGTCTGATCCTCTGAAATAAGGATCATTCTCTGAATTTCCTAGTAAATGGGAACAAGGAATCAGGAAAATTAACTGACTGTGCCACAACATCAAAACAGCTGAGGGGTAGAGGGTGAGACCCTGGTTGTTTAATGGATTAAGCCTTATTAAACATGCATCCTTAATATACATGGAGACAGCTAGGTAGCTAGGTGGATAAAGTGCTAGAACTGGAGTCAGAAATCTCACCTCAGATGCTCACTAGCACATCACTTAACCTCTGTTTACCTTAAACCACTAAAGAATGAAATCGCAAATCCAGTATCTTTGCCAAGAAAACTTCATAGGGGGTCACAAAGAGTTGGATATAATTGAACAAAAATACCATGCATATGTCCTAGGGACAGAACTAAGCAGACTAGGATTCACTAGCTTACAAGTTCCACCTCTGACTCAGGTTGACTGTGTAACTCTGGGCAAGTCAGTTACCTACTCAGAGCCCCAGACAGCTATCTAAAAATGTAATTTGTGAAACAGTTGCGATCTGCATAGTAGAGGGAGTTTCCTTACCAGGAATTACCTTACACCAATACAATCAGAGGTCCTACCCCAAACCCAAAAAGTTGTGTAAGAAAGGTCTGAGGAGACAAAGGTTATTACTAACTTGGGGCAGTGGGGTAGAGAGAGATCAAGGAAAGTTTCTTAGAGGAGAGAGTACATGAGTTGTTCTGGGACAGAAGATGTAATTCTAGGTCTAGGTTCCAGAGCCACAGGCATGGGGTGTGAAAGAAAAGGTCATATATAAAGAATAAATGGTGACTAGTCCCGTTTGGTTGAACCCAGAGTATACAGTGGAAAATAGCATGAGATAAGTTCTTATGATCCTCATTTGGCTTTTGAAAAAGCTAAACAGTAGCAGTAGTATTTTTGATTCCCTCCCTTTCAGAGAGTACCCATAAATCATCACCAACCACCTAGATCAAACATTTTACTTCTGTCTGATTTGACTACGCTTAGATACACTTGAACAAAATTACATTTTCAGACCTTGATTGTACAATGGGCTGCTCTCAGTCATGGGACTCAGTGCTAAGAAGATTCTGATGTTCCCACCTAAAAGTTTGTGTTCTTGTTTAGATTTTCCAAATGTATTGATTTTCCTGGCATCTCTGCTGGGAGACCCTTATTGTAGGAGTTTCTTGTATCAGCTTGTACATTCCCATTAGAATTTGGCTGAAATGAATACAAGTATACATTGCAATATTTGGCACACCTACACCTGGAAGAGATCATGAAATGCAAACAAAGATGTTAAAAACAATGGAAAAAAGTAATTCCAACTTTTCTGAAACACCAAACAAATGTCTCATCCTATTTTCATTCCATCTCCATATATGAAACAGTTATTTCTTCCCTAGCTGTATTTAGTGTCAGAGGAACATTTGCATACTGATATTTCAGTATTTTTGTCTCTCGGTCCCCTAAATCTCTCTGTTTGTCTCTAGCTCTGTCTCTGTCTCTCTGTGTCTCTTAGTCTCTCAAGTCTGTTTTTCTTCATCTCACCCTCTCTCTATGTCTCTGCCTCCCTCTGTCTTCTCTGCATTTTCAGTCTTTCTCTCTTTCCCTATCATCCTAGCTTTCTTCTTGTGTGCGCATATGTGTGTGTGTGCATTTATAATCTTCCAAATAAAGGAATTGAATTCACTCCAAAGAAAACTGTGTGTGGATGTGAAATTTATGCTTCTCTGTAACTGAGACCATGTGCTTTTTTCCTCTCCGCTGACAGAAGGGACTTGGGGCTGAATACGATTAGAAGTTTGGTTCTTTTTGAGCTGGTTTCTTCAAGGTTTTCTTTAAAAAAAATGAGAAGTTCAAAGGCATAGAAGAGAAGGTCCTTTGGCTAGCTCTGCATGCTTTCCGTTTGGTCTCTGCCCTTTGGGCAGCTTTGCTCATTCAGCAGTACCATAAGAACTACTCGGGAATCCAAGGGCTACCCTTCTCTGTGTGGAGATTGACTATATCCCCTCACCAAAGCAGAGTATCAGATATCATGCTTCACAGAACATCTAACTTCGACAGGCTGGTAAAGGAGCGTCCATTGCTCTGAACTGTGTTCAACAGATCAATGAATCAAGGCTGTAGATGCCTTTAGTCATATCTGACTCTTCTTGGCAAAGCTCCTGGAGGGGTTTGCATTTCCTTCTTCCGCTCATTTTACAGATGAGGAAACTGAGGCAAGCAGTGTTAAGTGACTTGTCCAGGATCATACAGCTAATGTCTAAGGCTGAATTTGAACTCAGATCTCCTTGACTCCAGGTTGGATGTTCTCTCCACTGAGCCACCTATCTATAATTACAGTGATGTAGACTGAAGGATAAATGAGTCAATCAGTCTTCACTTTGATCCTTTATAACTACTCATCGCTAGACCACTCTTTGTCTCATCCTAATGTGGGAATCTTGTCATATCCTCTGCGCCTGTCCAATCCCACCCCACCAGGAGCCACAACCCTCCTAAAGCAGACCTCCAGAAACCCTGGTCCTCCAAGTGAAGAATTTAATACACTCAGCTTTGGGTCTTGCCTGAGATGAAGCAGCCTTGAAAAAAAGAGAATGAATCAATCTTCACATCAGTTCTCCACATCTAGATGACTACTTCATCCTATTCTGCCACCTTCAGGGACACCAGGACCTAGTCGATGTGGTGATGTTATTGTCTGCTTTGCCAATATAGATACATTTCTCTCTCTTGCTACAGTCACTCTTTCCATCTCTCACTCAGGGAAGAATCGAAATCAATATTAACTATCCATCAATATTATCATTGCGACTGGAAAGGTTGTGAATATTGCCCTGGAGTTAAACTCAACATCTCTGTGATTTCCTAGGTCAAAGTTCCTTTCCCTGTCCACTATTCCCAAAATCAAATTGTGCACACCTAGCAAACTATAATTTCCTCTTTTTGTATCCTCATTGCTTAGCACAATGCCTGCCACATAGTAGATGCTTAATCAATGCTCATTGATTGACTGATTCTTTTCTTTTTTGTGACAGAGATAGAAGTCATGCATTAGGATAAAAGCATGTTTTTGTACTTGTACCCTTGATTACTCTTCATAGGACTTTCTTTGAGATGATGACAACAGAAGCAGAGATAAAGGCAGCAGTCCATGAGCAGGGAGATAATTAGGGGATGCTACAGCCCCTGGGAGACATTTTAAAGAGAACAGATGTCAAACCTTAGACCAGCTATTAGAATTCCTGTGACAGGTGCACCATGGAAATTTCTTCTTCCCCACTTTTGTTTAATCCATGAACCTGAGGTGGAGAGAGTAAAAGATTCCATTTTTATGAACCATGGGTGTGTGGGAGCTGTCTAAAGAGATGACTTTGGGAAGCGTTTTGGTACAATGAGAGTTTCTTTGAATTTAATTTCTTATTATTAGAAACTATATAATCATGATATGCTTAAGTGTTTGAATTTATAAAATCAATAGAGAGTTATCTCAGAAGGTGGAAGAATCTTACGGAGTGGGGGTTCTGTTACAGGTCAGTTACGGGTAACATTTGGTTTTTCAATTTTCTTTTGCAATATTCCATTTTATTTAAGAACTTAATGCAGAAATTACTGAACTAGGCACCTAAGGCACAGATAGTCACTTTGGAGGGCAAGGAACGACCTCAGTTTTTTCAGGCTTGAGCACCCTCTATAACCTGAACACTTACTGTGAAAAAGTGGTTAGTCCTTTAATCATGTATCAAAGTGACTGAAAAGGGCCAGGCTAAAAACTCAAGGAAAGCACCACCTGATGGCTAATTGAAATGTTGCTCTCAACAAATTAAACTCCTTTGTTGAATAATTAACAATGATAAACTGTCTCCCTCTATGTTCAAGGAAAGCAGCACTGAAAAACAACAAAACATGACATATAATTTTATTGTTTTTATAAGAGGTAAAATTAAGGAATTTCAGACCTTATAAAATGACAAATAGAAAAATTCTATCAACTTCCTCTTTCCTTCCCATGAGTTTATCCAAACGCTGGTTTGCAACGTTGGCTAGAAACTTAAGTCCTCTGCGATCCTCTGTTACAAATTGGTAGTAGAGTGCAGGATGAAGCGCACTGCAAGACAGCCAGCAATGGGGACACCCTTCTCATAGTTGCCTCCAGCTGTTGTTTCTAGTATTTCAGATCTCAATTTCCTTGTACAGTATGTCAATATCGAACTCATGACCAAGGAACAGCAAACCTGATAACCAATTTCAGAACACAGAAGTGTACTTTTCTGGAAATGTCAGGAGGCAGAGAGGGGCTGTTACCTTTCCTCCCTTCCTCTCTTCCTCTCTTTCTCCCTCTTTATCTCCCTCCCTCCCTTCCTTCCTTCCTTCCTTCCTTCCTTCCTTCCTTCCTTCCTTCCTTCCTTCCTTCCTTCCTTCCTTCCTTCCTTCCTTCCTGCCTTCCTTCCTGCCTTCCTTCCTGCCTTCCTTCCTGCTTTCCGATGACCTCAGTCATTCAACATATATTTCATGAACGCTTAAGATGTGCTAGGACCTTTGCTGGAACAAGAGTTAAATAATTGCTGGCATTTGAATATGACGTAAACGTTTACAAAGCCTCTCTCTTCTGAATCTCTCAAACATTTTAATAAGTTAAGCACTGAAGATTTTATCCTTTTTCACAAAAGCACATGTCTGGTAAATGTTAGAGAAAGAATTTGAACCCACAGTTCTTCTGACATCAATTCAAGCATCTTTTCCACCACATCATGCTGAGCCTCAATGACAAGAACCTCAAAGAGGTTACAGTCTAGTCAAGACACTGAGAGATATGCCAAGAAGAATTATAATCCAAGACGGTGCTATATATGATAAATCAAACGAAACGTATGGTCAAAGTGCTTTGGGGATTCAAAAGAGGAAGAAATCTTTGATGAGATTAATCAGACAAGGCTTCTTGAGCTGGGGTATCTGAACTAAATAAGGTATCTAGGTGTAACTGAAAAGATCTTGTAGTAAAAATCAGACTATCTGGGTTCAAATTCCAGCTCTGCTGTTTTCCATCTTTGCAACCTTTTAAAGAACCTATGCAACCTCTCTGATTTTCTAACTCCCCCACCCCATTGGGGCCCTGGGGACGAGGGCAGGGAGGAAGAGGCAATTGGGGTTAAGTGACTTACCCATAGTGTCACAGCTAACAAATGACTGAGGTCATATTTGAACTCAGGTCCTCCTGACTGCAGGGCTGGTGTTCTATCTACTGCACCATCTAGCTGTCCCATTCTGGTTTTCTCTTAAAAAGGGATAATTACATTTATATCACCAGACTTCCTGAGGCTAATGTGAGGATATTAATTTGTAAACAGTAAAATACTACATAAATGTTTGTTGTTGTTGCTGGAGAATGAAGAAGACACAAAAGGGAAAGGGGAATAGGAACGGGGCATAGTTCAGTTTGGCTCCTAAGTCTCAGGACATGACTTTTAGTCATGGTTAGGTCATGGGGCATTCATATGACTTAGTGGAATTACTTTAATT
The DNA here is from genome assembly GCA_023548195.1 of Bettongia penicillata ogilbyi. NCBI lineage: Eukaryota > Metazoa > Chordata > Mammalia > Diprotodontia > Potoroidae > Bettongia > Bettongia penicillata. The sequence goes on from JAJHZJ010000100.1 coordinate 7,554,771, forward strand.
CTCTAGATTCAGCTTTCCTTCTAGATAAATTTATGAGGCTGTACTCATTGTTCTCTAAGGTCTATTCCATTAGGGAAAATGCTATAGTTCTGAGGATCAACTGGCATATTAGATATTCAAATACCAAGCTGAAGTAAAAAGGTAATGAGAGCCTGGTCTCAGATGATGGGAAGGGAAATAAGCATACTGATGCAAAAGATGTGGTGGGGGTCAGGGGGAGGAAATTGATAGGATTCCTCAGGTGAGTTTTTGGAAAGGAGAAGGAGGAGGAGGAAACAAAGGTGACTCATACTCAAGGCAAATGGTAAATTGGTTCTATTTACAAACTCAAGAAAGGAGGTAGGACTTCCTTTTAGATTTTTTTTTTTTGTTTTTTCCCTGTTTTGTGTAAGGGGTAGAGTGGGAAGGTCATGAATTCAGTTTGGGACACATTGACGTACCAACAGTTGGAGGTATGTATCTAAGAGTTATATGAATATCACATGAATATAGGTTATACTTTGAAATCATGGGAGTGCCTGACATCACCAAGGGAGAGGATATAGAAAAGAAAGAGGATGAGGACAAAATGTCAGGGAAGCCTGCATTTAGGAGTTAGGAGGAAGATAAGCCAGACTACTCAGAGAGGTAGGAAGAAAATCAGGATTCTACAGTGACTGAGAAATCAGAAGAACAGAAAGAAGAAAGATTGGTCATATAAAATGATGCAGAGGGGTCCAGGATGATGGGAGCTCATGATATGATTCATATTGATGCCACGTAGAAGACAGCAAGATTATTCTAATTCCTATGGGGAACTGGAGGATGGCAAGTGATCTGGTTGGAAATTTTATATTTTTAAATATTTAATTAAACCGAATATGGGACCAAAATCTTCAGATTCTTATAATTGGATCCATGATTATTGATCCTACATTGTGATAAGTTCTCCTCCTCAGATTATATACTTAGAATGATACATTCATTTCTGGGTATTACATTTTAGAAAAGACACTGGCAAATTGGAAGGTGTTGAGAGGGAGGTGACCAAGATAGTGGAAAAAAAGGAAATTTTTCCATGTAAAAACCTATGAATCTTCAGTCAATGAAAGGAAGGAAGGAAGGAAGGAAGGAAGGAAGGAAGGAAGGAAGGAAGGAAGGAAGGAAGGAAGGAAGGAAGGAAAGAAGGAAGGAAGGAAGGAAGGAAGGAAGGAAGGAAGGAAGGAAGGAAGGAAGGAAGGAAGGAAGGAAGGAAGGAAGGAAGGAAGGAAGGAAGGAAGAAAAAGCAGAAAGAAGAGAAAAATATTTATTAAGTGCTTACTATGTGTAAAATACTGAACTGAGCTCTGAGGATACAAACAGTAAAGTCAGACGTTACCTGCTTTCAAATTACATTCTAATGGGGGAGACAAAAAATATGGAAGGTTTCAGTTATAAGGCAAGTGAAAAGGTTCTGTGTTCTTTAGGTGTTGCAGCAAAACATGTTAATGCCTCTTTTTTAATATCATTTCCACAGATGAATCATATTAGCATCTGGTATTCAGCCATTTCACAAAACCAAGGGTTTGGGTGGCAAAGATTCCCGCCCCTCCCCCCTCTCACCTCCACAGCCAGATTTTGAGTAGCTGTCGCTAAGATGACTTCAGGAAGGATGCAATAATTACCTCTGAGGATCTAGAAGGCTGTCAGGTAGAGATCCGATTTGGGTGTCTCAGTTCCAGAGGCCCAAACTAGGAGTAAAATGTAGAAGTAACAGAAGATTGTGGGTGCTATCAAGAAAAAGATTACCAATATTAGTAGTTACCAAGTAGAATCAAAAGTAGTTTGTTCCCTACTTCTCAGTTATTCAATTGGAGACCAGATATAAGCTTATTAAAGATATTGCAAATGGAATTTCTTTTGCAGTATAAATTGGATCAAGTGTACTCCCAACCAGTGGTATGCTGGAGCCAGTTTGTACTGGCTCCAAAGAACTAAGTGTTTAATTTCCACCTTGGAAATTGGGAAATCTTACAAATCTTGTCTTACAGTTTGATCTATTTTGTTAACTCTACACTTAGGAAAATGGAAAAAAATTTTAATAATGCAGAATAAAGTTATTATACATATATATATATATATATATATATATATATATATAACTAGATAGATAGATGTTTTTTTTTCTGGAGAGTCAGTCATTAAGCATTTATCAGAACATCCCTGTACCCAACTCCAAGATTCTAGGATGCCTCGACCAATAAAAAATAAGTTTAACTATTAATAAGTCATCCGAAATCTTTGAGAAAAATAAGAATGATGGTGACCAAAGTCGGATTTCAATCAGTTTAAGGACAAAAATCTATAATAAAGAAGGAGAAGTAACAGATCTAGCCTTCTCTTTCAAGACGAATGGGAATGAAAAGGAAAAAGAGAAAGACTCTCCAGAGTCACAGGGTAGGAGTGAAGCTTTGCAGTGCCTGAGAAACATAACTTTATGGGGGAGAGAAAAACCAGTGAAAAGAGAAGGACTGAAGATATAAAAGAGAACATTATTGGAGCAAAGGAGATGTGCCTTAAGAAGGAGAGATGCCTTTTCTTTCCAGATAAGAGGAAAAGAAACAAACTGTGCCCAAAGGGCTATAAAACCATGCATACCCTTTGACTAAGCAATAACACATTACATCTGCATCTCAAAAGTGATAAAAAAACAAAAAGGAAAATGACATATATAAAAATATTTACAGCAGCTCATTTCTGGGGGCAAAGAATTAGAAACTGAGGAGATGCCCATCAACTGGGAAATGGCTGACCAAGTTGTAGTATGTGATTATGATGAAATATTATTAGTCTACAAGAAATAATGAGCAGGATGCTCTCAGAAAAACCTGGAAAGACTTGCCTGGGCTCATGTAAAGTGAAATGTACTATGTACCAAATAACAGCAATGTTATAAGATAATCAGCTGTGAATGACTTAGCTATTCTCCTCAATACAATGATCCAAGACAACTCTGAAGGCTTGGAATGAAAAATACTATCCATCCCCAGGAAAAAAAAAAAGAACTGATGGTTGCTGAATACAGATTGAAGCATTTTTTTTTTACTTTATCTTTCTTGAATTTTTTTTGTCTATGTTTTCTTTTGCAACATGACTGTTATGGATATGTTTTATAAGACTGCACATGTATAACCTATATTGAACTGCTTACCTTCTCAGTGAGGGGAGGTAGGGAGGGGAAAAAGAGAAAATTTGAAACTCTTTTTAAAAATGTATATTAAAATTGTTTTTACATGTAATTGGGGGAATTTTTAAAAAGAGGGAAAACCCCACAAATTTCAAGGAGTAGAGGAGACTGAAAGAGGTCACATCAAATGACCTCAGATCTTCTTAGTAAAGCATAATTTGAAAATGTCTGTGTGTGAGAGACAGAGAGAAAGATAGAAACAAAAAGAGAGAGAGGAAAGAGAAAGAGAAAGGAAAGAGAATGGTGAGAGAGAGAAAAGAGAGAGAGAGAGACAGAGAGACAGAGAGACAGAGACAGAGAGAGACAGAGAGAGGGAGAGAAAGAGAGAGAGAGAGAGAGAGACAGACAGAGAGAGAGAGAGAGAGAGAGAGAGAGAGAGAGAGAGAGAGAGAGAGAGAGAGAGAGAGAATCTTACCATTTCAAAGACTTCACCTAGAGAGAAATAAATAAATTAGTTCGGCCAGCCTGTATTAGTGAATTTGTTAAAAAAAGTTTGTCTGTTCCAAAAATATTTCTGTAAATTTTTAATCTGCTTATTATTTGTTCTGAGAATATCTATCAATCCTCTTCCTTTTCTTTGATGAAAATTGTTTATCTTTCTACAGTTACCTTTGACAATGAGTCTTGATATTATGTGTGTTTTTACTAGCATATGGTTCAAATCTTTTATGGTCTATTTTACATCTTGAGTGTGTATATTAAAGACTGGTATTGCATCAGTATTAATTGTTTAAATGTTTTCTTTGCATTCACCTTTAACTGCAGGATGCCAAGTCTCAGTATATTTAGCTACAGCTTTCTCCTTGTTACATTTATACTTAATGTGTCTTGCGTTGTAGGTATCATATCCATCCATAGACTCAATGTGATCTTCAGATTCCATCTGAAAGCCTTTCCCTGTCATATGTTAAGAATTTAACCCTTACAGAGTTCAAATGACAGGTTATATCGCTGGAAAAAGATTTTGCAAGATGAAGGTGCTGCTCAAGAGTTTTTCTGATTTGGTTCTATGGCTTGATGTCATCTAAGTAAATTAGGTTTGACTTCTTTAGTTTGGAAACCACTTTTGTTTTATTTAGGTGAGATAATATTGGATTTAAGTCTAGGAAGAAACATAGGAAGCTTAAACTGTTTCCCTGAAAAAAAGTTACATTTTATATCAATCCTTCTGGACATTATAGATATATTTTAAATCGAGGATAGTTTTCTGAAATATTCTGGTATTCTTAATATATTTGGATCAATTTTATATATTTACAGCACATGAATAAATTATGAGTGCAGAACCAAGTCAAAGGTTTTGCAATAATCAGACATAAAAAGACAGTATAAATGTTTCTATGCTATTTGCCAGATTGTACAGTCATTGCCAAAACAAATTAAATTTTCTCTTTATTCTCCTGGGACTTTTTGGTACATCCTTTGTACTTATCAGAAAATGTATCATTTTCCTATAAATCTGTATAAACTTTTAAATTAATATAGACTGTGAATGCTTTGTATAAAGTGCATAAGCAGGTAATTGTTATATTACATCTTGCAACTGGAAGGGTCACATCTTTTGGTAAAGACTATTACAGCATATCTTAAGAAAAGTGGGATCACTTATAAAAACCAGAGTGGTAAAATATGTTGCTAGTGATTCCTACCCCATAATGAAATGTGGGAGTCAGTAATTATGAACTCTGTCTGATTCCTTTACTTTCCAGTTTTGCTAAAGTTTCAGTCACCTCCTTTGATGCAACTATTCTGTATTTTATTGTATTAATCATTCACAAAGCTTTCTGTTTCTCATTAAATTCAACTTGAATTTTCATTGTGCTGGACTTCGGTGGCCACACAATTGATTAGAAATTTTCAACTTCCTTCTTCTGTGGGGATTGTCATGAGTCTCTGATGTCTTTACTTCTGCCGTCTCTATAATAATGGTTTTCACTGATGTTGAATATTTATTTCCTTCTTTGTGCTGCTTGGACCCTTTATATTAATTTAATCTTTTGACTTTTGCTTTCAGTTCCTAATTCAGAGAATCTGAAATTTCTGATATGTTTTTGTTTTCTGGATTTCTTTATTATTTTTTTTACATTAATTGGGCAATATTGCAATCAAGTTTTATACCGTGCATAACAGCTAGACAGTGATATAATCTTCAAATGCCTTTTGGAAAATCTTCAACATCTTTTTTGTGTTGCTTCTGCCATAGTGGTGCTTGACACCTGTCCTTAGGAGTAGACCGTACTAGCTCTATGTTTGCTCCTATGGTTCTAGTTGTGGCAATGGCTTTTACATATATTCTTGTCTACATGCCCTTTCAAATACTGTCAGAGGATATATTCATTCATGGTAGTTATGGCAGAGACCAGTTGTTTTATTTGTAATTTCTCTGTTTTAGTATAATTGGTCTCCTGGTTGAATGCATGTCATCAAATACAAATGCAATTTTCACATTCCAGTTGAAGTATCTCCATCTCCTTTTGTAAATTATTTGAGAAACCAGTATTGTTTTTGTCATTCATTATATAATTAGGTATAGTCTTTGGAGTATCTATTAAGTGAAGATTTTCAGTGTTCTTGAATTCTTCAACTTTTTTTTCTTCAAATTTGAGCAATTCCTTGATTTGCCCTTTCACTTAATCTCTTCTAGGCTGAAAGATAAAGTTATTCCTCATGATTATCCTGTACTGGTTGAAAAAACATTATTATGTGATTTGGAGTTGAGAGTATATGTGTTCATCCTTCGTTGCCGAAGAAGACCATGCCATCAGAGAAATAATGACATGACTCGCACTTGACTTTGTTTTGAGTGAGGGAGGGCTGTGCAGGTCACCAGCCTCACTTCTCCTCCAGAGCCTTCTGAATTCAGTGACCAGATACTCATCAGGATGACTAGAGATGACCCAGGATGAGGCAGTTGGGGTTAAGTGATTTGCCCAAGGTCACACAACTAGTGAGTGTCAAGTGTCTGAGGTGAGATTTGGAGTCAGGTCCTCCTGACTCCTGCACTGGTGCTCTATCTACAGCACCACCTAGCTGCCCCACCTGAGAGTATACCCACTGAGAAAAAGCAATGCGAGTCCTTTACTTATAACTGGTAAGATTTGTTTCCAACTTTGTTATGATATAATTGCCACTACTACTAAAGTCTTTTCAATCATATCCAATTCTTTGCGACCCCATTTAAGGTTTTCTTAGCAAAGAAACTGAAGTGGTTTGCCTTTTCTTTCTTCAACTCAGTTTAAAGATGCCCAAGGTCATACAGCTTGTAAGTGTCTGAGGCCAGATTTGAAGTGAGGAAGAGGAGTCTCCCTGATTCCAAACCCAGTTTTCTATTCACTATGCCACCTTGATGCCTCTATGATATAGTGGTGAGATGTGATGAAAACATGTCTTCAGTCTATTTCATGTATAGTAATGTTTTGCCTGTTTTATCAATGAGCACCATCTTCAATGAAGCATTTTCTGCAGGTGGAACATTAATATTTATTTATTTCATTATATTTTCCCTTCTTGTGGAACCAAAACATAAAGAAGCATCACTCATTCTACTATGCCTTATGTCAAAACTGTCCTGTGTGATAATTTTCATAAACATGATAAAAAAGAGCTAGCATTTACATTGTGCCTACTGTGTGCCAGGGACTCTGCTAAGTGCTTTACTTATTATTTCAATTCAAATTAATTCAATTTCAATTTCTCACAAAAACCCTGGAAAGTAGGTGCCATTATTATCCCATGTTATCATTGAAAAAACTATGGTAAATAGAGATTAAGTGACTTACCCAAGGCAATATAGCTAAGTTATTGTTTGTCCTTCATTGTCAAAGAAGACCTTGACATCTGCAAAGTGATGCCATGACTTGCAAGTGAGTTGGATTTAAGTAAGAAGAACTGTGCAAAGCTATCAGCCTCAGTTTCTCCTCTGGAGCCATGTGGGTCCAGTGGCAAGACATCGATCAGGATGACTGGAGATGATCTCAGATGCACTGGGAGACCTTGGCCTTTTTAGTCTAAGGTCTTTCTCAGGTCTCAGTTTGTCTGAGGCAACACCCATTCACTGATTAAGGTTAGGTAAAAAATGAGTCAAAGAATGTAAAGATCATGGGAGGAATCAATAGGAGGAAAATGTCCTCAGGGTTTCTGGTGAAAACAGAAATAATTTAATCAACATTCACCCTGAGCCATCAGGGCTCAAATAATTACTCCTAAGTGAGGCTTTGACTGGGACCTATTGTTGGCCAATCAATGAGAGCCAGACTGAATCGGGCTTAAGGCATTGTCTTTAAGAAAGACATCCATCCAGTAAGCCCCAAGACATCTTGCTAGGTTCCAATTATCAAAATTTACATTCCTTTGGGCAGAGCACCCACAGGTAAGGGAATGATACTGTATGTGGACAAAGGGAAAGGAAAGAGCAAACAGCTAGGAAGTGTCTGAGGAAGGATTTGTTTGACTCAGACCCAGCACCCTATCCATTGCACTTCTTGAATGGGGCACTGGAATTAACATCATGAGCATCTGAATTCAAATTCTGCCTTGGACACTTAGTAGCTATATGACCTTGGGTATATCACTTAACCTCTGTTCGCCTCATCTATCAAAATGGAGATAATGATGCCTACCTCCCAGAGTTGTGAGGATAAAATGAGATAGTTTTTGTAAAGTGCCTTTCAAATCTTAAAATATTATATAAATTCCATTATTATCCTTAGTTAATTATTATTGCCATTATTAGTAGATAATTATCATCATTAGTATGATTAGCTAATTAGTTGCTGCTATCATTAGGAGCAGCTCTATCGCACTGACCAGGGTGCTAGCCCAATCAGTCATACTGTCAGCATTCCAGCATTCGTTCGTAACAACAACAGAGCACGCAAGCCCCCGTAGATCGCCTCAGTTGGCATTTCTCTACTTTGCTGTCTGCTGCCCCTCTCTCTCCTGCCTCCAGCATGGATAATGAATTAGACCTTGACAGGTAGTATTATGATTGTAAGTGACTTTGTACAAGGAAGGAAGTGAAATAATGTTGAGTTCACTGGGAACGTGAAAGTCAAACTTGTGAGAATTCTTGCCCCACTTAATTCCTAAGATTGTTATAAAGATTAAATGGGACATTGTACATGAAAGTAACTTGAAAACTGTAACATGCTATATGGGTACTTAGGTCAGGAGGACCTGAGCTCAAATACTACCTCAGACACCTATATCTATGTAACCTTAGGCAAGGCACTTAACCCTGGTTACCTCAGTTTACTCATCTGTAAAATGAACTGGAGAAGGAAATGGCAAGCTATCTTTGCCAAGAAAACTCCAAATGGGGTCACAGAGTTAGACATAACTCTACAACAACATGCCATAAAAATTACAAGATATTGTTATTATCTAAAAAGTTAATATAATTAAAACAATGTTAGAACACATGGTGATTTATATTTGTTTCATTTCTATGTTAGGGGTTAAACTTAGATTTTGCTCCATTTTGAAATAACACAGATGCTCAACTATAAAAAGACCAATGAGTTGAATAAATTATATAAATAAAGGAAAATTCTTAGCCTTTCCATTTTCTCTGTATTCCTTATATAATTCCTATGTTTGTCAGTTAGTCAACAAATTTTTATTAAGTGGTTATTATGTGCCAGGAATTGTGTTAATTGCTGGGAATACAAATGTAAGCAAAAAATTAAAAGTCCTCAAGAAGTTTACATTGTAATAAAGAAAGACGGAATATATGAAAAGAAGCTGTAAAAGAGTGATGAGAGAGGAGGGGAAGGTACTCAGTCCTGGAAAATGATGGAGAAGTCAGGACTGCACCCTGATAAGAAGTGCATAAATGACTGGGCACCTTCCTTAAATGGAGGCTGTAAAAGGAGCTATCCAATTAGGGGAAGGGGCTCCAGGGATTGAGGATACTTCTAAGGACTGAGTTCCAGGACTGAAACAATCTTCCAGGATGAGAATATTTCTGAGGCATGGTGAAATTCCATGTCAAAGTTCTACTGGGAACTTTTAGACAACATCAAATTACTTCATAAGTTTAGAACTATAAAACCCCCAGGCCAAATCCATGATTTTACTAATGGAAAACCAAAGTGTTAAAGAAAAATTAAGTGCCTGAGGTTTCATGGTATTAAAAGGCAGAGCTGTAGTTGGAGCTTAGGTCTTCTGACTCTCAATCCAGTTGTTTTCCCACAGTGCTATGCCTGATATTAATGCCTGAAAACAGGTGCTAGGTAAACAGAAAATACAATATAAATCCTGTGGGTTTGGGCCCTGTCTTATTTAACAAAGGAAGGGAATGATCTAGGTCAGTGGTCTTCTTTTTCTTCTTTTTAAATTAAGTACCACATCAGTATATATATATATATATATATATATATATATATATATATATATATATATATATATATATATATACACACACACACATACATATATGTATATATAGATACATATATACATACATACATATATATATGTATGTTTAGCTACATATAGATAGATAGATATATGTACCTGGCATATGTATATTTGCTTATTTTTGAATTCTATTGTTGTTCTTGCTCGGTCATATACATCTCTTCATGACCCCATTTTGGATTTTCCTGGCAAGCAAACTATAGTTGTTTGGCATTTCCTTTCTCTAGTTCATTTATAGATGAGGAGACTGAAGCAAACAAGGTTAAGTGACTTGCCCAGGGTCACACAACTAATAAGCATCTGAGACAGGATTTGAACTCAGGTCTTCCTGACTCCAGGTCTGGCACTCTATCTACTCAGCTATCTAGCTGCCCATGAATTATATACATATCCTAAGAGGCAGCAAGGAGTAGTAAAGAGAAACTGATCTTGAAGCCAAGAAGACATGGGTTCAAGCTTTACCTCTGACACATATTATGAGATTGGATGAATCATTAAAGTACTCAGTACTCCAAGAAGTCATGTGAGCATAGACAGTGGGAATGCTATATCACAGGTGTTCTGAAAACAACTTAAAGCTGACTCCCAAGACATTGTTAATTTTCAGCGTGAGCACTTACATCTTATAAATCTGCAAACATTACAGATCAGGGCTTGAGTTATTGTTTTGTTGACTGTCTAAATTTATTAAAGTGTTGGAGAATATGTTAATAGTACAGATTAAGCCAAAAATATAATGTACAATTATTTTACCCCAGATATTTCACTTATTAAACATTTAAAAGTACATCTCTGATTAGAATAGCGTTCCAGCAGAGCCAAAATGGCAGAGTGGAAAGACAGACCTGTAGAAGCCTTTCCCCCAAAGCCCATAAAATATTTGTAAAAAATGACTCTAAGCAAATTCTAGAGCCCCAGAAGCCACAAAACAACAGAGTGAAATTTCCAGCCCAAGATAGCCTGGAAAGTCAACAGGAAAGGTCTATCACACCAGGTTCAGAGTGAAGCCCAGCCCAGCCTTGGGTGCTCAGTACAGACAGGACTGAAGCAAGTTTCAGGATGAGGTAGCATGGGTAGCAGCTGCAGGTCCCAGATTTTTCAACCCACTAATGCCAAAGACAGCTTCAAAGACAGCAGTCAGTAAGAAAGCTCTTTCACCTGGGTAAGAGGGGTGTATGGTCTGACCCCAGCACCAGCTGCAGGGTGGCAGCAGCCACTGTGGCATTAGCATTCACTTTTAGAGCCCTGGTCTAAAGACCTTGGGGGAAGCAAGCAGCTGATCTATATCACAGTCCTGAGTGGTGATCCTGGGGTGAGGAGGAGCATTGGCACTGCTGTGGTGGAGCTGGTGGTAACTCTGGAGAGGAAGTCCTACTGGCAGATCCTGGGCAGATAAGAATGCTAGTGGTTTCTTACAGAATAGAACACAGGCCAGGAGAGGAGTTAACTCCTATCCCTTGATTGTGCCACCTTGAAGGAATTGAGAACTTACAGGTCCCTGGAATATAACCTCTACTTGACAAAGGACTCAAAAGTCAAGTAACTACCTGGGAAAATGCCCCCAAAGGGGAAAAAATAAGACTATAGAAGATTGCTTTCTTGATGAACATCCTTTCAGATGATTTCAGAGGAAGACATCAAAGCCAAAACTTTTACATCCAAAACCTCTAAAAAAAGTATTCAATGGTCTCAGGCCATGGAAGAGTTCAAAAAAGATTTTGAAAATCAAGTAAGAGAGGTGGAGGAAAAATTGGGAAGACAAATGAGAACAGTGCAAGAAAATCATGAAAAGTGAGTCAACAGCTTGCTAAAAGAGACCCTCCCCCCAAAAAATGCTGAAGAACATGATACCTTTAAAAATAGACTAACTCAAATGGCAAAAGAGGTCCAAAAAGCCAATGAGGAGAAGAACACTTTAAAAAGCAGAATTGGTCACATAAAAAAGGAGGTTCAAAAGCTCACTGAAGAAAATAGTTCTTTAAAAATTAGAATGGAGCAGATGGAAGCTAATGATTTTATGAGAAACCAAGAAATTATAAAACAAAACCAAATGAATGAAAAAATAGAAGACAATGTGAAATATCTCACTGGAAAAACAACTGACCTGGAAAATAGATCCAGGAGAGATAATTTAAAAAAATTATTGATCTACCTGAAAGCCATGATCAAAAAAAGAGCCTAAAAATCATCTCTATTGAAATTATCAAGGAAAACTGCCCTGATACTGTAGAACCAGAGGGTAAAATAGAAATGGAAGGAATTCAATGATCATGTCCTGAAAGAGATTCCAAAAGGAAAACTCCTAGGAATATTGTGGCTAGATTCCAGAGTTTCCAGGTCAAGGAGAAAATATTACAAGCAGCCAGAAAGAAACAATTCAAGTATTGTGAAAATACAATAAGAATAACACAGGATTTATCAACTTCTACACTAAGGGATCAAAGGGCTTGGAATATGATATTCCAGAGGCCAAAGGAGATAGGATTGAAAGCAAGAATCACCTGCCCAGCAAAACTGAGTATAATATCTCAAGGGAAAAGGTGGAATTTCAATGAAATAAAAGACTTCCAAGCATTCTTGCTGAAAAGAGCAGAGCTGAATAGAAAATTTGACTTTCCAATACAAGAATCAAGAGAAATATGAAAAGATAAACAGGAAAGAAAAAGATAAACAGGAAAGAGAAGCCTTAAGGAACTTATTAACAGATGTTGTTTGTAACTCATGAGACCTTTTTCAATACTATGGTAGTTAGAAGGAATATATATATATATATGTAGGTGTGTATGGGTAGGTATGTATGTGCATATTATATGTGTGTAGGTATGTATATATACATGGATATATATATATATACATACATACATAGACATACACTCTCACACACATACACCAACACACACACACATACACACACATACATACATACATACATAGACAGAGGGAACTGGTGACCTGAATATGAAGGAAGAACACCTAAAAAAAGAAAATTTACTGTTGAATGGAATATACTAGGAATAAGAGAAAGGGAAAGGTAGAATGCAGCAAATAATCTCACATAAGAGAGGGAAGAAAGAGCTTTTACAATGGAGGGAAAGAGGAGGGAGATGAAAGGAAATAATTGAGCCAAATTTCTCATGGAATTTGACCTAAGGAGGGAATAACACACACTCAATTGGATATGGAAATCTTTTTTACCTTCCAGGAAGGCAAGGGGGAATGGGATAGAAGAGGGAAGATAATAGAAGGGACAGCGAATTGGAGAAAGGGATAATCAGAAGCAAACACTATTGTGGGGAGGACAGGTCAAGGGCAAGGATGGAATAAATGAAGGGCAGTGTAGGACAGAGGGAAATGTGGTTAGTCTTTTACAACATAATTATTATGGAAGTGCTTTGCATTGTTACTCATATAAGACCTATATTGAATTGCTTGTTTTCTCAATGAGGGTGGGTGGTGAGGGAGGGAGAGAATATGGAACTCAAAGCTTTAAGAATGAATGTTAAAAATTGTTTTAGCATGCAACTGGAATTTAAGACATACAGACAATGGAATATAGAAATCTGTTTTGTCCTACAAGAAAATAGAGGGGAAAGGGCATGGAAGAAAGGTGGGTAATAGAAGGAAGGACAGACTGAAGGAAGGACAGACTGGAGGAAGGGGTGGATGGAGTGCATGCTGTCCTGAGGTGGGGGGGGGGTGGGGAGAGATAGGGAGAAAACTTTGAATTCATATTCTTTTGGAAGTGAATGTTAAGAACTGAAAAATAAATTATATATTAAAAAAAAGAACATAGTTCTATGAGGGATGTAAAGGAAGGACCTAGTGAAAGGAGATATAACATAACAGGTGGATCATTATTCTAATGTCCTATTGGTTCTCTCTGATTCATTGTGTGATTGATGAAAGCAAAGGTTGGGTTGATGATCATCATCTTAAGGGTGGCTAACAAAGCAAAGGGTTGAGGAAAGTGAGAGACAGTGTGGTATGCAGAAAAGACCACTAAATCTAGGGCCAAGAGTTGGGTTCAAATTATTTCTTTTTCACTTATTAATTGAGTGACAATGTAAGTCATTTCACTTTTCTAAGTCTCATTTTCGTCATGTATGAAAATTGGGTCATTTTACTTAGATTACACATATCTCATTCACACTGCAACTTTTCCCAACACAATTTCAATATATTGTTTATCAACATAAGAAATTATTATAAATGAGGATTTGGGGGAAATTTTGCAGAAACCACAGTATTTTTTACATTTTACATTTGTACATTGACCTACATATAGCCTATGATCAAACATAACCTAAATTTTACAATAATGTACCATAAATGCCCCATAAAAGAAACATAAAAGCTTCAGACTTCTCTGGTATAAAGGGATGGCCAAAATATTTTACATGGATTTTCCAGATCATGAGGACACCATATCTCTAACCCTCATGATATGCACATACACGTACATATACACAACATATACATACATACATATACATACATATATATCCATATTTATAGATGTATTTATTTCTCCAATTATATATAAAGACAATTTTTAATATTCATTTTTTAAAAATTTAGGTCCAAATTTTCTCCCTCCCACTCTTACTCTCCCCATCCCTGAGATGGTAAGCAATTTGATATAGATTATACATGTGCAATTATGCAAAACATATTACCATATTAGTCATGTAAAAAAAGATAGAAACACAAAGGAAAAAAATATACACAAAAATAAAGTGAAAAACATCATGCTTTGATTTGTATTGAGACTCCATCAGTTCTTTCTCTGAAGGTGGATAGCAGTTTTCATCATGTCATTTGAAATATTGTTGGAACATTAATGAGAATAGCTAAGTTATTCACAATTGATCATCATACAGTGTTGCTGTTATTACATACAATGTTCTCCTGGTTCTGTTCATTTCACTTTGCATCAGTTCATATAAGTCTTTTCAGGTTTTTCTGAAATCTGCCTGCTCATCATTTCTAATAGCACAATAGTATTCCATTACAGTCATATACTACATCTTGTTCAGCCATTCCCCAATTAATGGATATTCCTTTGATTTCTAATTCTTAACTGCCACAAAAAAAGAACTGCTATAAATATCTTTGTACAAATAGATCTTTTTCCTCTTTTTAAAATCTCTTTGGGATACAGACCTAGTAGTGGTATTTCTGGGTCAAAGAGTTTTATAGTCCCTTGGGCACCATTCCAGATCACTCTTCAGAATGGTTGGATCAGGTTGTAACTCCATCAACTGGTCATTAGTGCTCCAATTTTCCCTTCAACATTTATCATTTTCCTTTGAATTGTATATTTAGAAGTAGAAAGAAGTATCAAGTCCAACTTCTTAATTTTTACAGATGAAAAAAATGAGAGCCAAGGACCAAGGTCACATTTTGGCAACTCTAACTACGGTTAGAACTCATATCGTCTGATTCTGAATCTAGTGCTCTTTGAGCACGACTTCCTCAGAGATGATTTCTAATGTCCCTTCCAGCTCCTAAATCTATCAATAAAAGTGGCCCTAAACCTTGGGACTAATTAGGAGGCCTTGTAGACAAAAAGAATAATGAAACCCATCTCAGACGCTGTGGGAGATCTGATATGGGAGATGTGATGAGTCATTTTCACCAAATACATCCATTGCTACCAGCATAGGCAGCATGCCCTGGGGAGAGCATTAGCTCTGAATTGAAAAGTTTAGGGTCCTTGTGAGATTGGTAGCAGTCATAATAGGCTGGGTGGTACCTCTATTGAGTCCTTTGTTTGGGGTAAACATTTCTTTTCAAGATTAGTATTTTTCAACTAATAAGCATTTCTTTTCCTCCCCAACCCTCCAAAAATAAAAAAAAAAGTCAAAAGGCTCTCTTGCAAGAAATATATGCAATAAAGCAAAAACAAATTCCAAATATCCAAAAGCCTGCTTCTCGTGGCCATCATATCTGTCAGGAGATGGATAGCTTCACATCTGCCTTCTTAAATCATGGTTGGTCACTGAGTTTGTGAAAGCTCCTAAGTCTCTCAAAGTTATTTGTTTTTACAAAGTTATTATTACATAAATTGTAATTTTTCTCATGGTTCTTCTTACTTCATTCTGTATCAATTCATATAAGTTTTCCCAGGTTTATCTGAAACTATTCCATTTATAATTTATTACAGCACAAAAATATTCCATTACATTCACACACCAAAATTCCTCAGCCATTCCCCAGCTAAAGGGCACCACTTCTTAATTTACTTTACTTTGCCTTCACAAAAAGAGCTGCTATTAATATTTTTCTTCATATGGATCTTTTTCCTCTTTCTTTAATCTTTTTGGAGTATAGGCCAAGTAGTAATATCACTGGACATGTACAATTAAGTAACTTTTTAGGCATAGGTCCAAATTGCTTTCCATAATAGCTAGACTAATTTTCAGCTCCAACAGTGCACAAATGTGCCTGTTTTCCTACAGCTCCTCCAACATTTGTCATTTCTCCCCTCACACAATTTTTTGGCAACTCAGTCAATATGATAGATTTGAAAGGGAACTTAAAAGTTGTTTTAAGTTACATTTCTATAATCATTAGTTATTTGGAGTATCTTTTCATATGGATATTGGTAGCTTTGATTTCTTCCCTTAAGAACTGCCTGTTCATATCTTTTGACCATTTATCAATTGAGGAGGTCATGTCTATCAAAGGACTGATTATGGAAATGGGCATCCAGACAAATACTGAGTCATTAAATATTTATGGAACTATAATAAAGATCTTGAGTAGACCTGTGTGATCTACCACTGGGCTACCATGGCATGACTACAGAATCAATCAATAAGCATTAGTAAGAATTTATTGTGTCAATCATTATAGCTGTATATACACAGAAAATAATAAAAGAGTCCCTTTCCTCCAGTATCTCACATACAATCAAAGATAATATGTGCACATATAAGCATATATGAAATATATACAATACAAATACCAGGTTACTATGGTGAGGATATGAGGAAGAAAGGATCAGGAAATGCTTTATGGTAGGAGCAATATCTCCTGAGACTCTGCTATGTAAGTTAGGTTAACATTTCCTTGGGTCCTATCCCATATAGATCAATTTTTCTTTAAAAAGAATTGAAACCATCCTTGAGACTTAATTTGGCCCTTCTTGGTGGCTAAAGTACAAAACCCATTGCTCAAGGAATCAGGAACCTTCTCTCAGTCCTCTGACAAGTAGATACAGAAGCAAGGAAACTGAGCCCAATGCTGTATCGTAGCTGAATATCCTTTCCATTCTATGGCTTTGTCAACCTTTTCTAAAGGGCAAGGTAAGAGACAAATTCTTTTAGAATTTAGGGAGACATTATCATGGCACAAAAATGGAATATGATGTATTATGTGTTAAAATAAGAAAACTGTTATGGCTGGGCCATAGAATCAGTGAAAGAAAATTATATATAATAAAGTTGGAAAAAGGAGATTGGAGTCAGATTGTCAATTGAACCTTGCCCCTACATATGTGTGCTCTTTGATAGAAGAAGGAGATACCCACCTGATACTGCCCCTCTCACGATGATAAGTTTTGCTTGCTAGATTGGTAGACAACTAGGTATGAGAGGTGTTGAATCAGGTAGAAGACAGCTAGAAAGAGGTAGTGACACTGAAAATTTCTCTGGATACAATAATAACTTGCATGAGTGAGTAAGAAATGGGTAGGATATATTCCAACCTCCATGACAAGGCATCTGCTCGTGGATGGTAGGGCTGGAAGACACACTATGGGGAAGTTGAATTGGCTGAAGAAAAGTGCCTATCTTATCTGCTTTAGTTTTTTGTCATCTTGGAAATGCTCCGAGTTTTTATGATCTGACTGGACTACTGTGTAATGCTGGGTCCCTTCCAATTGACAGTGCCAAGCCTCGAATGCCGCCTTCACTGCTAGCTGCTATTTTTTCCCCAGATTGTATAACTCTCTTCAGCTGCCGATAACTTCCGTGAAAAGCATGCCTGGGGCCAAGTTCTGACTTATGACAGGATAGTCCCTACTGCCATGTTGGAAGGAATATGTTTCCACAACAAATGCTTTTCAAGGGTCTGGATAAGTGAGGACCAAGACTATGTTGAAATGTATTTTTAATTCTGTAAAAAAAATTTTCAGTAGCTTAGGTTAAATACAATTTTGACCCTAAACCTATCCACCCTTCTAACTTCCTTACTAACATTCTTTCACCTACCCAAGTTTGCAACCTAGGAGTCATCTTCAACTCCTCATTCTCACTTAGTACATTCCATTCAGTTGCCAAGTCCTGATGTTTCAGTCTGTTACACATGTCTTGCATCTGTCCACTTCTTTCTACCTACTTAAAGTTTATTTAGTCTAATCTTCTCATTTTATAGATGGTGTAACTGAGACTCAGATAAGTAACTTGCTCAAAGTCATACAAGTAGTAAATGTCAGAGTCAGAATTTGAACCCAGTTCTGCCTCTAAATATAATTATACATAAGATCGCTGAGAGTAGAATTTCTCACTTTTGTATTTATATCTTTAGTACCTAACATATTACCTGGCACACTGTAAGCATTTAATAAATGTTTGTTGATTGGTAGAAAAGATACATGTAAATATGTGTATATACGTACACATATATACACATATGAATATATACATAAGCATGTATATATGCATATATATGAATGTATGTATATATAATGAATAAAATATGGAATAAAGTAACTCATGCAGCCCATGAACCTCAGAGCATAGAGCATTCTCCACTCCAAACTCCTCAATCTTTCACATAATCATTTGTAAATCTATTCTCCCCAATTTATTATATATTCTGAAAAATTGATTTGCAACTGGTATTTCTTCAGTCTAACATAGATTATCTGGTACCAGTGCTTGAGTATGGTAGATAAGAAAATCAATCAAATTAAGTTCATGAAATGGTGGTAAAATTACATTGTGGAGGCAAAACCAAGATAGTGAACAGAAGTCAGGAAGTTGCTGAGCTCTCCCAAGTTTCCCTTAGAAATAATGTTAAATCAAATCTCTAAATGGATTTTGGAGTAACAAAATCCACAAAAAAAGATGAAGTGAAACCATTTTCAAGCTTAAGATAACGAAGAAGGACTTTAAGACTTGTCTTCCTTGGGTAAAAGAGGAGCACAGCCCATCATAGATGGTGAGTGGGCAATGCAGTGGGAGGCTATTGGCCTCAACACAGACCAACAACCAAGGTCCCTCAGTTCTGGTTTTGCAAGTTAGTGACACAGTAGGCCACTGTGAGGCCTCCAGCCCTAGTGCAGAAAACAAACTTTCAGCTCTAGAACCCCTGTGTAACAGGGGTGACTAGACTGGGCCACCCCACTGTAGTGGGCAGGCTGTAAGTGCCTGAGGCCCTGGCATGGAAAGCCAGTGATCAGACTCTAAGTCCCCAGCACAAGAAGACTGGTACCCAGGAGCTCAACTTTGAAAAATGAGCAAAAACAAAAAGAGCCCTGACAATAGAAAGTTACTTTGGCAACGGGGAAGATCCAAACACAAACCCAGAAGAGGACAACAATGTCAAAATGTCTATGTGTCAAGCCTCAAAGGAGAATATGAATTAGTCTCAAGACCAAAAATCCTCTGGGAAGAGCTCAAAAGAATTTTTAAAATCAAGTAACAGAGGTAGAAGAAAAACTAGGAAAAGAAATGAGAATTATGCAGGAGAGTCATGAAAAAAGAATCAACAGCTTGGACGAAGCACAAAACAAAGCACAAAAATTGACTAAAGAAAACAACTCCTTAAAAAATAGGATTGCCTGAATTAGAAAAAAAATCCACTGAAGAAAACAATTCCTTTAAAAGTAGAATTGGCTAAAAGGAAAAGCAGGTACAAAAGCTAACTAAAGAAAATAAATCCTTAAAAATTAAGCTTGGGCAAGTGGAAGCTAATGACTCTATGAGACATCAAAAATCAGTGAAACAAAATCAAAAGAATGAAAAAATAGAAGAAAAATGCTTCATCAGAAAAACTGATCTGGAAAACAGATCCAGGAGAGATAATTTAAGAATTATTAGACCACCTGAAGATCATGATCAATAAAGATCTTGGATCATATCTTTCAAAGAAATTGTCAAGGAAAACTATCCTGATATTCTAGAACCAGAGGATAAAATAGTTATTGAAAGCATCACTGATGACCTCCTGAAATAGATCTCAAACTGAAAATTCCAAGGAATATTGTAGCCAAACTCCAGAATTATTAGATTGGGGAGAAATACTGCAAGCATACAGAAAGAAACAATTTAAATATCTAAGAGCCACAGTCAGGATTATATAGGACTTAACAACCCCTACACTAAAATATAAGAGGACTTAGAGTGTGATATTATTCTGGAAGGCAAAGTGACTTGGATTATAACCAAGAATCAACTACACAGAAAAATTGAGCATAATCTTTGAGGGGAAAATACGGATATTCAGTGATACAGAAGACTTTCAAATTTTCTTGAAGAACAGACCAGAACTGAAGAGAAAATTCAATCTTCAAATACAAGACTCAAGAGAAGCACTCTTGAGAACTGTATTTCTATTAGGGCAGTTAGAAAGTTTATACATAGGTAGAGGGTATGGGTATAAGTTGACTTTGATATGATGATATAAAAAAATTAAAGGTTAGGAAAAGAAGATTGTACTAGGGAAAAAAGGAAAAGGAGAGGAAGAATAGGGTAGTTGCATCACAAGATGAGGAATAAAAGAACTATTACATAAAGGACCTCATACCATGATCTGAGGTCAAATTCTGCCTTAGATAGTCACTGAGTGTGTGAGCCTAAGTAAGACCTCTTAGACTTAGTGTTCTTATCAGTAAAATGGAAAGAATCTATTATTTCCTATCTCACAGGATCATCATGAGACTTGAAATATTGTATGTAAAGTTCTTGGTAAATCTCAAAGTGCTATGTAACTTTCAGCCATGACTGTTATTATAAAGGATGTGATGCTCATGGTGAAGATTTAACTCTTTAGTATTTTTTCTTTCACAAACGAGATAGTGACCCCAGAAGGGGAACTAGAAGGATGGATGGAACACTTCATATTTTATCTTCTGGAACACTTCTTTCTGGGACTTGGTAGTACTCTACATTCTAGTGCTGAAAATAGTACTCTACTTTTTAGTATTGTTATGGAATAAATTCTTTCTATACAATTAATGAATTCATGCAACCAAACCTGATGGGGAACACCAACAATCAAATAATCAAATCAATCACATGAAATTGGGGTTTGTAATATTAATAGAATAGGAAGATCTTCCCCACCATTAGTGCCTGTGGTCACATGGAGCCTGGGTTACATGGAGCTCAAACTGGGAGGAGTTTACCCAAAGAGGAGAGAGAGAGAGAGAGAGAGAGAGAGAGAGAGAGAGAGAGAGAGAGAGACAGAGACAGAGACAGAGACAGACAGACAGAGACAGAAAGACAGACAGAGACAGAGACAGAGAGACAGAGAGAGACAGAGAGAGAGAGAGACAGAGAGAGGCAGAGAGAGAGACAGAGACAGAGAGAGAAAGAGAGAGTATGAGCAGAGACTGGGAGCAGGCAGAGCAGAGAGTGGGAACAGTTGACCCAAGGAGTAGTGAGAGGGAAGAAAGCTGCAAATGGGCTGAGGGAGAATTTGTCTAGGAGAATTTGTTTTGTGTAGAGGTCTGACAGAAAGAAGATTTAAGATGTCAGTGCTCCCTGGACTAGTGAAAAGTACCCTGTTAAATCTCACCTCCTGGTGTCCCCAGTGTCCTGATAATGTCCCAAATAAATATTTTGGTTTTGAGGAAGAGAGTTTATTATGCTTTCCAAATTTACCCTGGAAATATGCATGCATATTCATAGTAACTGCTATAAGTATCACATTGATGTTACAAGGTTTAATCCCATTTAGCAAGTTACCAAATTTTAATAACTATCTACTCTGTGCAAGGCACTATTGTAGTCATTGAGAATATAAATACCAAAATAAAACAGATCATGTCCTCAAGGAACTTATATTCTACTGAATATTGGTGGGAAAACAATATCTCTACTATAATAGCTCTAAATTCATCCTGTACTGTTCATCCTCAGGGTGGGAATGTGATGTTTACTTCTTGGAGAATTAGTCTAACAATTTGCTACCTTCTCTACAATAGGCACAGTAGAAGATAACTCAGTAAGAATGTAAGGTCTCCATGAGGGCAGGTAGTCTTTTATTTTTGTCTTTGTGTCTCAGTACGTGTTACTGTGCTTTACTATTACAGTGTTAGCTGAATTTAATTGGACTTCCCCTGCATCTCAAGAAATGTTTGGGTTACCATTCTGGAAAGCAATTTGGAACTATGTCCAAAGGGCTATAAAACTGTGCATGCCCTTTGATCCAGCAATGCCACTGCTAGATCTTTATTTCAAGGAGATTTAAGAAAGTGGGGGAGAGAGAACCCATTTTTACAAAAATATGTGTAGCAGTTCTTTTCATGGTAATTAAGGATTGGAAATTGAAGTGATACCCATCAATTGGGAAATGGTTGAACAAGATATAGTATATGATTGTAATGGAATTCTATTGTGTGATAAGAAATGATAAGCAGGATGGTTTCAGAAAAACCTGGAAACATTTACATGAACTGATACAAAGTGAAGTGAGTAGAGCCAGGAGAACATTGTACACAGTAACATCAGCATTGTACAATGAAGAATTGTGAATAACTTAGGTATTCTCAGAAACATAATGATCTAAGACAACACCAAGGGACTCATGAAGAAAAATACTATCTGCTTCCAGAGAAATAACTGATGCTGTCTGAATATGGACAGAAGCATACTATTTTTCTTCCTTTTGTCTTGTCTTACTTATTTCTTTCCTTCTCTCTTTGTTTCCTTTCTTAAAATAACTAATATAGAAACATTTTGCATGATTGCACATGTATAATCTGTATTACATTGCTTACCATCTTGAGAAGTGAAGAAAGAAGGGAGGGAAGGATAGAATTTGGAACTTAAAACTTAAAAAAAGCAATAAATGTTAAAAATTGTTTTTACATGTATAGGAAAGAAATAAAAATATTAATTTTTAAAAAGTGTTTGGGTTATACTCAGCTAAAATGTAGGTTGAGGGACTCCCTATAATCCTAGATCCTGGCCCATGTTGCTTTCTGAAGTGACTAGAGAGATGGTTTTTGATCTCTGGTCATCAGTGAGGACTCATCCAGAGATCATGCTACTCTGGATCAGTTGGAAGTTGGAGGAGACTCCTGGGTTAACCCAGCCTGGGCCTGAAGTACCAGTCTTCCTGATAGTTCCAGATGAAGGGGTATAGAGAAATCATGACGTATTGGACAGAGAACCTGACTTGGAGCCTGGAAGAGTTGAATTTGAATCCTGCTTCAGAAACAGAACAGCTGCTTGACTTTGGGCAAGTCACTTAATCTCTATCTTCCTTAGTTTCCTCTTCTGCAAATTATTCTCATTGTTCAGCATTCTAGGGCCCAGAAGGACCAATCTAATCTATTTTCTATATAATGGCACTTTAAATATTTGTTGTTTCGACTTCTGGCACGAGCATATCTGAGAGAAGACAAAAGGGTTTGGAAGGTGTGGTCAAGCATGCACCATATGATAAAGAGTCATCATTTAGCCTAGCCCTTTGGCACATGCTGCACCTTAAGAATTCTTGCAGCTGTACTACATGATACTCTCCCCAGGGGCACAAAGGGGAAAAAAAACAAAGAGACATAGGACAAGCCTCACAGGTAAATAGATTCATCATAGCTAAATCTATTCTTCCACAAAAAATAATTACTCTACCTTTCTCAAAACTGTCAAGCCTGAAATATAAGGATTAATGCAGAAATACTAGCTTAGAAAGGTGGAATAGTTAACCAGGGGTGAGGAATCTCTGAATCCAAAGGTTAAAGGACTTAGGGCACATATAGCTTTAAGGCCGCAGGTTCCCCACCCCTGGATAACTGGCAATATACAGATTCAGAGGGAAAGATATTGGGGTTACTAATAACATCTTCTGTTGTACTGTACCAGCAACAAACTGCTTTGTTTTCCTTTCTGTCACTTCCCTCTAATCTATCTTTCATAATATTATCAGATGAGTCTTCCTTACACATGTGGCCTGCCTTTTAGAACTCTGCCAAAATGGCTTGGGTACAGAGCAAAAGGAGTTGGGGGCAGAGCTATTCACTGGTAAGAAGTCAGTGTCCCAGTGTTCTCTAAGCTCTGAGGGTATTTCTGACTTTACCTGAGGGAAAACTATGCAGTAGAGTGCCTTGGACCCTGACATTAAATAAGGGCTCTAACTCTGAAGGAAACTTATGAGTAAGACCAAACCCAAGCAAATGAGATAGAAATAAATGCAGATTTTTTTCTTTTTACCTTGGTGAACCTTGCTTTGAGAATAGTGAAGGCTGGGGTGAGATCAGTATCCCAGTCAGAATCTAGATGCTGAACTCTGCCATCATGTGTTGAGGTGAGAGCTATAAGGCATCAGAGCTCCCTAGTGATAAGGGCAAGCCTTGGGGAACTAGGCACAGAACCCTGGAGTACTCCATAGATTATCTACGAAGCAAGAATGGGGATGATGGTGAAACTACTTTGGAGAATTCTCCATGGTGGGATGGGAGAGGGAGGGACTGAGATCTACTTCCCTGCTATTTAACACTCCAACCTCTCTCCCCACCCTTACTCCCTTTCTTTACCCATTCCATAATGGAGAACTTTTTGGAGGGAAAGAGAGCCATGTTTCTTTTCATTCTTCTCCATTCTCTTGCAGTGGCAGAATATGCAATTTCTATAAATTGTATAACTTAAAGCATTTCTCCATATGTGTATTAAATGTGTATTAAAACATATTAAAATATAGATGACCATCACATTCTCTGCTTGCTCAAGTCAGTTTACTTCAATGCTAGCAGTGACAGTAGGAACCAAAAGAGAAAAAAACTTAGAAAGGAAAGAGATTTAAAGCATACAGCTTTTATAAATCCGGATTTGGATTTGTCAGTGTAAACTGGTTGGGCATTCAAGCTACATATTTAATTGAAAGTACAGGGTATTAAAGAGAGAAAGAAAATATTATTTGGGGTCAGACTCTTTCAGAGACATGAACTGGTAAGCAATCATCCAGGCTCATAGAAGCAAAGGCAGGACATTCTTTCTCCCTGGGATTAGCCATGTTGTCAGGCTAGGTTTGTAAAGAAAGAAAGGGAAGAGGGAAGTGGAAGAAAATCACACCTCCATTAAGAAAGGAGTTCCCTCCATGTCCAGCATGGTTACAACTTAGCCTAGACTACAGTTAGTCTACTCTTCTGTTCATAAATCTTTAGTGGTCTACTCCAATCCATTTTCTACAAAAGAACTTCCTAAACCACACACACATACACACACACGCACTCTCCCTATCCCCTCCAGGTTCAAATACAAACTTACCTACTTGCCATTTAAAGCTCTTTAAAGCGTGGCCCATGGTGAGAACTTTTCTATTTCTTACTCACACACAACAATCAATCTCTCATCTATGTGCAAGGAATTGTATTGTGTTGCTTTGGATACACTATGAAAATGAAAAACCAACACCAGAAGGGTAGGCATCTAAGCGTCAAAAACCCCTCACTGCCTAGGTGAGTGATCTGAACCTGCGCAAGATTGTTTACAAATGTTTGTTTCCCTGAGTTGAATCAAAGAAAGATCCAATTGTGTTCTAGGTAGCTTGAGTATTTCAAAAAACCTTCATTATCTCCTTTGTGCCTCCATGATGAAATTGTTGCTGTATTTGTCTTTCCTTTTTGAAGAAGACCGTGACATCAAATATCCTCAGTTTGACATGAAAAGCCTTCCTCAGTCTTGCTCTAGCCTACCTCTCCAGACACTCCTATGGGGAAGTCTTTCTAGATCCCTGCCTCTCCCCAAGGTTTAGAGCTCTCTCTCAAACTATGTGGTATTTACTTCTCTGTATATCTATTGCACCTCCCATAGTAAAATGTAAGTTCCTCAAAGGTAAGGATTGTTTTTGATTTTATCCTTTTTTCCCCAGCCCCCAGCACAGTGCTTTGTACTTAATACCTGTTTATTGAACATAGGCACAAAGCTTGCAGAGAACACAATGAATGCCTATGCTGCTGAAGAAATGAATTTTTAAGTAACTCTTCATGCATTTTAAACATTGCAATGCCTGAATGGCAAAATTATCAGTTATGAGTAATATTCATTTTGTAAGGATATCTCATTCTTAGATTCTCGAAGTACTCCAAAGGATCCCAAATCTCCTTAATGTAGCTATGACCTCCAATGATGCATACCACTATGCACCTGTGCCTACCTGCCTATCCTGTGAGACTAATATATATCTTCTAATTTTGCTAAGGAAGGAACCGAGTGAGAGGAGGGGGTGGTAATGGTGTGGAGGTGAGGAGGAAGGGTCCCTAACTTTCTGGAGGCTTTCTTTACTCTTTCCTGAAATCCCAAAGATGCCAAGAGTCCACCTATTCCTGGACAAATATGAATAAATGAAAGTTTAGTGTGTTATTTAATTTTATCCTCATACCAGAGCCAGAATATAGCATGCATTCATCCTAAACAATGTTTGAAAATTGTATCCCACTGACATAAAATATGTAAAGCACCTTGCAATACAAAATGCTTGTTACTGTTATTACTATCCATGAGAAGATTTGATCCTTCACCTTACACATGCAATTTGACACATATTTTTGCTCCACAAAGAAGAGAATTTTCTTCCATGAAAAATTTTTGCTCCACAAAATCATAGTAGATTTAATGGCTTAAAGCAACACTGTAAGTTTTATGACGTATAATGTATATTTATCTATAAAAAGCAATATTAAGGAGTAGTGCCTGCTGCGTCATATTGCATGGTACCCCCTAGATATCTCCCTTCTTGCCTACTCTAGACTTAGCTCTGACTTACAAGATTCTTTAGAAGCAGGAAGGACAGACATTTTTGTTCCATTTTAAAGTTGGTGAAACCAAAGTATGGAGTGGTTGTGATTTTCCCAAAGTTATGCAGTTAGAATAATGTTGAGGTTGGGATTAGAAAATAGGCTCCTGCAAGATGACAGCTCTCCCCATCTCCCCATCACTTGTGGGCTGCTTCTCTTATTTCTTCACCACCTTGGCTGGAAACACCCGAAACCAGAAGATGGTTTTCCTCAGGGCCAGAACTCCAAAAAGGCACTATCTTAGGGAGAGAAGGGGGTTGAACTTCAGAGACATACAAGTGGGTCCAATATTTAACAAGTGTAGACATTGTTTTAAAAATTGTGCGTGCAGTTGAAAAGTTCAGGATGGAAAATTAGCCCTCTTAGTGGACTGTGGAAATCAAATTGAGCTGTGAAATCAATCCCACACTGACAAAGAAAGGAAATGGTGATGGGTGCCCAGAGACCAAGTAAGAGAGCTTCTAGGGTCTCTGGAGCCTCTCCAATGAGTTCTTCTTTGCATATTGGATTTTGTGCAAATCTCCCTGCAAGGCCTGGTTGAGCCCAGTACAAGGAAGAAGTTGAATAAAGTTTAAACACAGCCACTTGATTTCCTTCCCCCTTTGAAAAATGACATGGTTCTGTGACCTACCTTTGTTTATTATAAATCTAATACTGTAAGTTTCAGTTCAGCGAGCTCGCATTTTATTTGGAACTTAGGTCTAAAGTCGCCTAAAGCTGGTCAAAATGTAATTGCAACAAAAGCATATGAAGACTGTTAATTTGTAATCTGTAATATCATTGCCCGACAAGCTTTTCAGTTGGTTCTGAGGAAGCGATGGCTTTAGAACAACAAAATGCACAACTGAGCCATAATTTACAAGAAATACATTTCGTATTTGTAGTGCAAGGAAAACATGTAATTTTGCGAATGTTTGTGTATTGTTTATTTTGTTGGATAGCAAAATCAAATTAACGGTAATAGACTGTATATCCACTTTTCCTTTTCAGAGACTCCTCTTGAAAATACTTGGGTCAAGCATAGTAATTACTGAGCTGAACTGCAATCCAGACTGATCACTTTTAATGTTTGGGAAATGAAGGTAGGAATGGAAATATGTATATTTTACTGAAATTGAGCTGACAGTTGAGACCAATTTAATAATCATAGCGTCAGGGCCCCACTTATGCCACAATTTGGTTATGGCCTATCCTACAAATGGAATCATGTTCCCACTTCTATAATGTTTTATAATATCCTGTGGACTTACATAGGTTCATAAAACTCTAAAATCTTAGAGCTAGAAAAGACCTCAGAGATTGGTCATCTTTTCCTAACCCCTCATTTTACAGATGAGAAAATAGATTCAAAGAGATGAAGTAAGTTGGTCTGTTAAAATTACAAATATGTTCTTTTGCAGAGTTAGGGAAGGATGTTACCATGTTAAAGTATTATTATCAAATATGGTCCAGGCAACAAATCGAGTCTGCTTTCCTAGGACTAGCCTAGTTAAGTACAAAGAGGCTCATTACCAGTAGACTGGCAACTACATGGTAAATTATTTGCCCATGGCAACCAGGAAACAAATAAAAAGGTTTTTAAATAGCCCTTAGTCTTATGTGGTCCGTTTCTATAGAAATAATTGTCACAGGGCAGAACAGGGGCAAAGGGTACTAAGTACACAGGCATTAGGTTGTCTATAGATGTCAACATAACTGTTGAGACCTAAATATGAGATACTCATAAAACAACCAAAGAGTTTAGGAAG
Source organism: Bettongia penicillata ogilbyi (assembly GCA_023548195.1). Lineage (NCBI taxonomy): Eukaryota > Metazoa > Chordata > Mammalia > Diprotodontia > Potoroidae > Bettongia > Bettongia penicillata. The sequence goes on from JAJHZJ010000100.1 coordinate 7,583,113, forward strand.
TAGGTCATACCAATATTCATATTTTCAAGCTAAGTGAAACCAGAAAAAATGAGGAGGTTGCAGCTAAATGGAAGGATAGTTCATAGGTTTTCCTCGGTGAGGCAAACAAAGGAGTTGGTAGGGTTAGTTTTATAGGGCACCCAAAGTCAAGAGGAAACAATGTTGAATAAAACACTTAGGTGTCTTCCTTACGATGCTTGCAATGAGCATAAGTAAAAATACCCCCAACAAAGATAATTTCAGTTAAGGTAATGGCAACTGTTGCAGAAAGTGGGAAAGTAGAGGAATTCTACAAATATGAGATCCTCCAAACCAATTCAATAAAGATGGTGATTTTCAGAGACTGTGGGCATTCAAGTGACATATTTAATTGAAAGTACAGGGTATTAAGGAGAGAAAAAAATATTATTTGGGGCCAGACTCTTTCTGAGACACAAACTGGTCAGCAATCACTCAGGCTCATAGGGGCGAAGGCAGGTTATTGTGAAAATCAAATGAGATAACATTTGTAAAGTCCTTGGCACAGGGCCTGGCACATAGTAGGAGATTAATAAGTGTTTATTTTCTTCCTTCGTTTAGCTACATCCCACACATGTAGTCTCATCATTGTCATTTTCTTGATGAAATTTCTATTGTTTCTGCAATTTGTTCTTTGACTCACAAGTTCTTTAGCATTATTTAATCTTCAAATCTATTTTAATTCTTTCTTTTTTCAAAGCCCCTTTGTTAAATCTAATTTTTATTGTCTGGTGATCAGTAAATCCTGCTTTACCTCTTCTACAAAGGCTGCTTATGAGATCCTCCAAATCAATTCAATAAGTCCAGTGATTTTCAGAGATCCTGGCCCAAACAAATAAACCAGAAAGATCCCACATCTTTAAAAATACCATCATTTGTTCAGGAACTCTAATAAGGCTATGATCCATGGACCATCACAATATTTGAAGAACCAAAATCATAGTCAAACTTAAGGGTGATAGAGAGACTTATAATGAGTTGCAGGAGGCTCTAGAAGGGGTTGACAAACTATGGCCCATCACCTCTCATTGTGCAGTCAATGAGCTAAGAATGATTTTTACTTATTCTTAGCTAACAGACAGTAAGAAAAAAAGAGACACTGGGCTGGATTTGACCTGTGGACCATAGTCTGCTGACCCCTGGGTCATTTTCAATGATAACTTGCACACAAGAAGTGCTGTAGACCAGAGCTTCTTAAACTGTGGTTTGCAACCCCAATATGAGGTCATATAAAATTGGGCAATGGCAAAAGGTTTCTAAATGCATAGTGACCAAAAATTGATTAAAAATCTAATATGTAATGAATTCAAGGTGTTTCTGGCAGTGCTTGCCAGTATTACATATGGAAATTTCACTGCAGCCTTGATTCTGAACACAAAGTTTGGACGCTTTGCGCTGCACAAGCCCTCAGACCATGTGTGCCAGTGATACTGCTGAGAAGGGGTCATGAGTGGAAGAAGTTTAAGGAGTTCTGAATTGTAGACAATATCATCCATGAAATGATCAGCAAAAGAGGTGGGCTGGTCATATAGTAAGAGTAAGCAATAACAGATGGTTCACCTGAATATTGCATTGGTGCCCTTAGAATGTTAAAAGATCTAAAAGAAAGCCTCCAGCAATCCTCTAAGGAGGATTCATGGAAAAATCTGAGCAAGAGTCACACAGAACAATGAGTGGATTGGTTGAAACCTATAGCATGGAGCCCATACCAATGAGATCATGGCTCCATTGAAGTAGATCACATTTCATGAATTAGTTGATCAGATTATCTAACAAAGATCAGAGTTACTATCTTGCAGGTAAGTTTTGGTGGAGATTAAGTTTTAAGGACAGATTCAGAAAACTAAATTCTATGTGTGATGGCAATCGAAATAGGATCTTTTATTGTTTTTGTTTTAGTTTAATCAAGTACCTGATTGAATCTTGCCGTTATCAAACAAGAGTCTTTACTAGGAGTAAAGTACAGAAACAAAAGTTTCTTTAGCTAGAAACAGTATGTGTATTTGTATTGTTAATATGATTAAAGATCTTTCCCACCCATTAATGGGCCTGCCCATTAAGAGGAGTTTGATTAGGGAAGATCTGTAGGAGAACCCACAGCTTTTGTTAATGAGGTACTGGTTCTCAAGGGTTGGGATGTCCTCTGGCTCTAAAAAAGGTATAAATATTCTGAGAATGAAGTTTTATTTTGGAGCTTCATTTTGGAAAGAAGGTTTGAGTGCCAGGTGAGGACTCTTGGAAGCTGCTAAGGAACTCTCCTGGCTTTGAGAACCCAAATGTCATACTTCCCTCTATAGTAACTGGCCAGACAACTGTACCTCTCTGTTGAATTATGGTCAGATAGAGGAAGCCATGTCTGTTGATTACTTTGGGGCCTACTGACTGGAAGTGTTTGTTTGACCAAATGAGGACTCTGGGAAGCTGCTAAGGAGCCTCCTGATTTTGAGAACCCAGATATCATGAGTCCCTCTCTGGTAACAACGGTTAGACAGTTGGGGTCCAACTGTCTGTTGAATTCAGGCAGAGGAAGCCATGTCTGTTGATCTTTTGATTTCTCTGTAATTTCTTTGAAATTCAGGGTGCTGACTCCCTGAACTAACTGAATGAGATACATACTTGGATAAAGAAATGATATATATGCTTGATTAAAGTGATTGTTGACCACTTGAAAGTTGTTTTCCTTTTATGAATGCAGATCTAAGAGCCTGTGATAGCAGGCCTCCCTTTGTGTGTTGGGGTTTTTAGTGCTACAGATAGCCCTAGGGGTAAGCAGGCGTCCTAGAAGAGGAAAGACAAGATTTACTGATCACAAGACAATAAAAAATAGATTCAACAAATGGGCTTTGAACAAAGAATTAAAATGGATTTGAAGACTAAATAGCACAATGCTAAAGAACTGATTGATCAAAGAGCAAATTACAGAAACAATAGAGATTTCATCAAAAAAATGACAACGATGAGACTATATGTATGAGATGTAGTTAAAGGAAGGAAAAAAAACACTTATTAATCTACTATGTGCCAGGCACTGTGCCAAGTTTGATCTTCACAATAATCCTGGGAGGTAGGGATTATTATCCCAATTTGAGGAAGCAGAGACATTTGGAGGTTTCTGGCTCACAGTCACATCGCAATAAATGTCTAGTGCCAAATTTGAATTCAGATTATTCCTGAGTCCAGACTCAGCACTCTATTGGTTGTACCACCTTGCTGCCACTGCTAAAGCAGAAAGAGAATTTCTTAGGGGAAATTTTATATCTCTAAATGTTTTCATCAATAAAAAAGGAGCTGGTCAATGAATTGGGTCTGCAGTTAAAAAAAAAAAACAAAACCTAAATATTAAGTAAAAAACTGTTAACTAAAAAAACAAAGTAGAAATTCAGAAATTTTAAAGAAGAAATTAATGCAGTTGAAAGCAAAAAGAAACACTGATATTATAAACAAAATTAGGGGTTGCTTGCTGAAAAATGAATGAAATGGACAGTAGTGGCTACTCTAATTTTTAAAAGAGAAAAAAAACCAAATTGTTTAAATCAAAAATGACATTGAAGATCTCACAACAATTGAAGGAGAAATAAAGGAAATTATCTGGTACTATCTTGCCTAATTACATGCTAACAAAATTGATTACAGGAAATGGATACTTACACAAACATACAACATTGAAATTAACAAAAGACAAACAATTTACTTACCTCAATCTCAGAAAAAGAAATTAAACTAGTATAAATGGGCTGCCAAAGGGAGGTGGGAGGGAACCCAGGACCAATTGTATTTACAAGTGAATTCTATCAGATACACAAAACATAACTAATTCCAACTGTTCACAAACTATTTGCAGTAATAAGATGAGACCCTTCTAATCTCTCTGATACAAATATGATCTGGATACCTTAATCAGGAGAGACATAGCAACACCCAACATCCCTAATGACCACAGACTTAAAATTTTTGATAAAATATGAGCAAATTTGCTACAACAATATATTAGAAAAATTATATGCTGTGATCAGATTGGATTAAACTAGCAGTGCAGAGTTAGTTCAACATTTGGAAGACTTTATAAATATAGACATATTAAAATAATAAATCACATTAATTAATTAGTAATTCATTCAACCACATTAATAATAAATAAACCACATGGTTATATCAATAGATGCTGAAAAGGCTTTTGACAAAATACAACACCCATTTCTATTTTAAAAATTAGAATAGAAATAAAATGAATTTTTCCTTAATATAATAAATAATGTTTACCTAAAACCAAAAGCAAACATGACATGGAATGGAACAAAATTAAAAGCCTTTCCAACAAGATTAAAGCAAGGATGCTCATTATCACCACTATTATTTAACATAGTACTAGAAATGCTAGCTATAGCAATAAGAGAAGAAAGAAAAATCAAGGGACTAAGCATCAGCAAAGAAAAAGTAAAATGATCACTTTTTGCAGATAATAATAAATAATAAAACCCTAAAGAATCAATGAAATAATTAATTGAAACAATAAATTCATCAAAACTGTGGGATATAAAATAGTTGGCAGTTATTCCTCGTTCTTGAAGAGGACCAAAATGACATCACTATGTTAGAAATAAATTTCAACGTGTCCAGCTGTGGCTGATCAGACCAATGTGAGCTCAGAATGCTCTCCCACAGGTGAGCAACAAATAGTCCATGTGAACATTTGGGATGGATTCTCTATATCTGCACATCTCCTGCTTCTTTTGAGCTCCTTCAATTCTGTTTTGCTCATTCTGCTCACCTTCTCTGATGTGGGCACACCATGCTGAGTGGTTCTGTGCTACTGTCTCCCATATCACACAATCAACTCCAAAGTTCTTAAGAGAGATCTTGAGAGTCTCTCTGTATCACTTTTTTTGACTATCAGGTGAGTGCTTCCCCTCTGTGAATTCTTCATAAAATAGTCTTTTTGGCAAGTGTATGTTTGGCATTTGAACAATGTGGCCACCCCACCAGAGTTGTACTCTCTGCAGCAGAGTGAGTGCTTGACAGTTTAGTTCAAGAAAGGACTTCTGTGTCTGGTACCTTATTCTGTCAGGTGATCTTCAAAACCTTCCTAAGACAATTCAAGTGGAAGCAATTCATTTTCCTGGCATGGTGCTGGTAGACTGTCAAGGTTTCACAGGTATACAATAATGAGGTCAGCACAACGGCTCTGTATGGTTTGGTATTCAGTTTGGTATTCAGTCTAATGTCTCTTCTCTCCCACACCTTCCTTCAGAGCATCCCAAACACTGAGGCAATGTGTGTGTCAAGCTTATTATCAATGTGTACATCCCTGGAAAGTACACCACCAAGGTAAGTGAACTTATCTACAGCATTCAAAACTTCTTCATTTGTTGTAACCAATGGTTCCATGTATGGATAGTGTGGTGGTACCTGATGTAGCACCTGTGTTTTCTTGGTGTTAATGGTTAGGCCAAAATCAGCACAGGCAGCAGAGAACTGATCCATACTTTGTTGCATCTCAGCTTCAGAAGTTGCGTTGAGTACACAATCATCTGCAAATAGAAAATCACGCACCAAACTCCCTCCACTTTGATTGTGACTTGTAGTCTTTTCAAGTTAAATATACCTCCCACCTTGCAAATCTCAGCTGGAATAAAATCAGCATCAGGTGCTTTGCCATAGGAGAGGAGCCTAATGGCCCTCAAAACCTCTTCTTCAGTTGGCACTTCAGTTAGAGAGGGATTGACTTCAACCTGTGTTAAACAGTTAATGAAATTCATTTGCTTGATGACAGTCTCTTGAGAACACTATGGAAGTGTTCAGGCCATCTCTCTAGGATCATGCTCTTATCACTAATCAATGTGACTCCATCAGCACTGAGTAATTGAGATGCACCATGTCTTTGGCCCATAAATAACCTTCAGGGCCTCATAAAAGTACTTTGGATTGCTATCATTAACATAAAAAACTGAATTTCATCTGCTTTCTTACTGAACCAAGAATCTTTCATCTCTCTAAACTTTGATTGTACTTTACATTTTATGGAATTAAATTCTGCCTTCTTAGAGATGGATGACCTCCTGCTGGTAAACCCTGTGGAGTTCTTGTTTTTCTTTTAGTGGTTTCTGAGTTTCCCTATCATTTTCATCAAATGAGCCTTGATGTTTGCAAGTGTTCTGACCCAGACGAGCAAATGCAGTGCTGTACATCAAATCTTTGAGAGCTCCCCACTCCATGTCTCCTCCACTGTTGCCAACTGTGTTTAGGTTCAACTTTCCCTGCAAGTTAGCAGCAAAATGTTTCCACTCAGAGAAGTGCTCTAATCTGTCGAGATTAATTCTTTTGGTAGTCAATTTGTCTTAGGGCCACCATTTTTTTTAAAAAATAAATTGTTGATATAAAATGAATCACCATGTAAACCACAAGCATTCCTCAATATTATCAAGAAAATCCAGCCGGAAGCATTAGAAAGACAAATTCCATTCAGATTACTTGAGATTTTATCTACTGAGATTCACCCTAAAACTATTTGAATCCAACCACATAATACTCTTTGCAGAAACAAACACAGATCTAAATAATTCGAAAAATGCTAACTAGTCGTGGATAAGTTGAGCAACTGCAGTAAAAATCACAATGCTACCTAAATTAATTTACTTATTCATTGTCATACCAATCATGCTACCAAAGGATTATTTATAAAACTAGAAAAATAATAAGAAAATCGATCTGTATGAACAACAGGTTAAGAATCTCAAGGATAATATGCAAAAGAAAGTGGAAAGGAAAGGAGCTATCAGTTCCAGATCATAAACTACACTAAAAAGCAATAGTCATCAAAACTAGCACAAGTTTAAAAATAGATAGGTTGGTGTATGGATCAGAAAATGAACCCAATAGTCTAATGTTTGATAAATCCAAAGAAAACAGTCTATGAAATACTGCCTCACTATTTGACAAAAAAGTTTGGAAAACTGGTAAGCAGTTTGGCAGAAATTAGACTTAGACCAAAATTCAGTATACAATAAGGTAAAATCTAAATGGATATATGACTTAGAAATATAGATGACATCATTAAGAAATTAAAAGAGAAAGGAAGAGATTCTCTTTCACATCTATGGATAAAGGGGAAGTACATTTCCAAATAAGTGGATAGAGAAAATCACAGAAGATAGAATGAACAATTTTGGCTACATAATTTAAAAAAGATTTTGTACAAACAAAATTAATGCAGTTTAAAAATCAGAAAAAAAGATAGGTTACTGGGGGAAAACATCTTTGTAACAAGTTTCTCTGATAAAGATCTCATACCCAAGATATGTAAAGAACTGATTCAAATTCACAAAAATAGGAGATAAAAGAATATGAACAGGTGTTTTTCAAAGTAAGAAATCTAAGCTATTGACCAAATAAGTATTATTGTTTCATAAAAAATTATGAAATATAAATCTTCAGAAGAAACTAGGAAGATCTCTGTGAAGTGATGTCCAATAAAATGTGTAGAATTAAGAGAACAATTTATATGACAATACTATTATAAAGAAAAATATTTATGGAACACTTTAGAACTCTGATCAAAGGATTGATCAACCACGAATCCATAGGATGAGCATGCTACTCATCTCCTGCCAGAGAAGTGAAGGACTTAGCTCAGGTGGGAATTTGTTTTGCTGGATTGTGCATTCTTGTAATGAAGATTTTCTTTTTCTGCAATTATTCATTTGATGAAGCAGTGGAAGAGATAATAAATGCTTACAAAAATCGTTAGGATTTTTAACCTTTAAGAATTTACCATTAGTGATATGAATATAAATAAAGTTATTCCTATGGTTTTAAGTTCACAATAAGGGAAGACTCCAGCTGAACTTCTTTCAATATTAAGATTTCCCAAGAGTCATAGAGAGGAAAGGACAGAGGCACCAATTGGCTTGGAGCTTAACCAGATAAGATCAAGAGATGCCTAGTATATAATGATTAGTTCTTTCAGGAATATAGCGTGAGCTAGGACATTAATGCATGGGAGAGGTATCACATTAATTTACCATCAGGTCATCTAAGAGAATAAGACCCTGTGGGACATTGGACATGGAAAAGTAAGTCTTGATGGAGGAACTAGGAAGAGACAAACCCAGAACAAAGGGGTATTTTAAAATCTAGGTGACATCCAGAGTGAGGAAACTAGGGTAACAAAGGGGCACTGGGAACTGAATGTGGCTAGGGTCAAAAAAGAAACTGAGGGCAATGGATGAGTCTGAGGAATCATTGAAAACAGTGTTGACTTTAAATCTGTATCTCATAATGATACCACCATCTTTCCAGTCATCCAGATCCTCAGAGTTGGCATCATTCTCAACTCTACATTCCATTCTCCCTCCATAGCCAATCCTTTGCCAAATCTTGTCATTTGTGTTTTATACCTCACTCTTGTATTTATCTACTTCTCTCCACTCATACATCTGCAAGCCTGGCTCAGGTCCTCATCATCTTTGCCTGGACTATTGCTATAGCCTTCTAATGGATCTCTGTGCTTCAATTCATTTCCCACCTTGATTTATTTGTGTGGTCTAACAATGAGTAAGTTACTCAGTCTCTCTGTGCCTGAATTTCCACATCTGCAAAATTAGGTAGTTAGATTATAGGGCTTCCAAAGTTCCTTTCAACTCTCAATCTGTAATACTATGAAAGAGGAAGGACAGAAGGAAAAAAGAAGAGAGGAAGGGAGGCCAGCAGTCAGATAGGAATGGCAAAAATTTAATTCAATTTAATGTTTATCTATTGAGTACTTTTGTGTGCCCAACCCAGAGCTAGGCACCATAGAATACAGAGAAGTGGGCTTAGTCTTTACTCTCAAGGAGTGAGAAGGTAAGACTAATCTCCCACAGACAGTTAGACAACAAGACAAAACACTGATTACTCAAGCACTGAAATGAGTGTTAGGACATTGGATGCTCTAAGGGAGTTCACAGAAAGGAGATGCCTAGACAGACATCTGTGACTAAGAAGAGCAGTCGCCATCATGCTAACCAGCCAGTTAAATGAGCTTGCTGCTTGGTTGCCAGTGATATTGCCCTGTTTTTGTTTTTCTTTTGATCTTCAAGATGGAAATGTTTTGAATTTCACACTTAAAAGGGGTGAAAATGTTAAGAGGATGCAGATGACATTGCAGAAGCTTTCCAGAAAACTTCCTCTTGTCCAGTGTGATTTTTATGGGCCTTGCTTAGTGTAAGAGACTGGATCAGTGCTGTCTGCATCTGCATAGATAGAAATAGGGGAAAGATTGCACAATTATCCAGCAAATCTTGAATGATCTACAATAGAACTGTGTAACTCTCCTTCTGTTAGGTGATTTCAGTAATAAGGGTCTTACTAAGTCATAAGGTCATAGGATCATCCAGTCTGGAGCCAGAAGGAATCACAGAAACCATCTAGTGAAATGGCTCATTTTTAAAAAGAAATGTCTTTTGATTTTAGAGGTAGCTAGGTGGAAGAGTAGATAGAGTGCTCAACTTTGAATGAGAAAAAAAAACTGAGTTCAAATCCAACTTCAGACACTAGCAGTGTAACCCTTGAAAATCATTTAATATCAATTTAATAACCTTAAGGAAGGTCAGAGCCTGAACTAAGCAACAAGAAGAAGAGCCTGGATGAAACAGCTTCTTTGTTTTCTGGGTAAACCAAGAGAATATCTCTTCCTGTGTCATCCAGGCCAGATGGGGCTGACCTAAGAACATTCTTTCTCTGTTTATAACCATTAATAATGAGACCTTTAAACCAAGATACTTATTTTAATATTTTATGGACACATACTGTTATGGCACAGTAAGGGTAAAGAAAACAGATATCCTGGGTTGTAATTTCAACTGATACTTTGTCAGCTTTCTTATCTTATTGTATTTATCACCTATTCAATTAAGAAAGTTTCCTTCTCATAATATGGTTAATCATATATGGAGATCATAAATTTGAGTGGCACAGACATGCTGAGTTGGGTTTGTTCTAAAATATATTTAAGCCTGGTCATTCTTGTATCAGACAGTCAGAACTTATGTTTTGACTCCAAGCAGCATGTATCTGCTAGCTTTAATGGAATAAACAATATGAGTTTACATCTCACCCAGCTTGTTTGCCTCCTTTAATCAAACTTTCAGGTTGACGCCCTGAGCAAGCCATCTAACCTATCTCAGCCTTGGTTTCCTTACTTATAAGATGGGCAGCCCCCTACCTCCCAGGATTGTTGTTAGGATAAAATGAGATAGTATCTACAAAGTGGTTTATACAGAGGTCAAAGGAGAACATTTGGAGCTCAAAATCTTGTGGAAGTAAATGTTGAAAACTAAAAATTAATTAATTAGTAAAAAAATTTTAAATTAAAAATAATGGTTAATAAACTTTAAAGCACTTTAGATTATAAATGCCTATTTTTATTAGTATTCTTGTTGTTATTGAGGCCTTGTTATTGTTGTTGTGTCTGACTCTTTGTGACCCTCTTTGGAGTTTTCTTGACAAAAATACTAGAGTGATTCACCATTTCCTTCTCCAGTTCATTTGACAGATGAGGAAACTGAGGTAAACACAGTTAAATGACTTGCCCAGGGTCTCACAGCTACTAAGTATCTTAAATTCAGAAAGAGGAATGTTCCTGATTCCTGGCCTGGCACTATATTCACTGTGCTACCTAGCTGCTCCAATAAGATCTACAGAGTCTTAAGTAATTTGCCCAAAGTCAAAGGATTTAGTGCTGTACAGGCCCATTAAAAGGCAGTGGGGTATAGTGGACAGAATGTTAGACCCACAGTCAAGAAGGCCAAGGTTCAAATCCATCCTCTAAAATTTATTACCTATATGACCATGGACAAGCAATTTAATTTCTCTGTATCTCAGTTTCTTCACATGTAAAAAGGCAATAATAATACTTCTCAGAAGTGATGTGAGGTTAAAAGGATAGATTATATATAGGAGTGGTTTTTGAGACTGATCCCTGAGGGTCCATCCAAAGTATTCAGAGCCAGGGTGCTTCTAGCCATGAGGTAGTTAAACAGCTGAACTGGAGCAAGGTTAACTTCAGAAGTTGTTCAGAGCTTGCGACAACAGTACCAGTTATGACTACTTCCTTTCATTGAGAGCATAGCGTGGCATCTAAGGAACATGAGAACAGGAGGCTGAGGTTTGAGGCACTGTGGTCTGCAAGGCCTCTGCCTGAGTACTTGTTGCAAAAGTATATGAGGTCACTACCTGTGTCTTGTTTGCAGTAGTGCTGCAACCAGGAGTGTACTAGGACCTGCTCCTCCAGGCTGTAGGGATCTGATTATCAAATTTTATATGAGGATTTACACTTTGGAAATCAGTAAATACTACAAATCTGGGCTTGTTTATTGTGCTATTGATTGGGAGTAGAGTGAGAGGATCTATGGTACAAGGGCCAAATCCAGCAATCATCTGGATTTGTGTGTGTGTGTGTGTGGTTTGTCCTTCGTTCTTGAAGAGGACCGTAGCTTCAGGGAGATGATGACATGACTTGCAACTGACTTTGATTTGAGTGAGGGAGGGCTCACTTTCTCCTCCAGAGCCAGATACTCATCAGTATGACTGGAGATGACCCAGGATGCAGTGGGAGACCTTGGCCCTTTTAAGCTAGCTCTTTTCAGGTTTTCACTCATCTCCCTAATATCATAGTCCCCTTCAAGAACAAAGGACAAACCATGACCTGTGAGTAGTCCCAACTGCCTGAATGGGGACCCAGTTGGCCAGTTCCACTTGGGCAACTCAACTCCTCTTCTCTTCTCCTCTTCCCTCACCTCCCTTCTCATCTCCTGAGGGTGTTCTCTCCAAAGGAAGATAAATTTAGATGACTGAAAGCTACCTAGTTAACTTGGGGTTTACTAGTTAGATTTCTTTTTCAAAAACCAAGCCTTAAACCCAATTCACTCTGGAACTCATAGATTGGACAACACCACTTAATGTCTTTATTTTGGGCCCTCCTGACTCAGAGTGAATGCAAATAGTAACTGTTTCTCTTTTGTCTAGCAACCTTGAGGGTCTTCCCCAGCTAGTTTAAGTTTTTTTAATTAAAGAAGTCATCCCTTGACTCACTCTTTCTATAATTTAAAAAAATTTTTTAAATATTTATTTATTTTTCAGTTCTCAACATTCACTTCCACAAGAATTTGAATTCAAAATCTTCTCCCCATCTCTCCCCACTCTCCACCCCAGGACAGCATGCACTCCATCCACCTCTACCCTTGATTCTGCACCCAGGAGCCTGGTCCTTGCCAAGTGGCCCACGCTAGGCTGTGCTCCACTCAGATCCCAGTGTGATAAACCTTTCCTGTTGGTCTTTCAGGTTGTCTTGGGCTGGAAATCTGCTTCACTCTGACATTTTGTGGCTTCTACTGCTCTAGAATTTGTTTAGAGTCACTTTGTACAGGTATTTTATGGGTTATGGGAGGGACCATCCTTCTCCATCCCCTTGACTCACCTCTTAAAGAGACCTATTCACTGAATGGGCATTACCTCACTCAAAGTGAGAACCTGAAAAGACCTTGGCTTGAAAGGACCATCTTTTCCCATTCCATCCTGGGCCATCTCCAGTTATGCCGATGGATATCTGGCCACTGAACCCCAATGGCTCAGGAAGAGAAAGTGAAGCTGGTGACTTTGCACAGCCCTCCCTCACTCAAATTGAAGTCAATTGTTTTTGTACAATGTGAAGAGAAAAATGGTTTACACAAAACCCAACCACATGTAGACCCTTGGTCTAGACTTAAGAAAGTAGCAGAGAAAATGTCAGTAGTAAAGGTTAAACTTAGAAGTGTACCAATGGGTACATTTTTTTCCCTATAGAGCTGGTTGTTAAACCTTTGCCGGTGCGCTGATGACTAATCGGCCTCTACTTTTAACCACTAGAATGACAAAGCAGTTGCTGGTTTTCTACTTGGGAGAAAAAGTGCTAGACTGTGTAGTATATTCTTCTTTTACATCCCCCTCTTCTCTGCCCAAAGGGCAAAAACTTATGCCAAAGCTTTTTCTGTTCTTAAAGTTACTTTTCAAATTTCTGTCTACTTTGAATTTCTTTGCCAATTAGCTAAATATAATCAATCTAGCAGCTGTTAGCTTTTGTGTTATCCTATAGGTTAGATTATGAGCTGCTTGAAAGCAGGAACCATATATAGGTTTTCTTTCTGTCCCCAGTAAGGGTCCATTTGTTGTTCAGTTGGTTGGTCATGTCCAACTCTTTATGACCCTCTGGACCACAAACACATCAAACCCTTCCATCCTCCATCATCTCTCAAAAATCTGTCATGTTCAATGTTTCCATGACACTGTCTATTCAACTCATACTCTGCCATCCCATTTTCCTTTTACCTTCAGTCTTTCCCAACATCTAGGTCTTTTCCAATGAGTCCCATCTTCTCATTATGTGAACAAAGTATTTAAGTTTCACCTTCAATATTTGACCTTTGAATGAACAGTTTGAATTAATTTCTTTAAGTATTGGTTGATTTGATGTCCTTGCTGTCCAAGGGACTCTCAAAAATCTTAGTAAATGCTTGTTACCTTGACCTGACTTATGGCAAAGGGAAGCATTGTGCGGGTATTGGTATACAGAAAGGGTAAGGGATATAAACTGGCTGGAGATTGAGCCAAATTGAAAGAAAGAATCCTATTGTTTAGCTTTATTAGCAATTTTTAAAATAAACTTCCCAAAAGGAAGAAGTAAATTAAATCCAGGGTTTTCCTTCCTTTGCCTTGGGCTTAATATGAATCAAAGCACCATTTTTTTTTCTGTCTAGGACAAAGATGAGTGGATTGTGGAGATACGTTGTCTCATGGACTTTTTCTCCCTTTGCCCGCAGTCACATAGAGTGACTAGGAAACAGGAATTGCTCGGTGAGAGGTAAAATAGTGTAAATTGTGCAGGATCAAGACAGCAATGATCCAAAAGTAGGGGCCAAAGGAAAGAATGAGTTGTGGTTCTGTTCACAGAGAGTTAGGCTTCAAGTCAGAAGGAACTAAGTTCAGATCTGGTCTTAGGTACTCACTGTCTTTGTGACTCATGGCAAATCACTTAACCTCTGTCTGCCTCAATTTCCTCAACTGTAAAATCAGGATAATAACAGTACCTAGCTCCCAGATTTGTTTAGCACAGTGCCTGGCTCATAGTTCTATAAAAATGCTTATTCCCTTCCCCTCCTGCCTCAATCTTATATACAGAGAGGCATATCCTGCTACACAGAAAAAGCACTCTGCAAACTTTGAGGCAACATGTGTCAATGATTGCCCCACTTTTTAGAAAGGAAGGAAATAAGCATTTATTCAGTACCTACTATGTACCACTTTGTAAATATTATCTCATTTGATTCTTACAACAGCCCGGGGAGGTTATAATTATCCTAATTTGCAGCTGGAGAAACTGAACCAAACAGAAATTTAAGTGACTTGACTAGGGTCACACAGCTGATGTCTGTGGAAGGATTGGAATTAAGGTCTGCACCTCCTACACACCTTTTTGTCTGTTTGTTTAACAGATGAGAAAACTAAATTAATTATTTTTTTTTCGTACAGGCTATGTATCAGGCTCTGTGCTGGTTGTTGGATTTATAAAAACAAAATAAAAAAATCCTTTTACTCAAGTAGCTAACATCCTATTATTTTAGACAAATTACGGATGTGTTTACATATATATACACACATTTATGTATATATGTATGTATGCATATGTGTATGTGTATACATATGTGTGTTGTATATGTATAGGCACTCATATCCTTATACAATATATACAAAATAACCAAGTGCAAGGTAACAGGGATGGGAAGACAGCGCTAGCAGCCGAGTGCCTAGAGAATCAGTGATTTCCTTAAGGTCAAGCTGATCTTTAAGTAGCAGAACTGGCATTTGAACCCAAATCTTCTGACTTCAAGATCCAGAACTCATTCTACTTTCTTCTTGATGTTATGGAGGACTTTCAGTCCTGTCTGATTTTCTTTGTCCCCATTTGGAGTTTTCTTGGCAAAGACACTGAAGAGGTTTGTCATTTCCTTTTCCTCTTCCTTCTATAGATGAAGAAACTGAGGCAAACAGGGTTAAGGGACTTGTCTAGGGTCACACAGCTAGACACTGTCTGAGGTCAGATTTGAACTCTGGTCTTTCCGAGTTCAGGCCTTGTGCTCTAGCCACTGCCCCACCTAGCTGCCCTATAGCTGATTCTTTTGTACTACCTTGCTGCGCTTTACAAAAACAGAGGAAGTAGCTACCTACAAGGTTCATTTTGAGGGTTGTAAAAAGACTTCCACTTTATTCAAATATCTCCCTAACTAGTCTGCCAGGATGCCTGAAATCCCTAATATTGGACTCATTCTGATGGGTTAAAGTATCGTCTTCCTTTTAAATTGTCCTTCTGCGTGTTACTAGAAAAGCTAATCCATTATTGCATATTATTACAGATTAGTTTATAAGATAAGCTAGGTGGAAAGCACACCCTTGATGGATGTCTCACTGGGAATAATTGGAGGAGGTTTAGTCACTGAAGACCAGTTTTGCCTTTGACTTACAGTTAAATTGCAGCTCTATCACTTGCTTTCTATATGACCATGGATTAGTCACTTAGAGTCTCTGAGAATCTGTATCTGTGAAATGGTACTTATTCAGACTCACTCTACTACCAGGTTGTTATGAGAAAAGTATTCCAGGATGCATAAAGCACAATAGAAATGTGAAAGATCATCTTGATAAAGCGATTATTTCTTGACTTAGACACTAACTAGTTGCATGATCCTGAGGCAAGTCACTGTGCCTCAGTTTCCTCATCTGCAAAATGGAGGGAGTAGACTAAATGACTTCTACAGCCCCTTTCAGCTTTAAATCTATAAGCTTGTGATCTCTCTGAATACAAGAAAGCAGCCATTGCTGAGAATGTAAGATGAATTTTGTTTCCAGTGATAGATGGAAACCAAATGAGTTTCAAGAGAACTCTAAAGTCCTCAATCCTATTAAATTCCCCATAAGATCCTGTAAGTACTTATTTCAGTTTCATACTTTTGGTGAGAAAGAGGGTTTGTTTTGATTCCTAATTTAGAATGTTTATCGAGAAAGATTCCAGGGTGCTCAGATTCAAGATAAACTCTCTGTGTTTGGGTCCGTGCACTTTGCATTGTGGACCCTTTGGAGGCAAGCATGCCCAACTCCGGGAGAGAGTGAGAATGTTAAAGCCATAAATTGGAGGCTCTTCAAACCTAAGGAATTTGGCATTGGAAGCAAGCCAGCTGGCTTGTCCTGTAATGGTTCATCCTTCCTTTTCCAGCTCATAGGCTTATCGGTCTGGGAGAAACCCTAGAACATCTTACTCCACCCCCCTCAGCTTACAGTATGAAAAAAAACAGTGAGCACCAAAGAAAAAAATCGCTTATTAAAGATGATTAGGAGAACCAGGGCTTCAGATCTTGGGATCATATACTTAGTGCTGGGATTGAATGTTAAAGGGTGATGACTTTAACTCTTTGGTTTTGTAGCTGAGGTAAGAGAGGTTAAAAAAGATGATATGATTTGTCCAAGGTTACACATATAGTAAGGGGCAGAGCCAAACTCAGGGCCTCTGACCTGAGATTCAGTGTTGTTTTTCCACTGGAGTATGTGGCCTCTTCTGCCTCCAGGTACAGGGTTCTCTATAACATGCTGGGAGAATGTGATTCAACACAATTTTTCCTCAAAACTCTCTGCTTGGGAAGTTGCGCAAGTGTAATTAGGAAGTATTCATGGCTGCCCTCATGATTTGGCCCCTTTCTTATACTGCAGGCTTCCCCTGAGATATTTTTACTGCCTGATCCAGTCTCACTCCTTTGCAAAGTTCAATACAGGACACTTTGAAGAATTCCTAATAAAATAAACAGGCAGCTAGGTGGCTAGGCCAGGCCTGGAGTTAGGAAATTCAAATCCAGAGTTCAAATCCAGCCTTAGACCCTTACTAGCTGTGTGATCCTGGTATGATTTAGACATTACAAAAGGACCAGAATTGGTCCAGAATTGAATAGGAGACTGACTAGACTTTAGAAATTTACAGAGCAATTTTCATGACCCCACAAACTTTGCCTTGAAACAAAAGCTGAGCTTTCCAGTTCTATAGTGTGATCATAAAACACTACAGTCTGCATAAAATTGGAAATGACTATTGCCAACATAAATAATAGCTTTACAAATAGATGCAGCTAAGCAATACAATAGATGGAGCGTTAGACTTGGAATTGGAAAAAGCTGCGTTTGAATCTTGCCTCGGAAAATTATTAGCTGTGAAACCCTAGGCAAGTCACTTAACCACCCTCATCTTCAATTTCCTCATCTGTAAAATGGGGATAACAATTGGACCTTCCTCCCAGAGGTGTCTTGAGGATCAAATGAGATAACATATTAATTGAGTCAAGAAGTGTTGATCAAGAGCCTACACTGGGGTGGAGTCAAGATGGCAGAGTAGAAAGACTCACATGTGCTAGCTCTGAACCCACAGCCCATGGATTTCAGGAAGAACCCCACAGGTTCTGGATCACTGCGGGGCATGCAGAAACATAGTGGAGGGGATTTCCGTCCCAGAGAGCCCTGGAGAGCCATCCCCAGGGTCCATTGCACCCTGGAAAGCAGAGCCCACCCCAGTGCTGCCCTGGCTGCCCGGCCAAGAGGAGCAGATCCGAGCAGGCTTCAGGGACGGAACCTCCGGCGGCCAGGAAGGTCCCTCCGCCCACAGATGCTACAGGTCAGTGAGAGAAACGTCTGGGCTGGCCTAGAGGGGAGCAGGGTGTCTCCATGACTTTGGCCCCCTTGGGAGGAAGCAGCAGGGGCAGAGGCAGGGGCAGCGGCAGAGGCAGCAACGGCGGCCCGGGACTCCCCGAGCAGCAGGCAGAAGCTCAGGTCTCTGCAAAACCCCCTGAGGGAACTGAGCCTAGAAGATGGCCCTGCCCCCATCCGCTCCATTACTGAAGGTCTCTGCATAAAGCCCCTGAGGGAACTGAGCCTGGGAGATGGCCCTGCCCCCACCCCAGCACCAGAACTAAAGCTCACATTGAATTGCAGCCACAGCCACCTCGGAAAGCCCATTTAAATCTCAGACCCCAAGCACTAGCTGGGCGGATCTAGGCAGGGGTGGACAGGAATCTCAGAAGTCAAGTAACTGGCTGGGAAAATGCCTAGAAAAGGGAAGAAAAATAAGACTATAGAGAGCTTCTTTGAGCAGGTGCAAATGTTCCTGCCTTTCAATTCTGATGATGAGGAAATATTCTTACCATCAGGGAAAGAAGTGGAGGGCAGGGCCTCTGTATCCCAGACATCCCAGGGGGATGTTGGGTGGGCTCAGGCCTTGGAAGAGCTCAAAAAGGATTTTGAAAAGCAAGTTAGACAGGTGGAGGAAAAACTGGGAAGAGAAATGAGAGAAATGCAAGAAAAGCATGAAAAACGGGTCAATACCTTGGTAAAAGAGACCCCAAAAAATGCTGAAGAAAATAACACCTTGAAAAATAGGCTCACTCAATTGGCAAAAGAGGTTCAAAAAGCCAATGAGGAGAAGAATGCTTTCAAAAGCAGAATGAGCCAAATGGAAAAAGAGGTTCAAAAGCTCACTGAAGAGAATAGTTCTCTCAAAATTAGAATGGAACAGATGGAGGCTAATGACTTTCTGAGAAACCAAGAAATCACAAAACAAAACCAAAAGAATGAAAAAATGGAAGAGAATGTGAAATATCTCATGGGAAAAACAACTGACCTGGAAAATAAATCCAGGAGAGACAATTTAAAAATTATGGGACTACCTGAAAGTCATGATCAAAAAAAGAGCCTAGACATCATCTTCCATGAAATTATCAAGGAAAACTGCCCTGACATTCTAGAACCAGAGGGCAAAATAAGTATTGAAAGAATCCATCGATCACCACCTGAAAGAGATCCAAAAAGAGAAACTCCTAGGAACATTGTGGCCAAATTCCAGACTCCCAGGTCAAGGAGAAAATCCTGCAAGCAGCTAGAAAGAAACAATTCCAGTACTGTGGAAATACAATCAGGATAACTCAAGATCTAGCCGCTTCTACATTAAGGGATCCAAGGGCGTGGAATAGGATATTCCAGAAGTCAAAGGAACTAGGACTCAAACCAAGAATCACCTACCCAGCAAAACTGAGTATAATACTTCAGGGGAAAATATGATCTTTCAATGAAACAGAGGACTTTCAAGCATTCTTGATGAAAAGACCAGAGCTGAAAAGAAAATTTGACTTTCAAACACAAGAATGAGAAGAAGCATGAAAAAGTAAACAGCAAAGAGAAGTCATAAGGGACTTATCAAAAGTGAACTGTTTACATTCCTACATGGAAAGACAATATTTGTAACTCTTAAAACTTTTCAGTATCTGGGTATTTGGTGGGATCACACACACATACACACACACGTACACGCATGCACGCACACATACATACACACATGCAGGCACATACAGAGACAGAGAGCACAGAGTGAATTGAATAGGATGGGACCATATCTTAAAAGAAATTCAGGTAAATGGTGAGAGAGAAAGGTAGGGGGAGGAAAGAGGGGGAAATGGAATGGGGTAAATTATATGTCATTCAAGAGGCAAGAAGGAGACTTTTTAGTGGAGGGAAAAAGAGAAGAGCTGAGAAAAAAAAAAACAAGAAGTTTACCCTCATCACATTTGACTAAAGGAAGGAATAAAATGCACACTCATTTTGGTATGAAAACCTATCTTACACTACAGGAAAGTGGGGGAGAAGGAGATAAGCAGGGTGGGGGGGATGATGGAAGGGAGGGCAATGGGAGGAGGGAGCAATTTGAAGTCAACACTCGGGGAGGGACAGGATTAAAAGACAGAATAGAAACAATGAGGGGCAGGATAGGATGGAGAGAAATACAGTTAGTCTTACACAACACGACTATTATGGAAGTCATTTGCAAAACTACACAGATAGGGCCTATATTGAATTGCCTGCCTTCCCAAAGGGAACAGGTGGGGAGGGAGGGATGGGGAGAATTTGGAACTCAAAGTTTTAGGAACAACTGTTTAGTATTGTTGTTGCTACTAGGAAATAAGACATACAGTTAATGAGGAATAGAAAGTCATCTGGCCCTACAGGACAAAAGAGAAGATGGGGACAAGAGAAGGGAGGGATGATAGAAGAGAGGGCAGATTGGTGATAGGGAAAATTAGATTGCTCGGTGTATTGGGGTGGGGGGAGGGGATAAAGGGGAGAAAATTTGGAACCCAAAATTTTGTGAAAATGAGTGTAAAAAGTTAAATAAATAAATTTTTATTTCAAAAGAGACAAAAAAGAAAAAGAAAAAAAGAAAAAGAGCCTACACTGTGCTAAGTGTTGGGGATGCAAAGAGAGACAAAACAACAGTCACTACCTCTCAAGAAGCTCATAGTCCATTGGACAAAACAATATGGAAACCCCAATGTCCTTTTATAGACTGGATCGATTGGAGATGGCCTGAAAAGGTTCATTAAGATTGAAAAGGACTGGGAAGGGCTTCCCGCAGGAGGTAGGACTTGAGCTAGGATGTGGAGAAAGCCAGAGCAGTAAAGAGATAGAGAGGAGAAAGGAAAGAATTCTAGACATGGAGGACAGTCAATGAAAATGCCTGGCTTCAGGATGTGGGCGAATCTTATATAAGGAATAGGGAGATCATTAATATTGGATCACAAAATCATAGAATACATGGAGGTGGGTATGTTGTAATAAAAGACTAGAAACATAGGAAGGGGCCAGATTATGAAGGATCTTATTTTTAAGTTTATTTTATTTTATTCTGAACTTAAGAAATAAAAAAAGCATTTCCATAACATAGTAGAATAGGAAAGATTATACATAAAACTGTAAATCTATTATGTACAACTTGCTATTCTTTTAAAATACATAATAAAGTTATTGTGTAACTTTCTCTTTTTTTTCTTTTTTTCCTTCCTCCCCCTGCTCCAGTCCAGATTTTAAAAACCAAACGGAACATTTAATATTTGATCCTAGAGGTAATAGGGAGTCACTGGAGTTTATTGAATGCGAGAGAAATGTGGTCAGATCTTCACTGAAGGAAGATCAGTTTGACAGCTGACTAGAAGATGCGCTGGAGTGAGGAGAGACTTGAAACAGGAAGACCAGTCCATAGGCAAAAGTCCAGAAGTAAAGAGATAAAATCCTGCACCAGGTTTCACAGTCAGGAGAGAGAAGGGAGCATATGCAAAAGATGTTATGAGAATAAAATCTAGAATCAATAAAACTTGATAACTGATTTGCTACAGGAGGTGAGGGAGATTGTGGAATTGAGGATGATGCCTAGATTGAGAGCCTGATTGGCTGGGAGAATAGTGGTACCCTTGACTGTAGTAGGGAAGGGAGTAGTTAGGGAAAGGGAAAGGACTGAGAGGAAAGAGAATAAGCTCAATTGTGGGCACATTGACTTTAGGGTATCTACAGGATAACCAGTATGAGGTATTCAGTAGTAGCTGGAGATGCAAGACTGGAGGTCAGGACCAAGGCTAGGGTTGAATAAATCTGAAAATGGTCTGTATATAGGTAATAATCGAATCCATAGGAACTGATGAGATCTGCAGGCAAAATAGTATAGAGAGAAAATAGAAAAGGGACCACAACAGAGAGCTGGGAGTGGCGGGTTGGCGGGGGGGGGGGTGGTGGTGGTGGTGGTATGACGATCCTGCAAAGGAGACTAAGGTGTTATCAGACAAGTGGAAGACAACCAGGAGAGAGCAATGTCATGAAAATCTAAAGTGAAGAGAATATCAAGGAGAAGTAATCAAGTGTCAAAATCTGCAGAGAGATTTTTTAAAAAATGAGGACTGAGAAAAGGCCACTGGATTTCTCAATTAAGAGTTGATTGTTAATTGTAGAGAGAGCTGTTTTAGTTGAGTCATATTATCAGAAGACAAATAAATGCTAATTGTGGCAAATACATTCATATAATGTACCATCTGAATTCTGGGGCGGGAAGATGGAGCCATAAGAGACACCTTGGGGGTGAAAAGTGGGCCAGATAAGGAACAGAACACAGAAATATGAGGTACTGTCTAGACAAACTTTCATTCCTTCAGTTTCACTAGAACCATTTCTCTATTTCGTTCCGGGGAGGCACCAGAATGTGTTAGCATGTAATTACCTAGGATAGGGATAGGGATCTATGCATTTGATTGGCACCCCTTGGCTCTGGTACATTCTTAGTTTTCATCTGTCAGTCAGTCAATAAACATTTATTTAGCACTGACCACATGCTAGACATCATGCTAAGTTCTGAGAATACAAAGAAAGTAAAAGACAGTCCCTACACTCAAGAAACTTAAAATCTATGGAGGGGACACATAAAAAGAGAAGCAGAAAAGTAGGGAGGGGGAGAAGAAGGAGAATAGGGGAAGAAGGTACACAGTGTGGGGGAATGGTAGAGAAGTCCAAAGATGTCTAACAAGTGGAAATGAAGAGAAGTCTGAACTGGAGGTTCTGGGGGACTATTGTGATCTTGAGGGGAAATGAGAAGATTCTAATAACGTATAAGTTCTAGGACTAATGTGGTCTTGCAAGACAAAAACATTCCCAGGCATGATGGAGAAGTCATTAGCTTTTTAATCAAATTGAATTGGTTCTAAGACCTTAGAGGCTGCCACTGGTGCTGGAAAATCATCTTTAGGCTTCTGTTGACTATTAACAAAAGGCTCTGGAAGATCTTTGATGAAAGAGACATGGGTCAAAGACCAACATTCTGAATCAAATGAGATAATAAAGCATTACTTTGAAAACTTTAAAGTTCACTATTATTATCATTTTTCTACTTGAGGGAAATTCCAACAGGTCCAGATCAATGTGTAAGCCTCTAGAAACTTCCTGAACAGTGAGTACATCTGGTTGTGACCTTACCATCTCCCACTAACTTGGCTAAGTAATGAACCAATCTTGAAAGACAGCTTAGAGCCAAAGTAAACCTCTCCCATGCTGACCTAACCATTTGACATCTCTCAAATATAGTAGACTGGTAGCATTCCCTGGGAATAAGTTCTAGAGGTTTACCTAATAGGGAAATTCTCCATTATCGATAATAAAGAAGACAAGGAAAGAGGTGGGAAAAAAACAAGACTAGGAAAACTATGGTCAGTAGGTTAGGAGGTTGATACAGATTGACATATACATACATACAAACACACACACACACACACATAAATGACAACACCATGATCAACTAAAGTTTCAATGTGTACAGCTGTGGTTTATCAGACCAATACATGCTCAGAATGCTCTACCACAGATTGGTCACAGAAAATCTATGTGAACATTTGGGGTGATTATGCCAAATTTGCAAATCCTATATTTCCTTTGTGCTGCTTCAATTCTGTTTTGCTCATAGAGCACAGCACCTTTTCTGTTGTGGGCATGCCAGGCTGAGCAGTCCTGTGCCAGTGTCTCCCATGTCGCACAATCAAATCCAAAAGTTCTTGAGAGAGAGCTTGAGAGTGTCTTTGTATCACTTCTTCTGTCCATCATGTGATTGCCTTCCCCATGCAAGTTCTCCATAAAATAGTCTTTTTGCATTCTAACAATGTGGCCATCCCTTTGGAGTTGAGCTCTCTGAAGCACAGTTTGAATGCTTGGCAGTTTAGTTGGAGCAAGGTTGTTGTGTCTGTCCTTCTTAGTAGTAGGAAGGCAATTTTATGCTGATAGTAACAATCCAAAGTGCTTTTATAATTCCCTGAAAGCTATTTATCTTGTTAATAAAAATAACATGAAAACCTCCCCCTACATATACATACTTCCACTTCCTGTTTTGAGAACCCAATTCAAGTCAGTGCTATCATTCATTACTTCTTAGCTCGATGCTTGGCACATAGTAAGTGCTTAATAAATGCTTGGTGATTTGACCTTGTTGACTTCTGAAAAGTGTATGTTAAAGGATTCTTCTAGACATTTTGCATTCCTCTAAATATACTTGCCAAAAACAGTGGAGGTAAACAGATGATTTCTCTCTCTCTCTCTCTCTCTCTCTCTCTCTCTCTCTCTCTCTCTCTCTTTCTCTTTCTCTCTCCAAAATTAGAACCTTGACCACCCTGATGATCATTAAGTTGATGAAAATTTTCTGTTGTCTGAGACACAGACACAGATAACTCTCATAAACCCCTGACAACCCTTGCCCTATCTCCCTGTATTACAGTACAAGCTACTTAAAGTCAAAGACTTTATCACTTTTGTGTTTATCATATTGTCACAAGAACCTACTATGTGCCAAGCACTATGCTAAGCTCTGTGGATACAACCTTTAGTGTTAGAGAGTCATTAAGGGTCAATATTAGCTATAACTACAAAGAGATAGCTAAATGGCATAGTAGACAGAATGTTAGATTTGGAGATTAACTCACTTATCTATGGTCACAGGGCTTAGGATGTGTCTGAGGCATTGAGGGGAGAAAGGAATAAGCATTTATACACTGCCTACTGTGTGCCAGGAACTATGTTAAAAACTTTTAGAAATATCATCTCATTTGACCCTTGCAGCAACTCTGGGATGTTGATTCCTCTTCCTCCTTCTTTTCTTCCTCCTTCTCTTCTTCTCTTATGATGATGAAGATGATGATGATGATGAAGCCTTCCTTAGAGTTGAGGAAACTAAGGCAAATAGAGGTTAAATAATTTGCCCAAGATCAAATGGCTAAGTGTCTGAAGCTAGATTTGAATTTACATCTCCCTGACTCCAAGTCCAGGGCTCTATCTATTGCACCACCAGATTAAGCGATTTGTCCATGGGTCACACAGCTATCATACATCATAGACAGGACTCGAATCTAAGTTTTCCTAACTCCAAGGCCTTCATTATACATCATGCTACCTCTCTGGGATAAATTAAGCCTAGAAAACTAGGATGATGCCAGGTTGTAGAAAGTCTTGAAAGCAAG
Organism: Bettongia penicillata ogilbyi; assembly: GCA_023548195.1. Taxonomy (NCBI): domain Eukaryota; kingdom Metazoa; phylum Chordata; class Mammalia; order Diprotodontia; family Potoroidae; genus Bettongia; species Bettongia penicillata. The sequence goes on from JAJHZJ010000100.1 coordinate 7,608,036, forward strand.
GCTAAAAGTTTGGCCTGTATTCAGTATCAATCAATAAGCAGTGCCAGGCACTGTCCTAAACATTGAGGATGCCCAGACAAAAATGAAAGACAATCTTTGTCCCCAAAGAATGCATATTCCACTGAAGGTAAGTAAATGATAAGAGGCTATGGAGATGAATGTGGAAGAGAAGGAAAAGATGCATCCTTGGAATCAAGAAGATCTGAGTTCAAGTAATGCCTCTGACACATGCTGACAATGAAGCTGTGAACAGATGCTTTAACTTCTCAGTGCTGCTCGCAGTTAAGGCAATTAAGTTACAGAATATTCAATGGCTGGATGGATTTTCCTGAGCAGCAGGTACTGCTGGCAATAAAATCACAGGTCTAGGACAATGAACATATGAATGAACAAAATATGAATGAATGAGGGAACCACTGAATATTTTTGAGCAGAGAAATGGTACAACATATTCTCTGTGAAAGAAAGTTTACTCTGGAAGCTAATATGAAGTACAAATAAGCAGATGAAATCCCCTGGATCTCCCCTGCAGGAACAGACAAAGGAGGGAAGAGACTTAGATGACCAGCTTTAGCAATAACTGAAACGGCCGCCAATTTTTAGTTTGAACCAGAGCTGAGCATATAGGCTTGAGGATGGAACTCCAGGGTCTGGAAACTCTGTCTGGGGATTTTGGCTGGATAACATAGATTATTAAGCTTTGGAGCCACCCAGTCTGTGCCGGGTAGATTCATTTTATATGCACTTCTGATTACTTTTATCATCGTATATTACATATGAATTTATTCCTGGAAAATTTTAAAACAGATTATTAAGGGGATGATTAATGGACACTTAGGGAAGTCATGATCACTAAAAGCCAGCATGACTTCATCAAAAATAAATCATGTCAAACTAACCTCAGTTTCTCTTCAGATAGAGTAACTAGACTAGTAGGTCAGATGAATGCCATAGATATAACATATTTAGAGCTCAGCAAAGCATTTGGCAAAATCTCAACTGCTTTGCTTATAGATTAGTCAGAGAAGTGTGGGGCAGTTAGAACCACAATAGATAGAGTACCAGTCCTGAAGTCAGGAAAAACTGACTGAATCTTATGACACTTACAGGTCATCTTGGGTAAATCACTTAATTTCTTTGTACCTCTGTTTCCCCATCTGTAAAAGGGAGATGATAATAATAGTAATTACCTGGTATGAAGATTATGTATGATCTCATACTATGTATGAGATAATAATTATAAAGTGCTTAGCATAGTGCTCAGAACATAGTAAACATTATATAAATATTAGCTTTTAGTTACTAGATAATAATGCAATTAGATCTATTTGAGATTGGTTTAATGAAGAACAATTAATGATACAGTGTCAGATTGGGGGAATGTCTCCAGTGGAGTAACTTAGGGATCTGTTGATGGTCCTCTGTTAATGAATATTTTTATCAGTGATTTGGTTAATGGAGGCAGTGTTCTTGCAAAATTTGTAGAGGAGTCAAGGATAGGGCAATAACCAGCACATTAAATGACAGCATTTGGATACAAAAAGTTCTAGACAGGAAAGGATAATGGAAATCAAGTAAGAATAAACTGGGAAAGGATGAATGCAAGGTTTTACCCTTGAGGTCCAAAAATCAATGTCACCCAAAGGGAATGGGGAGGTAGGATTAGACAAGAATTTCTAGGAGAGAAAAAGAGACCAGTAAATTTTAGTGTACAGAAAACTTAGTATCAGTATGAGTAACCATGTGATATGGTAGCCCAAAGAGCTAGATTTTGCTGCAGATGACATAATGTGTAGATGAAGAATTTTTATCCGATTTTTTGGTTTGTGGACCCTTTTGGCATTGTATGAACCCTCATCTCAGAATAATATTAATTTTCATAAAATAAAGTAAAATAAATAGACTTACAAATATATATGTATATATAATGTGTGTGTATCCCCATCCAAGTTCATGGTCCCCATAACACGCCTCCATGGAACTTGGCAGTCCATGGAACCCAAGTTAAGAACCTTTGGTCTAGATCAAGGGAAGCACTATGAAAGACTGTTCCATTTGGATTACACCTAGATATTACTCTGTTCTGGACATCACATTTTAGGAATGATATAGACAAGCTGGAATGTGTCCATAAGGAAATGACTAGAATGATCAAAGGATAACAGATAATTTCATATGAAGATTGACTGGAGGAACTGGAGATGTTCAGTTATAGAAGAAAAGACTTAGAAGAGGAGATGTGATAATTGCGCTCAACTAGTTGAAGGACTGGTCGGCAGAAGAGGGATTAGATTTGATTTGCTAGTCTTTGGAGGGCAGAACAATGAGCAGTGGTTGAAGGTTGGAATTAGTCTTGCTATGAGGAAAAATCTTCTTGACAGAGCTGTCCAAAAATTTCATTGATTGGGGGGCAGAGCCAAGATGGTGGAGTAGAAAGACACACATACTGCTAGCTCTTCCCCCACAAACCATAAAATACCTGTAAAGAAAGACTCTCAACAAATTCTAGAGCAGCAAAAGCCACGAAACAACAGAGTGGAGGAGATTTCCAGCCCAGGGTGACCTGAAAGGCTGATGGGAAACGTCTATCGCACTGGACACGGAGTGGAGCCCAGCCCAGCCTTGACTGTGAGGAGGGCTTGGGGAGGATGCCAGCAGGCCTGGGGATGGAATCCCCAGTCGTGGAATCCCCAGTTGCAGTAGCAGCGGTTCACAGATCCCTCAACCCACAGGCGCCAAAGGTCAGTGAGAGGGTTTTGTCAGCTGGCCAAGAAGGGAGAAGGGCCTTCCCATAGCTCCAGCCAGAGGCTGCATTGGGCAGGTGGCAACAGTTTCTACAGGAGCCCCTACAGCAGCCCGCATCCATTGTTGGATCGTGAAAGCACTGGGGGCACTGAGCAGCTGATTCTTACCTCAGCCCTGTGTAGCAACCCTGCCCCCACCTGATACTCCTGAGGAATTTGAGCATCTGTTCTTTATCTCACACTGAATGGTGGCCCTGCCCCCGAAGCTTATCTGAATCTCAGCCCCCAGTGCTGGCTTGGTGGAACTGGAGGAGAGGTGGTTTTGAAGACGAAACTCTATTACTCAGATTCTGGGCACAAAAATTTCTGCTTGCTCCTAGAACAGTGTACACACTTGATTGTGCCACCAAAAATATCATTGATTCCCCTTCGTTAAAGGCCTTCAGAGATTGGATGTCTGTTTATTGGGAATTCTATAGAGGACATTCTTGGTTATGTATGAGATTGAATTAAGTGGCCTCTCAGATCCCTTCCAACTCTTAGCTGGAATCTAACATTCCTTTCCCCCTCATGAATGAACTCTTTAAAAATACTCCTGTACCACATGTGTTGGCAGAGAGGGAGAAGGAAAAAGAAGAAGAGTTCTAGTCAGACAAGATGGTAGTTGGAAGGTGAAAGGAAAACAAGTGATAAGAAATCAAGATATGGGCAACAATTACTTAGACATTCACTGAGACCATTGGTTGAAAGCCTGAATGAGGGACCCGTATGTTTACAGATCAAGTGAGAATCAGGGTTTCCTAGCCTGTAGTGGTCCAGATCTTGTTTTTGACTCTTTTCCCCAGGTATTGAGGTTTGGCAGTCCTAGAAAGATGGCATATGCCTTCCCCCGCCCCCCATTCACAGGGACTTTTTTGGCTAAGTCTATTACTAAACTATTTAAATCATCTGCCAAAAAAAAATGAGAATGACTGATACTAAATTCTCTCTGGGGACCCTTTTGTTCTCCCCAAAACAGTTTGCTAACATAGAATCTCAGAGCTAGTAAGATCTCAGTCACCTAATTCAACCCCCATCAAATAATCTATAGCATCCCACACAAGCAGTCACCCAACCCGTTATTCTAAATCCATATGCATCTCCAATTAATGGACTATTTAGAGAATATGTTTGAGTAGGAAAAAATTCTTTTTCTCCTTGCTTACTTCAGGTATCTGGTTCATTTCCAACCATTCAAGCCAGAAAGGAAAATAAATGGGATTCATGTTATTTTGTAGCATGTAAGCTCCAAACTCTCACCTTTCCTCACTTTTGCAAGTGACTCCGAACCTCCTTGGGTCTCAGAGTCATCATTGAGGGAGAGATTGTGGGTGCATACCACTAATATTTAACATCAGGAAAGAGCATTAAGGGATGCAGAGAAACTTTGTCCATGCGTATGCAGTTTAATTCCTTAGCTAGACTATAAGATCCTAGAGGGAAAGAACCTTAGGAATCTTGTTCTGTGTATCCCCCACAGCACCTAGCACAAGCTAATGGAAGAGAACAGGTGCCTGGGCATAATCTGTTTTGTGCCCTTACTCCTAAATTCATAGCACACAGTACAGGGCTTTGCACTTATCAGGTGCTCAGGCAACGTCTGTGATGAAGAATGATGAGCTGTCCCTCATGTACAGAGACGATACTGACTGACTTGCTCAGAGAGGACCTGACCTTGAATGCTGTGTCTCTGATAGCAGGGACAAGTAAGCTTTGAGTCTCTGGGTTCCAATAATACCCATTTGCAAAGCAACTGACCAGGGTTAAAGATGTAGGGTAGGCATTAAACTAGAGGCAGCCATAGAGTATATGTCTTTCTAAGTGGATATGAATGATCATGAGTCCTCTCTTCCAAAGCTATGTTGAAATGATTAAGATTTCCAATTAGCTTACATGATGCGACTCTTCTCCCTTTCATCAATATGGACAATGACAATTGATCATACACTTGGTGCTTTTGCAAAGAACATATAGTTAAGTTCACTGTAAATAGGGTCTTTTTTCTTAATTTTCTTTATCCATATGACTATAAGAATACATAACTTATAGAATCACTGTGGCCTAAGAAAAGGAATAACATTATTCCTTAGTATAGCACAGTCCTAGATGCTTTGTCATAAGGTAATTTGCGTAAATTTATCCCTGGCTAGCATATGGCAATACCTCACAACTTTCTTAATGGAAACCTGGTGATCCATAACACTTGTGTGGTAGACATCTGCTCGGGGGTAATACAATATTAATGTTAATATCAATGATCGATCAGCAGATTTGCAAGAAAGGCATAAAGTATTTAATTATAATTGCATTGGGAATAGCTATGTAATGGTAGCGACATTTGAATAGGTCACATCCAGCCCTCACCCCTGTTATGTTGTTCTATATTAAATGCCATTCACTTTAAGTGCTAGAAACCTTTCTAAAGTGGTGAGAATATAATACACTGGGCAAATTGAAAAATGTCCCTTCACTTTTAGAAACATGATTGATATCCTTTGCAAAACAAATGTTAGCACGTATCCGTACACAAATTCCCACAACTGTATGTTCTGACAACCTCAAACACACCTTCCTTACTAGGCAACTTGAATGATTGGTTGGCTTACAGATTTTTTAGCTTTAGTGAGTTCATATTCCTATTGGAAATTCATTATTTTCCTGACTTCTCTCCTTTCAAAGTGACTGGAACCTACTGTATCCAAATGTTTATATAGCTGGGTTTACATATCCCAAGAGTTCTACCCTAAACCAGTTTTCACTGGTGAAAGAAAGAAGCCAATCAACCATGAGCACAAAGGATATAAAGCAAATTGTATTTGCTCCACTGGCAACAGAAAAATATATTTCCAAACACTCCATATATACTTGTTTCCAGTACAGACTACACCACATTGTCACCATCTTGCTTATATATAGCATAATTAAAAATAATGTTTTTGGCAAGACAGCAACTCAGATATAAATATACGTACATTGGAGTGCAGACATTAAAAAAACTCACAAGACACACATACACATACACCCCTCATCATTCTGACAACATGAAAATGTCATATGGTCATTGAAAAGTATTCTTGGGAACTTGGAAGGCAGGTGGTGGGGTGGTTTTTTTTTTTTTTGGTGGCATTCTTGCTACTGCTGTGCTCTTCTAAATATACATCCATAGTTCCTACTGCTTTTCTAAGAAAGAAATCTCCAGTGAGGTGTGGAGAAGCACATATTCTTGCTAAAGTGAAGGGTTTTCTGAAAATTCATTTTCTAAGAAAGAAGTCAACAAGATGTTGGGATTTGGGGGAGTTGGAAAGGTAGTAGCAACATCGGTAACAATTTTGAACATAAAAAAGACAAGAGCATGCATTTTCACAATATTTATAAATGCCACTGGTGATCTTTCCTTATCTGAAAATATGTAAAAGTATGCCAAGTGTCTATATACAGTATGAATAACTTAATGAAACATTAGACTTCTCATCTCAAAATTCAAGTCATCTCTATCTTTTACTTGGTTTTGGTTTCTCCTTGTCAAGTTGCATACATTTGTTTACCTTGAGTTCCTTTTCCTAAAGTCTGGATCCGCTTTTGAAAGTATGTCTCAAGAAGTTTAGATTCTGTATGTATTTCTATTTGAGAGACTAGCCTATGGTTGACACCTTGCAAATCATATCTCGTGTAATCCATGATAACCTTCAAAAAAGTTACAGATAGCAAACAATTCTGCAAATTTTGGTTAAAAAAGTGTTTGATAAAAATGCTGAATGATCAAATTGTTTCATGTGTATGATTATATTTTTCTAAATGCTCATCTCCCATTGTAATGAAATAATTTACATTTCAAATGGTGCATACCATCCTAATATTGATATCTATAATTGTGCCAGTCTCTGACTATCCACTTCATCAAAATGGAAAGGACATTTATTCACTCCCACTTTGGTGACTGATAACAGGTGGGATCATTGTAACCACTTAGAGTTACAGGGTAGAAATAACACCATTCCAGTGCTTCTTCAAGGCCTAAAATTCTAAGCACATTTTTAATTCCTTCCACCTTGTATAGAACAAGTTTGAGAAATTTCCGAAGCCATCACGATAACACAAGAAGACATTCTCTTTGCAGATGGGTTAGGGCAGATCTCTTTAGGTCTTATCACATCATCCCCAAGTACTAACCAAAGTAAATAATATTGGGATATAACTTTCATGGGGTAAGTTGAAATCACACATTACTGTTTAGAGTTTACATCGCTCTCTCATCCAATTATGTAAACAGCTTTCAAGAGATTTTGTTATGGAATGGAGTTATGAGAAATAATACTAAAAATTAGAATAAAGGAATCAAATATTGCCCTAATTGTTTTCTTTTAAAGGCAAACAGTGTCAGTAGGCCAACCTGTTTGGCACAGCCATGCCTTTTTAACCCTGGGACCTAACACAGTGCCTGGCACATTCTTATTGAATTGAACTGAACTGAATTGATATATGGTATAGGTTCCTCCACAAGTGAGCATCTTTTAAGGAACAATACCAGTTTCACATTTGCATCGTTGATGAGATCAAAAGTCTTCCCCTGCCCCACAACAAATGGATTAAACATTAAGCACAAATGGATGAAATCAAGCTCTTGGTTTTGATGGAACAGCTTAGCTTTTGTATGAAAGGCTGACTTGACTGTGCCCTTCCAGCAGGTGACATGGGAAAGAGGCACAGCAATCTTACTAACTGACAGCTGGGGGTTATAGAGTAGTCCCAGAATATACTCCATTGCATGAGTGTCTCACATTGTCCAAAACTGGAGGTTAATTTGTTGAGGCTCCAGTAGAAGATATTTATTATCTTGTGTACCGACGGGCGATCTCAGGGCAGGCAAAGGATCGGGTGATGAGAGGATGTAATCGATGCTAAATTTAATTTCTGAGTCAGATTTTCCAAGAGAGGCATTGCTAAGGTTCTGTTGACCGGAGAGGCCATTTGGAAAGAATGGCGAAGGATCTAGGTGAGGGGCTCTGAATTCGTGTTTCTCAGTTGTACCTTCATTTAGGTGGATGCCCTGTGAACAGGAATCCGTAGTGGGCAGCTCAGGAGTGGAAAGCCCCACAATCCCACCTGACTTCTGTTCTTTAGGTTCCTTTTTCATATTTCTCCTTCTACGTCTCCTTCTATAATTCCCATTTTCAAAAAGATCCAGCATGGACTCACATCCTGAAGCGAAAGTCCAATAGTTTCCCTTCCCCTTCTCATTCCCTTCCATCCTGGGGACCTGTATTTGTGAGAAAGGCAGTTAGTTCAGTGTGGGTATGGTTCGCAGATGCTGGCACTTTGCATCTGTGTTCATTTAAAGTCACGATTGGTATAAACATACAAGTCATTGAAATCATGCCTCCCCCTCCCCACCCCCTAAATTGTGCAATTCCTAGGTAAAGCAACGACAGCAACAACGAAATCCAACTCTGGTTAACTTGGTATACATTAATGGGAGTCAGACAAGAAGACCATTAACTTTTCAACAGCTGGGAGGGAGAGAACTCTTAATTATCTAGAGCACAATCATAGGATTTCTCAAGAGCACCCCCCTCCCCTCGGGTTTCAGCGAGAATATTTAAGACAGATGTTTCCTAGATAGAAAGTCATCTCAGGCTGCTGCTGTTGCCGAATAACCGGCCTATGAGAAGAGACTACGATTAATCTTACCTTTACAAAACAACTGTTAAGGGATAGGTTATGCCTAATGGAGTTTTGCCAGGCTCTTTGGTTTGATCTGTAGTAAGGGAATTTCTTCATTATAAAGTCATAAATGCCAGACAGCGTCACTTTATTGGCAGGGCTTTGCTGGATGGCCATTGCAATCAAGGCAATGTAGCTGGAAAAGAAACTCAGGGTTAAGCCATTGCCTGGGATAAAGCACTAAGTAGCCGGAGGGGCGTCTCTCTGGTCTCCAGACGCGCTGCGTTATTATAGCTTTAGTGGAGGACCAGTCCTACAAAAAAGTCTCCTCCACTCTTCCCGCCGAGACCCCCTCACTTGGAGATCGACGGTGTTTCCAGGGAAGCTGCGGGATGCGTCTTCCAGTGAGTGACCCTGCCACTCTTCAGAGTTCCCTAGTCTCCACCAAGTGCCAACGTTTGCCTACCCTGGCGCATCCAGCCTACTCTCCGCCCCCATCCCTTGGCGACCCCTGCCTACTGCCAATGCCTGGGGAGCACTGGTTCTTTCCTCCAGTTCCCGGCCAGCCGAGCTCTCCCCGCCCCAGGATCCCACTAGCATCCTCCTCTACCCAGGCCAGGGCTGGCCTCAGGGGGAGTCCCTGTCCTGGCTGCCTCCCTCGCCCTCCATCATTAGTACCACCTTGCCCCAGAGCGGAAGACTTTGATGAAAACTTCTCGGCTACCTGTAAGCTGGGCGGCTGAGTTTCTTCTCCTCGTCGGAGCTGCAGGCGGGGTAATCATCACCGTCGTAGTTGAAACAGTTGTAAGGATACTGCGTGTTATCGAACATCTTTCTCGCAGCCAGGCGCAGCTCAGCTCAGGAAGGGTGCAAGAGCTGGTGTGGGGTTCTCCCTTAGCGCCTCGTCCCTCTCCTCCCCCTCCCTCCTCCTCCTCCTCCTCCTTCTCCTCCGCCCTCACTCTCTCCCTCTCCCACTCACATACTCTCCCAGACCAGGGGTGGAGGTTGTTTTTGTAATTCTTGAGTCCCAGAATCTTTCTCTCGCTCCCTATCCCCCCCTCCCCAACACACACACACACACACACACACACACTTTGTGTGACTGTATGTGTCTGTATGTGCATCCAATCTGGTTATAGGGGAGGCAGCTAATAACTGATTAAATTGGTTACTTCTCTCATGAACCTTTGAACCCCCTGGCTTGTACAGCCAGTAGCCAGCCATATTCAGGAGCCCTGGGTGGTCTGATGTAGAGGTGGAGAGGGGCCAGGCTTTCTTCCTTTTTTTTCTTTTTCCGATCATCTCCATACACAGCTATGACAACACAAAATAGCTCTGAGGTTAATTATTCACGCTTTAAGCTTGACTTTTGCAAATTCAAGTTTTAGGATCTATTCCCTCCAAACACACATGACTTGTCCCTTCATCCTCAGCCCCTTTCCATCCTCTCCCTTCCCCCTGCTTGGCTAAGGAAACACTCACACACACCACTTACAGTCGGCAGACATTCCATCCAATAATGCCCATCTCCTGAGATATAATCTGTAATACAGCATAATAGACATAAATTGTGTTTCCGTGACTAAAGGAAAAGCTATATGTTCAAAGAAGACAGAACAGAGAATCCGGGAGCCTACTGTCAAGTAGGAAAGCTAAGGGAAAATAGCTCCCGGCTGGAGAACTGCTTGTGTGGGCTTTGATCTGGGGGATGAATTAGAGTAATAGCCCTGTGTGTTGGCATCCAATGCTGTAACCATTTAATAGTTTTTCTATGCTTCGGAGTGTTTTCCAACAAGGGATGTAAACCAAAGGCATAACAAAGGTTCGGGGACTTGAAAAAGGTGTATGCCACAAGATAATCAAATTATAGTAGGCCTGCTGTTTCCCAGGGATTTTTTTGGGGGGGGGGGAGGGGAGGTGGGGAACTAATATGGAAACAGGAAAAAAAATTCCTGTAAAGTTTCTTAGAAGAAATTAAAATGAGAATAGCATGGATGCTAGTGAAATGAAATTATTTCATGGATCTATCATAAGGTTATAACTTCAAGGGACTTGAAAGATCCCAAAATTTAAATTATAAATCTCGCACTAACCAAATAAGAAACTGAGGCCAGAAGAGATAGAGTGATTTGAGCAATGTCAGACATCTGCACAAAATTTAGTTCTACTGTCTCTCAGGTCAGCATCCAGGAGATAATACCATGCTTCCTCTGTCTTTTTTTTTTAACTAATTAACTGGAATTATATTGATGAGGGCAATGGAGAATGAGGCAGCAGAAAAAGAACCTGTGAGAACAAAGGGGGCAAAAAAGTAGGGGAAAGGGAATCCCTTCCCTTGATGCCAGGAAGGAGTAGTAAAAAGAAATAAATCTCCTGCACTCTTACTTGACCTTTGACTTCAGAATGTCCCTGTTGGTACAGATTGACGAACTGGATGCTGTCATCATAGTACTGAACTACCTTGGGGACTCTCACCTTCATCAACTCTGCAGCATCTTTTCAGGCAAATCTCTACATCTTTCTAAGCCTTCAGTGTAGTTCATAAACAAGCAGGTATAGTCCTGAGGGTGGAGGCAGTATGGCTGGGGGGAGAGAAGAGAAAAGCTCTAAGAAAAAATACGAAAATTATCTTACGTTGGATAAAGCATGGTAAAAATGCAAAGAACATTGGATTTTGAGTCATAAGACAGGTTCAAATAGAGGTTATGCTACTATCTCTATCAATTAACCACTCTGGATCTCAGTCACCTCATCTGTAAAATAAAGGAGTTGGATTAGATACCCTCTAAATTAACTTCCCTTCCAATTTTAAGTATCATCTAAATAGATATTTTTAGAGAGGGCACAAATTATTTACAAAAGACAGCCACAAACAAATCCCTAAAATAACGCAAACCTTCAGAAAATAAGTCAGTTGTTGTCTGTGAGGCTTCAGAATATAAGAACCTCCAACAGCAATCCCATAGAATTTCAACATAGAAAGCAGCACTTTCTTCCACATCCAAACAGGCGCCTGCTCAAACAGTGAGTCCCAGATAACGATGAGTCCATATTTGCTTAGAAGAAATTTTTAAGGCCAACATGCAAATTCAATTTTAATCCTATTTTCCAAGTCAAATACCCTGGCATCTCTCACTTGTAACACTGACCTCAACTTGGCGGAAGAAAAATAGTTGTGGCATATGCTCCTTGTATCAACACTGCATTCCATTGAAGGGAAACACTTTTAGCTCTTGGATTCCTGATTGTGGTAGCCAAATGTGCAAGAGTTGCAATTACAGCATGTGGTGCCTGACTGACCATCTACTGTGGGTTCTCTCATGGGCACGCCGTCTCCAAATTTATCTTTCTTGAGTATAACTTTCATCACATAGCTGACCACGACACTTCCATGTTCAAGAGTCTTCAATGGCTCCCTGTTGCATCTGGAATGAGATATTGTACACATTCCTTAGATGATCGAATAAAATTAATGCCTCCAAATTTTTTAATTAAAAAATAACCTCACTGGTGGCCCTTCTTTAGAAACTTCCTTGTGTATTTTTATTGTCATAAATGAGATTATTTTGCACATTTCGCAAGACCTACACAAAAGATTTGGGGTGGGGCAACCACATAATAAACTTCACTTAGATGTGTCTGAAATTAATATGATGGGTAGAGACTTTTGATTTAGCATGTATGTGTTATAAATCTGTACTTGATTCTTCAGAGATGAGCAAGAAGGGCTTTTAGAAATGAAGGATTTGGCTACCATGACAAAATAGGAAAATTATACATGTTGGAGAAGATGTGGGAGAGTTGGAACACTAACTCCTTGTTGGTAGAGCTGTGAGTTGATATAACCCTTCTGGAGGTTAATTTGGAATTATGCCCAAAGGGCTATAAAAGTGAGTATATGCTTTGACCCAGTAATACTGCTTCTAGGACTATATCCCAAAGAGATCATAAAAATGGGAAAAGGACCCAGATGTACAAAAATATTTATAACAGCTCTTTTTGTGGTAGCCAAAAACTGGAAATTGAGAGGATGTCCATCAATTGGGGAATGGCTACACAAGTTGTGGTATGTGAGTGTAATGGAATACTATTTTGCCATAAAAATAATGATCAGGAAGACCCCAGAAAAACCTGGAAAGACTCTTATAAACTGATACTGAATGAAGTGAGCAGAACCAGGAGAACATTGTACACAGTGTACAATGACTGACTTTGATAGACAGCTCTTCTCAGGAATTCAAGGATCTAAGACAATTCCAAAAGATTCATGATGGAAAATGCCATTCACATTCAGAGAGAGAACTATGGAGTCTGAATGCAGAGCAAAGCAGACCATTTTCTTATTTTGTTATGTTTTGTTTTGTTTTGTTTTTTCTCATGGTTTCTCCCATTCATTTTAATTCTTCTATGCAACATGACCAATGTGAAAATGTGTAGAATAAGAATGTATGTGTAGAACCCATATAAGATTGAATGCCATCTTGGGGAAGAAGAGGGGAGGGAGGGGGAGAAAATTTAAAACTTATGGAAGTGATTGTTGAAAACTGAAAACAAATAAATTAATTATAAAAGAAAAGAAATGAAGGATTTCAAGGTCTTTGGGAGTATCACTTGGGACTAGAATTTCCATGTGTTATAAAGATAGCAACGATGAGAGTCATTAAAAAAACTTGAGGCATTGTTTCTTTGAGTTTTTAATCAAATTTTTTAAGAAAAAGCATCATAGACTTGGTTATTAGCAAAAACAGATTAAAAATTAAAGTTCAGTAAGCTTGGCCTTTTCTATGGTACAGTGATTTTAGTCATGTCTGACTCTTTTCAACCCCATTTAGGGTTTCCATGGGCAAGATACTGGAATGGTTTGCCATTTTATTTCTCAGCTCATTTTACAAATAAGAAAACTGAAGAAAACAGGTTAATGTGACTTGCCCAAAGTCACACAGCTAGCAAGTGTTTGAGGTCAGAGTTGAATTCAGGAAGATAAATTTTCCTGACTGCAGGATCAATGTTCTATCCACTGAGTCTCCTACCTGCCCTAAACTGTCTTCCAAAAAAAAATGAGCAATTATCTCTTAATAGTATATGGAATGGATCCTTCGACCATGTTCGTTGCCTTTCATTCTCCCAGGAATGTCTGCCTACAAAAGTCTTATGCACCTTTAGCTAAAGTAGGCTTAAAGGACATTAGAATGATGGTATAAAGTTGGTTTGTTTTCATTTTTTTAACCCCACAACTAGAGCATCAATACCTTTGATCAGGCTAACTTGTTCCAGTTTTAACGCTGATTATGGAGTGACACCAGTGTGATATTATTAAAATGTGGTATACTAACTCTTAAAACTAATTTGGTTTTAGTCTAGGTTCAACTTAATTCACTTAAATATCAGTCTTCCAAACGGATCTCTCCTGATCTATTAGTTTCCTCTCTTGCTGCTTACAAACATGCCCAAATTTCCTATATCTTTAAAAGAAACACCAAAAACCTGAATTGGAACTTATTATCTACTCAAACTATCATCCGCTATCTCTTCTCCCTATCACAGGTAAATATTTGGGAAAAACTATCTGATCTTTGCCTCCACTTCTGTACTTCTCACAATATTCCTTAACCGTTTACCTTCTGATTGCTCTCACAACCACATGACAGAAGTCACTTTCTCTATAGTCACCAATGATCTTTTCTTTCTTTATTTCAATCCAATAACTTTTGCTCAATTTTCATCCTTAATCTAGCTTTTTATGCTTTTTGACTCCTCTTTTTCATACTGTCTTCTTTCTAAATGTTTATCACACTTCTCTACTGTAGCTGTCCTCTCTGTGGTCTGAGCAGTCCTTCTCAGGTCCTTTTCTGGACCTCTATTTATGGGTGTACACTTAGGCTCGGTCTTGGCCCCTCTCACTTCTCCCTCAATACTCTCTTGGTGACCAGTAACTCCCAAATGGCTCTATCAAACCCTGAAGATCCAGGCCAACAACTCCAGCTGCCTGTTAGAAATCTCTATGGAAATAAATGACCCATGGCCATCTCATACTCAACTCAACATGTCCCTAACAGAACTGATTATGTCCCTCCCAGCATCCTGCCCTCCTCCTAACTTTTCTATTTCTGCTGAGGACAGCATCATTCTTTCAGCCACACACATTCATAACTCATGACTCATCCTCAAATATTCACTCTCACTTAACCCCCTCCAATATCTGTATCACTGACCATTGTTGCCCATTCTATCTCCAAAATATTTCTTGCTTCTTTCCCCTTCTTAATGATGGAGTTCAGGCTCTGAGAACCTCCTTGGATTCTGCTTGAATCTTCCCACTTGATCTGGCATTTCCTTGAGGTCTTCCATTAGAGTTATCCCCAAATCCCTGTTCTCCTTAACCAAGCCTGGTGCTCCATTGTTAATTACCTCAGGATTGCCTCTGGCTACTTCCCACCCTTGATCCAATCAAAATCCCATTCTCTTGGTTCCTGGTTCCTGACCTCTAGGCACCCGACCCACTGGCCACTCCCATCAAGATCCTCCCTGCACCCCTCCTCTAGTCACCCAAGGATACTTGTCCAATCCTAGATCCCTCCCACAGTCTTTCTGTATATGAGATCCATCTAGCTCTCCATGAAGGTGCTCAGAATCAATCTGGTCTGCTTGTATAAGCATTACAAATGCTCAGATTACTTAAGAGTCCAGGCAACTCTTTATTCATATTCATATTCTTTAAGAGTCTGCTCAATATGGTGGCTCTTTAATAAACTTTGCTTTTCTTTGGCCGAAAGAAGGCTTGGGTCAAACTCATTTGGAGAAGGACCTGCATGTCACTATTTTGGGGTCCCAGCACCCTTAAATCTCAACATTTCCACTAACAAAGCCATCACTCTGATCATTCAGACCTTCATCACCTCTTGCCTAGACGATTTCAATAGCTTCTCTTTTTCCATCCTCTTCTGTTTCAAACCATCTTTTAACCATCTATCAAGTTGATATTCCTAAAGTGCAGGTCTGATCAAGTCACAGATGCTTAAGAAACTTCCATGGTTCCCTATTGCCTCCAGACCATAATACAAAATTCAGTGTCTGAAATTTAAAGTCCTTTGCAATTATCTATCTTAGTAGGTTAATTACACTTTACTCCCCTTCATACACTCAATGTTCCAGGCAAACTGGCATATTTGTGGTACCCTTTTTATAACATTCCATCTCTTATTTCTGTGGTTTTTCAGTGGCTTTCTTTCCATACCTGAAATGATCTGTCTCTTCATTTCTACCTTTTAGAAATTCTAGTTTCCTTCAAATAGTAATTAAAGTATCATCCCCTACTATGTGGAGGCATTTCTTGAATGACACATTTTTAGTTCTTTACTTTCACCTACAAAATTACTTATTTCGTATATAATTTTGAATTTGTTTTTTGTCTGCATGTTGTTCCCTAAGTAAAATGTAAGTTCCTTGAAGACAAGAACTACTTCAGATTTATCTTAGTATTCTCAATGGTCTATGACCATGGTCTGCCCGGAATTGTTACTTAACAAATGTTTGTACATGGAAATGGATTTAATTGAAATTAACCTGAAATTACAAATAGGAGATAAGCAGTCTAACACAAGAAAGAAAAGAGAGACATTCAACTGTTTTTTTTCTTTCCTTGCTTTTATTTTAATGCATTTTATGGCATGACTTAAAGACAACATGGTGTGGTGGATTGAGAGAGCCTTCTTCCTGGAAGTTAAGAAGACCAGAGTTTAAGATTTGTCAGTCTCTGACACATACTTCTCTATTACCTTGGGAAAATCATTTACCTCCTCAGTGCTCCAGTCAATCCTCCAGGACTAGAAGTTGCAGAGAAAGTGCTGATTTCCTTTGGGAAAAGAAATTTCTTCACCTAAGAGTTCCCTATGTAGCAAGGTCTACATGTTGTAAGGGTCATTCCAACATGTAGCATTGGGGATATATTGGTGGGACTTGAAGGGAGGCAAAATAGACATGTCTAGTGTTTTTTTTTTCCTCATGGGAGACTTCAGTTCCAGCCAGGAAGGGGAGCAGGAAGTTGGGCCAGAAGTTTGATCCCTCTGCTCTCCTCAGAGAGAGGGAGGATTGGATTAGAATTACATCTATCTGTTCCTTTAAGTATTATTGGTCTAGGCTCGGAGGGAAATAGCAACAGTTATTATTGATGATCACTCTAAAGCTAGGAGTGCTCAGAAAAGCCCTTAGTCAGGTGCCCATTGGTGTCCCAGCTTCAGAATGCAGTAGGTTTAAGGTTTTGGGAAAGGAAAAGACAGGAAAGGGAAGGGAAGGGAAGGGAAGGGAAGGGAAGGGAAGGGAAGGGAAGGGAAAGGAACTAGCCAGTAAACCCCAAGTCAACTAGGCATCTTTTTCTTTTGGCCATCCAAATTTACCTTTCTTTGGACATGAGAAGGAAGGGTAGGGGGAGGCACACAGGAGAGGAGGAGCTGAGTTACCCAGCTAGCTAGGTCCCCATTCAGCCAACTGCGAATACTCACAGGATTGTGTATGTCCTTCTTTGCTGAAGAAGACCATGCCATTAGAGAAATGATAACATGACTTGCCCTTGACTTTGTTTTGAATGAAGGAGGGCTGTCCAGAGTCACCAGCCTTTTTCTCCTCTAGAGCCATCTGAATTCAGTGACCACGTCATTATTTCTCTGATGGCACGGTCTCCTTCAGCAACGAAGGACAAACACAATTGGTCTAGCGCAGGGCTCTGTTGTTCCACTCTCAATCCCGTTTCATCCAAGAAACTTTTATTCAACCCTGGGTATGTGGATATATAAAACAGGTATATAAATTAAACATTTACTGATAATAAATCATAGAGAAATTTATTTTAAAACAATTCTTTCATATACATATAATTTTACCATTTATTAAAGACAAAAGCAAATTTGTATACTAATGACATGAATGTGCTTGTCTATTTTTACATGAAGAATTAAATCTTGATGGCATATTTGATACCATATAGTACCTTTGGCATTTTTCAGAATTGATTAATATTTTGATTTTATAATACTCAATGCTGAGAATGCTGCCTTGCACAAATACGTAGTACAAAATTGCAGAAGTATGTTTAGGGCCATTTCAGAAATTGTTGCAAATTCTGTCCTAATCATTTCATTTAAGTCAAAATTCATTTAACAATTTTTTATATGCAATAAAAATACTGCAATTCATAACATGCTCACACTTGAATTTGAGTCAAGGTGTTTTTGGAAGCATTCATTGGCATTTTGTGGAGAGACGGCATGTACAGTGCAAAGTGCACATGTTGTATGGTCAGAACCAAGGCTGTAGTGAAGTTGAGTAATGAAAAAAGAGGAACACATTGCCAGAAACACCTTCGATTCCTTATGTGTTTGATTTTGAATTAATTTTTGGTCATTGTACATTTAGAAACCTTTTACTGGTGCCAAATTTTTCTTGACTTCCCTGTTCGGTTAAGGCATCACAACCCACAATTTAAGAAGCACTGGTCTAGGGAACATGGTTTTTAGGTTAAATCTAATTTCTGACCATTGTTCATCATTGGAGTAAAGGAGGACTCCTTTTATATCCCAGGTTTGACTCTTTTTCTACCAAATCCCCATTCCACAATGAACACACATAGCAATTATCTAGGAAACACATTTATCCAATTTGATAGCAAAACAGAAAAATTAGGGAAGGTATACATAGGAGATTATATACCAGACAACACAGCATGAATGGGGTTCTCCCATTGGGAATGTGATAACTCAGTTCAAACAAGAAAGTCTTAAGGGGTCTCTAGCAAATCAGGATTAGAGACATGATGGAGGGTTTCCACTTCACCCATGTCTTCCCAGAACCTTTTCCTTCAGCAACTTAAAGTGGGATTGACTTTGTCCATTTTCTCCCTAAAAGCCAGAAACCAGAAGGGCTCAAACCAACTTCAGACACCAAAGTAAACTTTTTGAGTTGCAGAACAACTATAAAGACTCAAGATTTCCCACCTTCACTAACTTCACCCCATCCCTCATGTAGCCCATCTCTATTAGTGGAGAGTTTTATACCAATGGGCTTTGGGACTGGGGCTGCATCAATATCAGTGAAATCTCAAGTCCTTATCCCCCTCCCTGCTTCTTAGTTTCAAAAGCCCTTTCACACCCATCATCTCATTTGATCCTCATGACAACCTTATGATGTTGGCCATAAGAGTAATTTTAATTTCCATAGAGCTTTAAGCTTTGCAAAGAACTTTCCCTTATAGCAACCCTGTAAATTAGCTCATGCAAATTCTATCAGCCCCATGTTACAAGTGAGGCAAATGAGGCTCAGACATTGAGTGATTTTGCCAAAGTCCACAGCTTATCAGAAACAGAGCCCAGACTGAACGTTAGCTCTTCTGATTCACCATCTCTCTCTCTCCCTCTCTCCCTCTCTCCCTCCATCTTTCTGTGTCTCTCTCTTTCTCTCTCTCCCACTCTCTCTCTTCCCTCATGTGTGTATCTATTTCTTTCTCTCTCTTCCCTTCTCTCTCTGTCTCTGTCTCTATCTCTCTTCCTACTCTCTTTCTCTCTCTCTTTGCATTTGATCGCTGCAAATGTTGTTCTGTCGTTGATCATCATAGTGACCAGGTTGGCAAATGTTCTCATGGGTATGCTGTTACTAAGTACTTGATAGTAAATTATTCTATTAGTAAAGTATCCTATGATTAAATACCATTACAAGGAAAGGTCTCATATAACAAAGGTTTTTCCACATCCCACTGGATGATCCCTAGTAAAGATGCCTTGTATACCCCAATTTAGGGTAGCTAGGTGACACAGTGGATAGAGTGCTAGACCTGAAGTCAGGAAGATTCATATTCCTAAGTTTGAATCCAGTCTTAGTAGATTCACTTCATGCTGTTTGCCTTAGCTTTCTCATCTAGAAAATGAACTGAAGAAGGAACTGGTAAACCACTCTAGTGATCCAGGAAAACCCCAAATGGGATCATGAAGAGTTGGACATGACTGAAATGACTAAACGAAACACCACAGTTTAAATAAATTCTCTACCTTGATGAACCCTATACCATAGATGTTTTCTCTGCACCCTGTCAATCAGTCTTCACTGTCTAAAGCCTCTACTTCTTCTTTAAAGGAATTCTTGGGAGAAAAGTATTTTGCTGGGGCAAATGCCTGAAGTCTGAAGTCAGTAGATTTAGGTTAGAATCCTGACTCAGCTCTTTATAGCTATTGTATTCTTTGCAAGTCTCTTTGTCTTTCCTGGGTCTCACTTTCCTTTCTCTTCTGTGCAATAAGAATCCTGGAGGAAATGATCACTAATATCCCTTCCAGGTTAACTCTATGATCAATCAGCTAGTAAAAGGTTGTCAAATAAGTGCTTTCTCTGGTGCCAATCCAGGAAGATTCATTTTTCATTATGAAAATGTTCCATTTTAGACTCACTAGTGAGAGAGGGAAAAAGAATTAAACTTGATAAAGGCGGCATGGTGTAGTAGAGAGAGTGCTGAACTTAGAGTGAGGAAGGCTTGAGTCTAAAGCCCAGGTTAGACCCTTGCTAACTGTGTGGCCCTGGGGAAACCACTTAATTAATTTGCCTCAGTTTCCTAATTTGTAATTTGAGAGTAGACAGGCAACAAGCATTTATTAAGCACTTATTATGTGCCAGAAATTGTGCAAAGCATTAAAGATATATCAACAAGAATGGAAAATGGGAAATTTCCCAATGAGAAAAGAGGGACAAAGCAGTAGAGGGACTTCTAGGATGAGAAGTTTGCCGACACTGGGGAACATTCCAGAGTGAGAAGGCAGCTGAGACAAGAGAATTGGACCAGACAAGCCTCTAAGATCTTCAGTTTCCTAATTTGTAATTTGAGAGTAGACAGGCAACAAGCATTTATTAAGCACTTATTATGTGCCAGAAATTGTGCAAAGCATTAAAGATATATCAACAAGAATGGAAAATGGGAAATTTCCCAATGAGAAAAGAGGGACAAAGCAGTAGAGGGACTTCTAGGATGAGAAGTTTGCCGACACTGGGGGACATTCCAGAGTGAGAAGGCAGCTGAGACAAGAGAATTGGACCAGACAAGCCTCTAAGATCTAATTCAGCTCTAAATCTATAATCTCTTTTTTTTCCTGCCATTGATAAGTAATTATCCTTTATTTGATATTAACAAATTAAGAATTCAGAAAAGGTATTTCTTCTCATTGAAAACCTTCAAATATGGAGTTTTCAGTGAGAAGCACCCAAAATACAATAATATTGAGACATATAGACGTGTGTATATCTACATATGTATGTGTTATATACATATTTATTTATCTATATGTATATATAAAGATATATATGGATATATATATATATAATATACACACATAAAACACTTTGCAAATTTTCAAGCACAATATAAATGTAAGCTATTTCCATTATTTTAGGGCATCTAGGTGTGAATGGAGTGTTCATGAGTTCTAATCTGGCCTCAGACACCTACTAGATGTATGATTCTGAGTAAGTCACTTAAACCTGTTTGCCTCAGGTTCCTCATATATAAATGCGCTGGAGAAGTAAATGGCAAACCACTCTAGTTTCTTTGCCAAGAAAACCCCAAATGCATTCATAAAGAGTTAGACATGAGTGAAAAATTACTGAACAACAACATTTTCATTATTTATTGTGATCTCAAGAACTCCTGGGGAGAAATTGACGTTGGTGTAGGTATCAGCTGGAACAAAGGGGACAAAGTAAGGGGAAAGAACACTATGACATAAATCCAAGAAATAGAGAGAAGAAGAGACTTAAGAACTCATTTCCATAGGTTAAAAAGATCAGCAGGGCTGATCTGGGTTTGGAGCATGTGTCAATCCATTGCTATTGTACCACGTGTTGAGTGGTAAATACATTTGTGCTAAGTATTTATATCATAACATACTCAAGCTATTCCATAATCCCAGGGTTGTGACTACAGAAAGAACAAATATCAGTACAGGAGTGGGGAACCTGCAGCCTCAAGGCTACATGTGGCCCTTTAGGTCCTCAAGTGTGGCCCTTTGAATGAATTCAGACTTCAGAATGTTCTGGAAGTTTGGATTCAGTCAAAGGGTCTTACTTGAGTTCCTAGAAGTTTGGAGTCAAAGAGCCATACGTGAGGACCAACAAGTTTGGATTCAGTCAAAGGGCTGTACTTGAGGACCTAGAATGCTACATGTAGCCTAGAGGCTGCAGGTTCCCCACCCCTGAATTGAACCAATCTCCCCTTCCTGGGTCCTCTTTCTTCCTGTTTTCATTCTTCCATCATTATCTACTACCCTTTGATTCCCTTCCATCACCATTTGCTCTCAAGAAAGAACAGAATATGATTAAGCCCTTGTGTTCCACCTTACAAAGAATTTTCAATTAAAACCTCTTCCACCTGTTGACCAAAAGACTTCTTTCCTGATGAAGAAATTGAATCTATTCATCAGTAAGAAAGGAACTTTGAGGAAACAGTCCATCTTCATAGCCCTAGAAATCATTGTTCTAGGTGACTGCCTACTCTGCCTGGAGT
Organism: Bettongia penicillata ogilbyi; assembly: GCA_023548195.1. Taxonomy (NCBI): domain Eukaryota; kingdom Metazoa; phylum Chordata; class Mammalia; order Diprotodontia; family Potoroidae; genus Bettongia; species Bettongia penicillata. The sequence goes on from JAJHZJ010000100.1 coordinate 7,630,008, forward strand.
TAAGACCAGCTCTGCTTCTAGAACAAGGACAGAAGAGACCCTTTCAGATACTCAAATGGAAGACCATCTGTAGATGAGTCTATCAATGCATCAATCACCAGTCAACAACCATTTATTAAGTGTCTGCTAGGGGTCATATGTTGTGGTAGCAGCTAGGAATACAAAGATAAAAATGAAATCTTTCTTGGATCTCTTGAGTTCATGGAACGCAAATTCTTATCAGAAGAGACAAGGTATTTATATTATAGACATATAAGTATATGTGAATAAATACAAGATAGTTTTAAGAGATAGGCATTGACAGCTAAGGGGGAATCAGGAAAGTTCTAAGTATGCTAGAGACAGTTGGAACCAACTCATGACAGCTGACGGTTAAATTTTTGGTGTAAAAGTTTATATTTTAGAAAATGTCAAATACTACAAATCAGGGCTTATTTTGGGTTTATTTTTGGTTATTTCTCTACTCTAGACTTAACCTTAGACTTAGTCTTGGAAAGATATGTCATCATTTGCCTTCTCAGTGGGTGAGGGAAGAGTGGCAGGGAGGGAAAGAATTCAGAACTCAATTTTGTTTAAATGAGTGTTAAGAATAACTAAATAATGAATGCATTTTTTAAAAGAAAGTGAGGAAGAAAATGTTGATAGCACAAATTAAAGCAAAAGTGGTTTGTCATACACTCACATCATTTTTTCTGGAGAGTAGATTGTTAAACATTTACCTTCTACATATATCCTTGTGTCAAAGGTCACATGTGGGCTGGAATTTTAAAGAAATTAGAAATCCTAAGAGGCAGAGATAAAGAAGGGGCAAACTCCACACATAAGAAGACAGACCCTGCAAAGGCACAGAGATAGGAGATGGAAAATTATATATGAGGAAAAGCAAGGTGGCCAATTTGATTGGACTATAATATGGATGAAGGGGAGTAAAGAATAGTAAGCCTAGTTTTGAAGGGCATAGACACCACTGAATAGACAGCCAGAGAATCTTGTCATGCCATAACAATGTTGGGACCAGGAAAAATGGATGGTACATAAATGGCCACTGGTTTGGGTTGCCAGGCAAGATTAGAAGTCACTCTAAAGTGTGACCAAAAATGGTTCCATTCTCTTTTCATCATTTCCTTTTCCTTTAGTGAAGTCCCCTCTCATTTGCCATGAGTTCCCATTGATTCAGTCTGGGTTGTTGGGTTATTTTAATTGCTTTTTTCTTTCCCCATGGACTCCAAGACATCAAGGGCAGGATGTCTTTTGTGACTCTGAAGGTTAAATGGTTGCATGTGTACTCTCTTTCTTCCACTTTATGAACCAAATTCAAGGGTAATAATGGAAAACTCATTTCCCTGTGGATAAAGAAAATTACCTACAGTGAAAGTGACCCGGGTCCGGGTCCTTCAGGTGACACTCTCTCAGTGGGCTTCTGCTTCGGACGTCTCCGGATTTCCCTCCCCGGGGGACTCGGCGGAGGGACTCAGTCGGACACTTCTTCAGGAGGCATATACTTTATTAAGTGCAGAGGAGTCCCCCGAACAGCCCAGGGCGTTGGTTTAAGTAAGGTTCTAGTTCCGGGTAGCTATCCATTGTTTAAGTAGGTTTCTATTTTTAGGTATCCATCCTGATCCACCCCGAGGGAGAGGCCTACATCCCATTGGAGCAAGCCCCTCCAGACCAATCCTAGGGAGGCACGATCCCTAATCCCGGGTCGTGTCCTCCCCTGGTTGGCTGGTGGCCACTCCTGGGGAAGCCCCTCTCCGCCCAGGCAGTCAGGACCGACCCCCGACAACTCCCCCTTTTTGTTTAATAAGGGCAGGTGAAAGGCCTGTCTTAGGCTATGTGGCCTGCCTCCATGCCTGGTACCGAAAGTGGGCAGGGCCCCTGTCTTAGGCTATGTGGGTGGCCTCCGCCTTCCATGTCACTGGTAGGTGGACCCACAATAATCCCGTCTTTGGGTACCTCTGCAGCCAATGGCATGATTATCCAGGTCGTGGGGCCACAATATTCCCGTCATTGGCACAGTCACAGCGAAAGCCCATTATGAATCTTAGTGGGGTGATAGTAGTCAGCGAGCCTTAATTTAGCCCCAGCCCTCATTAGTCAGGTAATCAGGATCGACCCCCGGCAACGACCCCTTTGTGTTTTTGCAGAAGTATATCAGCCCTCAGCTGTTCCAGGGTACTCATCCACAATTTCATAATACATGACAATAAGCAAGGTAGGCAGAGACAAATCACACATAACAGGGCAATTCCCAGTCCAGTAACAAAAAATGTATGAAGCCATTGTGTAACAGTAAGATTTCTCAACCAGTCTGGAAAAAGTCCATGCTGATTTTTCATATCCCTCTTATAATGGTCTGTGGCATTTTGTATGCTTTTAATTATCTCATCTAACTTTAATATATAAGTATCTAAATTTTGGAAATCATTAAGTCTGGCAATAGTATCTTCAAGCTCTGTGCTAGCGTTAAGCATGAGGGCAGTCATGCATGCAGGTCGTAACAGCTGCGTATCGCACGATAGCCCTTGAAGCATTGATTCTACCTGTACCATCGTGGCCAATGCTTTTACCACAGAGGTCAGCGCGGCTAGCTCAAGTGCCACCTGTCTATTTATCTGTTGTTGCTTCACCCATGCCGCTTCCGAATAGACCATAAAGTCGGCCAGATCATGTGCCATACCTTTAACCTCATTCTGCAGTGCCGCAAGTTCTATTTGTTGTAAAACACTCACGGCTAGTCCAATGATATCCATTGTAGAAATGTCCAGTCCCCGTCTCACTCGTGCCACTCGGGCAGTGATCATTTCAAAATAGTCTGAGTCCGCGAAGGGTCTATAAGATCCTACCGGCAAAAGGTTACCAGGGGTATTTTCAGCAATATTACAAAGGTGCCATTCCCTGTTAAGTCCTTACTCTGAAGGGTGTTTGATAGGGACCCATTATGGCAAATAATGTTAAAATCATGGGTGCCAGTGATGCTCCCGTCCCTACAAATCAGGAACATTTCAGTGTCTGTAGTTGTCTGTGTCACTACCTCAAAAGAGTTGCAATGTCCTGAGCTAGAAGATTCATCGCAGTGGTACCCACGTTCCGTAAGAAGGTTAAACCACTGTTTGTTCAGTGTGGCATTGTCTGTGAGGGGCACACTATTGTCCGTCATGTGTATGGCCTTTCCGAACGCCGCTGCGGCGTTCCATAGGTGTGCCTGCAATACCACCGTGGTATTGATCTGGTTGCCGGATACCGCATGAGGGACAGGTGCAGTGAAGTAGGGTCCTGGGATGCCATCCATGAAATACAGGTGGGTGTTGTTTATCATCTCTCCTATCACCGGATAACCTGTAGAGCAAACTTGGACAACATCAAACATATTCGGGGTAGGTATACATGCGGGTAAGGGTGATTTTGGGAATCCTGATAGGTAAAACATATAAAGGGTGTTTCCAATCTACAAGTGTTTGTTGTAACTGCACCAACATCGGCAAGATAGCCGAAGAGGACTGCGAAAAATCTGCAGTGGCAATATGAGTAAGGAGGTGGTAACAAAAAAGGCTATCTGTAATTAGATTAAAGGGTTCAGAGGGGCATAATTGTAAAGCTTATAAAACAGCATATAGTTCGTTTTTCTGGGCAGAGGTATATGGTGTTTGTAAGATCTGCAAAATTTTCTTGGCTGGGATATAAACTGAGGCCTTATTTTTCTTTGTCGCATCTGTAAATATGTTAATGCCGTCGACCGGCGTCGATTGCACTAGGTTTTTTGGAATCGACAAGGGCAATAAAGCCCACCCCCTGAGCGATGGAGGCAGATGACCTTGAACAGTCTGGTGGGTAGTTAAGACCACCACCCAAGTTTCTGATTCATGTGCTAATTGTGTGAATATCTCTACAGAATCCTCTATTAATATGATAGGAACCTTACCGGTAATGCCTTGAGCCAATTCTGAGGCTTTCATTAGCAGCAGTCTCCGTGTCTCTAGCTTAGAGGGGACACTTTTGTTGGGTTTGGAAGGATAGACCCACGCCAAAGGGCCAGCCTGTTGAAATATTGAGGCAGCTATACCTAAAGATGGGTTTGACACAACAGTTATATAAACCGGCTGTAGCGGATCTATGCGTTGGACAGTGGATTCGTTAGCTATGCGCTCTATAGCATCCATAGCCTGCATAGCCTCTTTGGTCCAGTCTCTAGGGGAATTAAGTGCAGAGGGTCCTCTCAAAATTTGGTAAAGCGGTCACATTAACTCATTGGATATAGGTGCAGTGTTCCTTAACCATTGTATGGACCCTATTAATTTCTGGAAGTCGTTTAATGTCTTAACCGCTGTTCTATCTATAGAGGGATTTTTTCTAACCTCCGTTTGTGTGACGATTCTCAAATGGTAAAAACCCCGTATACAGATGCCAAAGGGTTACATTTCTCTTCTTTTGTAAGTTACAAAATGGCCTAAATTTCATTCCACGAACAAGTCCCACAAAGTCCTTGTCTGACCAAACTACTATTGTCCCATTTATCCTCCAGGTGAACAGATTATAAGCGTGTCATGTATCTTTCTCATCCCATGTCTCTTGTCCGTCCACAATAGTGGCACACCAGGGATACCCCTCTGTTCCATTCACCTGTATGTATTTAAAACCAAACCCATTCCAATTCCCAGAAATACCCTTCTATAGACAAAGTGGGAAACCTGTGACTAGTCCTGAAAAGTTAGTGTCTCTGAAAGAGAGTCCCATTATTATCATAGTCTAGTCCATCATCTTTAAACATGTGAGAAATATTGCCTTGGATGATAAACTTAGGCATTGTCTCACTCCATGACATCACCCTTAACCATGGTGGATTCGTGACGAACGCCCATCTCTGTGGTTCCTTCGGTGCTGGGTCGATGGACGCAGTGTTCTTTGAGTGTCATGATAAGTACGAGAAAAATGAAAGGAGTCATTGTGACCTAGTTGATTAAGCTTCTCCAGAAGTTTTTTCATCTGCCACTGATAGTGCCTCCTCACTCCCTGTGACCGCTTCACCTTGGCGGTTGTCCTCTATCACTCTTATTCTTTTCACTGGAACCCAAACTTCTTTATTATCATCTGTTAAAACACAAACATACCCTTTTCCCCACGTTAACACTGTATGAGGACCAAATCAATTTTTATTCTCAACGTGCCACATTACTGGCTACTTTCAGAGCACTTGTTATTGCTGATTCATTCTTTGCAGACTCCTCATTAGGAAATGTTAAGAATTTCATAGCAGCCAATAAGCCATCATTATAGAATTTTAAATAATTTAGAGTATAAACAGCCAATTGTAATTTATCATCAGTTTAGAGTATAAACAGCCAATTGCGAATTTATCAACTCCTGGTCCAACTCCTCCTTTTTCTTTTTGCAAGTAGGTGTCCAGGGATCGATTTGCTCGTTCCACTATAGCTTGACCAGTGGGATTATGGGGAATTCCAGTGACATGTAAAATGGAAAATTCCACCATGAACTGTTCAATGGCTTTACTGACATAAGCTGGACCATTGTTTGGTTTAATGCTTTTTGGTACTGCATGATTTAGAATGTGACCGAGTGTGTGTGATATAAAATATTGCTGTTTTGGCCCTTATTGGTAGTTGAACTTCCATAGTTATCTGTTTAATACTATCTGCCCTATCAGGAATATAGGCTGACTCTACTCTAGGTATCAATGGTACTGTATACTTTCTGTCTGTGATGTATTGCAAGGTTCTTTCACATATAATAATGCTTGCAATACTTCATATAATTCATTTTGTTGTGTAGAAGTAAATGTTGTTTTAAATTTATGCATCTCCCTTTTAGATGGAATATACATAGATGCCCTAAAATTTTTTGTTGCATCTGTAAAAACATTAACTCCCTCTACCAGTGAGGAAGAGCATTTGTTGGCCCAAGATCATGGCCACGTGGCAAATTGCTGCCCAAAAGGAATTGGGAGCCCGTGTTGGAAATTCTGATTAATCAATATCTGTCATTCCACAAACTCTTGTATGCAGTTCTCTATTTGTTGACTTGTATACATAGTATATATTGTGTGAGGTTTCTGTCCTATTAACATCCTTACTCTCTTCACTGCCTTATGTATGACTTGGGCTACCAGCACAGCATAAAGCACACAAGCTCTGTTCTTTATCTGAGCCAAATGTACCCACTCAATAATCCCTTATTTTTGATATAAAACTCCAGTGGGTATTTTTTCAGTGAATAAATTGTTACTTCCAAGTCCTGTGATTCTAATATCCTGCTAATAGTACACCCCATAATCTTTTTCTGCACTAATTTCAAACATTCCAGTGTTTCATCTGTCCATTTTCTGCATGAGTTTAATTGAGAAGGACCTTTCAATAAATCATATAATGGTTTCATTTGATCAGTTGTAATTCCCAACTGTGGCCTACACCACTGAATTACTCCTATCAATTTCTGAAAGTCATTTAAAGTTGTAACCTTTGTAGAATCTATGATAGGTGACTTCAAACTTAAGCCTTACCACCTTACATCATTGTTTCACAGGGTAGTTTCTCCTTCTCTGATTACATTTACTCTGAAAAAAAAAAACTTTTTAGAAATTAAGTTGTTAATAAGTTCAAACACTAAATTTAACTTTTGCTTAAGCCAAGGAATGACTACAAGTTCAGATTAAAAGAGCAAGATCTTTTCTGCTTCATAGACCATTACATATTAATTTACCAATACATTGTCTTGAAAATGAAAATTTAAAACCGTTTAAAATTTGTCCTGTTGTTGACAGTCATTAAACTTTTACAAAAAATGTAGTTGAAAACCTTCAAAATAATAGTTCTCTTCTCTTGATCTAATCTGAAATGATAAAAGTTACAATTCACTGTAGACCCAGCTAAATGATGAGTTGGGACTGCAGGGCAAAAAATCTTAATGGTTCCATCCTTTACTCAAGTAAATTTTATTTCTGTGTCCACTCCTTAAGGACTTTTTTGAATGAGAGGGTTTTGAATTCCTCAGCTGAAGGGAGGGAGACTTCTGGACAACTGCCCAGTGGCGCCAAGTCTATTCCATTCTGCTGGAGAGTTTCAAAAGCTTTATCTCTGCTGAGGTGTCCCTTTAAGATTTATGCATATTTCCAATTTGCCTAGTGCCAAATAATATAACAAATCCTGATCTGTTTTAAACATCCAATTAGGAGTGACACGTTTCACTTAATATGTGAACAGAATAACTACCTTTTGGTTACTTCTCATTATACAAAATACTTTTCTTTTAGGTGAGGCATGAGATAATGAAAATGCTGATCAGCCTGCCCCAGATCTCTCGTCTGTCTCTCCACCCTCACTATCTGGCCAGGATCGGGAAGGCAAGAGAGAGAGTTCAACCAAAAACCTTCAAATAATTTCCAAAACTTTTATGCTTTCCTTAAACTTCATATCCATGTTGTTTTCCTAATGGGCTTTGATCAAAGCCCCTTTTAAAACTGCACAGACACTACGTCCCTGCATTTCCCATCCAAGACTACACCTTGCAATCACATAAACTAAATAATATAAGATTAGTTCCTCTCTTTCTCTCTCCCATACTTCTCCCCGATGCTGCAGCCATCAGAGAGAAGGGAGGAGGGGGAGGAAAAGAGATAACTTTCCAAGGTCCAGCTACCATGGAGCTGACCGTAATAACTCACAAACACACGCACACAGAACATGTAAAGACAGAACACATATACAGACAATAAAAGAATCCAAAAAACTGAGAAAAAATTGTCAGAAATCCTCTGTACACATTATAACTCTGGCTTAATTTCTATCACTGTGTAACTAAGCCTTGCATAAGATTCCTTCTCTAAGCTTTCTCCCGTACAAGATTGCTTTTTTAGACTTACTCCTGCAACTTTTTACTGCACCATAGATCTGTGCCGAGTGCCAGGGCTGGAAGAACATCCGGGCTGCTGAATTTGCCACTGTGCCACAAATCCTGGGCAAATTTTTTGCTGTGCCACAAATCCAGGCCCTGGGCCAACTCTGGATGTATTTTCTGGTTGAATTTCTGACTGCACCAACTCCCTCTTTCCTCTCGGTCCTATCTGGTTGTGATTGTCTCCTGAGCTCCCAGACCGCCAATGCTCCGAAGATAAAAAAAGGGGGGCAGTAGAGGGGGATCTCGACTCCTTGTCAGAAATCTCCACTAGGGAGTCTCCCATTTGTATCACACAAGCGGCAGCCCAGCAAGTTGGACGTGGGGTGCCCACAAGGGCTGCTTTTTCCACCCCGTACATGACAAAACCAGTCTCAACGAGCAACCCAGGGGTGGCATCCACATAAGAGGCCATTTGTGTCCCCACTACTTGCCATGTTTGAGGAGTTAATTCTGCATGGCAAACCCATGGTGATATAGTTTGTATTTTTACTACCCACTCCCTACATTCCTTTATATGAATTTTTGTGCCCGCTTCTCGGCAGACTTTATAAAGCTGGCACGCCAATACTCCTGAATCCTCTGGCTGCAATTGCTTAGCAATTCTATTGCCCATTTTCTCCTAGGTAGCCCCGTCTACCTAGGGTGTCCGACTCTTCCGCCCTTAAGCGAGCGGGATACTCACGTCACCTGGCGGGGTCCCGTCTATCGTGTGCCCCACGATAGGCGCCAATTGACCCGGGTCCGGGTCCTTCAGGTGACACTCTCTCAGTGGGCTTCTGCTTCGGACGTCTCCGGATTTCCCTCCCCGGGGGACTCGGCGGAGGGACTCAGTCGGACACTTCTTCAGGAGGCATATACTTTATTAAGTGCAGAGGAGTCCCCCGAACAGCCCAGGGCGTTGGTTTAAGTAAGGTTCTAGTTCCGGGTAGCTATCCATTGTTTAAGTAGGTTTCTATTTTTAGGTATCCATCCTGATCCACCCCGAGGGAGAGGCCTACATCCCATTGGAGCAAGCCCCTCCAGACCAATCCTAGGGAGGCACGATCCCTAATCCCGGGTCGTGTCCTCCCCTGGTTGGCTGGTGGCCACTCCTGGGGAAGCCCCTCTCCGCCCAGGCAGTCAGGACCGACCCCCGACATGAAAGCTGATATATAATCAGGCATAGAAAACCAGGGATGGTAAAGAGTAAAAATAATAATCACAGACCAAGTTAAAAAAAATCCCAAACCCAAATAGAAAGAAAAGGTCCCTTCCATCTTCAACGTGAAATGGAATGGGCTCATTTCCAGGTGTGGTCATAAATACAGGATGTAAAGGACTAAAGGGAATTTAAAGATCATTTAATATAATCCCCTCATAAAACAGAAGCAGGAAACTGAGGCCTAACTCGCTGGTGGCAGTACTGGTACTAGAGCTAAGTCTTCTAAATCTTAGTCTAAGACTGTTTCCTACATTGTTCTACTAGACCTGAGAGCTGCGGTCCAGGGAAAGGGTGGGAATTACAAGGAGGATTGGGGGCATGAAAGTAGGAAAAACATCTGGGTCTAGTCACTCTAATGCATTGCTTCACTGTAGCTGGGGGTGACAGAGGGCCCAGAGTCAATCAAGGCTTACCCTGGAAGCTAGGGGCTAGGAAATTCTGCTACAAAGGTTATAAAAACCAAGTTTAGCAGCCTCAGTTCCACTGTGGTGTAGTGTCTTTTGAGATAGAGACCCCCTAAATAAAAGATTCTGATTGAATACTAGATCTTAAGATTTTGTCTAGTAAATCTATAAGGCCATTGTCATTGTCCTAAATCCCTCTCTACCGTACCAGGTGGAGAGTTCCAAGATATCTTTGGCCAACTGCTGTGTTAACCAATAGCCACACTCTAGGAGTGATTGCCCTCCTTCTGTGACTGTTCATAGTCCACATCTTTTGTAGTTTCCAGTCTTCTCCTGCTCTCAGATTAAAACTTCTCTGTTCTGGGCCCCCATTTACTCAACTAGGACATTGATGAATACAAGAAAAAGCAGGAAAGCTGATAAACCAATCCTTAAGACGTCAGTAACTGAAGATAAGTTGACGTGTCAACTATTCTAGATGGTATTTGCATTTTCAGATGGAATTCCAGGGTTGCGATGATACCTTAGTCATAGTGGAGTTCTTCGCTAATGGTGGGAAATGCAGGCCAGTGGAAGGCTGAGGAAGAAGAGTTTGGGGCAGGGGATGATTTTGTAATTGCTATCCTTATTCAGTCTTTTCAGTCATGTCTAACTCTTTATAACCTCATTTGGGAAAAATAGAATTTGGAGGAAAAAACCCATTTTCTTGTGGTTTTCCATTTTCTTCTCCAGCTCATTTTACATGTGAGGAAACTGAGGCAAATGGGATTAAGTGGCTTGCCTAGGGTCATACAGATAATGTGTATGAGGGAATGCTTTGGTGACTCAGTTTCTGAGTGATTGTTTGCTATGGCTACTTATATGAGCTATCATGATCTGGAGCCTACTTCTGCTTCCTCCAGTTATATGTAACTATCACAGAGGTCAGGTAAGAGGATGCCTATACTGCTCAGAGCATTATGCAGTAGGCACATTCCTGTCCCATCAGGAATGACATTACCCATGATGCCCCAGCTCCCACGAGTTGGACCTGATAGAAGTGTGTTGAACTGTTCTGATAATAATGGAACACCATCAGTTAGAAATAGGAATGTGCTGGTAAATGTTTAACAATCAGGTTGTGTGTGTGTGTGTGTATACATTGTATATTTAATTCAACAATTATTATTATGTAATAAGCTATATCATATATAAATGATATATGGCATAAATTATATATTATATTAGAATAATACATTAATTTTATAATATATGTTTAATATGCAGTATATTTAAATTTAATCTGCATTATCATTTTCTCAATTACTTTCTTAAATCAGTTAACAAAAAATAAATCAATTAATGAACCAAGCCTGATCTGTAGAGTTTGTTAATTTCCACGTTTTAAATGGTCACACTGAAATTTTAAGAATCAACTCTCATGAGTCCTTAAGTAGTGACTGCAGCACACCGTAGAAAGTAGGAAAAAGACAGGATGAATCTCAGGGATATACAGGAGCATATCCTAATTTACAGAGTTGACCAGAACCAAAGCTAAAGACTGACTAGTAAGAAATGTTGGCCGCTGACCAAGTTATGAAGAATAAAAACCAAGACTGGACTGGTCAAACTGCCATCTGTGAGAAGGTCAGAGAACAGGGCCGGAAAGACTGATATAGTTGTGAGGGACACAGAATGACAGCCAAGACCTAGAGGGGTCAGAGTTTACAACAGCAAAGACCATTGTAATTCTTTCCTCCAGGTTTCAGGTGGGAACAGAGAGGAGAAAGTTTCTCACAACCGATGCTGAGGAAGAGGAATGTCTTTAACTGGAGAATAGTTGTTGGGATATCCCTAACATTTTTTTATTTCCTCCTCCATTTCAATTAATTGTTTTTGTTGATCATCCAGGAACCCTGAAGATCTTCCCCTCTCAGTTTGATTTTTTTTAAAGGGGTCATCTCTTGAGTAACTACTTAAAGAGACCTATTCATTGAATGGGTGTATCTCACTCAAAGTGAGAATCTGATAAAATGGCCAGGGACTTCCATCGCATCCTGGGCCATCTTCAGTCATCCTGATGGATATCAGGCCACTGGACCCAGATGGCTCAGGAGGAAAAAGTGAGGTTGGTGACCTTGCACAGCCCTCCCTCACTCAAATCAAAGTCAGCTGCAAGTCATGTCATCATCTTGATGTCATGGTCTTCTTGAAGAACGAAGGACAAACATAACAACTTTTGCTAATTCTATGCTTTTTCTTTGCCAAGGGTTCTATTAGCATATAATAAGTGAGTTTTTAGTCTCAAGTTAAATTCAAAGATTCCCCAGTTTCATATTGGAATGGAGACTAACACCACATGGCATGTGCCAATAAAAAAAATTCCCCTTCCACATAAAACTAAGCATGTTAGAGCCTTGTGTTGGCTGACTTATTCTCAGTATGTCTGTGAGTGAGAGAGACCTGAAGAAATCACTTGGTCCATTTCCCTGTGTGATATGTAGTGCTGACCTGAGAATCATGAAGCCAATCTCAGTTCTAATCTAATTTTTGCCACGTCCTCTGTGAAAATGGGCAAGTTATCTATTTTTTCTGGGTCTTACTTCCATTATGTGTAAAATGAGGATGTTATCTCTAAAGTCCCTTCTATGAATCTATAATTTTGTAACTCAAAGGCTCTTACTGACTTGCTTTCTAAAATGCAGAAATATGCCAGACATCCATCCCAAAATAATCCAATACCTCCATGCAATCTGACTTCTCTTAGCAATGAAGCATGTTTTAGCATTTATTCAGAATATCCCACCTTCACAATATCTTTTACAGATGGAAATCAGTTCCCACCACAAGCCCTTATTTTTTCATAAATGGGAAAGCTGAGCGAGGGAAAGAAAATGATTTGCCTGAGGCTTCACGTAGTTTAGATGGGGCTACTTTCTTCTTTGAAGCACAGGGAACCGGTGCTTCCCCTGGACCAGGGCTATTTTATCAATGAGGCCATGGAAGATTTTGGGGAGAGACTGAAGTGATATCACAGGGGGAAAATGTACAAAGAATATTAACAGCAAAACAATTTTGGAAGTGGGATTAGAGACAAACAGGCCTGATGGAAGGACACCTGGACCCCAGCTGGAAACCCATGCCTTACCCTACTCCCTCCCGGATACCATTACTGACATCTTAATGTACCCTATAACTATTTCTTAGTCTCCCACTAGTACACAGTTGCTGCACGTAATTCTGTTTGCAGTATGGAGGTACTTATGATGAATGGAGGGAAGAGAGATGCATGAGGGAGGAGATTCAAAAGACGTTTATAAGATCATAAATTTAAATCTAGAAGGAAACAGTGATTACCAAGTCCAATCCTTTCTTTTTTTAGATGGGGAAATGAAGGCCCAGAAGTGATGGTTCAAGGTCACAGAAGTTATTAGCAGAGGTAATATTTGAATCCCAGTTCTCTGGCTCAAAATCGGGAATTTTTTAAACCTATGATGCCTGTCAGAATGTATCACTTGGGTCCCTCAAACAACATCATGGAAAGTCAAATTGCATTTCCTCTAAATAGTGCTCTACATCCTGATTTTCCTATCTTAATAGCAGGAGATTAACTCTCCTGGGCCCACTTGGATCAATACTGACATAAGGTCAAGCCCACGATACTTCAAACTAGGCACTAGGGGAGAGTGGTAAAGAGCTTGCTCTCCTCTCATTCATTCCTTTGAGTGAGATAGCAGGTCATAAATTGGATGTAGGATCTGCAGTATGAGAGGCAGTATGGCATAGTGGAAGGACCACTGACTTTGGAGTCCGATTACCTTGTGTGTGACCTTGTGTGTGACCGTGATTAGATACATGATTTAATTTCATTAGGCGTCAGCTTCCTCATTTGTAAATTGAAGGGGTAGACTCTATCTTCTCCAACTCTAAATTCTATAATCCTTGGAAGAAGAAGGAAGTTCAGCTGGCCAGGCAAAAGAGAGATCCAGGTTTTTAAAGGTAGAAAAAAGAAAGAAGCAATAGGTTTTCTTAGGAATAGGAATTGAATGGGATTTGGAAAGAGTGAAAAACTTAATTTTCCTAGAAACTTCTTAAGTTAAGAATTATTCATTGTTATTCTTTTTAAAAAATAGAACCTTCATTTCAAAGTATATGCTTTGCCTACTCACATAGACATATAACAAAGAACACACACACACACACACACAGAGCAGCTAAACAAAATCTACCTAATTTAAAAAAAATCCATTTATAAATTGCATTCATTGATCTTTAATGTTTTTTCCTTAAAAGAAGTGGTAAGGATGACCCAACCCTACATCTTGTCCCTTGTCCCCTACACATATGTATTTCAAGCAGACTTTGGCCTAAATCAGGGTTTTTAAACTTTTTTATGTCATGGATGTTTTTTAGCAGCTTTTTGAAGTCTATAGACCTATTCTCAGAATAATGTCTTCAAATAATTGAGGGAAATGCTAAATTTCAAAGGTTTTTCCCATCCAAGTTCATGAACACTCTGATATCTATCCATTGATTCCAGGTTAAGAACCCTTGACCTAGGTGAACTCTGAACCTCCTTTTAGTCCGAAGAGCCTATGAGTCTAAGCTGATATAACCTTAATACCTCCATTCTCACTACAGTAGTACATTGAAGAAATTCTTTGAGAATTGAAATTTTATCAATCAAATCTCATTATAAAGACTCAAGGGTTATTGCACTATAAGAAATGATGGAAATAAAGAATCCACAGAATCATAAGAAGACCTATACAGTGAGATAAGGAGGATTAGGACAAACAATATATGCAATAATTACAATGATGTAATTCAAAGGAACCCCCCCCCAAAAAAATTGAAACTGAATTCAGAGAACTTTTAATGACAAAGCTTAGCCACACTATGGATGTGTGATATTGTATACAACAAAATCAACCAATAGACAAGCATTTATTAAGCACCTACTATGGGCCTGCCTTGAACAATGTATAGGTTTACAGACAGTTTTGCCCTCTTTTTAATTTTTTATTATAAGGGATAGCTCTCTAGGGTAGGGATGGGAGTGAAAAATATATTTGAAAATAAAGGTGATGTAAGAACAAAAATGTCAATATATTTTTAAGTGAAAAAAAAAATCTTTACAAGGAGACCTTACTCTTTTATGGAACCCAGAAGGAAACTAGGAAAATGAAAAGAGAACCCAGTTAGCATGTGAATAATCATCTCTCTCCACCACTACCCCCCATTTATATTTTTCTAAATTTGAATTTTCAAATATTGGGTTTCCTTAAACTTATTTTTCTAAGAAAAAAACCCTAAAATATATTCACATGTTTCTCTTTTGACTTGGTTTTCCTCAGACAAATGGGGCTTGTAGACAGTCCAGACTAAATCAGCTTATCATTCTCAAGAGAGGCCATGTATAGAAGGATTTTCTCCTTGTTGTTACTCTCCAAATGCATTTGAATTAATGACACATGAACAAGAATACAGAAGATGCAGCAAAATTTTGCTTGTGTTTTTTTTTTCAACATGCATTAGAATGTTCTCTAAATACTTGTGGCTCAGCTCATGTTAATGCCAGCAAACATAGGCGAAGCAATTAGCATCTAGCATTTCTTTCTTGGCCAGCAACTGTATGTATATCATGTTCAGAAGCCAAATACTGCATTAAGGACGGATAAGATCCAAATCTCTCCTTATATAGCTCTCTCTCGTCTAGTGTGATGAATAACTAAAGACAAAAATGAAGCAAACAATGTAAACTCATATAATATAAAAGATACATTTTTGATCAGTGATCTCCCTTCTTCTTTATATTGCATTGGGAACCAATGTTCTGATGCCTTCAGGTAAGCAGACCACTTCTCTAGGACAAGGAAATATACTTAGATTTGTGCCAACGTAATTGTATATAAGTGAGGGGGACAGACAGAAATGTTCTTTTTTTTTTTTTTAAATTTATTTATTTATTTAATTTTTTTACATTCATTTTCACAAATTTTTGGGTTCCAAATTTTCTTCCCTTTTATCCCCTCCCCCCACCCAATACCCCAAGCAATCTAATTTTCCCTATCTCCAATCTGTCCTCTCTTCTGTCATCCCTCCCTTCCCTTGTCTCCATCTTCTCTTTTCTCCTGTAGGGCCAGATGACTTTCTATTCCTCATTAACTGTATGTCTTCTTTCCTAGTTGCAACAACAATACTAAACAGTTGTTCCTAAAACTTTGAGTTCCAAATTCTCCTCATCCCTCCCTCCCCACCCATTCCCTTTGGGAAGGCAGGCAATTCAATATAGGCCATATCTGTGTAGTTTTGCAAATGGCCTCCCTGATAGTCGTGTTGTGTAAGACTAACTGGATTACCATCCCTCCTAACCTGCCCCTCATTGTTTCTCTTCTGTCTTTTGATCCTGTCCCTCCCCAAGTGTTGACTTCAAATTGCTCCCTCCTCCCTTTGCCCTCCCTTCCATCATCCCCCCCCCTTGCAATATCTCTTTCTCCCCCACTTTCTTATACTGTAAGATAGGTTTTCATACCAAAATGAGTGTGCATTTCACTCCTTCGTTTAGTCAAATGTGATGAGGGTAAACTTCTTGTTTTTTTTTTTTTCTCAGCTCTCCTCTTTTTCCCTCCACTAACAAAAACTCCTACCTGCCTCTTAAATGACATATAGTTACCCCCTTCCCTTTCCCTCCCCCTACATTTCTCTCTCACCATTTACCCTAGTTTCTTTTAAGGTATGGTCCCATCCTATTCAGTTCAATCTGTGCTCTCTATCTCTGTATGTGTGTGCATGTGTGTATGTGTGTGCATGCGTGTACATGTGTATGTGTGGTCCCACCAACTACCCAGATACTGAAAAGTTTTAAGAGTTACAAATATTGTCTTTCCATGTAGGAATGTAAACAGTTCACTCATGGTAAGTCCCTTAAGACTTCTCTTTGCTGTTTACTTTTTCATGCTTCTTCTCATTCTTGTGTTTGAAAGTCAAATTTTCTTTTCAGCTCTGGTTTTTTCATCAAGAATGATTGAAAGTCCTCTGTTTCATTGAAAGACCATATTTTCCCTTGAAGTATTATACTCAGTTTAGCTGGGTAGGTGATTCTTGGTTTGAGTCCTAGTTCCTTTGCCTTCTGGAATATCCTATTCCACGCCCTTTGATCCCTTAATGTAGAAGCTGCTAGATCTTGGGTTATCCTGATCGTATTTCCACAGTACTGGAATTGTTTCTTTCTAGCTGCTTGTAAGATTTTTTCCTTGAGCTGGGAGTTCTGGAATTCGGCCACAATGTTCCTAGGAGTTTCTCTTTTTGGATCTCTTTCAGGTAGTGATCGATGGATTCTTTCAATACTTATTTTGCCCTCTGGTTCTAGAATGTCAGGGCAGTTTTCCTTGATAATTTCATGGAAGATGATGTCTAGGCTCTTTTTTTGATCATGACTTTCAGGTAGTCCCATAATTTTTAAATTGTCTCTCCTGGATCTATTTTCCAGGTCAGTTGTTTTTCCCATGAGATATTTCACATTCTCTTCCATTTTTTCATTCTTTTGGTTTTGTTTGGTGATTTCTTGGTTTCTCGTAAAGTCATTAGACTCCATCTGTTCCATTCTAATTTTGAGAGAGCTATTAAATTCAGTGAGCTTTTGAGCCTCTTTTTCCATTTGGCTCATTCTGCTTTTGAAAGCATTCTTCTCCTCATTGGCTTTTTGAACCTCCTTTGCCACTTGGGTGAGCCTATTTTTCAAGGTGTTAATTTCCTCAGCATTTTTTTGGGTCTCCTTTACCAAGGTATTGACCTGTTTTTCATACTTTTGTTGCATCTCTGACATTTCTCTTCCCAATTTTTCCTCCACCTGTCTAACTTGCTTTTCAAAATCCTTTTTGAGCTCTTCCAGGGCCTGAGCCCACCCACCACCCCCCTGGGGTGTCTGGGGTACTGAGGCCCCGCCCTCCACGTCTTTCCCTGATGGCAAGAATACGTCCTCATCTTCGTCAGATCCGAAGGTCGGGATCATTTGCATTTGTTGGAAAAAACTCTCTAAAGTCTTATTTTTCTTCCCTTTTCTAGGCATTTTCCCAGCCAGTTACTTGACTTCTGAGATTCCTTTCCACCCCTGCCTGGATCCGCCCAGCTAGTGCTTGCCCTCTGAGATTTAAATGGGCTTTCCTCCTGCCGGCTGTCAATCAGTGAGCTTTAGTTCAGGTGCTGGGGTGGGGCCAGGGCTGTCTCCGAGACTCTGATCCCTCGGAGGCTTTATGCAGAGACTTTCAGGGATGGAACGGGTGGGGGCGGGGTGGGGGGCCCGCCTCCCAAATCCCGCTCCCTTGGGGACTTTAAGCAGAAGCCTTCAGTAACAGAGCGGCCTGGGGGCAGGGCCGTCTCCCAGGCTCAGCTCCGTCCGGTTTTATGCGGGAATCTTCCGTAATGAAGATCCTGCCTGCTGTTGGGGGATTCCTGAGTCTTGGGCCGCTGCCGCCTCAGCCGCTGCCCACACCTCTGCCTCCGCCGCTTCCTCCCGAGGGGGCCCGAGTCACGGAGACGCCCCGCTTCCCCTCTCCTTCAGCCCGGCCTCTCTCACTGACCTGTAGCTTCTGTGGGCGGAGGGACTTTCCCAGCTGCTGGAGCTTCCGTCTCTGAAGCCTGCTCGGATCAGCTTCTCTGGGGCCTCAGCCAGGGCAGCGCTGGGGGTCGGGTCCACTTTCCGGGGCGCACCGGACCCTGGGGACGGGTCTTCAGGGCTCCCTGGAACGGAAATCTCTTCCACTCTGCTTCTGCACACCTTGTATTCACCCAGAAGTTATGGGGGACTCTTTTTACATTAATTCTATGGGCTTTGGTTTCGGAGTTCGTAAACGTGCGTCCTTCTACTCCGCCATCTTGGCTCCGCCTCCCAGACAGAGATGTTAATCAATCGACTTTGTGATCTAAGTCAATGCTAAAAATGAAACAATATATGAACAAGTTCAGAGTGAAATTGACGTAGAACTTTAAAAAAAAGAGTTGGCATTCAACTAGAACCAAAGTTAAAGAACAGAGAAATTTTCCAAAAGGTCTTTGTGGTGGGGCTGAGCTTTCTTTGGAAAAAATAGTGCTATCCTTGAAATAAAACCCTTCACTTGGCTATTTTTTAGCAGGAACTTACTCTTTGTATTATGTAGTATGCATTGTTTTCCTTTCACATACTTCATATTTACCATCAGGGAGTATGGGGAGATAACTCTTTGGGATTCTTCCAAGTCCATTTTGAGTGTTCAGTTTCCAGTAGGAGCATTTACACCTAGGAATTCCTCAAACAACTACATGGATTGTCTGGTTCATTGTCCAGATTTCAGAAAGTGATGGAGAAAATATTAATAAGGCAGATTAAACTTAAAAAATATGTTGTGCAGTTTCAGAGAGCTAGTTGTTAAACATTTGGCAGTATAGCTCTGTATTTACTTTTCTGTATTTAAATACAAAATAAATGTAAATACAAAAATACAGTAAATACAAAAAATGCAAACTCCTTGAGGGCAAGCACGATTTCTTTTCTTTTTTTATTTTATTCCTACTGACTTACACAAAAAGACCCTTGAATATTTGCTGAAGTGTGATGGAACAACCTGCTTACCTCTTTTCTGATTTTCTGTCCACCCATCTTAAACTGGTGGAAATCAAGCGTGCGACTAAACGAACAATAAAACAGCAAACACTTGAAACAAGTAAACCTAAGCAAACTCAAGCTACCAAACTTCAAACTGACAAAGGAGAAAGCTACTTTTTTTCTACAGAGAAAAGCAAATTTGATTAATTTTCAGGCAAAATAGAGTTCAGCATAAGGTATGTGTTTGTGGTACCACTAGGAAAGCATGAGATCGCATCTCAGCTTCCAATGGGTTTTATAAATTGTGTCTCCAGACCAAAGGAATGAGATCTCATTCATGCCACAACAATTTGTTGAGTGCCTATTATATACAAGACATCATGCTTGGCATTGGGGTGACAATGGCAAAGTGAAAAGCTTCAAGAAACTTACTCTCTTCTGAGGAATCTACTGTGAATCTTCAGGCTTGGAAAATATCCTTCAGATTTATCTAGATTGTCAAGGTTGCAACCAGCAGAGACATAATCATAAAGTTGGAAAAATGTTACGGAGGAAAATAAGACTACAAGGTTTAATAAACATAATAATAGCCTAACATGCCAGGAGACTAGTTATCCATTTTAATTGCCTACTTACCCTAAATATTTAATTCAGAATATTAAACAATGATTTTTAGGGTGGAAGTAGAGATCCAATTTTACAATGAAAACCAAAGAAAAAAATGGATTTACCCTATAAGAATTGGTTTCATAGTCAATGAAGTGTCAGTAATTAATCACGTCACTATGGGCAAATCATGTAACTTCTCTGAGTCTCAGTTTCTCCATCTGTCAGCAGGTAATAACACTTGCACTTCTCATCATATAGGAATATTTTGAATATTAACAGATATCATATATGTGAAACTACTTTCAAAAATATTAAGCTCTACAAAATGTAAATTATTACATAAGACTATTACATAATAATTTATTCCTCCCCACCCAAAATAGACTTGAAGATAAAGAGATTATCAAGTCAATTCCCCTTGATTTTCCAATAGTACTTATGTGTATCTCACCATTCCAACCCTCAAGCAATGTATAATAGAATAAAAGAGCTTTATAACATGCACAAATATCCACAAGAAATGATACTGGGAAAACTATGATGAGAGGTTCAGGTAAAGAATAAGAAATATGAAAAAGCAGAGGTCATTTTCAACTTTTGGAGGCTGAAGAAAGACTCTATGGAGAAGATGGTGCTCTGTCTGGGCTTTGAAGTCCTTTTCCTCCAATTTTCCAAATGAAGGAACCAATGTCCAGAGAGGTTAAGGGACTTACAAAGAGTTACCTAGCTAATAAATGGCTGAAAAGAAATTCAGATCAAGATCTCTCTGACTCCAAGGGCAGCACCTTATCCAATATGATCTACCTCTTCTCTAAACTGGAGGTATAAGGAGGTATTTCTAAACTTAAATCAGATAGAGGGTTAGGAAAGACATATTGTCCTTAGTGAGCAGAAAAATAAGAGAAAAAGACAGATCAAATAGCTGGTGATTCTGTTTAGATGCTTGGATGTTCTGTATATCAAATGATCCTTTCCTAATGGAGAGAAAATTCCTGAAACCACCAAGACTCTGGAAATTGGCAGGTTTTGTTCCTTGTGGAAAGTAGCTAATGATTTTTCCATTCATTTGATACTAGGTTATGGGGTGGCCTGTCTCAGTCAGTCAATTGGCATTTATTAAGCACTTTCTTTGTATCAATCAATCAAAAAATACTTAAATACCTGCTATGTGTCAAGTGCTGAGCTACATGCTGGAGGTACAAAGAAAAGCGGAGGGGGGTGTCCCTTCTCTCCAGGAGCTCAGAGTCTAATAAAGGAGATGGCATGCAAACAACTGTGTACAAACAAGAAATGTACAGAATAAAATGGGAATGGGAAAGTGACAAGATTAAGGAAAACTGGGAAGAGCTTATTTTGGGAAGTAGAACTTGAGCTAAGTCCTATGTGAAAGACACAAGGAAAGCTGAGGATGATGAGGTGAGGATAATGAAGAGATGAGGAAGGAGAACATTCTAGATGTGGGAAATGGCCAGTGAAAATGCTCAGAGACATGTTCAAGGAATAACAAGGATGCCCACGTCACTGTCCCAGAATTCCCAGAGGTGGGTGAGATATAAGAAGACTGGAAGGATAAGAAGGCATCAGGGTTTCAAAAGGGCTATGGCAGTTAAACATAAGATTTTATATTTGACCCTGAAGGTTACAAGAATTCACTGAAGTATTGATGTTATTTGTTTTTTAAATAAGTAGGGTAACATGGTCAGACTTGTACTTTAAGATCAATTTGACTGCTAAATGGAGGATGGACTGGAGTGGAGAGAGACTTGTGGCAGGAACACCAACCAACAGGCTGTGAAATAGTGCACATGTGAAGTGATAAGGACCTACACCAGAGTGGTGGGATTGTCAGAGGAGAGAAGGCAGCATATCCAAGAGATGTTGCAAAAGTAGAAATGACAGAATTTGATAACTGTTTGAGTCTGGAGTCTGAGAGAGAAGACTCAAGGATGACAACTAGTTAGCAAGTTGAAGGGATTAGGAAGATAGTAGTACCCTTGACAGTAATACGGAACTTGGGAAAAGGGAAAAGTTTTTAGGAAAGACAATGAGATCAGTTTTGGACATGTTGGGTTTAAGATGTCTACAGGACACCTAGTTCAAGATATCTAATAGGTAGTTCAAGATGTAAGAGAGAAGTTAATCAAGAGAGAAATTAAGCCTGGATAAATATTAGGAAGACCAATATGAACTGATGCAAAGTGAAGTGAGAAGAAACAGGAAAACATTGTACACAGTGACAGTAATGTAAGGATAACTGTGAAAGACTTCATAACTCTGATCAATACAATGAGTCACCACAACTCCAGAGAACTGATTATATAAAATACTATTAATATCCAAACAGAGAACTGTTGAAGTAGGGGTACAGACTGAAGCATATTTTTTTCTTTCTCTATTTTTCTTGTTGTGTTTAGAACATGGCTAATGAAAAAATACGTTGTGCATGACTCTGTGTTTATATATACACATATACAGTGTGTGTATGTGTGTAGGTACATATACATATGTGTGTATGCATATATGTATATATGAAATATATAAATATATGGGTATTGTGTTTCTTGCCTTCTCAATGCATGGTGAGGAAGTAAAGGGAAAAGGGAGAATATGAAGTTAAAAATAAAAATAATTTTTTAAAAAGGAAAAAGCTGGATAAATAGATCTGAGAATTTTCTACATAGAGATGATAATTAAATCTAGGAGAGTTGATGAAATCATCAAGTGTAAGACAATAGGGGGATAAGAGAAATGAGTCTAGAACAGAACCTTTAGGGAAACTTAGGGTTCCCAGGCATGGCCTGGATGAAGATACAGCAAAGGAGACTGAGGAGTGGTAGGAGGTAGACAAGTAGAAGAAAACCAGAAGAACTTAGTGACATGAAAACTGAGAGAAAAGAGAGAATCAATGAAAATGTAATCAAGTGTCAAAGACTACAGAGAAGGAAAAAAGGATTGAGAAAAGGCCATTGGATTAGCCACTGAATTTGGAGAGAGCAACTTTGACTGAATGATGAAGTGAGAAGCCAGACTTCAGAGTTAAGAAGAAAATGAGAGGAAATGACACTCTGCTGGAGGAACTTAGACACAAAAGGCAAGATGTGGAACAATAGCAGTTATCAGGGAGGAAGCAGTCAAGTGAGAGTTTCTGAGGTTTGGAGGAGACATGGACATGTTGGTAGGCAGTAGGAAAGGAGCTAGTAGATAGGAAATGTCTGAAGATTAGAGGGAGAATAGGAATGAAGGAGGGATGGAAAATCCTGGGAGAGAAGATAGGATGGAATGGGGTCACTTTTTCAGAGAGAGAGAGAGAAAGAGAGAGAGAGAGAGAGAGAGAGAGAGAGAGAGAGAGAGAGAGAGAGAGAGAGAGAGAGAGAGAGAGAGAGAGAAGGAGGAAGGGAGGGAGAGAGAGAGGTTTGCTTTGGTAAGGAAGCAAACCAAAAGCGAAGAATGAAATAATAGCAGAGTATCTGAGTGATGTGAGATGAGGAGGTAGGGAGAAGAGCGAACTTCAGGCAAATGACCTCAATTTTTTTTAAGTGAAATAGAAGGCAAGATTTTCAGATGGAAGGGTGAGGGAAGGAGGAATAGTGGGAGGTTTGAGGAAGGGTGAAAAAGTGTAGAAAATTCCTGTAGTGAGTAGGAGAGAGAATCCATTAGCGAGGAGTAAAAGGAAGGCTTTGCTGCAATCAGGGTCCAGTTGAGATTATGTGACATTAACTTATAGTAGGCCCAGTAAACATGTTTTATCTGGCTTCTGTCAGTAGAATGTGCTTGGGAGTAAAGGCAATGGATAGTGGGAGTGATCTAAAACTGAGGTTTGAAAGAATTGAAGTGTTAAGCTAGGGGAAAGATGGCAGAGCACTTTCTTCCTTGTATAGGGAAAAGAAAGTAGCCAGGTGAGAACTCCAACTGAAAGGAGAATTAGCCAGCAGAGGCAAATTCCACAATCAAATGCCTAGTGGTTTATCACCTAGCAACCAATGCAAGACGAGAGGAACACTAGGCAAGAATGATGTACCATGCAAAACCAGCAGGAAAAAGAGTTGATGGAAGTCACATGATGACAGTACTGAAAATATTGGCAGCCCTGACGGCAGGATCAGAGATCTGAATGGTCCCTCTGCGCATGCATCCTCACCACATTTTTTCCCAATGTTGAACATGATTTTTAGATGTTTCCATTCTTCCATCTTAGAGTGTGTGTAGTTCTAGGAAAATGTAACCTAAATTTGGGGGCTAGTAAAGGTTCTACTGTCTCTCTTTTTTTACTAAGACATTTCAATAACATTTTTTTTAACTGTGTGTTCTCTTACTCATAAAAAGAAACACACCTGTGGGGGCTTATGAGCTATAGATTTTGAGTAGATACAAGCTCACAGCTTATCATGAGCCTGGATAGAGATTTTCTGGGGGCCTGCATACAAAGGTATCAGAGGTACTATATCAACACAAATATATTTAATTTTCTTCCATATAAGATTTTTGTCATTCAAAAGTCTTCATTTTTCTTAAATATATGAAATAAGTAGTTCAGTCCCTTCATGAAGTAAATCATTCAGTGCAGTAAATTCAATTCCATAAATATTTACTGAGTGCTTGCTATGAGCAAGACACTGCACCAGACAATAGAAATATAAAGATAAAATTAGAAGTAGTCTCCACCCTCAGGGAGCTAGCCTTCTCCTAAAGAGAAGTATACAACATTTAAGTAGAGAAGTAAATATAATTTCAGGAATGAAAGAGCACTAACAGCTAGTGGAATCAGTAAAGGCATCTTGTAAAAGTACATCTGAACAGATCCTTGAGGGAAAGGAAGATTCTAAGAAATAAAAGTTATAAAGAAGAAGATTCTTGGTATATGGAAGAGTCTAGATAAAGACCTAGAGCTGGGAAATGGAATACTAAGTGTAGGGAATAGTAAGTAGGCCACTTTGCTTCACAAGTCATTATTTATTTACCTATGAACTGATAGGATGGAAGTCTTGTTTTCTTTGGGACTTAGGGTAATATTTATGCTATCCTTTAAAACAAAACCATGTGAGTCATATAGCAGATGGTTAGATAAAATTATTCTTAATGAAGAACTATATTCTTGATCAAATTATTCATTATACAATTAAATACTGATTCCTTATGAGGTATCTTAAATGGAGTAACTCCCTATCAGCGAACTAAGTCTAAAGGAGAGGTCTATCAATTAAAATGTCCTGAGAATCAGGAGACTCAGAGGTTAGACACTTTTTAGACATGCCCTTGGAACAGGACCAACAAACATTTCCATAATGTTTGGTCACTATTTCCATAGTACTTATTATTTGTATAACTGCATCAATCAATATTGGTTAATATAGAATATATACATACTCATACTCATTTATGCATTACTATATTAATAAATAAAGCCTTAATCCCTTTGTTGGAATCTTTCCGTGTTCTCCCTCCCTTATGGAATTTTGATTAACATTTCATATATAGTGTTCTGTGGAGGTGAGGGAGGAAATGGAATTCCATAAGGACTTCTATTATTCCTTTGATTCCTCACTTTAGAGAACTTCCCAAGGTCATCCATCTGGTACTTGTCATATAATGGGCATTTGTCCCATAAATGTTCATTGTCCCTTGATTTTGACTTTCACCCCTAATATCAGTCCAGGTGGTACATTTCTGTTTTTTGTAGTAATGTCATGCAGTAGATATCTAGACCCAGATGACTGTATAGAACTTCGTATCATAAAGAAAACTTTTTCTGTCCTCCTTCTTAGTCAACCTTGAGAAAATCAGGAAGCATTCCATCCTCATACTCTCATCCTTTTCAACCAATTACTACTGCATTCAAAACAAAACAAAACAAAACATAAATTTAATTCTGGAAGTGGGATAGTAAAGAGGCTATACCTTACTCTTCATTAATCAGCTACCTAGAGCCTCTGAATAAAAGGGTGTATCTTTAACACACATCCAAAATGGAACTTATTCCACACATAAGGGGAAAAGCTGAGAAACTACCTTTGGAGCTGCCAAACCACCACAGTCTTGGTCACTGCCAACCACAGTCTGGGCACAGGTTTGGAAATCTCCCGTATCTCATTCCCTTCTCTGGCAATTGTCAAGAATAACCCTTAATAAATCCCCTTTGGACATTATGTATTGTGATGGATTTTTTTTCTCTCCCTAGTATGGATACTTGGATTTATCATATAATCACTCCTTTGGGGAAGTATTTGTCCCAAAATGAAGGAAATGGAATGGACAAGAGAAACTAAATAAGTCTCTTTTTTTTAAAATTCCTTGAGCCTAAGAAGCTCTCATTTAAATTACTACAGTGAGGGTGTCTAACTTAATCCCGTGGGGTGATGCTTTCCTGGGACTTAAAAGAGAGACTTCACACGGAAATTCAACGAGTCCATCAGTGCTGAGAGCAAGAGGGACCTTTATATAGCATATTAACGAGAAAGCTGTTGTTGTTGTGCTCGTCCTTTGTTTTCGAAGAAAACAGTGATCAGAGAAATGATGACGACTTGTGCTTGACTTTGTTTTGGGTGAGAGAGGGGTCTGCAAGGTCACCAGACTCACTTCTCCTTCTGAGTCATCTGAATCCAGTGGCCAGATATTCTTCAGGTTGACTGGGGATGGTCCAGGATGCAATGGGAGACCATGGTCTTTCTAGGCTAAGGTCTTTTCAGGTACTCACTTAGAGTGAGGTAATGCCCATTCAGTGAATAGGTCTCTTTAAGAAGTAGTCAGGGAATGGCCTCTTTAATGAGCAAAAGAAAAAAAAAATAAAGCTGAGAAGGGAAGAGAAACTGTTACTATCGATAATCACTATAAGTCAGGAGGTTCCAGAAAACAGCTGTTAAGTGAAGGAAAGAAAGAAAGGAAGAAAGGAAGGAAGGAAGGAAGGAAGGAAGGAAGGAAGGAAGGAAGGAAGGAAGGAAGGAAGGAAGGAAGGAAGATCTAGCCAGTAAACCCCCAAGTTAACTGGGCAGCCTCTGGTCAGATAAATTTGCATCCTGGGCCATCTCCAGTCATCCTGATGAATATCTGGTCACTGGATCCAGATGGTTCAGGAGAAGAAAGTGAGGCTGGTGACCCTGCACAGCCCTCCCTCACTCAAAACAAAGTTAAGCATAAGTCATGGCATCATGTCTCTGATGCCAGGGTCTTCTTAGAAAACGAAGGGTGGACATAACCTGTGAGGAGACCAAGCTGCCTGAATGGGGATCCAGCTAGCTGGGCAACTCAGCTCATCCTCTGCCTTCTGTCTCCTCCACTTTCTTCTCCTCTCCAAAGGAAGTAAATTTGGATGAACAGAGGCTGCCCAATTTATTTGGAGTTTACTGGCTAGATTTCTTTCTTCCTTCTTTCCCTCCTTCTTTCTTCTCTCCCTCCCTCCTTCCCTCTTTCTTTCCTTTCTTTCATCTTTCTCTTCCTTCCTTCCTTCCTTCCTTCCTTCCTTCCTTCCTTCCTTCCTTCCTTCCTTCCTTCCTTCCTTCCTTCCTTCCTTCCTTCCTTCTCTCTTTCTTTCTCTCTCTCTTTCTTTCTTGATTTTCCCAAAACCTTAAACCCAGTGTGCTCTGAAGCCCATACACAAGAGAGTGATAGGTCCCTGACCAAGCTCCACTTTTTTAAAGAGAAAGCTATATGGCTTAATTGAAGACACAAAGGAGAAAATCTGATGAGACAATGGAGAACAGTGGAAAGGATATTAGCACTGGAGTCAGAAAAGTAAATTCCTCTCTGATAGTCCCTCTCAAACCTTGGGCAACCTTCCACTTTTCCACTACTCATATACACTCTATCCTATACTCCAAACACTTACTTCTAACTCTTATTCTGGTTACAATGACCAATCTTTATTACCATTGCTTCAGAGGGTATGCCAAATGCCTGCCCTGTGTGACTCCCTAGACTAACATTACCTTGTATGTCTTGTTTATATAAGTTCTTTGAGGTCAGAAAAAAAGGCTATTTTTAAAAATTTGCTGTTGCTCAGTTGTGCCTGACTCTTCATGACCTCATGGACTATACTGTCTATGGAGTTTTCTTGGCAAAGATACTGGAGTGGTATGTTCATTTCCTTCTCCAGTAGATGAAGGCAAACAAAAGTTAAGTGACTTGTCCAAAGTCACACAGCTAGTGAGTGTCTGAGGGTGGATTTGAACTCAGCTATTACTGACCATAGGTCCAATGCTCTATCCACTGACCCACCTACCTACTTTAGTTTTGAATTTGTACTCTCAATATTTAGTACAGTTCCCTGCAGATAGTAAGCATTTAATTAAATTTAATTTAAGCTTTTTAATTCATTGATGCAAAGGCAGAGGAATAATTTTCTAGTTATATCAGCAAATATTTTTTAAATGTATACTCAGTTCCAACCATGTTCTAGATGCTGATCAGATGCACAGATGAGGAAGACATGATCTCTGAGATCAAAAAACCTTCCAGCTAAGTTTGGTAGACAGGAAATGAATCAAAGACCAAAACCAGACCATCTACAATAAACGCTAAATTATATTCTAAGTACTACACACGTCATAAGAGTTAAAGAATGAACAAAGTCATCTATCAACATGATGTAGTAGAAAAAAGAACAGATTTGCTATTAGAGGAAATGGTTTGAATCCCTGACTTTGCTGTTTCAATAAAAGAATTAACGAATGAAAAGCTTTAAGAGCTGACTATACTCCAGTGACTGTGCTAAATGCTGGGGATACAAATAAGCATAGGCCATACATACCCTTAAGAAACCTACATTCCAATAAGCAAAGACAATATCGATGAGGAAATGGAGACTAGAGAGGAGTACTTTGGAAAGGAGAGTCAGAGGGCATGGTGATGGTAGTCAGGGAACAATCGGTTGGCTTGTAATGGTGGCATTATTGCGATTACTGTTTTCAGAGCTGGGGAAAGAGGGTGACTCTGGGTCTGAGCAAGATGAAGAAGATGTTTAGGGGATGGGGAGGAGATGAAGAGAGCTTGAGTTCCAGCTTGAAAGTTGAGGCTGGCAGATAAATGGCATAGCGTGGAGATCACCAGGAAGTTTGTAACACCTCCAGCATACATGATGCTGGGCTAATTACCTAACATCTACAGACCTCAGTTTCCTCATCTGTACAATGAAGATGTTGAATCTCTCTTCTTGGCATTTAAGTAGCTTGACATTAAGAACATTGGCATTTAAGAACCTTAGCATTTAAGGCTGGCTCTCACTTCCCTTACTAGCCCTATTATGCATTATTTTCCCTTGTTTGCCATGGTCCCATCAAACTGGTTTGCTTGCTGTTCCTCACACATGAATGACATTCCTTCTCCTGACTCTATGCCTTTGCATAAGATGTTAGCCTTATTCTGGAATGGATTCTTCACCTCTGCCTCTTAGAAAGCCAGATTCCTTTGAAGCTCAGTTCAAATGCCCCCTCCTAGATGATGGCTTTCCTAATCACCCCAGCTGTTACTGCCTCCCCTCTAATTATCTTGTGTTTGCTTTATACATATTTTTAATATTTTTTTCATGTGTCCATGTTGTTTCTTGCATTTGAATGTAAGCTTGCATAAGGTCAGGGATCGTTTCATTTTTGCCCATCTCTCCAGAATCTAGAACAGTGCTGGCACATAATAGACACTGTATAAATATTTAGTGATTAGTTCTTTCAGTTTCCAAATATATGATCCTATGAACACATTCACCTGCCTGGAGCCCATTTTCTGCCCAGGTCTGTAAATTCACAACAACAGAATGCTTACCTTGTGCATTTGGAACCAGAGTTAGCACTAAGGTGCTACCCATCTTGGATTTTCCCCATGAAGGTATCATGGGGTGTGACAGCTGGATCACTACCATTTGTTTTGGCTGCGATTGAGGCAAAGACCTGCTGTCTTTGGCTTTGAAATGAAAGGGATCAGTTTGCTTTTCTAATTCTCTGCCTGGAAAGCTGTCTGTGACATCTCCCTTACCCTTCTGTCTGGTGTATTTCCTCTGTGATTTGTCTTATTTGAGATGATTTTTCCTTCTACTCAGGAAACATAGCAGTTTGAGGGCATCCTAGCAGGATGATGCTTTCTGCCATTCTGACTGGCACATTTCATTCAGAAAATTGAAGTCTCTTTAGAAGGATGCAGGGAAGTATGGTCTTCCCTGGTCCTGGGGAAATGTTCAAAGAATGAATCAAGGATAGGAGATGTACCACGAATAAAGTGCAGTGTTATGTAACAATCTACCTATGGAATGATTAATTCTACAATTTTATTAATTGATGGAGGATATCTTAGCTGGAAGAGATATTAGAAATGATCTAGTAAGAGCAGGGGTGTACTGGCAAGTGTTTAACAACTGGCTCTCCCCCCAAAGAAGTATGGAGGACACACTTTTAAGTTTACTCTGTATCGTTAACATTTTTCCATCACTTTATTAAGTCTAAGTAATCAACAAAAGAATAAAGTTCTAATTTGTAGCACTTGCCAATTTCAGAGGTATAAATGCTCACACTGAAAATTTAACATTTGGGCATAGAGAGAAGAAATGATTTGCCTACTGTCACATACATCGAAAGCATCAGACCTGGCCATTGCTTAGCACACGGCCTGACACATAGTAAGTACTTAATAATTTCTACTTGATTGACATGGAGATTGAATCTGCAGTACTCTTTTAACTATTCCACATTGCCTTTTTCATAGGGAAAGGGGAAGACCCCAAGTGTGTTGTATGGGCCATTAAATGGAAAATTTTATGGAAAGTTACCAATAGGGATAAGGATTGGACTTGACCTTATCCAGTCCCAAGGGACTCCTAGAGGAGGAGACTCCTTCTACCAAAACAGGTCAAATTATTGTCTTAAAGAATCATCTAGGGCATTGAGAAGATAGAAGACTTACCTAGAGTCATGTAGCCAGTATGGGTCAAAGATAAGATATCAATCCAAATGTCCTTGCTTCCAAGACCAGCCTTTATTGACCTCCCCAAGCTGCCTCTCTTATGGAGAGCTATAAATTACAATTTCACAGGTCAGGAAGACAAAAAAAGCATGGTGAGCTATACCGGCGAGGGAATATCCATAGTGAAGAGATTGTAGATTTATCTATTATGTAAGCTTTACTGTGATTATGTGAATCATGCTTTCATATAATAATAAAACTGATAAATATTCTGAAGTCGAAATTTAATGGAAGAGCACATTTAGAGCCATTATGAGCACCCATGCCATAATAATCTTAACATACACTTTTGACATTTTAAGAAAGTGGGCTCATCTTGAAGCTTTCCTAATAAGTACCAGCACAAAGTCAACAAAATACAAGGTTCATGACCTCAATATTTTTTATAGAAAGTAGAATACTTGATCTTCAAAAAAGGAGGAAAAATATTGGTAGATGTCCTCATGGCCAAGTCTGACGTTTCCTACCTATGTGACCCTGGGTAAATCACTTCTTCTCTCTAGGTCTCAGTTCCTCATCTATAAAATGGCAATGGTCTACTTAAGTGTGTACCAGAACCAGTTGCTTGCTCTCTATACCCAACTGTTAAATTTTCAGTGTGAGCATTTATACCTCTGAAATTGGCAAGTGCTATAAATTAGGACTTAATTTATTCTTTTGTTGATTATTTAGACTTAATAAAGTGATGGGAAAATGTTAATGATACAGAGTAAACTTAAAAGTGTGTCTTCCATACCTTTTTGGGGGAGAGTCAGATGTCCTCATGATAATGAGTTAAAATTTTTTTCAGAGTCATTGGACTGACAACAGGAACCCATCATTCCAATTGTCATACTGCTACTGGAGTTATTTTGATTATTTCCAGTTTGCCTGTAGAAGAGGAATTTATATCCCAATATTTTTATTTAACTATAAAAATCTGCTATTTTGTCCACTTGTGCAATAGTTTGCACAACATTAAAAAAGAAAGAATAATGTCAGGATAGCAACCCATTCCAGAATCATTTCTATCTGAAATCCATTGAAAAATAGGAAAAGAACGAGTGAAAGTAGGTGCCACTACCTTCCAAGGAAGCAGCACATTCTACTTTTAGAGAGAATTAATTGTCACAGAGGTCTGCCTTACATTAAGCTAAATTGGCCTTTTTGTAGCTTTTACACATTACTCCTAGAACTATCTTCTGGAGTTAATCAAAATAAATGCGATGCAACAAGCCTATTGCCTACTATGTATTCACAACTGTACTGGACTCTGTACAGAAAATAGAAAAGAAGCAAGGATCATGTCTCTGTCCTCAAGGGGCTTTTAATCTATTTGGGAAAATAAAACATACCCTCCAAATAAATACTCTATTTATTTGTTATAGCAACATTGATTAAAATCATTATTCTTAAGCATGAATATAGTATCTAAGAAATCATGGATAATAATTCAATCTTTGATAAAATTTTGGTTCCTACATAGTTTACAGGTTGAGTTCACAATGAAATTTTGAATTCTAAACTTATAATTTGGAGATTTTCATGTATCATTCCATGAAATATAGTAAAATTTTAACGTATAATTCTAGCCATTCAGTTATGTCTTGGAGATATTTGGTAAGTGCCAAATTTCAGTAGTCAACAGAAATGTCTTCCATAGTTTCTGCTAATTCCTTTTTTCCCCTCAGTTACTAAATCTTGACTCCTTAAGGACAAACCTATCATTTTTGGTGGTGATGGTTTGGTCCTAAATTGTCATTGAAACCCCCTTTATTTTCATAAGTAAATCTCCATGACAATTATTTATTTGACACATCTTTGTTGAAATATTGTTAATGAATAGATGCCACCTATTAAAGTCATTTGGATTCCACTCTAGATTGTTCTCTATTTCATAGGTTCCCTCTGGAGGTAAACTGCTTGTTCCAAAAATATTTCTATAACTTTATTATCATATACTCTGAGAATATCTCTCAATAATAGTCTTTTTGTAAAGCTAAGTGGCCGAATGGATAAAGCTGTAGGTTTGGGGTCAGGAAGACTGAGCTCAAATTCAGCCTCAGACACTAGCTATATGACCCTGGGCAAGTCACTTTACCTTGTTCACCTCAGTTTCCTCATCTGTAAAATGAGATAGAGATTGAAATGGGAAACTAGTCCAGTATCTTTGCCAATAAAATCCCAAATGGACTCACAAAAAGTTGAACCCAACTGAACAACATTCATCTTTCTATAACTGCTGGTCTCTGTGATGGTCTCTGTATTGACTAAATTGCAGGGCTTTGCCATGATACTTTCCAAATATGTTATGGCCCATTCAATAGTTCCAAAAGTGCACATTAAAACAGTTACTGCATAGGTTTCTGCCTATGTATTAATGGCTTTAAACTTGTTTTACCCAGTAAAGTTTAATATCAGGATGGCATTAAGTGTTTTAACATATTCAGCCCCAACTTTCTCCTTGATAAGCTGAATGTTCATTGTGTCTTTCCTGGAAAAGATCAAGATATTTGTATCAGTTTTACACGTTGGTCTCTATCTGTCTTTATCATTTATTAAGAATTTTATACTTAGCTACAGTGGATTCCTATTGCCTCCAGGATCAAATGTGAAATCCTCTGTCTTTTAGTCTTTTCATAACCTATTGCTTTCTTACCTTGTCAGTTCTTTTGTACCTTGCTCCCTCCACATACTCTGTGAACCAGTGATATCATCCTCCTTTTTGTTCCATCTGTCTCAAGTCTGAGCATTTTCACCGGCTGACCCCAATGCCCAGAATTCTCTCTCTGTTCACTTGTCCTCTGATTTTCCTGGATTCCTTCACGTCCCAGCTAAAATCCCATTTTCTTACTAGAAACCTTTGTTCTATTCCCTTTCAATGATAATGCCTTCCCATTGCAATTATCTCCCATTTATCTTGTCCATAGCTCATTTGTCTATAGTTACTTCCACATTGTCTTCTCATTAAATAGGCTATTTGAAAGTGGAGACTAATTTTTGTTTGCTTTTGCATGTAAAAAAATATCTTCAGTGCTTAGCATAATATCTGGCACATAGTAGAGCTTAATAAACGCCTGCTACCTTGATTTAATTTGACTCATCAGATCCAAATGGCATTTTGATATCATTAGAAAAAGAGTCCCAAAGATGAAGGAACTGCTAACCTGTTCTTGGTAGAGTCATGTAGCTCGATGTCATCCATCAAGAGATTCATAAAAGGTATGTGTTCAATTACCTCTTTAACTTAGAGGTCGTGCTTATTCTACTTAAGAGAGATGAGAGTAGATTTAAGGCTAGGTAGGACCGTAATAAATTTAAAACTATCACCCTGAAAAATTCAGTATTAAAAATCCATTACTCTTTGAAATATTGTGTCTCGAATATTAGAAGGGACAGTTAGGTGGAGCAGTGGACAGAGAACACTAGGTCTGGAGTCAGGAAGACTTGAGTTCCAATCTGACCTCAGATACTCACTAGAATATCTAGCTGTGTGACCCTGGACAAGTCACTTCATCAATTTCCTCATCTGTAAAATGAGTCGAAGAAGGAAATGGCAAACCACTCCAGCATCTTGGCCAAGAAACCACCACGTAGGGTCATGAACAGTCAGACACAACTGAAACGACTGAACAAGAACAAATTTTAGAAAATAGTGTTCTCACTGTCTTTCTCTATTTTGTATCTTTATTGCGTGTGAACAGCCATGAGTGTAGAACTGAGTTCAGAGCTTTGTGACAACAAGGAAATGCAGTTCAATATAAGACTCAAGAATAATAAGTTGTCCCTTACACTCCCTTGGACTTTTGGACAATTCTTATAACTTTTCAAATATATTGTTTTCCTATAAAGTTTATGGGCAGTTCAGAGGCACAGTGCTTGGAGCTCTGGCCCTGGAGTGAGGAAAATCTGAGTTCAAATCTGGCCTCAGACACTTACTAGCAATAACAGATAGGGGACCAGGGAAAGCTCATTTAGGGTATTGCCCCCAGGGAGAGGGAACTCATCTTGTAGTTTCAAGGACAACAACCACACTGGATGTTCAGTTTATTTCAACCTATTGAAAGAGTACAATTGCTGTCATGCCTTGTAAATTTTGGCATCCTAGGAGAAAGCTTTAGTTACATCACCCTAGTTTTGATTCAAATTAACATTTTCCCATTAGAAGATCACTAGGTCTTCCATACGAAAAGCTGTGTGAATGTCCCGCAACTCCTGGGTAATCTAGAGAAAACGTTTTTAAAAAATCAAAGCATTTTCTCTTTCTTCCACTAGAGGGGGTAGAGTCCCTAATTTTCATGGCCTACTTTCTACATTGTAGAGCCACATTTCTACAATACACTGAAGGGATAAAAGATTGAGTTCAGGTCCAGAGCATGGGAAAATGGGTGCGTCGTAAGCTTTGAAACGTATTCATTCATGATTCATTCAGCCTGTTTCTTAACAGTTTGATTAAAGGGGTTTAACCTGGGTCATTCTTAGGCAAAATTGTACAGTAAGCAAAATTTGCCTTCAGGCCCTGTATTCACAGTTCTGCCTTCTATGCCCTTTTTGTAGCAGTTCCTTGCTTCCCAGACTCTTAGGATTCTCTCAGAGTAGTAGTCAACATTTCAGTCTTTTTCCAACTGCCAAGAAAACTTACCTGGATTATATAGCCTATTCTTTGATTTGATTTAAGCTATTACAATGAATAATTCTTTGATGTATGCTTTTCCCTTCCAATTTAGGGACAAATACTGTAAAATAGTATATGTCTTGGAGCCTACAGTAGCTCTGATTTCTTCTCTCTCAGTTTCTCTTTCTCAATCATAAGTCAGAGTCCACTGACCTCATAAAAGTCAGTATTCAGGATAGGATCATAAAAATGACAGAACTCAAGGGTTGGAAGGGACTTTAAAAGATATCTGTTCTAATTTTCTACCCAGTCTTGGTACCATTTCAAAACAACAGTAACAATATTGACTTGTGAGGCAAAGGATCTGAATTCAAATCTGGACTCTCACTTATTAACCGTGTGACCTAGAGCAAGCCACTTAGTTTTCTCAGGTCTGTTTCCTCATTTGTAAAATTGGGGAGGGGAGCATTGGACTAGCTGATTCCTGAGGTCTCCTTCAGGTATAAATCCTTGATTCCCAACATTGATCCCACTTCTGTTTAAACATTTGCAGGAACAGAAAGTTCTCAATCTTGTGATCTCATCCATATTGAGATGTTACCTTTGCCAAAGGAGTTTTTATTTTAGTAGGCCACAGGAGGCATAAACCAAGGAAATAACATTGTAATGGTATTATTCCAGGCCATAGATAGGGTGGAGTAAGTTTGTTAGCTTGTCTGTTGCTTTCTTTGGGAAAAGGAAAAAGGAACATTATCAACGATAAAGGTCACTTCCCAAGCATTAGCCAAAAAAATGACCTTGTAATGTCATCACTTCAGACCATAGGGAAATGAGATTTTCTTTCTTTTGGTGAAGGCAGGAGGAAGAGGGAAAGGAATCAGAGATAAAAGCAAATTTTCAGATTACCTGAGATTATACATTTTGTTGGTTTTAGATCTTTTCTGAATCCAGGTGTCTTAGGCACAGAAAATGAAAGTGAAGCATGCAAGGTCACACAGCCACCTAGAAGTGAAAAAAGCTAAGACTAGAACACAGATCTCTGAATTTTCTCCCTTTATCTTACATCACGTTGCCTCAAAAATGGAGTGACAAACGTAGAACCCACTTAGACACTCCAGTAGAAAGGTGATGAAAGGCAATTTTGACTTTGTGCGATGAAGTTCAAAGGTCTTAAAGAGTCTTTCTTGGGATAGAATTCTTGGGAAGAGAAATCTCTTACAATTCTCTCTTTCTCCTCTAGATGGTAGAAGGCGATTAGTGATGACAAACCAAAGCTGGCTGAGTCGTCTTAGGCTAGAGTTCATTCACCAGTTCTTATAGCTTCCTCTTGATCTTCATTATTGTTATGATTTATTAAGTGCCTACTGCATGCAGGACTCTGGACTAGGATGCTGGGGTAAGGATAAAGCCAAGAACAAATAAATGAAAAACATTATTAAGCATTTACTCATTGCCAAGCACCTTTCTAAGCCCTGGAGACCTCCCTGGTTTCCTCCCAACTAAAATCTCATTGTCTGAAGTTCTGTGAAGTTTGGGTTCAGTAGAAGGGCTGCCCTTGAGGACCTAGAGGGCCATATGTGACCTCGAGGCTGCAGGTTCTCCATCCCTTTTATAAAGGAAGTCTTCCCTAACCATTCTTAATTCCAATGTCTTCTCTCTCTCAGTTTGTTTCCTATCTATCTCGTATATGGTCTATGTTGTGTGTATATGTGTTTGTGTGTGTATATATGTATTATATGTGTATATATAATGTATGTGTGTATATTACATGTATTATATAGTATATACATATGTAATATTTGTTTTCATGTTGTCTTCCCCATAAAATTATAAGTTCGTGGAGGTCGGGAATGTCTTTTGTCCCTTTTTTGTATACCCAATGCTTAGCTCAGTACCTGGCATACAGCAGGCACTTACTAAATGTTTATTGTTTGGTGGAGGATACAAATAAAAACAACAGGACAGTATTTAATATTAAGGACTTCACCCTGTAACTAAAACAGGACACTAGGCTTTGGTAGAATATAGAATAGAATTGGATTTCTCCTGCTTTAGACAACTCCCCCACTGGCTTTCTACTTTGCCTGAAATTTCACCATTGAAGAGTCACTCATCTAGGTGAAGTTTTTTAAAAAATATTGCCGTGTTTTGTTTTTTCATAACACTTACAGATTAATCCTGCTCCTTGAGAGAGCTCTTGGAAAAGTGATAAGGAACAATACAGTGGCTTCATCTGAAAGTATATGCAACATTTGGTATCTGTAATGCTCCTTACCTCTCTTTTATAAAAATATTAATTCAGAGAAATCTATTTTCTCTGCCTCCTACCTTTGTCCTATTGAAAGAGACAGAGAGAGAAAGGGAGAAACAAATTCCTTATTACTAATTTGCAAAGTCCAGAAAAACAAATTCCCTCATTGATGGTGTAATACATACATTCATAATGAATACATGTATGTATGAACACATGTGGCATGTATACATATACATATGGTGCATATATTGTATCCAACTGTCTATGTACATATATATACACTCATGTATAGATTAAATGCATCTATTTACACATATATATATGTATCTATGTCCATGTCAGATACCTTCCATTTCCTTCTTTCTTGCAGCACAATAATATTCAATCACAAGCCTAAACCACAACTTATGCAGTCATTCCTCAACTGATAGATATACCTTTAGTTTCTAGTTATTTTGCCAGGATTAAAAAAAAAGTTCTTTGAATATTTATATATGTATATATACACACACAAACACATATAATACATATGTGTGTGCATGTGTATATATACATATATGTATACACACACATATATACGCACACGCGGACACATACACACACACACATATATACATATATATATATATATATAGGTTCTGGAGCTGGAGTCAGGAAGACTCCTTTTCCTGAGTTCAAGTCTTGCTTCAGACACTTACTGTCTGTGTGACTCTGGGCAAGTCACTTTACCCTGTTTGCCTCAGTTTCCTCATCTGCAAAATGAGCTGCAGAAGGAAATGACAAGCCACTTCCATATCTTTGTCAAGAAAATCCCAAAGTGGGGAGGGGTCATGAAGAATTGTACAGGACTGAAAATGGCTAGGGCTTTTTCATTTCTCCTTAATCTCTGTTGGATAGAGGCCTGCTAGGCTTCTTTTATATCTTGGTCAAAGGGCATGCACTGTTTCGTAACTTTCTGCGCATAATTCCAAATTGCTTTCCAGAATGCTTGTAACCATTCAGAGGTCTAACGACAATGCATCCATTACCTATTTTCCTATAACCCCTCCAACATTTATCATTTTTCTTTCTTTTCTTTTTGTTTCTTGTCACTTCTACAAATTGACTGAAGATGAGGAGGAATCTCAGAATTTTAAAATTTGTATTTCTCTAATTAATAGTAATTTGGAGCCTCTTTTTCATATAACTTGTTTGTTTCTTTTTAAAAATGAAAATACTCCTGGGTTAACACATTACTATGAGAGGAAGTGGGCTAAAAGTCATTCACACCTTTATGTGAATTAATTTACTCTGATACTTTCCTTACAGAAATCAACTATCTATGCTTGACTGATCTCCAAGTACCCCATTACCAGGTAAAGAAACTGGAACAAGCTCAGTTGATGCAATTAAAATTAGCAGCACTAGAATGCCTCTGATAGAGATCGCTTCATCTCACTGGAGCCCCACACTAGTACACTGAGAGGTGGAAGAGAGGGAGGGGTAGTCGGGAGGGTGCTCATGGGACATGTCCCAGACTGACAAGAAAATCTGGAGCGCATTTCACCATACTGACACAAAAAGAGGAGAGCCAAGTCCAAGACACTATGTCCTGTGCTTCCCCATTTTTCATCTTTCTCACCCAATTCAGACAGCTAGGTGGCATAGTTGATAAATGCTTTACCTGAAGTCAAGGAGATGTAAGCTCAAATTCTGCCTTAGACATTTACTAACTGTATGGGAAAGCTATTTAACCTCTGTTTGCCTCAGTTTCCTTGACTATAAAATGGAAATAATAACACCGAATTCCCAAGGTTATTGTGAGGATCAAATGAGATAGTATATATAAAAGAACTCTGTAAAACTTAGAATGCTATAAAAATGCTAGGAAGGGCAGAGAAAAGGTAGCTTTGAACGTTAGGCTCTGTCCAGGGTCCGATATTTTGTCGCTGCAGTTGTTTTATTTTGTTTTCAGACTGGACCTGTGCGACACGATTCTGGGAAGACGGTGGAGTGGGTCAGAAAACTTTTGGTTCTCCAAATTTCCTCAACAACAAAAAGATACGGGGTCACCTGGAATTGAACTAGAAAGGGCAGAAATAAACAGAAGTCCATGTAAAGGATTTGTCCTCCTAAGACAACTTGAGAAGATTCCAGCAAAGACTTGACCTTCCAGGCAGAGGTTTGACTTCTCGAGGGAAGAGCCAACACCTCCCGGAGACTCTTCAGGAGTAACAGACAAAAGCCCTGGGGGAGGCTGGGGTTGGGAGGCAGCCTCAGTCCCAGAAGGACAGTGAGGGGCTTACTTGGTTGAGTAGCCAAGCTTGAAGGACCTTTCACTGTTGAGGAAGGCCAAGGATACATCACAGTTTGAGACCGAGGAAGAAGGAGCTAGCACACTTCTAGTAAGTGCAGTAGAAGTGGGCCAGGGACCATATTTGCTGTGGGTACTTACAGGAGAGCAGAGTCCCTGGTTTAAGTTCCAGGACAAAAAAGATATTTAAAGTTTGTAACCAACTAGAGGGACCACAGAAGGAGAAGCATTTGTACAACAGTATGGCTGAGAGCCTAACTGTGGCTTAGCGGTGGAGAGAAGTGTCCAAGGTTGGGCTTTGGGACAGAACTCAGAAAATAATAGTAAGAAGGACCTGAAGCTCGAGGCATTATTCCCAACACCTTGGGACTAAAACTTGATTATAATAATAAGCTGCTCAAAACAAAATAATAATAAAAATGAGTAAGCAAAGGAGAAAGAACCCAGCCTTAGTTTCTATGGGTATAGAGAAGATCTGAGTTCATATTCAGAGGAAGGCAATGGAACTAAAAAAAAGCCACTTTTTTTCAATGGAAAATGTGAAATGGTCACAAGCCCAAAAAGATTTCTTGAAAGAATTTTAAAAGAACTTTAAAAATCAAATAAGAAAGATTGAGGCATTTTTTTGTTTTTTAAATAAGAGCAATCCAAGAAAATCAAGATAGTTGTGAAAAGAAAGTCAACTAATTGGAAATAGTGAATCAAAAACTTAAGAAAATAATTCCTTGAAAACTAGAATTGGGCAAAGAGAAGCTAATGACATTACAAAACACTAAGAAATAATTTAAAAAATAAAAAGAATGAGAAATAGAAGAAAACGTGAACTATCTCATCAGAAAAACAACTGGTCTGGAGAACAGATTGAGGAGAGACAATATAAGAATAGTTAGAATATCTGAAAGTTACAAAATAAAAGAATTTTGATACAATATTACAAGAAATTATTAAAGAAAATTGCCCTGAAGTTCTAGAACAAGAAGGTAAAGCAGAAATAGAAAAAATACAATTATCATCCCCTAAAAGAGATCCCAGGAGAAAAATTTACAGGAATATTATAGCCAAGTTTCAAAGCACCCAGGTTAAGGAGAAAACGTTACTGTGGTCAAGAAACACAATAAAAAAGAGAGATACACACAGAGATAAAATAAAGGGCTGGAGTAGACTTTATCCCAATTAAATTACTAAAACATGATTTTACTGAGCTAGAAAAAATAATAGCAAAATTCATTTGGAAAAACAAAAAGTTTTAAAAAAAACTTTATAAAAAAAAAAAACTAAAGGGAAAAAATGTAAGGGTAGGAGATTCAGCAGTACCAGACCCTAACCTATTTTATAAAGTAAGAGCACTGTTGAAGTGTAAAACTGATCATTTTGGTTATTTTAAATTAAAGTTTTCTTGTATACATAAAGCCAATGTAGCCAAGATTAGAAGGAAAACAGAAAATTGGGGGAAATGTTTCATAGGCAATCTCTCAGTTAGGATATGGTTGTGATGAAATACTACTGTGACATAAGAAATGATGAGTTGGTGGATTTAGAAAAAACATGGAAAGACTTGAACTTATAGAGGAAGGTGCTATTCACCTCCAGAGAAAGAGCTGACAGATAAAAATATGCATAGGATGGTCTTATATAAATATATACATGTGTGTATATGTGTATATAGTGGGTATGTTTATAGATATGTAAGTATATGTCACATTGTATAGCCTTTTCATTACTGCCCACAAGCTATTACTGATTTATGCTAGGACAAGGGCAAGGGGCACAGCACAGGAGGATAGCATTAGAAACCAGGTCGTAATTGCATATCTAGACACAGTCTTGGCAGTGAGAATGAAAGCTTCTTACAGACAGAAATTATGTTTTGTCTTTATATCCCCATCCCTTAGCATAACGCCTTGCCCATTGTAGGCATTTTCTCTGGCCATCTCCCCTGCCTGGAATCCTCCCCCTCCTCATCTCTACCTGCCAGTTTCCTTGGCTTCAAGTCCCAACTAAATTCCCACCTTCTACAGGAAGTCTATTCCACAATGTCTCTTCATTCTAGTGCCTTCTCCTGTTGATTTTCCCCATTTATCCTGTATTATAGCTTGTTTGTATATATTTATTTGCTTACTGTCATTAGATTATGAGCTCCTTGAGGGTAGGAACTCTTTTTCCTCTTTTTGTGTTCCCAACACTTAGTTGAGACATAGTAGGTGTTTAATAACTGTTTACTGACTGAATTGAATTGAATTTCTCATACCAAGTCCTGCCGCACAGCCAGGGAGCCC
The DNA here is from genome assembly GCA_023548195.1 of Bettongia penicillata ogilbyi. Taxonomy (NCBI): domain Eukaryota; kingdom Metazoa; phylum Chordata; class Mammalia; order Diprotodontia; family Potoroidae; genus Bettongia; species Bettongia penicillata. The sequence continues at coordinate 7,672,044 of JAJHZJ010000100.1, forward strand.
TGTACTTACTTGTCCAAATTTCTTTGCTGCTATACCGTAACTCCAGTACCTGTCATGTTCCCCAGATATCCAATTCTCGACCCAATCTCCCAGCCATCCCTAAGTTTCTCATCTTTCTCCCTTGGTCATTCCACCCAGGCCAGCCTCTTAACCCCTAAACTGACCAATGTCAAGCCTGAGGCCTCCAAACTGGTGTCTGGAATTATGGGCATGTGTCAGATACCCACCCCCCATTTCTTTTACAGGTAAGGGGGCTGAGGCTCAGAGAGGATAAGTGACTAATGTGTCCAAGGTTACACAGGCTTTTGCACCAAAGGCCTTTGACTCCAAATCGCAGCAATTTTTGCATCTGAAGTATCCTGTTTCTCTCCTTTTCTCTCTGAGCCACAGAGTTCCAAGATCCTGAAGTATCAATTGAATGAATGCAGCTTTGGGCCCAGTAGCAGGAATACTTTCCACTTCTATAGCACTAGGCATCTAATGATCCCAAACAACCAAAACAACAATGTTTTAAATCTCAAGTTGGTGGTAAAAATGTGAAGAACACAGTACTATAGAGAAACAAAAATCTGCAAACCTTGGGACTCAGCAATGTAAACATCTGGGATTTGGGTAGGTTTTTAGGTATATGGGGATGAGTCTGAACAAGCCATGATCCTCACAGAGAATTTTCGTGTATGCAATGTGAAATGCAAGAGACAAATGTTTATCTGCTTGTAACTGGTTTAAGAAATAAAAACAGAACCTAAAAACTTCCCATTTGAAAGGAGCATGAGGTAGTGGATGGTCATTTATTTATCAGCAGACCTGGGTTATAATCTGGCTCTTTTATTGTCTAGATGTGTGAACTAGGCAAAATGTTTCAATCTCTCTGGGCTTCAGTTGCTTCAAGTGAAAATTAGGATAATAATGCCATACCTGTTTAATGGCTGGAGATGGAGCCAGATGATCTCATGAAACACCTTTTGAGTTTAATATCTATTACATCATAGACTGCTGTCCTGATTTTAAATCCTTCTCTAGGAATTAGCACAGGGCATATAGTAAGCACTTTATAAATGTTTATTGACTATTATAATAAAGGTTAAAGTGTACAATTTAACAAAAAGGTTAAATGTGGGCTCCTGCTTTTCAAGCATAAAAGACTAAATGACTAAAAATAAATTGGGTCAAGGATTGAATCAGTGGCTGATGCAGAAAAGTAAAATCAGGAGTCCTGCTTGACCAAAAATATCCGTATGACACAGGACAAAGAGTGCTGGACCTGGAGATAGTAGACCTGTGTTCAGATTCTGGCTCCAACACTTCCTATGTAAGTGACAATACATGAGTAACTCAAACTCTCTGAGTCTCATCTTCCCCATCCATAAAGTGGGGAAAAGTAATCTTGGTACTGGCTTCTATCATAGGGAATCAGTTTGTAAACTCAAAATATTTAAATCACTCTTATTATTACCACAACTTTTATACCTACTCAACACTCACTAGGCCCTGCTTGAACTTAACAGCAATCAATCAACTGCTATTTACATTCCACTAGATATGAAAAAGGTTATCTACGATAGTTCTGATAAAATGCTTTGTAAGCCTTAAAGATTAAATGCTGTATAAATGTAAGTTATTACATGCCCCAAAGTCTTAGTGTGGTTTTTAAGCTCAAAACCACGCTAAGACTTTTGGGGCATCTTAGATGATGATGACGGTGATGACAACGACGATGATGATGATGGTGACGACAATGACGATGATGATGATGGTGATGACGACGACGATGATGACGATGACGACAATAGTGATGATAAATATTTTCTGTCAACCTGAGATTAGTAGGTTTGTGACTCTTTAGCTTCTTCCCCTCCCATTCCAATGGGTTCCTCAGATGTAGTTCTTTCTCTTCTCTGCCTTGGGTGTGGTATGAGATGCTATCAGTCTACTGATGGTACAGGCCTCCTGGACCTGGTACTGGTATCAGGATACTCTATATTTCCAAATTTTGATCTGGGGCGTTAGAAGCAAGGAGGAGAGAGGCTAGAGCAATGACTTCAACTACAAGTATAATTTTTAAAAAATTAGAGAAAAGTTGGATTTCCTTCTCATAACAGATATGGATCTCAATTATATTGATCATAATACATGAGTTACCTTCTTGTCACTGATAACTGAAATGATTTGCATTTGTCACTAGATGGACCATAATTATATATCTGTATAGCATTATGTAATGTAGTTGTTTTAAACAGTAACAGATTTGTTTGTAGATGCTCATAAATGTAGAGTATTTCTGTTCTACCTACAGTCTGGCCCCATGATCATTGTCAGACCTGAACACTGGAGAGAATTTGGTAAGTATTGCAAAGTACTGACTTGTTACTGGCCTTAGAACAAAAAATCATTATGGTTAGCTAGGCAATGGCGTAAATAGAATGTTGGTTTCAGAATTAGAAAGACCCAAGTTTGAATTTTTCATCCTATTTTCCATAGCTTACTAGCTAGGAGATCCTGGGAGGTTTACTTAACTTCTCTCTGCTTCTGTTTCCTCATTTGTAAGATGGCGATAAGAATGGTATCTACCTCCCAATGTTGTTGTGAGAATCAAATTCAATAACAAATGAAAAGGGCTTTGAAAACTTTCAGGTACTACTTAAATTTTAACTGTTAGTAAAAGAAATAGGTCTTCTTGTTTGGTGTGTGTGGTGCCACAGACTTTCTAGTGGCCTATAGCATATATGTGTATATGTACATATGCGTATATGTATGTATTTTATGTATATATGTGTAAACACATGTATATATACACATACATACATGTGTATATGTGCATATATACATTATAAAATCAATATTCTTGCTTTTCTAATGGTGGTAACATCACTAGTCTGTGATTTTAAATATTAAATTGGAACTTAGAATACAATTCATCAGGGATCTGTGATTCTGTTGCTATGTATAGGAAGACCCCATCACTACATTTTTAGTGAGAGCATTTACTCAGAAATCCCCCAACACTACAAATCAGGGCTTGATATATTGTTTTCTTGATTGTGTAGATTTAAGAAAGTTTTAATAATGCAGATCAAGCCTAAAAGTGTGTGTATAGCTTCTATTCCGCCTTCCACTCGCAAAGTCTGATTGTTAAACATTTACCAGCACACCTCTTTATTGCCCCATAAACCTTACTCGAGCTCTGCCGGAGGGGAGTAGAAGACAGAATGAAATCGCCAGCAGGATGGAGGCCTGGTAACTGTATGCTAACAATGACAATAAGAAACTTGCACTTACATGCACTCTAAGGCTTGCAGTGTGCTTTACATCCATTTATCTCATTCAGGTCTCATAATACCTCTCCCTTCCACCAATGCAGATTTTTCCTATAGGTTTCAGTGAATCACCCTGGCCATAACTCTTTTTGAGTTTAGCTTGACTAGTTGGCATATGACTGACGTGTCTCTAGTTGGATTCATTTTGAAGTTCACAAAGATTTTTAAAAAGTACTGACCCTGATAAAATGCTAACACTGAACTTGGAATCAGGAAGACCTATGTTTAAATCCCACCTCAGGCACTTACTAGCTGTGTGACCCAGGGCAAGTAACCCAACTTTTCTGAGTTTCAACTTCCTTACCTGTAAAATGGATATAATAAAAGTACCTCTCTCATACTGGTCCTCTTCATAAACAAGGGACAAAAACAACACCTAACCCACATAATAGGCAGCTAGATGGTACAGCGGACAGAGAACCTGGTCTGAAGTAATGTAGACTCGTCTTCCTGAGTTCAAATCTGGCCTCAGACGCTTAACTAGCTGTGTGACCTTGGTCAAGTCACTTCACCCCGTTTACCTCAGTTTCCTTATCTGTAAAATGACCTTGAGAAGGAAAGGACAAACCATTCTAATATCTTTGCAAGAAAACCCCAAATGGGGTCATGAAGAATTGGACGTGACTGAAAAACAGCAATCTCCCATAATTATTGGGAGGACCAAATGAGATAATGTATTTAAAGTATTTTTGCAAAACTGCTATAAAAATCCTAGCTATTGTTATTGTGTGATCTCATTCAAATTTCACAACAATTGCTATTGTTGAAAATATTGAAAATATCTTTATTCCCATCTTACAGATGAGGAAAATCAGACTTAGAGCTAGTAAATGACTTATCCCTCATTGCATCCCAGGCAGTATTGGAACATAGATCCATGATGTCATTCATTAAACCATGCTAGGACAGAACAATGAGTAGGATGACTTCTTTGTTGCTGTCATTTTGGTTCAGTCATTTCAGTCATGTCTTACTCCTCGTGACCCCATTTGGGGTTTTCTTGGCAAAGTTACTGGAGTAGTTTGTATTTTCTTCTCCAGCTCATTTTGCCAGTGGGAAACTGAGGCAAACAAGGTTATGGCTTGCTCAGGGTTACTCTGCTATTAAGTTTCTCAAGCAAGATTTGAATTCATGAAGGTGAGTTTTCCAGATTCTAGGTCTGGTACTCACTGAGCAACCTAGCTCAAACCTACTTCCCCCATCCTTCCAATTTTCCTAATCTTGACTCCATATTTTCTATCCTCTTGCTACTGTTAGGCAGATGATAAAAAAACTTGTCCTTTGCCAAAAGACTAATTTCATATACTTATGTACATATGCATTCATATACACACATATGCACATACATATATGTGTATATATATGTGTGTGTGTATATATACACATATGTATACACACATATTTAGTGTTTTCAGGAATAAAAGACCTGGAGGTGACCTTCAAGTTCATCTAATCTAACTCCTTAGTTTTACAGATGAAGAAACTAAGTCCTGACAAGGTTCCTAGACACCCGAGACATTCAGGACCTCATCAGGAAAGTCATGTTCTACCTTCGGTAGAATGGTACCAATGATGAATCTGGAGAGCTATTTACCCTTTCTAAGGTCCTCCGGCCAGCTGGTCTATTCCCCTGCTGCACCTGCTTCTCTCTGTCAGTCCCTGCCCCCAAGGTAGAACAAGGGAAGCACTGTGGCTTAACTACTGAAGCATGTTTTGGTAGTGTGCTTTGGACTATGCACGAGTAAAGGGTCTGTATTATTGAAGGAGTCAATTATGTGTTGTTATGAGTGGGGAGATTATCCATAGAGATAAGAGGTTTTCAGAAACCCAGAAATGCAGGTGAGCTGACCCAAGATTGAATGGCCTGCAAAGAAGCATTATATGCAACAAAATTTATTCAATTCAATCATTCAATTATTCATTCCAGCCAGTCATTCTTCACCTTCTAAAAATGCATTCATCTTTTTTGTTAAGACCACCTCTAAACATGAGGTAATGAATTTCATTAAATATTCTTCCAGTATCAAATGCACTTACTTATGGTTTTGTGTTTCTTTTGTTGGGTGATAACTGAAAGTATAGTAGTTTTCTACATTCTGAAGTTCTGGAAGGTTTCCTTATTTGCTATGGGCAATGTCCACTGATTATTGTATGCAAGCAAGGGTGTGCCTTCAGAGCCTCTGCAGTGGGGAAGATGACTGACAGGAGATGGGCAGTAGAGGAGTGGTCCCTCCATATTCCTCAAGTATAATCCTGTGAGGCAGCTTTTGTCCTTGCCAAGGGAAAGTGGAAGCTGACTGGGTCAAGGATGCTGAGTGAGTGCTTCAAGTGCTAGAAATCTGTGGTGTTAGTTTACAAGCATTTTACCTTTCTGGAGCTGTCTCCTCTTTGGTCTATGGATTCAGCTGAAATTGTTCTACATCTGACACATTCTTCCTTCCTTCCTTCCTTCCATCTTCCTTCCTTTCCTTCCTTCCTTCCTTCCTTCCTTCCTTCCTTCCTTCCTTCCTTCCTTCCTTCCTTCCTTTCTCTTTCTTCCTTCCTTTCTCTCTCTTCTTCTTTCTTTCTTTCTTCTCTTCTTTCTTTCTTTCTTTCTTTCTTTCTTTCTTTCTTTCATTCTTTCTTTCTTTCTCTTCTTTCTTTCTTTCTTTCTTTCTTTCTTTCTTTCCTTTCTTTCTCTTTCTTTCTTTCTTTCTTCTTCTTTCTTCCTTCCTTCCTTCTTTCTTTCTTTCTTTCTTTTTCTATCTTCCTTCCTTTTTTCTGTTTTCTTTCTTTTCTTTCCATGTATAACTTGGGTGATCATGGAAGGCTTCTTAGAGTAGATGGAATTTAGGCTAGACCTTAAAAAATGGGTAGAATTTTGATATATGGAGATGGGGTCAGTAGAAAAGCATATTCTAAGTAACGAGAATAGTCTGAGCAAAAACCTAGAGGCAGGAGGTAGGAGAAGGTAAGAAATCTTCATAAAAGGGGAGAAGTTTGATTTGTCTAAAGCATTGAGTGAGTATCCAGGAGTAACAAGAGGATAGACTAGAAAGATAGGTTGGCACTAGATTATAGAAAACTTTGAATGTGAAGCTGAGAACATTGTATTTTATGGAGAACTCACACAAAGCAAGTACTCCTATGGAGGTCAGAAGAAGAGATAGAAGAACACTTTCAAGTTCTCTCTGAAGAACTTTGGAATCATTTGTAAGGCATGGGTTATAGGCTGATATAAGACTGCCCAGCATGGCATGCCCCACATCAAAGAAAGTGCTGTGTTCTTTGAGCGAAACAGAATTTCAGTAGCTCAAAAGAAACATGACATAAGCAAGTTTAGAAGCATCTCCATTCCAAGTATTCGTGTGGATTATTTGTGCCTGACATGTGGTAGAGCCTTCCTGATCAATCACAGTCAGACACTGTACCTTGACTCAAAAGTCGTAGGGTCATTTTGGTCTTCTATGAGAACAAGAAAAAACCAACCAACCCACCAACCAATCATGGTGATAGGGAGTCAGAGAAAGTTTTAAAGTAGGGGAGTAACTGCCAGAACAGTGCTTTCAGAAAATTATTCAAGCCATGATATGAAGGCTAGATTAGAGGCTGGGGAAACTAGTTAAAAGTCTGTCGAATTAAAACTTTAAGTGGTAGGGAGTAAAGGGATAGAAGGATTATAGTTCTTAGAATATTGGAATGATTCATTTCCAATGAGCAATCTTAGGGGATGCTTGACAAATGAAACAGTCATCAAAGTACCTAAAGAATAAAGAGACCATGAGCTCAGGTAGAGAAAATAGATGATAAATGCCATAAAGAAGTCTCTGCATCACTTGGTGCTTTGATTTGGCTGTTCTTGTGTGTGGACTTAGGTTGTTAAGTTTCTAAATGTTTATGTATTAGCATGTTCTCTCTGGTGACTGGAATTGATGGAGAGAAAATTCCTGTCTTACACCATTTTTATGGGGGTTGTCCATGGATGGCAAACCACAAAGTAAAAGAACAAGATGACCTTTAACAACCTAATGGAAGAAATACCACACAATAACAGCCACGTACTACCTCCAGCCCAGGATTCTGCCTCCCTGGGAGACCACAAGAGGCATTCTGTGGAAAGGCAGGAGGATCCCTCATAGTATCATAGTGTACTTAAAAAGTTTGCCATGTCCCCTAAGCCCTCTAATTTCATGATAACTAATTAATTGCATTTGGGTATATACAGTACGTTGTTACACATTCACATATAAACAGATGTAGACAAATAAAAATAATGCCAAATAACTAACATTTCTACAGTACTTATTGTGTGACAGGCATATAAAAGCTTTACAATCATTATCTCACTTGAGCCTCACAATAACCTTGAGGTAGGTGTTATAACTATCTCCATTTTACAAGTAAGGACACTGAGGCAAACAGACATTAAGTGGCTTGGCCAGGGGCACACTGCTAGTAAATGTCTGTGGTCAGATTTGAACTGAGGTCTTCCTGACGCTAGACCCAGTGCTCTATCCAGTGTGTCACCTTATGTATATATGTACACACACACACACACAGACACACACACAGACACACACACTTGTCCACTAGAGGAGAGTGGCATAGTGATAAGATAAAGAACTAACCCCAGAGTCAAATCTAGTCACTGATATATACTGTCCATGTGACCTTGAATTAGTCATAGCCTCTCAATGTTGTAGGCTCCCTCTCACCTCAAGGTTCAAATATAAAAATCCTCTGTTTGGTATTCAAAGCCCTTCACAATCTAGCCCTGTTCTCCCTTCCCAGTCTTCTTATACCTTATCCCCTTCTAAATATATTATGTGGCCCAGTAACACTGGCTTCTTTGTTTTTTCTCTCACAAGATGCTCCATATCCCAGCTCCAAGTATTTTCTCTGTCTGTCCCTCATGCCTGGAATAATCTCTCTCCTCATTTCTGCCTCCTGGTTTTCCTGGCATCCTTCAAGTACCAGCTAAAATCCCATCATCCATGACAAGTCTTTCTTTAATTCTAGTCTCTTCCTTCTGTTGATTATCTCCAATTTATCTTGTATATGAATTGTTTGCACATCGTTTGACTCTCCTGTTAGACTGTGGGCTGCTTGAGAGCAATACTTGGACTGTCTTTTGCCTTTCTTTATATTCCCAGCATTTAACCCCGTACACCACAGTCCACAGCTTGTTGACTACTGACAGGCAACTCTCTAAGACTGTAAACTGCAGTATGGTTTGCTGATTTGTGTTGGAAAAAGGAATTTCCTCACCAGGAACTCCCTACACCGTGGATTCACAAGTCTGAAAAAGGAAGGAAGGAAGGAAGGAAGGAAGGAAGGAAGGAAGGAAGGAAGGAAGGAAGGAAGGAAGGAAGGAAGGAAGGAAGGAAGGAAGGAAAGAAGGAAGGAAGGAAGGAAGGAAGGAAGGAAGGAAGGAAGGAAGGAAGGAAGGAAGGAAGGAAGGAAGGAAGGAAGGAAGGAAGGATCTTTTTTCTCTACTATGGTACTGAGTTCTCAAGGCTAAACCAGTAGATTTCAGGCTCAGGTAGATCCTATCAAGCTGGATAGAATCTGAATCCACCATAGGATGTGTCCCAAAAGTGAGTGCCATTTAAACTTCTTGAAACTTATTAAGTTTACAACTACACTAAGATTTGGGGGGTATCCTGTGGATCAAAGGTTTGGAGACCAGGCTAGCTAAGTCCAGAGAGGTTCATTTTCAGAGTGTTGAAAATCAGTGGATAAATTGTTCTGACCACAACAGTTCCTGGAACAATATGCTAAGGCCAAGAGAAGGCTATTATCTCCATCAAGGGAGAGAGAGAGTAACCATACATAGATTCTTGAAATGTTTTTGTAGGGAGCTATTAGAGTTTATTTACACACTATACCACTTCTCCAAGAAATGTCATGAAAGCATTCATTGGCTCCAAAAAGGAATGTTTCATTTGCAGCTTGGTGCTCTGGAATTCAGAATTCATTCTCTTATAAAACTGCATTCTCAGAGTGAATTTGCTCCAAGGCTAGACTATTAAAAACCTTATTAAACCCATGATGTAGTTGATATACTACATGGTGGTGAGGAAAATAGTAGAAAGGAATACTCTTCTTAATTTTTAATTTTGGTATCATCTTTTTAATATCAGTTTCATTCCCGAGCATATCCCTTGAGTAAATCACAAGCTATGTATACTGAGGGGATTCAACTCTCAGGTCCCTTCCACTTTGTAAAATAATTGTTAGCATTTATACAACAATATCTATATAATCATTAGCTCTTTCCTTTGGAGGGAGGGATCATATATCTCTGATGATATACATTACCCTGCCTCTCCCATGTATTTCATTGCAATTCAATTACTCAAATATGGCAGCAAGCTCTGCCTCTACCCCATCCTTTCAGGCACCATTCCTTGTTCTTTGACTGACCCACAATTTTAACTCTTAAGAAGAGACTTTGCTGTTCCATTATATGCCAGCCCTATAGTATCACCTGAAAAATGAGGATGTTAAAGGGATGAGTCTTTGTTTTATGGGAGAAGTGTAGGGTCATTAAAAGAACAGCAATGTTTCTCTAAGGCAATTCAACTCCCTTTCCCCTTGTACAGATGTTCAGGTTTGTCTAGAAAAGGACTAACAACCGAAACAACTCATTTTTAGATAGGTCTTTAATTTTTACAAAGTGTTTGGAAGCACTGGTTTGGGCACTCCTTCAGCACCCCAGTGATCACCATGGAATTGAACTGATGCCATTTTGGGGTCTTGGTCCAATTCACTGACTTACATAGGTATTCTGTACAGGGGAATGATCAAGGTGAATAGTGTGCTAAAGTAAGGATTCTCTAATTGATCTTTATTAATTGAAAACTGGTATGTTGTAGTGATATAGCGCTGGACCCAAGGGCCAAGAAGACTTTTCTGTTCAAATCCAGTTTCAGACACTACTTGCTCTGTGACCTTGTACAAGTCATTGAACTTCTTTTGGCTTAATTTTCCTCATCTAGAGAAAACAGGGGGTTGGACTTGATGATCTCTAAAGTCCTTTCCACCCTTCAAATCTGTGATCCTATGATCTATGAAGTTCCTAGTCAGTCTCAAAGCCTTACCTTATCAATCTGCAAGTTTTAGCGCATTTAACCAGGTTGTCACTAACACATTTCCCAATCCCCTAAGCCTTGGACTCCATGGGGGTACCCCAGGCAACACACATGTCCTCATCCTTGGTCAATGATCATAAGAGTTCATGGAAATCAAAAGTCCTTCTCTGTCAGGGAAATGCTGGGGACTTCCCTGAAGACGTCTCAGCCTAATTATTTTGTCCAGACAAAATAAAGTAGAGCGTTGAACCAATGCTCTGTGAATTGGGTTAACAAAGTTAATCTAGATTCATTGGCTACTCAGCCCTTTCCTGAAGGTATAGAGGGCAAAGGCACAGATAATATAGCCAGATTCCCATCACAGAAGAGCTATAAGCTTCTTGAGAGATTAATCTACCATTCATTCCCCCCATCCTACAGAAGACATTGTAACTTTCATAAAATAAAAATGAGTCTGACCAGGGTATATTAGCACTAAAATCAAAAGTGATTTTAAAACCTTCTCTTCTTTCAAATATTACTGGAAACTCTGACACTTACTTCTGGTCAACTATGCCTGTTTACCCTGTACCAATTACTAAGACTAACATTAACTCCATAGCATGGATTAGTTTTTAATAATAGCAATAATTATAGTAAATTATAAATAATCAGTTTTCATTTTTTATAGCACTTTATAGTTTGCAGTATACTTTATATATGCTATTTCTTAGAAGCTGGGATGATCCCCATTTTATGGATGAGGAAACTGAAGCAAAGGTTAAACGACTTGCTCAGGATCACCTGGCTAGTAAGTGTCTGAGACCAAATTTGAACTCAGATCTGTCTTTAGGTCAAATGTTCTATCCACTGCACTGCCCTAGCTGCCAAAAGGTTTTGTTTTTAAAGTTTTTAAGTTTTAGTAATTTTTTAAAATCATCTCCTTTCTAAATATATTCCCTCTCTCACACAGAGGGAGCCATCTCTTGTGATAAAAAATTTTAAAGCATATAAAAATAAAGATGGAAGTGTTGGAGTTTAGGAGTGTTGGGACCCTGAAATAGGGACACGTAGGTTCTGCCCCAAATGAATTTGACCCAAGCTTTCTTTCAGCCAAAGGAAAACAAAACTTATTAAAAATCCACCATATTGGACAGAGTCTTTTAAGGAATCTGAGCATTTGAAATACTTGTATTGAGAAGTGAGTCAGATTGAATCTGAGTACCTTCATGGAGGCTGGGATGGATCTTATATATAGAAAAACTATAGGAGGGATCTAGGACTGGTCAAATAAGAAGGGTCTAGGGAGGATCTTGATGGGAGTGGCCAGTAGGCTGGGGTGATTAGAGGTCAGAAGCCAGGAACCAAGAGAATGGGATTTTAGATAGGATCAGGGATGGAAAACAGCTGAATGCTAGGTTAAGAGTAAGAGAGAATTGGGCATAGAGATAAAGAAATGTGGAAATTCAAGAAGAGTTCAAGGTGGTTTCCAGAGCCCTGTCAGCAGCAAAACTAATCAACACATCAACTGAAACTGAGAATGTATGGAATATTCCACAATCAGTGTCTTCTACCTCTTCAAAAAGAAGAGAGAAATATTTTCTCAGAAGTTCTTGTGGACATGCATGGTCATTATAATTACACAACATTCAGTTCAACTTCAGATGGCTTTCTTAGGGACAATACTTGTATTAAATTTGGGAGGTTGGGAATGGACCATAAAGTGGTAAATGTCGATGAGTAGGAAGTCAAGATGAGAAAATGCCCAGAGCATAGGAACCTAAAAAAGACAAACCTGACTGAAGCAAGCACTAAAGTAATGAGATTTGAGAAGCCAAAGACTTCCATCATTGAGGTGGAAAGAAGATAGGTAGACTTAATAGGAAAGAGAGGTAAGAGAACGCATAAGATAGATTCTACCTGCATTTTAATTTTGCCTTGAGCTTATCACAATGACCATCATATTAATTATCATACCAAAAGACCCTGGCTGGATATCAGAAATGTGAGTATGGTTTAATATTAGAAAAAATACAAACGTAGTAGACTGTGTTGAGAAGAATAACAAAAACCATATGATGATATCATTAGAAGCAGGAAAAGCTTTTGACAAAATATAGTACTAATTTTTATTCAAAACACTAAAAATCAGAGGAATTAATGAACCTTATTTAATGAGATAAAAAAAAGTATTTCTCTAAAACCAAGAGAATTGCACATAAAGAACACAAACTATAAACCTTTCCAATAAGATCCAGGTAAAGCAAAAAAAAAAAAAAAAAGCTATTACTCCCATTACTATTTGATATTGTGCTAAAAATGCTAGCAAATGAGAAAAAATATAAATTGAGGGAATACACATAGGCAAAGAAGAAACACAATGAATATCCTATGGAGTAGACTAAAAAAACTAATTGAAATAATAATTACAGCAAAAGAACAGTGCATAAAATAAATCCTTCTAAACCATCAGCTTTCCTACACATTACTAACTAAACTCAACAGGAAGAGATAGAAGAGAGTCCATTCCAAAATAAATAATGAATATATAAAATATTTAGAGATCTCCTGTCAATTCACACATGGGAATTATATGAATAGAACTAAAAACAATTTATTATGGAAATAGTAATTGCTTATCGTTGGGTCTCCCCAATATTCTTAAATGATAATTCTGTCTGAATTAATTTAATTGTTCAATAGCATGTCAATCAACTATCAAAAGATTAATTTAGAGAACTAGAAAAAAATAAAATTCATCTGAGAAGCAGAAGATCAAGTTTCTTAAGGGAAATAATGAAAAAATATGAGAAGAAAGGGGAGCTTGCTAAGCTAAATATCATACTGTACCACAAAGTAGCATTCATTACAACTATTTGGTGCTGCCTAAAAGAAGCCAGAAGAGTCAATAAGTGGAACAGATAATACAACATACAGAAATAAATGAATGCAGTAGCGTTGTGTTCATTAAATCCAAAGACTACATTTACTGGGCTGACAAAAACTGGTATGGAAATTGCAAAGTAATCTGGAAGAAACTAAGATTAGATCAAAATTCACACTACATGCCATAATAAGCCACAAATGGATACATGACCTAGATATAAAAGGTCACATCATAAACAAAAGAATCAGGAAAAAAATAACTTTTTATAACTGTGGATAAAGAAAAGTATCATGACTAGACAAGGAATAGAGAAGATCATTGAAGAGAAAAATAAATAATTTTGATTCCATAAAAATAAAAAGGTTTTGCACAAAAAAACCCCAATGTCTTTAAAACTAGAAGGGAAACAAACTGAGAAAAAAATATTTGAAGCAAGTTTCTTTAATAAATGTCTCATATCCAAGATATATAAGGAATTGATTCAAATATACAAGAATGACAGTCATTTTCCAAAAGATAAATGTTCCAAAACTTGAAATAGGCTGTTCTCAAAGAAAGAAATCCAACTGATATTAATAGTGATTTTTTTTAAATGCTACAAATTTCCACTAAAGAAATGCAAATTAAAATAATGCTATGCTTTTACTTCATACCCGCCAGATTAGCAAAGTAGACAAAAGGAAAATGACGAATGTTGTAATGACTTCAGGAAGATGGGCACAATGATTAGTGGAGCTGTGAATTCATGCAGCAGTGAGGATTCTGCAGCCGTGAGGCCACATGTATTCTTCTAGGTCCTTGGGTGCAGCCTTTTGACTGAATCCAAGTTTTATAGAATGAAGATTTGTTCTATAAAACTTGGACTCAGTCAAAGGGCCACACTTAAGGACTGAGTAGACCACCATGTGGCCTCAAGGTCACAGGTTCCCCACCCCTGATAGTCATTTTGGAAAACAATTTGGACCTATGTCTAAAAAGTCAATGAACTTTGACCCAACAATGTCATTGATAGTACTATACCCCAAAGAGACCATAAAAGAAGCACACGTACAAAAATATTTATAAAGGCCTTTTTTCCTTCCTTCCATCCTTCTTTCTTTCCTTCATTCCTTCCTTTCTTCTTCCCTTACTTCCTTCCTCTTTTTATTAAAGCAAGAATATACAACAAGAATTCAGTGGTATTTAGCTTTTCTAGACTCAGTCCACCTTGTATCCATCTAAAAACAGATTGAAAACATTGAAAACAAATCATCAAAGCAGATCATCACAGTATGATGATTCTCCTGGACTTAAGCACCCACCAAGTATGAGAGACCCAGATTTCACATGAATGAGATATTTTATGTCCTTAGATGATCAGGAAACTATATCAGGGAAGCTAAAACCAATCAAGCCCTAGGACAGCTTTGTCTTCTTTTGATAAAACCTTTCCATCTGTAGGTGGGAGAAAAGAAGTTGCGCCAGGGACCTGATTACTGGTTGCTAGTTTCTTCACACTTGAAAAAACTTGTTTGAATTGATGCAGAATGAAATGAACAGGACCAGGAGAACAATTTATACTGTAATGACAAAAATATAAAAATCAGCAATTTTGCAAGCTGTAAGAATACTGATCAATGCAAAATACTGATCAATGCAATGATCAACCATGATTCCAGAGGACTAATAAGAATTAATAATAACCCCCAACTCCTGACAAAAGATGATGGATAATCCACAGAATGAAAAGCACACTTTTGGATATTTGTTTTATTTGACTATGAATATTTGTAACAACGATTTTCTTTTTTCTTTTTCTTTTTTCCTGGAGGAGAAGAGAAAGAAATGTATGATAATTGGAAAAATAAAATTTAATTTTAAGAAAAAGCAATTGGGGGAGCAGAGTCAAGATGGTGGAGTAGAAAGATGCATATACTCTAGTGCTTCCCCCACAGCCCACAAAATTCCTGTAAAAAATGACTGTCAACAAATTCTAGAGCAGCAGAAGCCACAGAATGACAAAGTGAAAGAGATTTCCAGCCAAAGGTAACCTGGAAGGCCAACAGGAAATGTCTATCCCATGAGACACTGAGTGGAGCCCAGCCCTGGCTGCATGGCATGAGGAGGAACAGGACCAGAATGGACCTCCAGGGCAGAATTCCCAGCAGGGAGGGTTCCAGATCCCTCAACCCACAAGCGACAAGGAAAGCTTCAAAGGTCAGTGTGGGAGGGTTTTCCCAGCTGGACAAGAGAGGAGTGGGGTCCCCCCAGCACTAGTCCCAGGTGGCATCAGAGGGGGCAGCAGCAGCAGCAGTAGTGGATAGCAGGCAACTACGGTGGCCATGGAAGCAGCCTGGGTCCATTGTCCCAGCAGCTCAGCTTAAAGCCTCTGGCGGAATTGAGCAAGGAATTTGAACCTCAGCCCTCAGTGGCAGCCCCAACCCCACCTAAAACTTTTAGGGCAATTGAGTAGCTGATCTGAATCTCAGCCCTGAGCATGGTCCTGTAGGGAGGAGGAGCACTAGGATCCTCCCCTTGACAAAGGTTCAGAAATCAAGTAACTGGCTGGAAAAATGCCCCAAAAAAGGGAAAAAATAAGACCAAAGAAGATTACTTTCTTGGTGAAAGGTATCTCCTTTCATCCTTTTGGATGGAGTAGAACAATATATACTACCAGAGGAAGTCAAGGCTTCTACATCCAGTACCTCCAAAATGAATATGCAATGGTTTCAGGCCATTGTGAAGAGCTTGAAAAGTGAGTAGCTTGCTAAAGGAGACTCAAAAAAATGCTGAAGAAAATAACACTTTTAAAAATAGGCTAAGTAACTCAATTGGAAAAAGAGGTCCAAAAAGCCAGTAAGGAGAAGGCAGCTTTAAAAAGCAGAATACAAATGGAAAAGGAGGTTCAAAAATTCACTGAAGAAAATAGTTCTTTAAAACTGAGAGTGGAATAAAATAATTTTATGAGAAACCAAGAAATTATAAAGCAAAACCAAAAGAATGAAAAAATAGAAGATAATGTGAAATATCTCATTGGAAAAACAACTGACCTAGAAAATACATCCAAGACAGATAATTTAAAAATTGTGGGACTATCTGAAAGCCATGATCCAAAAAGAGCCTAGACATCATCTTTCATGAAGGAATCCACCAATCACCTCCTGAAAGACACCCAAAAAGAGAAACTCCTAGGAATATTGTAGCCAGATTTCAGAGTTCCCAGGTCAAGGAGAAAATACTGCAAGCAGCCAGAAAGAAACAATTCAAGTATTGTGGAAATACAATCAGGATAACATAAGATCTGGTAGCTTCTACATTAAGGAAATTGAAGGACTGGGAAGAGGGTATTCTAGAAGTCAAAGGAAATGGGATTAAAACCAAGAATCACCTACCCAGCAAAACTGAGTATAATACTTCAAGGGAAAAAATGGTAATTCAATGATGTAGAGGACTTTCAAGCATTCATGATGAAAAGACCAGAACTGAATAGAAAATCTGACTTTCAAACACAAGAATCAAGAGAAGCATGAAAAGGTAAACAAGAAAGAAAAATCATAAAGGACTTCCTAAAGCTGAACTGTTTACATTCCTATGTGGAAAGATAATATTTGGAAGTTTTGGGACTTTTCTCAGCATTTGGGTAGGTCAAGGGATTATACACACACACATACACACACACACACACACAGGCAGAGAGTACAGGTTGAGTTGAATCAGAAGAAATGATATCCATAAAAAAATTAAATTACATTAAGGGAGGAGAGAGGAAAATATTGGGAGGAGAAATGGAGATATGGAATGGGGCACACTATCACTCATAAAAGAGATAAGAAAATCTTTTTCAGTGGAGGAGAAAAGGGAGGATGTGAGAGGGGAAAAGTGAAGCTTACTCTCTTCACATATGGCTTAAGGAGGGAATAACATGCTCAACTAAACTTGTTATGAAAATCTATCTTATACTGCAGGAAAGTAGAGGAGAAGGGGACAAGTGGGGTGAGGGAGATGATAGAAGGGAGGGCAAATGAGAGAAGGGAGTAACTAGAAGTAAACACTTTTGGAAAGGAACAAGGTCAAATGAGAGAACAGAAAAAAGCGGGAAGGTAGGGTAGGATGGAGGGCAATGTAGTTAGCCTTACAAACATGACTATTATGGAAGTCTTTTGCAAAATGACACATATATAGCCTGTATTGAATTGCTTGCTTTCTCAGTGGGGATAGGTGGGAAGGGAGGGAGAGAGAGAAGTTGGAATTCAAAGTATTAGAAATGAATGTTGAGAATTGTTATTGCATATAATTGGGAAATTAAGAAATACAGGTTATGGGGTATAGAAATCTATCTGGCCCTACAAGAAAAGATAGAAGATGAGGATAAGGGAAGGGTGGGGTGTGATAGAAGGGAGGGTGCATTAAGGGGTGGGGTAATCAGAATGCAAGGTGCTATGGGGTGGGGGGAGGGGATAGATGGGGAGAAAAATTGGACTCAAAATTTTGTGGAAATGAATGTCAAAATCTAAAAATAAATAAAACTTTTTAAATAAAGAAAGAAAAAGCAATTACACAAAAGATCGATTCAGAGAAACCTGGGGAGACTTGTATAAACTGATGTAGAATGAAGTGAGCAGAACCAGGAGAATATTTCATATAGTAGCAACTATTAAAGAAAATAACATGGAAAGGGTTAAGCACCCTAATCAATGCAATGACCAGCTGTGACTCCAGAAGACCAGTGACCAAGCACGCAACCTGCCTCCTGACATACAGTTGACTATAACACTGAGACACACAGTTTTTGGGCATGGCAAATGTATGTATTAGTTTTGCTTGACTATGATTGTTTATTACAAAGATTGTGTTTTTCCCTTTTATATTGGGTAGGGGAAGGTAGGGAGAAAGAAAAGCCAGTGATTGTATTGGGGAAGGAGAAGAAAAGAAATAAGACAATCACTGAAACATCATTAGAAGTTCAGAGAAGGGAATGGAAGGTGGTTCAGAGGGAAACAGATAAACAGGGCAGATAAGAAAGTGACATGTTGAATTTATCATATTTTTTTTAAAAGCAAGCTGAAGATAATAGAGATTTATGGTTTCACACATAATCCTTTCCTTTTCTCTGTCCCTCTCAGTCTCTCTCTCTCTCTCTCTCTCTCTCTTTCTCCTCCCTCCTTCCCCCGTCTTTGTTTTTCTGTGTCTTTGTCTGTCTTTTCTGTCTGTCTCTCTCTTTCTCTCTGTCGCTGTATCTCTGTCTCTTTGTGTCTTTGTGTTTCTGTCTCTCTTTCTCTCTGTTTCTCTCTTCCTCTCTCTCTCTGTCTCTGTTTTTCTTTTTCTTTCTATCTCTGTCTCCCCGTGTCTCTGTTTCTGTCTCTGTGTCTCTCTCTGATTTTCTCTGAGTTTCTG
This sequence comes from Bettongia penicillata ogilbyi, assembly GCA_023548195.1. NCBI lineage: Eukaryota > Metazoa > Chordata > Mammalia > Diprotodontia > Potoroidae > Bettongia > Bettongia penicillata. The sequence goes on from JAJHZJ010000100.1 coordinate 7,690,673, forward strand.
TCTCTGTCTTCTTGTGTCTCTGTGTTTCTGTCTCTGTGTCTCTGTCTCTGTCTTTCTCTGTGTCTCTGTGTCTCTCTGTCTCTCTCTCTGTCTCTCTCTCTCTCATTCAGAATAGAGAGAAAAAGTCCTTAAGCCAGTAAAGCATATTTTTATAAAAATTCCAGGGGATTAGTGTATCTGCCAAAACACAACCACAAGAGAAGGAGGGGAGGGGCAGAAGATAACTGTCTTCAAACAGCTGAAGGATTTTCAAGGAGGAAAAAGCCTGGAATATTAGAATTGAAAGGAACTTCAGAGGTCATCTAGCCATACCACCTTATCTTACATGTTACAGCAAAGAAATAAACAAGAATTCTTGTCCTGAGGCAAATTCAGTTGTTTTGTTTTTGTTTTGGGGGGATTGGGGAGGAGGAGGAGGAGATCTTTAAACAGAGCACATTGGCACATATCAGCATGACTTGATCCAAGGTATACTAACATGTTTCAGATTCCCAGGCTAGGTCATTGACAGTCTGTTCATGTTGGGTACAGTAACATTCAAGACCGGGGAAAATCAAGGGGAAGGGCTCTTGGTTGGCTTGAGTGTGGCTTTCTTTGCTCATAGCACTGAGTGGGAGAATGGGGGAGAGACTGGCTTGCCTATCTTTGCCAGTTCTTTATGATTCACAGATCTTTGTCAATGCTGAGTTGCCTGACCTGAGGAAAAGAGCACTCCCTGCCATCATACTGATACCCTGAAGGGAGTAAATATAAACCCCAGATACTGGTTGTTTCTAGGTTGTCCAGTTGCATCAGACTCTTCATAACCCTGCAGACTATCCTGTCTATGGGGTTTTCTTGGCAAAGATACCAGAGTGGTTTGCTATTGCCTTCATCCAGTGATGAACAAAGAGAGGTTACATGATTTCCTTTGAGTCACACAGCTAGTGAAGGTCTGAGGCCAGATCTGAAGGCCAGTGAGGCCTTCCTGACTTCAAGCCCAGTGCTCTATCCATTCAATCACCTAGCTGTCTCCTTCAGATATTGGTATTGATGGGGTGCTTGGATGCATGTGCTTGGGCCCCAATTCTAAAATCACATCTCTCTTTAAAAATCACATTTCTTCCTAGCCTCAAAATACTATCCCAGGTAATTTCTCCCCAGCCCAAGGATATAGCCTGCCCTAGCAACAATTACTATGTCCCTTCCTGCTATAGGAGCCAGCTGCACCTACAGAACTCATTAGTCTGAACTGACCGAACAGGCTGTGCACTGGGTCATAATGACATTTACTACTCACTGACCAATCATACGTATCCTAGTCTTGGACATACCTATACTCCCTTACATTTATCTTGTCTAACAAGACATTGATGAGAGCAGCCTGATATTTCTGAGCTAGCCCTGACCATTGCTTGATTTAATGATGTTTCAGACCTAAAACCACACCTCCAGGTAGACCCTGCCTGGGGCGATTTCCCAAATAAAATATCTGCACAGCAAATACCAAAAGTGGATGTTCTTTTAAGAACTGACCACTCCTTAATCACTCCCTAATCCCACCCCAAAACACCTAGTTAACATATTTGGCACATGCTTCGCTATAGAATATCCTATATAAACTTTCCTGGTACCCCTCTAAGGTTGCAGGTTCCTTAAGAACTCTTGCCCTCTGAAAAGCATAATAAATCTTTACCTTGACCTCAACAACGATTGAGTCCATGAATTCTTCTCCAGACGACCTGCCCCTGGTACCCCCGTCTTTGTGGGTCCCTTCCAGTCCTCATCAGTATCATAGGACAAATCTCCTTTGGCCCTATGCTAGGCAACAGAAATCTAGAGAGGTGAAATCATTTGATTAAAGTCACAAATTTAGTGGCAGAAATAGCACAAGCATACAGATCTTTTTACTCTAATGAGCTAGTATTCTTTTAATACATCATGCTCTCTATCCAAAAAGCAGTATCTCTTTCTCCAAACAGTATAATAATAATGATGACAGTAATAGAAACATCAACAATGATACTATTGCCTTGTAATAATTAATATAAATAATAATGATAACATTGTCTTAATTGATATAGTCCTTTGTGGAGCAAAAAATACGTTTCTTACAACAACCACTCCATGATGGAGGTCATGCAAGTATTATTTGACCTCATTTTACAGATGAGAAGTCAGTCTCAGAGAGATTGTGTGATTTGCTCAGGGGGCACAACTAGTAAGAAGTGAAACTCATTGTACAGTGAAAAGATGTTCTCTTTGGAGTCTGAGCATGTCAGTTCAAATCCTTTTACTGCCACTTACTACCCATGTGACCTTGAAGAAGTCACTTAATCTCTTGGGCCTCAGTTTCTTCATTGTAAAATGTGGTGAGACTAGATAACCTTTAAGATCCCTTTCTTACTCAGTTTCTATCATCCTATGACTCTAACCCTAAACCCAATGTTCTCTCTTGCTCCTTTTCATATAGGAAGCTTTTTCTGATCCACAGCTCCTCACCTTCCCCTTTAACCTAAGCTGTCTTCCTCCCCCTTACCTTTATATTTATTTTGTATATGCTTATAGAGATGCTTCCTGGTTCCTCTGATAGAATATCTAATTTTTGTCTTTAGATCCCCAGTGTTTGGTATGTTGCAAACTGTTGATCGATGGATATACTTGATTTGTCTACAATAAAAAACCCAAAGTTAATCAGCCTCACTCTCTGCTGCAGTCATTGAAGTCCAGTGGCAAAGCACAAGTCAAGAGGGCTGACAATGGCCTGGGATGCAGGGATGCAGTAGGTGACAAATCCAAATCTCACGCAAGTCAAGAATTTACCATTGTCATATCCTCACTCCTCTTCCAGGACAAAGGATGGACCACACGAGGAAAGCCCTGTCCATCACGACTCTTTTTGCTTTTTATTTGTTTGGTTTTTGTCTGTCTCAGACTCCTTGTTCAATTCAAGATGGTCAAAAATTAACAAGAATGAAGCTTCCTTTCTCATCAGCCTCTTTCCCTCCTCTTGCTAATTCCTTGGGAACGAGGACTGGTTTTTCTTCTTGCTTTTGGTTTTTTCTCCCTTTTTTTTTAAATCCTCAGCTTAGCACAGTGCCTGGTACATCTATTATTGCTGTTCATTTGCTCAGTAGTATCTGACTCCTTGTGATCCTGTGGGCCGTCCTGTTTGTGGATTTTACTTGGCAAAGACGCTGGAGCAGCTTGTCATTTCCTTCTCCGGTGGATGAAAACAAACAAAACTTAAGTGATAAAGCTAGTGAGTGTCTGAGGCTACATTTGAACTCAGGTCTTCCTTACTCCTGGCCCTATATACCTGGCACACAGTAGGTGCTAAATAAAGCTAGTTAGTCAACTGACTTAGCTCTGTCCCTACGCAGATACAAAAGGGTCTAATTTTGCTTTCTATGGTATTAATAGACTTCTAACTTGGAGTGTATTTATGCTGAAAACCTCAAGGCAGGCAGGTAAATTTAGAACCAACACATAGAAGCTGCAGGGTTGCAGATTTTTGGCTCAATATGAAAAACAAAAAAACTCCTTTCCTAGTAATTAGGATCACAGACTTGAGCTGGAAAGATCCTAAGAGTTCACATAGGCTCAACTCCATCATTTTACAGATGGGAAACTGGGGCCCTGAGAGGGTAACAGGCTTGTCTAAGATCACATAGGTCGTAACTGTCAGACCTAGAACCAGATCCCAGGTGTTTTCCATCATGCCAGGCTTCCTAACAAAGACAGAAGCTATCTGCATTAAGAGAGGGATCCATTCCAAGACCAGTAATGGGATACTGTATTATCTCCCTTAATCAGATCATCTAGATGTTTTTGTTCAGCTCTGGGCACCTTTTAGAAAGGATATGGACAGGCTAGGAAATGTCCAGAAAAGGGAAATCAGAAGGACAGAGAGTCTCCAGCCCAGGCTGTATGAAGACTAGTTGGAGGAAATAGGATTTGTTGGTTTGAAAAAGAGAAGACTTAGAAACGGCATGATATCTGCCTTTTTGTTGAGGTTTAGGGGTGCTCAGGACCCCAAAATCCTGGCACCCAGGGTCCTGCCCAAATGAATTTGACTCAGCCTCTTTTCAGCCAAAGAAAAACAAAGTTTATTAAAGATCTACCATATTGGTCAAACTCTTAAGGAATCTGAGTATTTTTAATACTAATGCCAGCAGACCAGACTGAATCTGAGCTACACTGAATCTGAGCACCTTCATGGAGGCAAGATAGATCTTATATACAGAAAGACTGTGGGAGGGATCTAGGGGTGGTTAAATAGTCTGGGTGACTAGAGGAGGGGTTTAGGGAAGGTCTTGATGGGAGTGGCCAATAGCTGAGGTAACTAGAGGTCAGATACCATGAACCAAGAAAATGGGATTTTGATGGAATCAAGGATGGGAAGCAGCCAGAGGCTATTTGGAGGTAACAGACAATGAAGGTTAAGGCTAGGTTAAGGGTAACAGATTTGGGTATGAAAAGCCAGATCAAGTGGGAAACTTTTAGGAGAGTCCAAGGGAGCTGCCAGAGCCTATATCCTATCAATGAGGGATGTCTTGTGAAAAAGGAAGCGAATTTATTTTATTTGATCCCATAAGACAGAGCTAGAAATAATGGATATATGTCATGAAGAGACACATTTTGGCTTGGGGTCAAGAAAAACTTCCTAAGATAGGAGTTGTCCAGAAACGCAATGGGATGCTTTCAATGATGTCCTAGTAAATATTTAACTGACTCTGTGGAACAGGATATACTTTTAAAAACTTTAATCTGCATCATTAACATTTTTCCATGACTTTTTAAAGTCTAGAATCAAGGACCAGGAACCTGTGGCCTCAAGGCCACATGTAGCCCTCTAGGTCTTCAAGAGTGGTCCTTTGACTGACTCCCAACTTCACAAAACAAATTCCCTTAATAAAAGGATTTGTTCTGTAAAACTTGGACTCAGTCAAAATGCCACATGTGGCCTCAAAGCAGGTTCCCCATCCTTGGTCCAGATAATCAACAAAACAAAAAAGAATCAACCTTTAATTTGTAGCATTTGCCCATTTCTGGGATGTAAATTTTGTTATGGTTTTTGTTCAGTGGTTTCAGTCCTGTCCAACACTTCATGTCCCCACTTTGAGGTTTCTTGACAAAGCTGCTGGAGTAGTTTGCCATTTCTTTCTCCAGCTTATTTTACAGATGAGGAAACTGAGGTCAACGGAGTTAAGTAATTTGCCCAGAGACACATAGTTAGCAAGTGTCTGATGTCAGATTGGAACTCACAAAGATGAGGGATGCCCAGCTCAGAACTCCATCCACTGTGCCACCTAGATGGCCACTCACACTGAAATCTGGGTGGCTCCTGTATACCCCTGGCTCAAAATAGTGGGTTCTCTTTCACTGGAGGATTTCAAACAAAAGCTGAATGACCTTTTGGTTTATTCGGTGTGGTCTCCTGAGGATCTTTTTTGGGGTGTGGGTTAGAATTGATGGTCAACAAAGTTCCTAATGACTCTGAAAATATGTGATTTTGCTCCCATGATCTTGCAAGGTAATTAAGTTCTTAGCACTACAGGTACCCAGTCAAAAGCTGTTGTTGTTTGGTTTTTTTCCTTCTTCTTGAAGAGAACCATGACATCATAGAGATTATTCCGTAACATACAAGTGAATGGGATTTAAGTGAGGCAAGGCTGTGAGAAGTCACCAGCCTCACTTTCTCCTAAGGAGCCATCTGGGTCCAGTGGCCATATATACATCAGGATGACTGATGATAGCCCTTGGCCGTCTGTCAGTGATGTTATAGAAGAGATTCCTGCATGGATTGGGAAGTTGAACCAGACCAATGATATCAAACTGAAATAGAAAGGGGATGCCATAGGTAAGGATCCCTATGGACTTAATATGCACTTAGAAAACCATATATTATGTATGTTCTTTTGTATTTTTTTACTTATTTTGTTAAATAGTTCCCAATTATATTTTAATCTGGATCAAAAGTACTGGAGATTGCTATGGGTGGTTTGTTTGACACTTCTGGACTAGATGACTTCTAAGGGTCCTTGAAACCTTGAAACTCTTAAACTCCTGAATCTGTAGACAGCTAGGCATTCTTTGTTGTCTATGCTCACTGTTCAAAATAATTGTATTCCAGTGCTTAGGAAAACACCTGGTATAAAACAAGCATTTAATAAAGGCCTTTTTAATCAGTCATTCATCTATTCATCCATTCATTCAAGTTCTTTATGATGTAATTTAGAGTTTGAGGTGAATGGACCATAGTTTTATTTAGAATATTTCCTTCTTTGGTAGAATCTTTTCATTTTCTTTTTAATAGGCCATTCTATACTTCATTTTATTAAGCCTTACTCACTGAATGGGCTCTGCCTCAGTCAAACAGAGATATGTTAAAGACCTTAGCTTGAAAAGGCCAAGGTCCCCCACTGTATCCTGGGCCATCTCCAGTTGTCCAGATGAGTATCTGGCCACTGGACCTAGATGGCTCTGAAGGAGAAAGTGAGGCTGGTGACTTTGTATAGCCCTCCCTCACATAAATCCAATTCACTTGAATGCCATGGCATCATCTCCCTGATGTCATGGTCCTCCTCGAGAACGAAGGACAGACAGCAGTAGAAGACTATTCAGAAGCCGATTTAATATAAAGTCTTTAGGCTGTTATTTAGGTGGATGGGCTGGTGTATGATTTTATTTACAGTCTTATTTACAAACCCTTTGAAAATATGGGAAAACCTTGACAAATAAGCCTAATGCCCCACCACATAAAGCTGCTCATTGACAAATTCCTCAAGTGGCCAGTAACATTCAGTGGATTTCCAGGAAGTGGAACAAATGAACTGATCTGAATTTTCTTTATTTGTAGCATTTATTATAAAGTAGTTTGCCAGGGCTCACAGCGAGGAGATAGCAGCCCCATTCCATCTACCTTCTAGTTAGAGCAGATTACATTTCCCAGGTTCCCTCCCATCTCACTTTCCTCTTGATACTCCAAAATGAAATCCATTATTCACTGTAATTTTTCCCAGGCAGATTTTAAGAGGGTTGTGTGTATGTGTGTGTGTGTGTGTGTCCATTTTCAAATTCTTCCCTACACTCTTTCAGAGTCCCCTCTGGCAAAATCTTGTCCTACTTATGGATAAAGCAAAGTACTTAGCCTTCTATGGGAAAAGCAAACTCTTACCAAGAGGAATATAATTGAAATTCTTTTTATTTTGTTCATGGCAAACAAACCTTTGCATTTTCTGTCTTGCATTTCTTCTTCTCTCTTCTTCCCTAGTCCCCAATACAACAAGATCATTTCACCCAATATCTTCAGTGATTAGTCAGAAAGCTGTTAAAAAAAAAAAAAAAAAAAAAAAAAAAACAGAGAAAACCACTTTTTGGCCAGTCAAAGGTATTGTCAATTGAATGTTGAACTTGAAGTCTGGACTTGGTTGTTCACTTGTTCCAGCTGTGTCTGACTCTTCATGACCCCATTTGGAGTTTTCCTGGCAAAGACACTGGAGTAGCTTGTCATTTCCTTCTCCAGCTCATTTTACAGATGAGGAAACTGAGGCAGACAGGGTGAAGTGACTTACCCAGGATCATACAGCTAATAAATATCTGAGGCTGGATTAGAATTTAGGAAAATAAGTTTGTTTTTCTGACTCTAGGCCTGGAGGTCTACCTACTGACTCTTAAAGTCAGGAAACCTAAGTCCAAATCCTACTCCAGTTACGCTCTAGTTACACTTCCTTGGCCAAGTCATTTAACATCTCTGAGCTTCTAGCTCCCCATTTGTAAAATGGAGATAATAATAACACTTATCTCATAAGGCTATTGTGAGGAACAGATATCATACTGAAAAATACTTGGCAAACCTTAAAGCTCTCTATAAATATTAGCTTCTCTTGTTACAAATCCCCCTTTCATCCAGTTGAACAACCTGAAACCCAGAGATAGGGAATGACTTCCTCCACTTAATACAGGTGGTGAGTGGCACAGGACAGAAACAGCTTTTAAACTCCAGATCTCACTGTTCCTCCAACTCGAGCCTCCTTCTCCGACCCCCATGCCATTGTGTGGACTCCTCTCCATCCCTGGAATGCATTTTCCCCTAATACCCTGGTCTATGGGTATGTTGTAGCCAGTTCCAATTGAGTTGCAAGAGCCACTCATTAAAATTTCAGTGTGACCATTTACACCTCGGAAATGGGCAAATGCTACAAATCAGGGCTTGATTTATTGTTTTGCTGATTGTCTAGACTTTTAAGAAAGTGATGGAGAAAATGTTAATAGTGCAGAATAAACTTAAAAGTGTGTTTGTACAGGCATTTTTTTCCCCTTAGAGAAGCAGATGTTAAACATTTACCAGCACACCTCTGCCTATGCCTCTTGGAATCATTTCCTTCAAGGTTCAACATAATCACCCCTTTCTGAACGAGGTCAGTTCTGATTCCTTAGAGCTGTGAGTACTTTCCCACAAAATATTGCCTTGCACTTAGCATGTACTTTAACATGTTTATGTCATTTTCTCTAAGGCATTTATTAAGTACCAACCTTTGTTCCAGGTAATGGCAATGGATACTGGGTGTGCAAAGATAAAAGCCCTTTCCCTAGGGAGCTTACATTCTAACTGAGGAGTCCAACATGGACATATATGGGCATATACAAGATACAGACACAATGAATACAAGAGAGTTTCAAGAAAGAGAACAATAAGAATTGGGGGAGGTCAAACAAGATTCATGCAGAAAATGGTGCTTGAGTTGAGTCATGAAGAACCTATGGATTCCAAGAGCTGGAGGTAAGAAGTTTTAGCATTATGGACATGAGGTTCAGTTAAAGCAAAGACAAGAGATAGAAGATAGAGCATAGTGTGGGAGGAATAGCCAGTAAGCCAGAAGAGCTGGATCACAGAGTATGGGAAAGACTCTAATGTATAAGAAGATGTGAAAGATCTTGCCAAATGGATGAGTTTATGCTTGAGTCTACAGGGAATAGGCAGCAAGTGGAATTTATGAAATTAAGGGATGATAGAATTAGAGTGATATTTTAGAAAATTCACTTTGACAGCTATGAGAAGGATACATAGACTGGAAGTAGGGAGAGATATGTTTAAGAGACAGCAATTAGGTTATTGTAATAGTACAGGAGGGGTTAATGAAGTCCTGAACTGGGGTGATGGCTGTGATAGTGGAGAGAAGGGGATGAAACAGAGATGTTTTGGAGATAGAAACAATGATACAAGGTGACTGTTTGGATACTTGGGGTGAGTATGAGTGAGCAGAAGAAGACAGCATTGAGGATGCATACCTTGGTGACTAGAAAAATGGTGATTCACTCAATAATAATAGGTAAGTTCAGAGATAGGGTGGGTTTGGGAGGAAAAATGATAAGCTCTGTTTTGGACATATTGAATTTGAAATGCTTATCTGCCACAGAATTGAAAATAGTCCAATAAATGACATAGTACTAGAACTGAGAAGAGGGTCCAGGGCTGGATATAGAGAACTGAGATAATAATTTAACCCATGGGATCTAATGGGCTCACCAAGCCAGAGAGTATAGACAAAAAAGAGAAGAGGGCCCAGGACAAAGCCTTGAAGGATACTCAGAGTTAGCACAAGTAACATGAATGATGATCCAGGATAGGAGACTAAAAAGAAATGGTCAGATAAGTGGGAGGGGAACCAAGAGAGAATATGTCAAGCATGGCATAGTCACTACAAAAGCAGAGAGTTGTGAGATGAAGTGTCATGTGTAAGGAACAGAAAGATAGCTATTTAGGCAAGACAACAGAAAACGCAAAGGGGAGTAATATATAATAAAACTAGAAAGGTAGGTTGCTGCCAGACTGTGAAGGGCTTCAAATGCATATCATTTATATACACTAAAGGATAGTTTGAGACTCCAACATCAGGTTCAGAGAGCACCAGTAATTTACACCCCTGAGGCAATGGACCATGAAACCTTAAACCCCTCACTCTCAGACATTAGCTATATAGATTGCTCTCATTTACAAGTGAGGCTGTTGTTGTGGTTTGTCCTCCGTTCAGGAAGAGGACCATGATATCTGGAAGGTGATGCCATAATTTGCAAGTGAATTGCATTTAAGTGAGGGAGGACTCTTCAAAGTCACCAGCCTCACTTTCTCCTCAGGAGTCATCCGAGGCCAGTGGCAAGATATAGATCAGGACAACTGGAGGTGGCTCCAGTGCAATAGGAGACCTTGAACTTTTTAAGCTAAGGTTTTTTGCCAGGTCTCAGTTTGTCTGAGGCAATGCCCATTCAGTGATAAAGGCTAGGTAAGAAATGAGGCAAAGAATGGCCTCTGTTACCTAGTCAAAACAAAACAAAACAATCTGGTAGGGAAAGGGTTTCTGGCCCAAACAGAAACCATTGCTATTTAGATTCAGTCTGAGTCATCAGAATCCAAACATTGACCAAGTGAGGCTTGGGCTGGGACCTACTATTGGCCAGTTAATGAGAACCAGAGTGATTTGGATTTAAGGCATGGTCCACAAAAAAGAAATCTAACCAGTAAATCCCAAGATACCTTGTTATATTTCAATCATCAGAATTTATATTCCTTTGGGAAGATTACAGCAGAGAAGGGTATGATTCCCTTCTGTGGAGAGAGGGAGAAAAGGGAGAGCAGGGAGGAAAGGAAGGAAGGGAGGAAGGAAGAAGGGAAGGAAGGAAGGAGGTAAAGGAAAGAAGGAAAGGAATAAGGAAAGAAGGAAGGAAAGGAAGGAAGGAAGGAAGGAAGGAAGGAAGGAAGGAAGGAAGGAAGGAAGGAAGGAAGGAAGGAAGGAAGGAAGGAAGGAAGGAGATATGTTGCCCAACTGGAACTGGCCAGTTGAGTCCCCAGTGGAGTCTCTACTACTACTCAGAGGTTGTTGTTTGTCATTAGACTTCTCAGTCTCAGATATTAGCTGTACAGATTGCTCTCATTTGCTAGTAAGGCAAGAAGTCAATAAAGGCACAGAAACTATTTGCTTTTGCATTGACTTCTATCATCTTAATGACCCTAACACTTCTGAAAGTCCCCAAGATCAGTAGAGTCTCTCTCTATTTTCATTATTCTTCAGTTATGTCTGACTCTTTGTGAACATTTTTTGGGGATTTTCTTGGCAAACACACTGAAGTGGTTTGCCATTTCTTTCTCTAGTTCATTTTGCAGATGAGAAAACTGAGGCAAAGAGGGTTAAGTGACTTGCCCAGGGTTAGAAACCTAGTAAATGTCTAAGGCTAGATGTGAACTCATGAATATGAATGAGTCTTCTTGATTACAAGCCCAGTGCTTTATCCACCGCACACCACCTAGCATTCTTCTATTAAGTAATAGGGTTTTTATTATCTTGTGTGTTAATATATTCAGTGGGAGGCTCAAATGGCACAGTAGGAAGCACAATGGATTTGGAATCAATGGATCTGGGTTCAAATTCTGATTCTGCTACATGTGTGATTTTAGACAATACTCCTCTTCTCAGAAGAATTGTCTATATATAAACTGATGAGATGTTCTCTAAGATCCTTTCTTCCTCTAAATCCTGTGATCTTATGAATGGGCAGGGCGTAGATGAATGCTCTTTAAGTAAGTGGCATGTGTTGTTGCTGAGAACCAGCCAATAAACATTTATTAAGTGCCTACTATGGAGTAGACTCTCTGCTAAGCCTGGGGATACACAGAATGGCAAAAGATAGTCTGTGTTCTGAGGAAACTCGACAGTTTATTTGGGGAGATAACATGCTAACAGCTACGTACAGAAAAGATATTTATGGGTTAAAATGGAGGTAATCGATGGAAGGAAGGTGCTACATTAGAAAAAGACTTCCTCTAGCTCAGAATTTCTAGCTGAAATTTTAGTTGGAACTTAAAGGAAGTCCGGGAAGCCAAGAGATAGATGTTGAGGGAGAGAATTCCAAGCTTTGGGAATAGCAAATGAAAATGCCTGGAATAGGCAATGTCTTGTACAAAGAAATTGCTTCTAATTACTGGTGGTCAACAGGTAGCTAGGTAGCAGGCCAGTAGGTAAGAAGATCTGAGTTCAAATCCAGCCTCAGATACTTATTAGTGACCTTGGAAAAGTCACTTTACCCTGTTTGCCTCAGTTTCCTCATCTGTGAAATGAGCTGGCAAAGGAAGGCAAACTACTTCACTATCTTTGCCAAGAAAACATTAAATCGGGTGAAAAACAACTAAGCAAACTCGTCGTTATCAATATAACCTTAGAATAATCATATAACCTCAGTTTCCTCATCTGTAAAATGAAGGGATTGGACTTTGGGTCCCTTTCAACTCTCATTCTATGTTCTTATGTTGCTATAATCTATTTATAACAGCCAATATGACTAGCCCCCAAGTTCTGGCATGCTGGCAATGCTGATGTCCAATTGGAAATTGTGTTTGTCCACAAAGAAACATTTGAGGATGGAGTCAGGGGCCTAGGGGGGTTTGAATTGTTCATTTTCCTACAGATTTCTTGTGGGTGTAGTGTGATCTTTGAGTCATTTTTTTTTTCAGATAAAGTTGTAAAGTGTACCCAAATCCTTGGCAGCTCATTCATTGTGTGGAAAATATGAAATTGATGGGCAATCTCTAGCAAATCCCCAGTTGGAGAATAAGGGAAGCTGAAAATCCACATTACATTTATCTCCTAGGCTGTGGAATTGAAAGATTGTGTCAAGTGGGTTGAGCTAGAAGGGAAGTTTTACCTAAGGTCAGTCCCAATTCCTCTGATAAACTAGCTGTCTGATTTTGGCCTCACAACTTAACCTCCTTGCCCATAGTATGGGGGTAAAAGTATCAGCCTTCATTGTCTCACAGCAACACTGTGAGCTTAAAGTAAAGACCACTGTATACCTGCAATGATTGTAATAGGCCCAGCAGGCACAGGAGGAATAGGCAGAGGTTTTCCCGTTACAGAAGCCTCAGGGCCCTGTCATGCAAATAACTCAGGAGGACATGGAGCCCACAGAATAACCCCAGGAGAGGCCCCATCTAATTTGTCTGTGGCACACAGGCTGTGGGGAAACAAATGAGATTGCCATGGACTTAATGCGCCCATCTGAATCTTGCCTGACATTTTTTTTCCAAAACAAAAGTATTATTGACACTTGCTACTTCCGTCACCCAGAGATGGATCCCGTGATAGAAATCTATCATCGATGGGTTTATTCATTCATATGTGCACTTGAGTCCTGCTGGGCTTTATATTCAGTTCCCAAGGAAACCCTGAAGACATAAGAGCAACAGCTTCCACATGTGTCCTCGAATCCCACTGCTCCCCAGCAGAGGATAAATGAGAGCACATTTAAAAGCCACTTGAAGATGCAGCTGGCAGAATCCCAGGGTTACAGAAGGTAGAGGGTTCTTAATGACAACCGCGTGGAGAAGGAAGATGGGAAATCAAGGCTGAACCAACCCTGCTGGTGACTTCTCAGAAAACATCCTCTTTTCTCTCAGCCCATTTCCTGACCCATCACAATTTGTTCCTTCCAAAAGTAGGTACAACCATGGTCAAATGAAGAATTTGCAAACCAGTTGACAAAAGCAGGTAAAACTTTGAAATTACTGCAAGGTTTGACTTTGGCATTCACACCTCACCTCACTTGATAGGCCTCTATTTGGAGGAGGGGCCCCGTTAACAGGTCAACTAAGGGAACCAACCAATTTGCCTGACTTCCCTCCTACACCTGCAACTAGTAACAGTTATTTCCCTGAATTGCCCTAAATTGATTTAGCTGGTATTATTTTTTGGGGGGTCTTTTTCTGGAACAACATATAGACATAAACTAAGACTGGATGAAAAACAGAAGCAAATCTCCAAAATCCTGGTTTGCCCACTTTATCTAGGGATACTCTCCAATATCACCAACTTGTGTCGTGTTTGTCCTTTGTTTTTGAAGAGAAAATGATGATATGACTTGCAGCTGACTTTGATTTGAGTGAGGGAGGGCTGTGCAAGGTCACCAGCCTCACTTCTCCTCCAGAACTACATGGATCCCGTGACCAGATATTCATCATGATGACTGGAGATGGCCCAGGATGCAATGGGAGACCTTGGCCTTTTTAAGCCAAGGCCTGTTTAGCTTCTCACTTTGAGTGAGGTAATGCCCATTCAGTGAATAGGGCTCTTTAAGAAATGAGTCAAAGGATGGCCCCTTTAATTAGAAAAAAGAAAAAAATCAAAATGGTTGGGGAAGACCCTCAGGATTTGGGCCCTGCTGGCCTAGAGAGAATGTCAATGGTCACTGTTCCGCTTTGGAACAATATTAAATAATAACTATGGAAAATGATTAATACTGAATAAAGGGACCTTGCAGTGCCAGACACTAGTAAACCTTTGTTCCTTCACATTTCTCACCTGGATGCTCTACTTTGTGATTTCTCTGACTGACTTCTCCCCCATATCCCAGGAAATTCATTATTGGGAAAATCTCATCCTCCTGCAAGATCCCATCACCCTTGGGATCACCACCACCCTTTGATCTGAAGGTGAAGTCATGAATTCTAAAATGTCCGGTTAAAGAGGCAACTCAGCTCAGACCATATCCTTAGTTCTCACTTGGCTGTTGGAATGTTTCTGACTTTTCTGCCATGGGTACCTTCCCTGGCATCTGAACCCACCCACTCACCTCCCATCCCTTTTAGCTTCCTTTTGTGCATTGTTTTTCTGCATTAGATTGTGAGCAACTTGAGGCAGAGCCTGCTTTTTCTTGTCTGTATCCTCAGTGTTTAGCACAATGCCTGGCATGAAGTAGGTTTATTGACTAACTGACCGAATTTCTCATACACTTCTTTCCCCCTCACCCCCCTCAAAAAAAAATTGGTTGGGCCAATATTCATGAAATTTGGTCACAGAAAGCGTAATGTGATATTCTGCTATTCAGTGAGGCACTGTGGGAGATATGAAGATGAGTAAAAGGAGGCTCTTAATCTTAAAGATCTTTTACTCTAATAAGGAACTTTCAAAAAGCACAGAGATTGCAGGCTTCAGTTCAGTCTTTTTCGGTCATATCTGACTCTCTGTAACCCCATTTGGAGTGTTCTTAGCCAAGGTATTGGAATGGTGTGCTATTTCCTTCTCCAGCTCATTTTACAGATTAGGAAACTGAGACAAACAGGATAAGTGATTTGCCCAGGGTCACACAGGTAGTTAGTATCTGAGGCATGTTTTGAACTTATATCTCTCTGACTCCAGACTCAGGGCTCTATCCTCTGTACCACCCCTCTGCCTCACAGTGATTACATATAGGGACAATTCAGATAATAATTTACTATAATACAATACCAAAAATTGTGAAATTAAGGGTGGAAATCAATAGCCAACCCTAATTTAAAACTTTTTCTACCTTCAACACTCCATTAAGCATTATCAACATTCACTTGTCACAAAAGTAAGGGCTTTGCAAACATTAAAGTGTGACATGAGTGCTATTTATTACTGACTAAACTTGTGTCTTTATCATCATACAGAACTCCCAGGAGGGAGACTTCTTTTTACCAATGCAGATCAGCATCTGCTATGATTATAATTAGAGAGCTACTTAAGGATACTGAGTTAAAGTGACTTGCCCAGGGTCACACAGCCAGTATGTGTTGTCAAAGGTCAAACTTGAACTTGGGAATTCTGACTCTGAGGCTAGCTCTTGAAATATGCCATGCTGCTTCTCTTTGAGAAAGAAAAATAGAAGACTGGAGGAAGATGATCCCTCTTTTCTCCCTGTTTCTTTCTCTATCTGTGTGTCTGTCTGTCTTCTCTCTGTCTCTCTCTGTTTCTCTCTCTCCTTTTCTCCCTCCCTCTATTTCTCTACTTTCTTTCTGTTTCTCTGTTTCTCTCTGTATTTCTTTCTCATGTTCTCTATCTCTCCCCTCTTGTCTCTCTGTCTCTCTCTTTTCTCTGTCTCTCTGTGTCTCTCCCTCTGTCTCTCTTTTTTTTTCCTTTCTCTGTCTCTGTTTCTCTCTGTATGTCTTTTTCTCTGTTTCTCTCTCTGTGTCTGTCTCTCTGACTCTCTCTCTCTCTCCTTCTCCCCCCCCCAAAAAAAAACACACGCCCTTCTCACCACATACCACATTCATGTCTCATGGTCACCTTTGTTCAAGAAATTTTCTGCTAGAGATGCTGCAGGCTGCTAAATCTCTGGCACTTCAGCTTTGAAATTAGAGTTGTAAGGTCTTTAATCTGTTCACAGTTTGAAAAGATGACAGCTGAGAAGAAATAGAATTGAAGTCTATAAAATCTGGAAGGGGGTGGATACGACGCATACAGACGTGCAGCACATTTGGGGAAAGGAGCAGGAAGGAGAACATTTTAAGGACAGCTCAAAGGGAATCCTCCCTCAGTTTATGTTACCATTTAGATCATTAGGATAAATATTTAGACTTGCTATCTGAGAGGAAACATGGGCAAAACAGTTTCAAAATAAATTCATGAGATTTTTATGATCTTATTTCACAAATTTTTTTTGGAGCCACAAGAGGCTGTTAATGGAAACTAATGATGTATAGAGTATATCTCTGATCTCTAAGACTGACCTCATGGAAGACAACTCTGCCCTTCTCCTCAGTTCCTTTGGTGGGACTATTAGTCAGTCAGTGAACAAACATTTATTAAGCATTTACTATATTTCACAAAGGGCAAGTAGGTGGTACAGTGAATAGAGAGTCAGGTCTGTAGGAAGACCAGAGTTCAAATCTGACCTTAGACACTTACTGTATGATCCTGGGCAAGTCACTTAACCCCATTTTTGCCTCAATTCATCCATAAAATGAATTAGAGAAGGAAATGGCAAACTACTCCAGTATCTCTGCCAAGAAAACCCAAAAGAGAACATGAAGAGTTGGACATGACCGAAACAGCAGCAAAACACCAGCAACAACATATTTCACAACCTGTTCTAAAGCATATAAAGTTATATAAAAAGGGCAAAATGTGGTCCCTCATTGCAAGAAGCTAATATTTCTAAAATATGCATAGCAGACAAATGTCATACAAATGGAAGACATCAGTCAGAGATAGAATCTGACTGTGAGAGCCTCACACTTCAGACTTACTATTATATTTGGGAATATTTTACTAATGAGAATCCAGAAATACTCCTGGGACCCATGAAAACGTAGCTAGATGGCAAGGGAGGGACTTCCAGATGGGGCGCAGGCAGCCTCAAATAATAGATCCTAATGCTGGAACAAAATTGAATCTTGCTCTGATGCTCACTGTCTAGTTAAACCTCAGCAGTCTGAGAAGCTTCTGAATTTGCAAATAATGGAGTTCCAGAAAAGCCTGCTTCTCTTGGGTGTGTGCAGTCTTCCTCCCTACCTCTAGGCCTTCTAACAGAATGGTCATTGAACACCATTTATCAAGAATACTGTCAAAGGGATTCATGAATAGTTGGAGAAGTGGAATAGATGACTTCTCAGCCTTCTTCCAGCTCTGGGATTTTATAATGCTGGCAGAGCCTCTCAATTTATTCCTTCAGGGTCCCTAGGGCCTTCCTAGGAAAGGCAAGAGACAAGGAGATTCCAGTTTATCTTCCCAGATCTTTATTCTTTCTGCTTTTTGATTAAATCCTTTCTCAAGTCATTTTCGGGTGCAGGAATTGTGAAGTCTAACTCGTCTCAGTATATAGAGTCTGGATGTCTCCTTATCCTCACTCTCCACTCCCACCCCTCCAATCCAATGATACCTGCGTTGACTGACATTAATCACAACACCATGGTTCTTGTTCTCTTTATCAGTTCTGATATTCTTGTGTTCAACTTGGAGGTCAGTGGTGGTTGGCCACAAAATGGATCAAAGACTCATAGATTTAGGGTTGGAAAGGACTTCAAAGGACATATAGACCAAGCCCTTCAATTTAGAAATGGAGACATTGAGACTCAGGAAGATGAAATGATTTGCCCAAGACCATGTAAGTAACAAGTGACAAAGCTAGGCTTCAGACCCAGTTCCTCTGACTCCAAATGCAGCATCTACTGTATCACATAATAGTTCATATTTACATAGCAATTTCAAGGTTTGAAAAGTGCATTTATGTACATTATCTCATCTGGTCCTCATTCTGCAAGGTAGATACTATTATTATCCCTATTTACAAATGAGAAAACTGAGGTAGGTTAATTGACTTGTCCTGGGACACAAAGCTAGCTAGTAAGTTTTGGAAGCCAGGTTAAAACACAACTCTTACCGACCTTAAATCCGTTGCTTTATCTAGTATTCCAAGGATCTAAGGATTCATGCACTCAAAAATATTTATTACCAGCCTATTATGAACAAATATCTATGCTGGGGATTTGCTACTGAGGTATATTGGACTCTTCTTGACCCCATTTGGGGTTATTATTTGGAGTGATTTGCCATTTCTTTCTCCAGTTCATTTTACAGATAAGAGACTGAGGCAAACAGGGCTAAGTGGTTTGGCCAGGGTCATACAGCTAGTAAGTGTCTAAAGCTAGATTTGAATTCATGCAGATGTGTCTTTCTGACTTCAGCCCTTGCACTCTATTGACTTTGCCACCTACCATCCTGTTCTAGGCATAGAAAGATGAAAATGCCAGACTCTGCATTCAAGGTATTTATTATATTGTATTAGAGAAAGGGAAGGACATTTCAGATGCAAGATAGGAATAAAGAAAAAATAACTCTTAAGAAAAATTTGAGTTAGAGATATCTATTGAATGGATGAATGAATGAAAAAGCATTTATTAAACATTTTCTATGTGCCAAACTATGCTTAGTACAGGAGATACAAACAGAAGTTCAAGATTTCAAGGAGAAGATAAAACATGTAAGAGAATTCAGCTACAGAGAGATGGAAAGACTCAGCAGCTGTTAGGATGCCCAGGATATCTGCCTCATAGAAGTGGTTTACTACCACCAAGAAAGGGGGCAGAATAGGGCTGCAGGTCAGGAAGGAGAGGAGATTTTTGTGTTCCTTCTGCATAGGGGCAGCACTTGGGGGATTTACCAGGAAATGAAAAGAAGTGGTATTGGTGGAAAAGTTAGGAATGAACTGGGAGCTTGAAGATAGGGGAAGGAGTCTTGCTTGGTCCCAGCTCCAGTTTGGGCCTTTCAGGTTGTCCTAACAGGAACACGGTTAACTGAGGCAATCAAGGATGGCTTCTGGGAGGAGATGTTTGAGCAAATGCCTACACTGGTTTCTTGCTCCATTACTCAACCTCATTATGGATAATGAGTTATGTGGGATCAACTGAATTCCAGGCAGAGCTCTAATTATGGTGGGGCATTTAGGGCTTTGCCTCAGGCCCCCAATTTAGAGTAAATGTTGATAACATTTGCACTGCTTTTGCCGCAAGAAGCAAGAATAATTAGTTAAAATAGGAAGGTGATGGTATGCTTCCTTCTTACCATGGCCATGTTTCCATTTATGGGAATTCCCAAATTTACTGCATGCTCTACTTTCTAAAAATGGTGGACTCCCCAGAATTGCCTTGTGGTGTCCCAGTGTCGTGATCTTACCACTTTCCACTTTCCTATGGGGGAGTGTCCTCCTGTACCTTTCCTCAAAAACAAAAACCCTGAATTTCATCAAGCACTAAAATTGCTCTGAAACTAGGAAGTCAGTTTTACCTCCAAGATGTGCCTAACCATCGATAAGGAACAGTACAAATGGATCTGTAGTCAAGTGATGACTCTAGCAATGCTGGGATGTTATTGGGATTTTTTTTGGGGGGGGAGGTAGTTCTGGACATTTGATTTTAATGGGAAACTCCCAGGTGAAAATTCCCTCCTCTGATACTACTCAGTAATGGGACTTGAACTTATAATTTTAGAGAGATTTCTGAGACACTAAGAGATTAATTGATTTGCCCAGGATCACATAGCCAACAAAGGCATTTACTACATGCTGGGGACATAACCAGGATGGACTTCAACCTACATCTTCCTGACTCTGAGACTGGTCTCTTATACATTGTATGACACTATCTCTTGGGCCCTAGCAAAAGGTCCAAGAAAGGTTGAAAAGTGGATCACTATTCTGTTCCTTAAGTAAGAAGGACTGGCTGTCCTACCTCATGTTTCTTAGCACTTAGGGTCATGGGATGGTAGAATTCTATTTCATTACATAGAGGTGCAAACTGAGTCCCAGAAAAAGGAAGTGCCTTATACCATTTCACAAAGTGGGTTAAGGACAAAGCAGAGATGATCACAGCTCCAGAATTTAAGATTTCAAAAGAATTCTAGCTCATTTAATCCAATTCATACTTGAACAGGAAGCCAGTCTACAAGATCCCCAACAAGTGATGGAATCTATCTCTTCCTGGAGTCCTCTAACGATGGAGAAGTCATTCCTTCTTGAGGCCAAAACCCAGACCTTTCTGTGTTCAAGTTCAGCACCCTTCCAACTATAGTCCAACTAGACTGTTGTAAGGTCCTTGAAGATGGAAGTGGATTAGGGGTTTGTTTGTTTTTTTATCACTTACAAAGATCATGGTGATGATCATGATGATATTGATGAGAATGATAAAGCCATTGCTATGGGACTCTGTCCTCACTGGTAGAGATTAAAGATTAACGTCCCAAGCCTATAGGAGGGGACTGGGTGGAGCAGAAGAGGAGGGTTCTCTTTAGTCTCTTCTGGTTTCCTCTTTTGTGATGGAAAATGGATGATACCATGGCCTATATCAGATTGCTTGCCATCTTGGGGAGAAGGGAGGGGAGAGGGAAAGGGAGGAAGGGAGGAAGAAAATAATTTGGAACTCAAAATCTTATCAAAGTGAATGTTGAAAACTATCTTTACATGTAATTGGAAAAAAAAAAGTAAATAAAAGGAAAAGGAAATGGATGATACCAATCTCACTTCAGGTTGCTGAGGCAAAAAAAGATTCTCGATCTTACATTTATACCACATGTTTAGTTCATGAAGTACTTGCCTATTTCATGAAATCCTTAGAGTACTTTAAAACTCAGCTCAGAGGCCGGTACGAGGATAGAGTAATGAATCTACAGTCAGGGAGTTCTATATTCAAACCCAGCATCTGACACTTACTAGCCTCTATCTGCCTCAATTTTCTCATCCATAAAATGTAGATAATAAAAGCACCTACCTCTCATAATTGTTGTGAGGATAAAAAAATTACCTTTCCAACTTTAAAGCACTGTATGAATTGTTTAGCCGTGTCTGACTCTTCATGATCTTATTTGGGATTTTCATAGGAGAGATACTTGAGTAGTTTGCCATTTCCTTCTCCAGCTTAAATTTGCAGATGAGGAAAGTGAGGCAAAGAGGGTCACATAGCTAGTAAGTCTCCGAGGCCTGAGGCCAGATTTGAACTCAGGTCTTCCTGACTCCAAGCCTACATGCTATCCATTGTACCACCAAGCTGCCCCATATGAATACTAGCTACTATTTGTACAATTGTCCTTCATTGCCAAAGAAGACCATGCCAACAGAGAAATGATGACATGACTTGCTATTGACTTGGTTTTGAGTGAAGGAGGGCTGTGCAGGTCACCAGCCCCACTTCTCCTCCAGAGCCATCTGAATCCTGTGACCAGATATTCATCAGGATGCCTGGAGATGACCCAGGATGCACTGGGAGATCTTTAGGCCAAGGTCTTTGCAAGTACTCACTTAGGGTGAGGTAATAATGCCCATTCATTGAATAGGACCCTTTAAGAAGTAGCCAGGGCATGGCCCCTTTAATGAGGTCAAACAAAAGAAAGACATCAGGCTGGGAGGGAAACAGCAACCAGTTACTATGGATAAGTGCCATGTCCAACACCAGACCTTTGCAGATCTCCCAAGTTGTTGGCACTTAGTCTTGAAATTATATTTTATTATTTTGCATATACTTTGTATCTGCTCATTTGTGCACATGTTGGAACCCTAGAAGGGTAGAACAGTAGAAGGTAAGTCCCTTCATCTCAGGATTGCTGTGTCCTCACTGCTGAGCAAAGTGCTTCACAACATCCGCTACCCACTAAGCACTTAAATGCCTGCTCTATGCTGAGTATTGTGTGTGGACACAAACACAAAAATCTGACAGTTCCTTTCCTCAAGAAACTTAAATTTTACAGGAGGAAACAACACATTCATAGAAAATTAAATACAAAATATGTCCTAGTCATTGAAATTGTAAATTAAAGATAATTGTAAATTTCTAGAGTAAGGGCACTAAAAACTTCAGGGGATTGAGGTAAGCTTCCCATAACATCTAGTGCTTGAATTGAACTTTGAAGGAAGGTAAGTATATTGAGGCAGCAGTGGGGAGGGAATGCTTTCAAGGCATGAGAAACAAAAGCCTGTGCAAACATAGAAATGGAAGATGGAAAGTCAAGTACAGGGAACAACAAGTTAGCCTGTTTGGCCAGATCATAGAGAGTGGGGAAGAGAATAAGATGTAATATTTTGTTATGCAGTCATTTCAGTTGTGCCTGAGTTTCTTGAGCCCATTTGGAATTTTCTTGACAAAGATATTAGAGTGGTTTACCATTTCCTTCTCCATCTCACTTTATAGATGAAGAAACTGAGGCAAACAGGGTTAAGTGACTTGACCAAGGTCTCATAGCTAAGTGTCTCAAGCCAAATTTGAACTCAGGAAGATCCATCCTCCTGACTTCAGGTCCAGCACTCTACCCACTGCACCACCTAGAAGCCCAAGGTGTAATAACCCTGGAAAAAAGTAAAAAAGGAGTAGATTGACCCAGAGGCACATGCTAGTGTGTAATAAATGTTTGTTGAATTGGATTGTTAGAAGAAGTAATACAATAATGTGCATTTATGTGGGATTTTAAAATTTGCAGTCTCTCACATAAGAGGATGGAATGAACTTGTTATATAACAGCAAACCAAAGTCCTCCATCAGGTGATTCTGTAACAGATAATATCCATACATATAACCCAGTAGAGGAAACAGCTAAATTTAGTTAAATCATAATTCCAGTGGTATATGCAGTCAGGAAACTCAGAATTCTAATTTTGGAATTCCCCCTAGATAGCTATGTTACCTTGTTTGGGCAAATCAATTTCACATCTCTGGGCGCAGTTTCCTTATCTGGAAAGTAAGGGTTCGGGAGAGATAGCGAATGGGATCTCTTTCAGCTTTAACATTTGATGGACCTCCTTTGCAAACACTGAGTTCAACTGAAATCAGTCAGTTGTTTTCAAATAGATGATGAGACAGTCGTTACTTCCCTGGTCAGGGACTGAGATTTGGAATCTGCAGCTCCCTAGTAACTTACTCTTAGTGTGGCCTGGGGGTGTTCAGAGGCTGACGTGTACCGCTGCTCACCACATCTAGGAAGAATAGGAAGGTCTTGCAGGTTCCAAGGTCAGTCCCTTACTCACAACAAGCATTATTCAGTCAAGAAGGAAGGAAGGAAAATGAGAAGGAAATGACAAACCACTCCAGCATTTTTGCGATGACCTTTGAGATCCCTTCCAGTTCTAAAACTTCGATCTTAAGTACTCAATTACCCCGTAAAGCATAGAAGGCAGGCACTCCTATCCACACTTTGCAGAAGAGGAAATTGAGCCTGGCACAGTCAGTGAGTGCTGCGCCCCATTCCTGCCTCTTTAAGCCCAAGGCTCTTTCCACTGTACAGACTGCCTCTGACCCAAACCTTATTTTTTTCCTTCTCCGCCCTTCCCTTTAAACATGCTTGTCTTACAGCCGGGGCACAACGGGCAGCTTTGCACTCGCTTTTATTTCACCATAATGGCCATTCCCAAATGGCAGGGCTATCTTTAGCCCTTCCTGCATGCGCACTGCACGCACCCCGGCGCCAGAGGCGCACAAGGAAACCCAGATCATTGCCAGGGTCTGGGGGGGTGACCCACAAAACGCTCTCGCGGGCCAGGTTGGGGGCGGTGGGCAGAGCGCGGCACCGAGTCAGCTGGGCACGCAGGAGGAGCTGGAAGCGAAGCCTTTAAATCCACGCGATCGCTATTTATACTGCGGCTGAGGCCAAAGCCGCTGCCGTGAGAGTGTGAGGATGCGTTTAAATTACGTGTGAAGTCTTTCAAAAAGCAGCCCACGAGGTCAGCGCTCGAAAGCCCCCTTCCAAATGGTGCGCCCCTCAGCTGCCAAGTGCCCACCAGAAATAACCTGGTGTTAGTCTTGAAGGAGAGGCGGAGGTCAGCCAGGCAGCGGGCAAAGCTGCCGCCTCCTTCTCGGCTTCATCCAGAGTTTGCCATTTATTCTGACTCGGATACTAGGCGCTTGGTGCAGTTGTAAACGCCAGCCAAGGTGTTGCCAAGAGCCAGCGCTGGCCTGTTTCTGGTGCCAAACCGAAGTACTAAGCTTTGTTTCTCCTGCCTCACGAACGAAAAACCGGCTGGGGTCTGAAAGCTGAGCCTTGACGAAGCCATCAGGCAAGGCTGGGCTCTCCCCATCACTCCATTCCGGCTGTGTTTCTGCAGCTGTGCTACAGATTTATTTGTGTCAAGGAATTGGAGCTCCTGTGACTCACGAAAACATAAAGAGAGCAGGCTCTTCTATTGAGTCACCAGGAATGGGTTCCCCCCAAGTCCCCAGTTTCAAAGTATTTCCTTGATTTCCCAAATATTTCTAAAATCACCCCCCTTCAGGCTTTCTGGGTAACTTTTCAGAGTACAGGATTCAGGTTCTGGAGTGTTGGGGTTTGGAGGGGAGAAGGAAAATGGGGTGGGATGGGAAGGGCAGGGAACAGAGAGAGGAAATTCAGTATCTTTGCCATTTCCATATACGGCTTTTCTGAATCATCAGTGGGAAAATGATGTGTGCAAAATGGAAAAGAGAGGGGTTAATGATTTGGTCAGAAGGTAGGGCTGAGGGGGAGACAGGGTAGGCTGTCCCAAAGAGGAAGGACTTTCTGCCAGATGTTTGCTCTCTAGCTCCTTCACTCAGGAGAGGGAGAGGGAAATGTCTGTCATGGCAAGAGGGCTATTGGAGAAACAAGTGATGTTTCTGGGCTACTTATTTTGTGAGAGCCTCCGTCTGATCCCAGTGGATTCTGTAATCTTCTCCTCCCTGATGATCTCTCAGGCTAGAAGTTACATAGAGAATATAATTTAGGGACAGCTCAGTTTGGAATAAAGTAGAAAATCCATTACTGCAGGCTGTTTGCAAGAAAAAAATAACTGTTAAGGTAGGGTTTTCTTGGGACATTTTGGACATTATTGCATTGCACTGAATGAAGCTGGTGGAAAGCTTGCATGAAATTACTAACTCTTTTCCCTTTTCAAAATGCATTCCTATTCCATTAAGTATCCTAAGGATAATAAACCAATGCCACCAACTGGCTATGTGATTAAAGTCTTGCCTCTCTGGGCCTCAGTTTCTTTATCTGTAAAATAAGACTAGCTGCCCATCCTCACCCCCAACCTAAACTATAGTGTGATTGGTAAAGTATCTATATTCTCTACTTCAGATTGCCCTACAAGTTTAGTTTTGCCCAGAACTAGGATATAGAAGAGAACAGGACAGAAAAGAAAAGGAGCAGTTAGGTTGGTCTGGATTTTTTTAAGTTTTTAGGTTTCAGAAATCTTTCTTGAGTTGAGGTATTAAGAAAATTTCTGATTGTTGATATTTTCCTTTTTATTTACAGAGGATTTAGTCTTTAATGAATGAATGCCTTTTGGTTTGAGTTCTGAAATCACAAGGGGGAAAAATTCAGTAGAGCTCTGTTTTAATGTAGCTCATTAATACATGGAGGCAGCCATGGCAAAATGGTTCCGAAATTAGTAAGATCCATACCAGTTGTGTGAACTTGTATAGGTCACTTATCCTCTCCATGCCCCAGGCAACTTTTTAAAACAAGAAGTCCTGTATTGATAGAGTGAATTGCTGATGGTTTAGCTCAGGCGTGGGGCCACATGTGGCCCTCTAGGAGAATTGTTTTGTGAAGCTTAAGTTCAATCAAAGGGCCTCACTTGAGGACACATGTGGCCTTGAGGCTGCAGGTTCCCCACTTCTGGACTCTCTAGCTTCTATCCCTTGGGATATGTTATGATTCACATTATATCCCCTAAAACATAGCTGTTCCATGCAGTAAGTTCCTGGCAGAGTACACTTAGGCTCTGAGGCAGATGTTAGTACAATTAAGGGGAGCCACTGTATTCACAGCACACTCCACCTTCCTACCACAGGTGCATTTAGACTGAATTTCTGGTCATCAGGCATTAAACTGTGGGCTTTGGAGTGTGGAAGAGGACTGCAAAGATATCCATCTCCAAAATTTCCAATTATTGAAGTAAACAGAAAATATTTGCCTTTCTATCCAAGGTAATGAGGAAATAGATCAAACCAGCAGATGCCAAGTGTAAAATGGCATTAGGTGTGTGAGCAATTTTGTCTGAGCAAATGAGGGATGTCAGACCATTGGATTATGAAATAACCCAGGTGTATGATGACTAATTAAGGCTTTTTCAATGTACGCTGTGCTGCTTGTTTCAGCCGTCAGCAGCTAGATCCCCAGCCTGATCCCTTATGCAAAGCAGGGAGGTCAAGTATGAATAGCAGGAGACCTGGGTTTGAAGATTGGCTCTGAAACTTACTGGCTGCGTGGCCATGGGCACGAAGGTGGTACAGGAGAGAGAAGACTGGACTTGAAGTCATGAAGACTTGAGATCAAATCCTGCCTCACTCATTTGCAGCTGTGTGATCCTGGGGTATTTCAACTTATCTTTTCTCAGCTTCAATTTCCCCATCTATAGAATGGGGATTATAGTTTTTACAAACTTCAAATGAAATACCATGTAAAGCACTTGACAAACTTTTTAGTGCTTTATAAATGCTAGGCATTGTCACTACTTTACTTTCTGAGCTTTGGTTCTTTATCTGTAAAGAATGATACCCAGAATAGTTCTGAAGAACTCAAGGCTCAATAGAAATATGAATTGTTCTTGCAAAGATAAAAAAGTACCTCTCTGCCCACATGCTCTTGACCTTACCTGCCATGGGTTATCTTCACAAGTGTCCAAATGTGAATTATGATTGCTATCCTTGTTCCATAGATTTTTTTTTTAACTCAAACTCTAGGTTCTAGTGGCCTTTCACTCTGGGGTGAGGTGTGTGGTGGTGGTGGTGGTGGTGGTGGTGGTGGTGGGGCAATCTCTTAAAATCTAATGGCCAGGAGTGATGAGAAGTACAGAATTTAGAGCTGGAGGGAATTTTGGAGGCAAATGAATCTGACTGAGCCCCTCCTTTTATATGAGGGAATTTGGCAGTGGAAAGAGCTTGGCTGTAGAGTCAAGTCCAGAGTTCAAATCCACCTTCATGTGACTTTGGAAAACTTCCTAACCTCTCTGGGCCATTGCACTAGATGACCTGTAAGAGCCTTCCCAGTTCCAAATCTTTGGTCCTATAACCCAGAGAAGGGAATTGACTGTGCCCAAGGCTGGAAAGCAGTCTAGTAGAAATTGGGTATAGACCATTTACCAAGATAAAGTGACAATGAATATATAACCAAGCTATAAAGGGAGATACTACAAGAAAATCTGGAGAACATGGAATATATTACCTAACAGACTTACGAATAAACAAGAGATAAAAGGCAGTGTGACATATAAAATGGCTAATTTCAATTACATTAAACATTAATTTTTGTGGAATTGAATTTGATGAATTCAAATAGAATTCTCATGCCAAACTCAGGGACTGATGCAGTATTTATTAAGCACTTCCTGTGTGCTTCTTTGCTAGGCTCTAGACAAACACAGAAAAGAAATAACTCTGTTTCTCAGAGCTTTTCTACCCTTTCAGAGAAAACCACATGTATGTGTGTATGAGTATACACACCAAAGTATAAAGCAGTTGGGGGAACGGTGTTGTGACTTCATTTAGAAGGTATTATTTTGATTGAGTCATCATTTCTACCTCCAGAAAAAGTTTTTTTTAACTTTTATCCCCCTCTCTCCACCTATTTTGAGAACTGAGTATTTAAGGAAATTAGGGAGCTTAAAGGAATAAAAATAAGAGGAAGTGCATTTCAGACATAGGGTACAGGACCCATGCAAAGGCTTGGAGATGGGAGATGGAATGTCATATGTGAGGAATAATAAAAAATCCAGTTTGGCATGAAGGATAATCATATGTAATAAGGTTGTAAAGGGACAATGAGGCCAGATTACAAAGACAGAAACTTCTGTATTTGATTTTAGTTGTAATAGAGAATCATTGGAGTTTATTGTATAGAAGAATGACATGTTTAGACCCATGCTTTAGGAATATCACATTGGAAACTGTGTGGGGGATGGATTGAAGGGAAGAAAGACTCCAGGCAGGGAGATTAATTAGGAGCCTATAACAATAGTGTAGGAGAGGTGATGAGTTGGGGGGTGGTTGCGTAGGTAGAAAGAGGAGGATGAACTTGAGAAATGTTCTGGAGGTAGAAATGACAATATTGGCAACTTATGCGATATGTGGGATGAGGGACAGTGAGAAGATGAGGAAGATACTGAGGTTTCTAAGTGAATGGAAGAATGGTGGTGACTTTGACAGAAATAGGGCAGGTGGGGAAAAAGATGAGTTTTGGAAAATGAATTCTGGTTTGCAAATGGTGAATCTGTAGGAGCAAGGAGACTCAGGGAAATGTTCACTGGATAGTTGGTCATGGTAAACTGAAGCTCCGAAGAAAAACTAGTATTGGATTTATAGATCTGGGAGTCATCTGCATAGATATGATGATTAACCCCATGTTGTGATGAAGTCCTTGATAAAGAGAATTTATACAGAGAAGAGGGCCCAGGACAGAGCACTGAGGGATGGCCACAGTCAGACACAGTGATATAGCTGATAATCCAGAAAAGGAGAGAGAGGAGAAGTCAAGGCAGCTGGGAGGAGAACCAAGAGAGATTACTGCCATGAAAACTCAGAGAGCAAAGCATCCAGGAAAGAATCATTGACAATGTCAATTAATGCAGAGAAGTCAAGAACAAGGAGTATTGAGGCCATAAGATTTGGCAGTTATGAGATGATCATTAACTTTGGAGAACAACATTTTAGGGTTTCTGAGTGAGTAAGCAGAAAAAGTAGCATCAATGAGTGTAGACAGCTTTTTTTTCTATGAGTTTATCTATGATAGGGGGAAGAAGGGGAAAGGGAAAGTCAAGAGAATAAGCATTTGTTAGAGGCCTACTATTCTCCAGTCACTATGCTAAACACTATAAATATTATCTCATTTGATCCTTATGACACTTTGTGAGGTAGATACTATTATTATGCCCTGCTTTATAGTTGAGAAAATTGAGGTAGACATTAGCTAAATAAACTTGCCCAGGGTCACACAGGTTGACCTGAGACAGGATTTGAAAATAAATTTTCCTGACTCCAGTCTTAGTCCTCTGTCTATCTAGCTAATAGAGTCCAGGCTTCACTTGTCGTTGATTTCTTTTTTCCATTATGGCTATATTTTAGCCATTGGGGAAGTTACCTGTAAATAGAGACACAGAGGGGATGATTTGAGTTGTCACAAGAGGATAGAATCAAGGGTACATGTGGACAGGTGGGTTTTGGTGAGTTGAAAGACCACATCTTTATCAGAGACTGAAGACTAGGAAGAGAGAAAGGGAGGTGATATCAAGGAATTGTGAGCATAGAAGAAAGGAGGTGGGGATGCTCCCGACCAATAATCTCAGGTTTTTTAAAAAAAGTACAGCCTGATATCCTCAGCTGAGAGAAGGGGGAGTGGGATAGAGAATCTATTTGGGAGGAATGAGAGAATTATCTTACAGTGAAGGCTCAGATGCAATCTGCATGGGTGTGTGACTTCTTTCAGCTCTGTTCAGTAGCACAAGGGTAGAACTGGAGGAGCCAGATGGTGAAAGTAATCCAAGGTCAGCGTTTGTGAGGGCATCAACAGCACTAGGGCAAGGGATCTGGAGGTTTAAGAGCAGAGGATAACAAAGACTTTACTGGTTAACAAAAGGTAGACATTGGGAGAGGAGGAGCATGAAGTCAGATCCAGGCTGATGGCCTGGAAAAATACTGAGGGACAAAAGGATTAGATTTCATAGGGGAAACACAAAAATAAGTTTGGAAAGGGTTAAAGCATACAGAGATAAAATGATAGGAAATTTGAATTAGATAAGGGAGTTTCAGAGTTCTTGATCCTAGAAGTAGAATACTTATGGGCAATGGCAAATTCAAAGGGCCATTCTTGTGTATGACTAAGGTGAAATATGAAGGAATAGGTCAGGAGAGTTGAGTAATTTATATTTGAGATAACAGCCATGTGTATTTTGAAGTCTTAATAGCATTAGATCAGGAATTGGGGTGGAGGAAAGGACTGAGGCAGGCACTGAAGTCCTTGAAAAAGACCAGGGAATGGTCTATGCATGAATAGATAATAATCAACAACAGATTCTG
This sequence comes from Bettongia penicillata ogilbyi, assembly GCA_023548195.1. Taxonomy (NCBI): domain Eukaryota; kingdom Metazoa; phylum Chordata; class Mammalia; order Diprotodontia; family Potoroidae; genus Bettongia; species Bettongia penicillata. The sequence goes on from JAJHZJ010000100.1 coordinate 7,720,950, forward strand.
GATTGGGTGATAAATTTGGGTGGCATTAACTTCAAAGGAAGAGAAACTGCGGATGATGGTAGCAGAGGGAAAGTCAGGAAGAGGAAACAGCGAGCAAGATAATTTCCAATTCTCCCTCAGCACTAGTGTGGCCAGAAATATGAAAGATGTTGGAATCAGTCTGTATAGGATGGCCAGAGAGCTGGTGTTATTATGGAGGACCTAGGTCTTTGTTAGTACGAATAGGTAACCAGATGGTTTAAGGAAGAACTCTAAAATGAAGGGAAATTTGTTAATTATGAAATAGGGGTTCTAACGGGCATGAATAAGATGGTGGACATAGCTGAGGGAGGGCCATTGGGAAGGCAGGATAAAGGTGTATTGGAATGAGAAAATGAGAAATGTGTTTTTGAGGTAGTGTGTTCTTAGGTAGCTGGCAATCCGACATCACTGAAATTGAGAAAGTAAAATGGTATAGAAGTTAGCTAATTATAGATAATTTGGATAGAGTAGTAATAGACGGATACAACTTCCCTTTTGACGAGAATGTTATCTCTGCTCTGCCTTGGTGTCCTGGCTGCACCCTCTGGGGTGATTGCCCAGCTCCTCTGGGGCCAGAGGTCCAAAGCAAGTTCTTGTCAGCATGTTCTGCTAACCCCGGAGATATCTTTGAAAAAAACATTTATTAGGGGAAAGAAAGAAACCCAAAAAGAAGAGAGAGACAGAGACAGACAGACAGAGAGAAATAGAGACAGAGAGATAGAGGAAGAGAGAGAGATTGAGATTTACATAAAGTTGAATAAACATAAAGTTGCGGTGAGGGCTGGAGGGTAGGACAGAAAGTTATTACTAGTAAATACTTGGAGGGGTTAGCTGTGTAACTCATTAGAATGGGCCCATTTGTCAGCAGAGACACTAGGGAAGTGAGTTTTAATGAAGGAGAGCCAACCTCCTCAAATTGTGACATCCATACCATTGTAATAGCAGACATTTGTTAAATAGTACCTGCAAGCTAACCACTGGCCATGACTGAGATAAATCAAGCTCATCCAACTTCTCCCTGAACCTGAAGTCAAGAGACCTGGGTTCAAATTGTGGCTCTTCCATTTATTATCTATATGATATTAGGTACATCACTAAATTTTTCTGGGCTAGATCCTCATACGCAAAATAAAAGTGTCAAGCTGTGTAGCCTCTAAAGTCCCTTAAAGTTATAAATCTGTCATGCCAAATGTCTTCCTCTTGCCATTACAGGCTGCATGACTTTGGGAACACACTTTGTTCTCTGGACCTCCTGTTCTTCCTCTGAAAATAAACCATTTTGACCACATAATCACTTAGGTTCCTTTAAAGTAGATACAACTTCTATGGTGTCTGAGACAATAAAACTATTCTCTGCGCACTTTAGAATCACACTATTTGTTTAACTTGGCAATGAACTGGTGAGATAGATTGGCCCTCCTCCCTTTAGATGCAGAAACCTCATTTCAGCGAGGTCAAACAAGTTGCCCCAATTCGCACAGCAAAGGAAAGGCAAAGAAGCAATCTGAATTCATGGTACTGAGATTTCAGTTTGCCCAGCATTTTCATCATATCTCTCTGAGGATGATACCAACTTCATTTTGGATGAACTTTCTTGCAGGGCCTACCATAATACAATGCTCACATGATCTCTGGTGAACAGATTTTGAATTTTATTGATGGTGATGACAGGTAAAGGGGTCGAGGGACAGAAACAAGAGAGTGGATAAAACTAATATATCAACCTGACTTGGAAATAATTTCTATTCATTCTTTCTTCCTACTGACTGAAAACCTGGTGTGTGTGTGTGTGTGTGTGTGTGTATGTGTATGTATGTGTGTGTATCTGTGTGTATATAGATACACATACATATGTATATATACATATCCACACGTGTGTGTGTGTGTGTGTATTTGCTTTGATCTCTGAATTTCCTTGGAGAAACTAACAAAGGAGGAGGAAAAAACCACCACGTAGTTCAGCTTCCCATAAAAGATTGGAACAGCTCAATCGTAGCCATTCTGTTCTCTGATGTTAATGAGTAATTAAGCATTTTCAAAGTCATATTACTTATCCTATTAAGGCGCAAACTCACTCTGCTTACTATATGCATTAGTGATCTACCCGAGCTTAACAGAACTTCAGTTATATGCAGATTTCTATTCTGATATTAATTTTACGGTCTGCTGGCTAAAAAATGTATGTAGGCAGTGTTTAAAAAGGGCATATTGGAGCTGATCAAACCTCTAGTGTTGCTAAAAAGATGATACAATCTATCACAGTCATCCTCCTCTTCTCCGTGAGTATTGCCCTAATCAGTGATAGCACTTTTGGAACTTTGCCACAACAGTGAAATAATCCTGCTCCCTCTCTCCCACGATCTTCCACCCCACCCCAAATATATGCTCATTTGCATTGGCTACAGGGAAACATTACATGAACTGCATGCTGGACTGGGCTAGTTCTTTACCGTCATTATGCTTAGGTTACAAACCCTTACAAAAGGTAGACTGTAAAAAAAATCTAGCAATGAATTTCTTTTTTGGAATTATTTTTCTACTTTTACTGATGACTTTTATTTTAAAAATAAAAATCAATCACTATCATTTATATTACATTCCTTTACAAAATTCTTTCTCTTTCTTCTTCTGTTGAGAGAACCATCTCTTGTAACAAAGATTAAAAAAAGAAAAAAATGGGAAAAAGAAAAGCAGTTCAGCACATCTAATGCAGCAGCCATGTGTAAGGAAATATTCCATACATGTAGTCCGCCAGCTCTGTAATTAAGAGAAGGAGGCACATTTTCTCCACTTTTTTCCCCTAGTGTCAGGCTTAGTCATTATAATTATGTAGCATTCAGTTTCCATCTTTATTCCCTTTGTTTTTTTTAACCTTCCATTTATATTGTTATAGTGGTCGCTGGGTTCTGCTTACTTCACCAAAGTAAAGTTCATATAGGTCTTCCCATGCTTCTCTGAATTTTTCATTTTATTATTTCTTATACCACTGTAATATTCCATTCACAAACTACAGTTGGTTTAATCACTCCCCATTAGATGGGCATCTATTTTGCTTACAGTTGTCTACAGATGAATGAAAATTTGGGGGTTTTCTGTGTGTGTGTGTGTGTGTGTGTATGTGTGTGTGTGTGTTCTTGGTCTCTCTCTTCAGGCTTCACATTGGATCAATAGTACAATTCAATAAAAAAATGACACTAATATTTGATAACTTAATTTTATCCATGTGGAATCAAATACCTGACTTGGACTGATTTTTTTTCACTTTTTCATTGCTTGCTCTTGTGTCGTAGTATTGTGCCTTTACTCACTTAAGATTTTGATATTGTCTATGCAGAGATATGGTAGGAAAAAAATTAAGAGACTTGAGTTCTAGCCCTAGGTTCACCACTAATTGTTTTTTCCCCATAGGAAACTGATGTATGTCAGTCATGCATCACTGGACAATTTTTGGGACTGGATAGGAAGAAAAATCCCATCCTGGGGAAAGAGGGAATGACACAAATTATGGTCTGAGAAAATATAAGTCAAAGGATAGCCCTGGTTAGGAAACTAATTTTCTCTGGAACACTGAAATCCAAGAAGTTGAGACAAGTAGGAAGCTAGGTTGAGGGCCAGAAGTAGCTTCAAGCCACCAGGGAGATCAGGATCAGATCAGCAGGTATAGTGTTTCTTTTCAACTTTGGCATTTCATGCTGGTTATGATCTTTGCCCCTGTTCTGTGCTGATGTGGAGTGTGTTCAAGGGCTGGGTCTACCCTGACTTCTTTCTGACTGAGCTATACCAATAAGGCGATGGGACCAGACAACTAAGAATTAAAAGTTATGAAGTCTGGGAAGAGATAATAGTAAAGCTGAAGAGTAATGCCCAGGGGATATGATATTGATTGAGGGACTGGGAGCTCTAAAGGTAACGTATTTCATCACATAATCCTCACACTCTGTGCTTTTATTTTAATCCAAAACTTCATTTATAACCTTTCATTTCATATCACATGATATAATTTGGTTCATCATTCCATTTAAAAGGTAAACAGACAGTGATGTATTCATGAGGGGCATATGCATGTGCATTTATCTCTCCCCCATTTCATACAGGGAGCCTAGAATTCTCAGCTCATGTGCATTGTCAGTTTTCAATTTTAATGTATATTTTCAAGCATTCCATGCCTCCTAATCTTGCACCAAAGATAGTTTAGTAATAAATGATTTTTAAGTAATAATGGCACAATTTTTAAAAAAGTTTCAAATAATAGTCATATCCCACTTTTTGGCAAAGAATTTGGCATAAAATCTGTGATGATTATGCAGTGAAATACGGTATACCGAGTTCTTATGGTGAATATTGACAATAGAGTACTATATTCCCTTGGGATGGTGTGTACTTCAAAGGCAGCTTTGACCATAAGAAACAACTCTTCCCAGATTGCGTAGTTCTTTTCATCTTTGTCCTTTGTTTTGTGGGGGAAATCTGCAGGGGACCAGGGCATGATGGAGGGCAGCATGTTCTAGCAGGGTGACTCCTCTTCTCTCACTTCTATAGCAATATTAGATCTTTTGCTCTCTAGAAGGAACAATTTCTGTTAATTGAAGTTTATTAAGATAGAGAATAAAGACAGCTTATTCTTCAGGTCAGTAAATAATCTATAATTTCCATGGCAATGCTTTGAGGTGCTTCAGCGGATCAATGAGAGTACTCTTGAGAAATGGGCTTTTCCCATTGAGTGTTTATAATGTCCTTATAAGTCTTTCAAAAGTTGGTCAATTTGTCAGTTCAAGACTAAGAGGGAATTCTTTCAACAAAGAGAAGGCCCTTTTATTTGTCATCTAAAACTCCTTTGTGTATATAAGTAATCTCATTCCATCTCACTTCCTCTGTCATCATCACTCTCTCCCTAACCTTCAGTCATTCCTTGTCTACTGGACGCTTCCCTACTGCCTAAAACCATGCCCATGTTTCGCCCACACTCCAAAGACCCTCACTTGACGTATCCCTGCTCTCCCTATCATCCTATCTCTCCCCACCCTTTGTGGCTAACCTCCTTGAAAAGGTCAACAATAGGTGACTCTATTTCCTTTCCTCTTGCTTTCTTCCTCACTCTCTATGCTCTGTCTTCCAACCTCATAAATCTAAACCATGCTCTCCAAAGTTACCAGGAATCTCCTAATTGCCAAATTTAATGATGTTAAGCCTCATTCTTCTTGACTTTTCTGCAGTCTTTAACACTATCAATCAGCCTCTTCTTGAGATTGATTCCCTTTTCTCTAGGTTTTTGTGACATTGTTCTCTCCTGCTTCTCCTTCTGCCTGACTGATCACTCTTTTACTGGATCTCCATCCAGGCCATGCTGTGGGAGTCTCCTAAGGTTCTGTCCTGGGCCTTTATTTTTGCCCTTCTACACTATTTTACTTGGTGATTTCATCAACTCCTGTGGTTTTAATTGTTATCTCTGTGACAATGATTCCTGGGTCTACTTGCTAAGCGCTGAACTCCCTCCTGATTGCCAGTCTCCCATTTCCATTAGATATCTTGAATTGGATGCCCAGTAGACATCTTAAACTCAACATATCCAAAACAGAAACTCACCATTTCCAAAACGGAACTCATTGTCTTCCTCTTCCAAACTTTCCCTCTTCCTAACTTTCTCATTCCTGGTGAGGGTCCCACCATCCTTCTAATTACCTAGGCGTACAACCTGATTATGAGCCCTTCCCTCCTCACTCTGTCTTCCTCCCACCTCCCATCATCCAGTAAGTGGTCAAGTCCTGTAGTCTCCATCTTCATGGTATCTCATATATGTGCCTCCTTCTTTCCTCTGACAGTACAACCACCTTGACACATGCCCTCCTCATCACCTCATGCCTGGACTATTGGAATAACTTTCCACTTGGTCTCTCTGCCTCAAATCTAGCCCTATTCCAACCCATTCTTGACTCAAATGTCAAAATGGTCTTCCTAAAGTGAGGGTCTAACAGTGTCACTGTCCCAGTCATCCCACCCTATTCAGTATTCTCTAGTGGCTCCCTGTTACTTCCAGGATCAAATATGAAATCCTCTGTTTGGCTTTCAAAGCCCCTCATAACCTAGATGCCTTTTGCCTTCCCAGTCTTGTTACATCTTCCTCCTTTCTATGTACTGAGATCCAGTGACACTGGCCTTCTTTGCACAAGACTCCATCTTCTGCTCTAGACACTTGCAATGGCTGTCCTTCATGCCTAGAATTCTCTTTTTCCTAATCGCCACCTATAGCTTCCCTGGATCCCTTCAGGTTTCAGCTAAAGTCTCACTTTCTGCCAGAAGCCTTTCCCAGTCCTTAGTTTTAGTGCTTTCCCTCTGAGATGATCTCCCATTTTCCCCCTTTTATTTGTACAGAATAGTTTGCATGTTGTCTTTCCCATTACAGCTCCATGAGAGTATGAACTGTTTGGTTTTTTGCCTCTTTTTATAACCCCAGCACTTAGCAGAGTACCTGCTTACTTTATAAATGTGAGTTGACTGACTCCCTGATAGCCTCATTTGCTCTTGGGATATGCTCTTGCATGTCAGACTATGACAGGGCCACTCCTCTGCAAAGCTGGAATGAGAATGGGATTACACACTAAAAGCACTTTGCAAATCCAAGAGGGCTATATGAACATGCGTTGTCACCGTAATGATTCTGTTTTGTTTTCTTTGGAAAAAACTGGGTGAGTTGTTTTCAGCAATAATCAAAGAAAGACCAAGGTCATTGGGAGAAGTAAATGGCCTTGTGCCATGTCTGGAAGGCCAACTTACATTTGACACTTCTGTCAATCCTGACCAAGCTATAGCCTCTCTCTCTCTCTCTCTCTCTCTCTCTCTCTCTCTCTCTCTCTCTCTCTCTCTCCCTGTCCCCATCCCTCCACCAAGAGCTCTGGCAGGGAAGGTAGAAGGCTGAATAATTCTTTTCCTTCAGTTATTTTCCTAGGATCATATCTCTGGTCTGGTCAATGAGCAGATACAGCTGGCTGACTTCTAAAGCTAAATTGACGCCACAACTAAGCCACCTGGGTGGAGATAGTTTCTCTGCTCCAGGGGTTGGGAATCTAAGGCCTCAAGGCCACACGTGACCCTCTAGATCCTCAAGAGTGGCCCTTTGAATCCAAACTTCACAGAACAAATCCCCTTAATAAAAGGATTTGTTCTGTAAAACTTAGACTCAGTCAAAAGACTGCACCCAAGGGAGGTCACATGTGTTATTGAGGCAGCAGGTTTCCCACCTCTGAGCCCTTAGACTATGCTAAATCAATCCCTACATCTTGATACTTGTGGTACTGAGGTGGGGATCTGGGGGCTATGGCTTAAAACAACTTCTATCAGCTATGGGTAATCTGTACAGCTATGCTGGGAGTGGGAGATGACCTTCCCTGAGTCCTGCAAAATGACTGAATTGCATAAGTCTGGTCCACTTATTTTCAGTACTTTGGAGAATATCAAGAGTTTTTTAAGGATGAGTACTACAACATCTTGAAGCTTTACACAAGGCTTCAGGAGCCTGGGCTACTTCTGCATCACTGCTCCAGAGCAGCAGAAGCAGCAGTTCATAAATTGTTTTGTGACCATCGCTGGGATTGCCTGACATTTCTGGAGTACTCCCTCTCTTAAAGTCAGTAAGCATTTACTAAGCACCTGATAGGTGCCAGGCACTGTACTAAACACTGGAGATGAAAAGGAAGGTAAAAGAAATGTCCTGTCCTTGGAAGAACTCGCAGTTTAATAAGGGAAACAGTATGCAAACAACCACATGCTGCATAAATAGGGAGTAATCAACAGAGGGAAGAAACCAGAATAAAGAGGTATTGGGGACGTATTCCTGTAGGAGGTGGGATTTTAACTGTGACTTGAAGGAAGCCAGAGATGCCAGGAGGTGGGGATGAGGAAGGAGAGTATTCCAGGCACAGGGGACAGTCAGTATAAATTTCCAGAGCAGAGAGTTAGAGCTTCATTTATAAAAATTCTTATACTTTCATGTAGCAAGTAACCACAAGGCTTAGTGCCTGGGGAAGTTTGCTTGTGAAGATCGCCCACAGGTAGATGCAGGTATAAAAATAGATGAGGAATGGTCATTTATAGTAGACAAGGGAGGCAATATGCTGAAGTTGTTTTTGTCCTTCATTCTGGAAAAGGACTGTGATCCTAGGAAGGTGATACCATGAGTTGCAAATGAATTGGATTTAAGTGAGGAAAGACTGTGTAAAGTCACCAGCCTCACTCTCTCCTCCAAGAGAACCAAAGATGCTTTAGTGGAAAGGATGCAGCTAGGTGGCACATTGAATAGAGCACTGGGTTTGGAATTAGAAAAACTCATCTTCCTGAGTTCAAATCCAGCCTCAGACACTTATTGGCTATGTGTGAAATGGGCAAGTCATTTCACTATGCCTGCCTCTGTTTCCTCTTCTATAAAATGAGCTGAAGAAGGAAATGGCAAACTGCTCCAGTATCTTTGCCAAGAGAACCCCAAATGGGGTGCTGAAGAATCAGACATGACTGATACAACTGAACAGCAATCAATTAGTGAAAAGGATACTGACTCTGTTGTCATAGAACCTGAGTCCAAATTCTATCTCTGATTCTTACTTCCTCTATGACCTTGGCCAAGTGACTTAACCTCATTGGGTCTCAGTTTTTTCATCTCTAAAATATCTGGGGTTGAACTCTGAGGTCCTTTCCAGCTCTGTATCTATGATCTTGTGATTCTGAGAGGTCTTCTGTAGGGACAAGCGGACCGGTCCATAGGTTGGTCTTTGCTTCATGTAACCCACTGGGTGCTCAGTATGGATAAGCTTGACATGGTGTCCCCAGAAATTGACCAGTTCTTCTCCTTGTGCTTTATGGGCTTGGAGGTTCCCCTATAATTGCTCACATTCAAAGGTACAGGTTGATGTGCGCACATTGCCAAATAAACACAGGCAAATTCTCTATAGACATAGGGCACAGTTAAACCCTCCAAAACATGACCCACCAGAGCAGGGATATTTCATGCTAAATCCTGATTTGGGATCTGGAAGTAACTGGCATAATCTACCAGAATTCAAGCCCTTCTTAGAGCTGATGGTGAGTAATCTTCACTCTAAATGCCGTTGTTCAGTTGCTTTTAAGTTGTGTTAAATTCTTTCTGACCCCAATTGGGGCTTGACGGATTTACTAGAGTAGTTTGCCATTTCCTTCTCCAGCTCATTTTACAAATGAGGAAACTGAGGCAAACAGGGTTGAGTAATGCCCAGGGTCACACAGCTAGGAAATGTCTAAGGCCAGGTTTGAACTCAAGAATATGAGTCTTTCAGACTCTAGGCCCAGACACTCTGTCCACTGCCCCATCATTCTAAACAAGTCTCCTTGAAGTCCTGAAGCAGTTCCTTCACCCCTGGCTCCCAACATAGTCTAATACTTACAGTGAAGGTGAGAGTGGCTCAGTGGGGAGCCTGCCCTGTTCAGTGAGACACCATGTAGGCTATTGACCTTCACCTACTCAGTTAGGAATCTCTGGGTTTGAAGTCCAGGAACAACTTGAATTATTTCCAAAAGGTCGTCTTGCCACTGGTGAAAAGACTGAGGGTTTGTCAGCTGAAACCACCTGCTGTCTAAACCAGAAATTCACTTGATGCTAGGGTCTGGTTCAACTGTCACTTTAACTTTGAGGTATTGGGAACTTTATAGTGTGTCTGGATACCCTGCCGTTGCTGGCCACTGATCATCTATTTTGGGATGTCAGGCACTACATTCATATCCTGTACAGAGGGGCCAGCAGGTCCCTGGGATTAAAAGGACTGGATGATGGGGGTGGTTGTGGTGGAGGAGAACATTTCTCTGCTGGAGACAGGTAAGCTCTGAGTCTGGATCCAAATAACCTTAAGCTAAAGGCTGGAGTTGAATCAGGAAGCTGGGTTCTCCAGTTGGGAAATCCAAGGAGTGGAGATAAGTGGGAAGCTAGACTAGAAATATAGCAGAGGAGGTTGGGACCAGATCAGGAGCTAGAGCACAGGGAGTGTTCAGACCTCAACCTGTCTTCTCAAAGTTTTAATCTTTTAAAGCTGTGTCAATTCTTTATCTCTGCTAGTCACTTGATCTGGATTCCCCCTTCTCCTCCCCATTCAGTCACAAAGATGAGGACATTAGAACTCAGGTGCTAAATAGTTATGTGGATTTAGGCAAGCTATTTTCTCTCTCTAGGCTTCATCATTTCTGGATGAATTCTAACATCCTGATCAGTTCTAACATTTTTAAACTGTGAAACTGGTCAATGTGACTGGACTTGGAATCAGGGAGATCTAAATTCAAATCTGGCCTCAGATACTTACTAGCTATGTGACCCTGGGCAAGTCACTTAACTTGTCTGCCTCAGTTTCTCAATCTGTAAAATGGAGATAATAATGGCACCTATTGCCCAGGATTATTTTGAGGGTCAAATGAGAGAATACTTGTAAAGTGCTTAGCCTAGTGATAGTAGGCACTTAATAAATACTTATTCCCTCCTTCCTCTATCCATTTTCTATTGGACCCAGGGAGAGAATATCCCCAAACCAGAAGGCCCTGGTTGCTAAAGCTGTTCTAATGGGGTTTGGGTTCTCTCTCCCAGAAAACCAATGAGCCTTCTCTCTAGATAAATATTCAGTTATTGTGTCTGATTATCTTCCTGTTGAATTAGGGGCCCGATTTATTTGAACTGAATGAATGGACCAGGTATCATGCTTTTGGATGTACATGGTCCTGGGGTCCCGCGGGGTAGTAGGAGCTGTGTTGATGGAGCACATTCCAGTCAAATTTGGTGACTTTCTCCAGTCTGTGATCTCTCCTGTTCCGCAGTGCCTAGAATATACTCCCTCCACATCTTGGCCCATTGAGCTCCTTCTGTCTTTCTGAGGACTAGCTTAGGTGCCATCTTACCCCGTATGTCCTTAGCTGGAAAGTTCTTCCCCCTGAGATTTCTCTAGAGCATTTTGTCTATCTTCTGTCTTTATCACCCTCTACTAGTAGGATTCATATTTGTGTATCTAGGTATACCCTCTTTTGAATTGTAAATCACCTTGAGGACAGAAGCTGTGCTTTTTCCCCTTTGTAGTCTCAGTGTTTAACACAGAGAAGATATTTAAAAAATATTTGTTGAATTTTAGTTGAACCCTAGTGAGGAGAGTTCTTGGCACTGGGGGAATAAGACTCTTTTGACACTAAGCTTTCTGGGTCATATTCCTTCCACACAACATGGTGCCTTGTTTCCCTGGGATGTCCTGGTGATACTTAAGCAGAGTGGAATTTCCTGACTATACAAGACTATGCTGCATGATGCAAGCTTTCCGAGGAGAAAGCCAGGGTCCTTCTCCGAGAGATGGCTTGCTGTAGTCTCCAGTCAATCACTTAGCATGTATTAAATACCTATCTACTATGTGCCACCCACTGTATTAGGTGCTGGGAATACAGAGATAAAAATGAAAAACTCCTTACCTTCAGGGAGTTTATATTCTATTGGAAGGAGGCAACAGGTACATACATAAATATGCAAAAATAAATAAAAGGTAATTTTAGAAAGAGGAACAAGCAACTCTGGAAAGACTTCGTGGAGAAGGTGATTTTTTTGTTGTCAGTCAGTCAACACACGTATACTAAGTAAGTGCTAAATGCTGGGTATACAAAGAAAGGGGGGGAAAAGAAGGAAACCAGGGATTTCAAGAGAAGATAGTTAGGAGGAAGAGCATTCTGGTATGAGGGACAGACCATACAAAGGCATGAGGACATCAGTGTCAAGTGTGGGGAAATAGCCCATTTGGCTAGATTGTGGAGTATATGATGAGGAAAATATATAATACATTGGGACAGGTCCCATCTCATATGACTGGTCCAAACTCATCTTGTCTTTAGAGATAACAGCAAAACCATTTAGATTAAGCTAAGATCACCATATTCTGTAAAATGATTCCTAGCTGAGCCTGGGTGGTGGCCAATAAAGAGTAGACATGCCATTGAGCTGGGAAATCAGCAAGTCAAAATAAGAGGTAGGAGGAAGGATTATCTGCTTCAGTTATCTTCAAAGATAACTTCTGCCTATTTCACAGTTTGAGACTGTGACAATCTTTCTTTCTTCTTCCCTTTCTTTTCCTTCCTTTCTTCCTTCTCTCTCTCTCTCTCTCTCTCTCTCTCTCTCTCTCTCTCTCTCTCTCTCTCTCTCTCTCTCTCTCTCTCTCTCTCTCTCCCCCTCTCTCCTCAACCTTGTCATAAAGCAAAACAAATTATCTGGTGAAACTGTGAAATACCTAACCCCTCCCACTGGCAACCCAGTCATTCCCTCTGCCTTGGTACTCCATATAAACCTTGTTCCCACTTCCCCTCCTTGGGTACTCCAGCACTTGCTGCTAGTGCCATGAGCTGCAACAACTTTGCCCTGATTAAAGATTTTCATTTGGTTGTATTGACTGTTTTCATTAAAATTTCAGGTTGAAATCCTGATTGCCTCAAAGAAAAAATTAAACTGTGCTTGATTTTTCAACCTGCTCAAAATTCAAACCACTGGGCTCTGAGACTATGATCCACCTGGTCTGCCTCCCTTGTAGCCTCTTCCAGTTGATCTGTTTGTACCCAGCTAGCTTATCAATGCTCATTCCCATGAAATATTTTTCAGGCTTGAACTGTTTCCCACATTAGTAAAGACATAAATACCCCTTTATGTATTTGCTACATCCACAGCAAGACAAACCCACTTTGAATGTTCAGATATAGTTGGAGAATTGTATTCAACAGATGATCTCAGTGCTTGCAATAGAGAGCATTACTCTCCTCTAGCAGACATTATGCTAAGGTTCATGATAATCTGGGAAATGTTCTTTCTTGCCTATCCACTCTTACCTCCCCCCAAAAGAAAGAGGATTCCATAGTTTCATTTAGATTTCTTGCCCAGAGCCTGAGAAGTGGCTTTGCCTATAAGATAGAAGGATCCTATATCAGGAAGTCCTAGGGTCTAATCCTTCCCCCACACGTACTCATTGTGTGATCCTGGGCAAATTATTTAACCTTCCAGCGCTCTATGCAACTCTCAAAAAAAGGACTTTAAGTTGCAGAGAAGGTGCTGACCTGCATTGGTAAAGGATTTTTCCTCAGCTGGGAGTTCCCTATGCCAATAAAAAAGCATAGGTAGAGTTTCTATCCTACCTATAGTCCTCTGGTAGCTGATTAGAAAAGGCTGGCTGTCTTACAGAATGGGCTAGACAGCTTAGCGGAAAGAAGGAAGGGAGGGAGAGAGGGAGGAAAGAAGAAAGGAAGTAAGAAGAAGGGAGGGAGGGAAGGAAGAAAAGGAAGAAGGGAGAAAAGGGAGGAAAGGAGGGATGGGAGAAGGAAAGCAGTGTGCTAAATACTTTACAAATATTAGCTCATTTCATCCTCACAGCAACCTGGAATGCAGGTGCTATTATTATCCCCATTTTACAGTTGAGGAAACTGAGGCAGAGATTAAATGACTTGCCCAGGGTTACACAGCTAGCAAATATCTGAGGCTGGATTTAAACTCAAGTCTCCCTGACTCTAGGACCAGTGATCTCAATACTCCACCACCCAGACAGCAAAAAACCTTGAATGTGAGAGGACTACTGTCTCCTGTCATGCTTGCATGACAGAGGAATGAGAAGCAATGGTGTAAGATAAATGATCATTAGATTGGAAGTGAGAGGTCAAGGTTCTAGTCCCAAATCTGTCATTAACTATCTTTGTGACTTTGGGAAAGTCACACATGTCAGGTCCTCAGTTTACCCCCGTGTAAAAAGAAGGGCATGCCCTAGATCAGATGTTGGCAAGCCAGAGCTGGAGGCAAGTCCTGCACTCCTGCCTGTTTTTGTAGGGCCCTCGATTAGCCTTCAGGGTAGTTTGTCTGCCCCTCAACTCGATGGTCCTCCGCTCTAAATGTCTGGAGAAGGAAATGGCAAACACTCCAACATCTTTGTCAAGAGAACTCCAAAATGGGGTCACGAAGAGTCAGACAGGACTGAACTACAGCTCTAAATGACTAAAATTCCCTGAAAAATTCAGAGAATGGGTATGGGAAAAATGCCCACCGTTTGGAAGCAAATATGAGAGAATAAAAAATGCCAAAGTGGACCGGTTAGACTAGTGGCACTGCTGGCTCGTTATTCAGGTCTCCGAAGAGGGCACCCCCCTCCTGTAGTGCGGCACGACTGGCGTTCTTTAGAGTTAGTGCAGTGCTATCATTTGGCTTTTAACGCTTTTCTAGGACTAGATCTCCTATACTGTCTGTCTCTCCCCTCCTCCTCCCCATTCCAATGACAAAAAGAAACTCTGGGTATGAAGGACCTCCCTAAGAGACAAACAGACTTGGAATCATCTGAAAAAATGCACTTAGCAGGCAAAATTGAACCTTTCTGCTGCCTTTAAACAGGGGGTGCTGTTTTCAGTTGTGTCTGACTTTTTGTGGTTCCCCATTTCCTTCTCAGTTCATTTTACAGCCCTAAACAGGGTTATATTCAATTGATTTTTATAACATTTATTTGGTAATTACTAAGTTCCAGGTATAGCGTTAAAACACTGAGGTTACAAAGGCAGAACCTATTCTTGTCTTCAGGGAGCTTATATTCCTTTGAGAATATGTACCTTTAAGAATATGTACCATGGAAGAATCAAGGACAGATTGAAGGTTCACTGTGAATTTTTTAATTCACTCAAGAGACATTAATGTAGTACCTACAACATGCAAGGAAGGACCTGCCACTATGTCCCCCTTCCTCATAGATTGAGGTGACCCTAGCCCAAGAGTTCTTAACATTTTTTGTTTCATGGACTCATTTTAGCCCACTGAAATCTATGCCCATTTGCAGAATAATAGTTTAAGTAAATAAAATAGATTGCAAAGAAAATTAATTATATTGATATATAATTATCAAAAGGAAATTGTTTTGAGATTGGGTTTCCTGCTCTTGCCCAAGTTGGAAGTACAGTGGTTATTCATAGACCCAATCCCATTACTCATTGCCACAGAAGTCTTGATCTGCTCCATTTCTGACCAGGGCCAGTTTGCCCTTCCTCAGGCAGCCTGATGACACTTCCCCTGTCCCAAAGGGTTCATTATATTGGTGCTAGATTAAGAAAGACACCCTATCTGAGAGAGGCCAATAAAAATGATGACATAATCCCTACTCTTTAGAAGCTTACACTCCAATGGGGACTGGCAGGGGGGCAGAGGAGAAGAGAGGAGAGAGACACAGAGGAAGAGAGAGAGAGAGAGACAGAGAGAGAGACAGAGACAGAGAGAGAGAGACAGAGAGAGAGAGAGACAGAGAGACAGAGAGACAGAGACAGAGAGACAGAGACAGAGAGACAGAGAGAGAGATAGAGACAGAGAGAGAGGGAGAGACAGAGAGACAGAGAGAGACAGAGAGACAGAGAGACACAGAGAGACAGAGAGACAGAGAGAGACAGAGACAGAGAGAGACAGAGAGCGAGAGACAGAGAGAGACAGAGAGACAGAGAGAGAGAGAGACAGAGACAGAGAGACAGAGAGCGAGAGACAGAGAGAGACAGAGAGCGAGAGACAGAGAGACAGAGAGAGAGAGAGAGAGAAGGGAATAAACATTTGTATTGTACCTACTATGTGCTAGGCACTGTGCAAAGGCTTTACAAATATTTCATTTGATCCCACAACAATCAGTAAGATAGATAGTATTATCCTCATTTTGCAGCTGAAGAAACTGAAACAGAAGCTAAATGACTTGCCCAGCATCACACAGTTACTAGATGTCTGAGGCTGCATTTGGATTCCTGCCTTTCAGATTGCTGACCTAACACTTTGTAAGTAGATCTCTATATGTATGTTTATAGATGGGGGAGATTAAGAAAAGTGGAAGATGGTGCTTGAGCTGCATCTTGTAGAAACAGAAGAATTCTATGAGGCAGAGGCAAGAGAGAATGCCTTCCAGACATGGAGATATGCCAATGTAAATGAATGGGATAGGAGATAGAATATCATGGGTTAGGGAGAGAAAGAGGGTCAGCATATCGGTATCACAAAGTGCAGGATGGGGGGTTCTATTTATTCACTCTGTACTCTCAAAAGGCGTAGAGGACTTTAAATATTTAACTTGTCCTAAAACTACATACTTCAAGGTTATGAGGCTACCTCCTGGATCTATCTAGTGTTTCAGTGTTTGATAAACAAATTAACCGTCTTAATCTTGTAGATTTGGCTTATATCCATTGCCCCGTGGCTTCGGCATGGTTTCTGTAAACCTAAAATAATCCTCCAGATATATTTTCATTTAAACATTATCCTGCCAGATATATTTGTGTTTGAATAGATTATCTTCCATATTTATTTGCATTAATTCATATATTCTCCTTTTCATCTTTTTTCTTCCTCCCTCTTTCCTTCCCTCCTTCTGATTTATTTGTTCTTTCCCTTCCTTTTCTTTTCCTCCCCTTCTTCACTTCCTCCCTCCTTTTTTTCCTTCTTTTTATCACACCTTCCCTCCTTCATTCCATCAGTAGGGTTCACTAAACCATTTGCCTGTCCCCTTTTCATATTTGAACCAAGGATACCTTCAATAAGTGTGCAGATCATTATTCCCACATCTAAATTCATAATCCTAAATATTGAAGGGGAAAAATAAGTTTATTTACTGAATTTGCAATGAATCTTGTGGGCTAATATTGATAGAATATAAAATCCTTGTGAACAGAGATGATTATTTTTGTCTTTGTTTGCCCAGTGCCTAGCATACAGTAGGTACTTAGTAAATGCTTGATTAATATTCAGGGAATGCTAGTCATTATTTGGATTCCAGGCCATGGCGGACTTGAGACCATTTCATTAGCTGAAGGACTTGGAGAGATGCAGTATATAATGTGTTTATATGTATGTATATATGTGTGTTTGTGTGTGTATGTACGTATAGGTTATATATGTGTATTATACATATGTGTATGTGTGTGCGTGTATACACATACAAATATTTTTAAAGTCTTCAGTTCAGTCATTTTTCAGTTGTCCAATACCATTTGGGGTTTTCTTGGCAAAGACACTAGAGTAGTTTCCCATTTTCTTCTCCATCTCATTTTACAGGCTGAAGTGTGTCAGGGTCACACACTGACTGAGGCCAGATCTGAACTCGGGGAAGATGAGTATTGTTGACTCCAGGATCAGCACTCTACCCACTGTACCACCTAGTCCTTTAAAATCTTAGGGGGTTGCAATTTGATATTTTTAAGTATTGGATGGACTGTTAAGAAATAGGATTAGGAGTTTTTATTTCAAGGACCAGTGAGTAGGGTTATAGAGAAGATTTTGGCTGAATAAAAAGGGGGGTCTTTCTGAACAATCACAGCTGATTCCACGTTTCTTCAAGCATAAGGACCGATTGTCTAAATTAGATATCGAGGTGGTGCAATAGATAGAACTCTGGATCTATGGTTAGAATGGCCTGAGTTCCAATGCCACCTCAGATATTTAGTAGCTGTGTTATCTGAGGTGAATGACTTTGCTTCTGTCTGCCTCAGTTTCCCTATCTGTAAAATTAGGATAACAACCCCTAGCCCCAGAGTTATTGTGAAGATCCAATGAGATATTTGTAAAACACTCTACAAACCTTAAAGTGCTATAGGCTATTTTTGCTGTTGCTGTTTTCGTCGTTGGGAATGCTGAAAAGGAAAGTCATGCTTCAGATAGGGAGAAGTATCATCTTAGGTTTCTTCCAAATAAAAAGTTTCAAGGTTCTCCAGTTCTATAATTGAGAAGGAACCCAAAGAAGCAGTCCAGCTACACATCTGCCATATTTTTATTGTACTTGTACCACGTTGCAAACAATTCCACAAAAAAAATGCTGCAAATTTAAGCCTATGGCTGCAGATTGCAGATTTACTCATATATGTATATATTTACACCAAACTATCAAAAGCAAGTCAGGACAGTAGCGGCTTCCCTTTGCCCATCTAGAAAGGTCAGGATTGCTACTTAATGGTGGATAAATAGAACGACTCATCATTTTACATCACTTTGTAAAAACCAACATTCAAGTATTTTCTGAAAATGAACAGTTATTGAAATTCCATTTGGATTAACCACTGAGCTTTCAGAGTTTTCCTCTCAACTCTTTAAGCGCTGAGGCCCAGCCCTCACGCCCACCCCAGAGCGGTAGTTCTGGATCAGGTTTAGCACAGGATGGCACGTGGTGGGTTAACACAGTCGACCAAGTGGATGTCACCTGGAGTAAATGGTGAGACATCAGATGATGCTGCCTCTCCTTTGTGAAATTTGGTAGGTAGATCTGTGGTTTATACATATATGTGTGTGTGTATTATATACATATGTATGCTTGTACATATACATATGTATATAATACATACACACATATAAAGATACCATATGCAAATACAAAATATCAAAGGCCTCCTTTCTATACAAAAAAAAAGGATAGAATGCAACTGCCACCTATCCATTTCATCTGTCAGTGATCATAATATTTTTTCCAAATCTTTCATATTGTTTCGGGGAACTAATTATAAGCATTGCCTTAGACTTATTTCATAATTACCTAATCTTTCTCAGAGTGTCTTTACCTACTTGGGGAACAATTATATCTCAATTCTGAATTCACTGAATTCACAAAGTGGCATACACATAGTCTCTTGCAAGACTTTTTTCTTCTTTTCCTTACTTCACTTGTAAAAACAGCAACGCTGCTTTAATTTCACTACCTCTTGGTTGTGATCGTGCTGGCAGTGTCAAAGTCATTTTCAACCACACTGTTATAACCATCTTTTTCTATACAGTCCCTAACAGCCTGGAGAACAATCCGTAGCCGTCTGTCCAGGGCCTCTAAATGTAACTGGTAGAGAATGGGAGCGATTTTGTCTTTCAGCAGAGATTCTTCCATCAAGTCACTCAGCTTGTATTCTTCCTTGGCAAGCAATTGTAGTCGCAAGTAGGTGGACTTCCTTATTCTGGAAAAGAAAGGGTAAAAAAAAGTCATTCTCCTGACCTCTGGCAGACCAGAACAGAGGATGGACACACTTCATTGGCTCTTGGGGAGCGACAGCTGGACGGGGTAATAAGGGGAAGAGGAAGTGTAAAGGCAGTTTGGGTTATTGTGAATAATAAAATGCTCCCCATGTATTCCAATTCTAATGATTTCAAGTTATAATTATGTAAAATATTGTAATTGGCTCCAGCCCAATGGAAATATTCAGTGCAAGTTCAAATAATGTGACCGCTTTATGGGATTCATCTAGCTATAGCATAGGACAGTTAGGAGGCACAGTGGAAAGAGCACCAGGCCTTGAAGCTGGGAATGCTCGAGTTCAAATCTAGCCTCAAACACTTACTGTGTGACCCTGGGCATGTCACTTAACACTGTTTGCCTCGGTTTCCTCATCTGAAAAATGAACTGGAGAAGGAAATGCCAAACTGGTCTGGTATCTTTGCCAAGGTCAAATGGTGTCACAAAGAGTTGGATATGACTGAAACGACTTAACAACAGCAACAAAGTTATCATATATTTGACTGGCAGTCTAGGTGAGCTAGGGTGGGGTAACTAGAACAGGGCACTTAAAGGGTACTAGGAGCAGTACCAAACTCTCTTGGTAGCATTTTCCCTGTTATCCCCATTCTACACTTCCAGGGGCAGGGGGAGGAGGGGCACTTTCTCTCCCCCTTGCTCTGCTCCATATTCTCCCTTTTTCCTCCACTGCACAGTTCTGTCCTCAGGGTACTTCTTCTTCCTTTGGTAGTTTAGAACCATTATAGTGTTTGGGGACAAAATAATTCTGTGGAGTAAACCATTCCCACCTAACCCCAGCTGCTTGCACTTCCTCCAAGTAGAGAAATCGGTGGTTACTACTTAGTCCTGCATCCTTGCAGGAATCCGAGCTCAATTCTGCCCCTCGCGTCTTGTGTGACCCAGGGCAAACTGGTTTATTAGCTGGTTTCTCAGTTCTTTCATCTGTGTAGTTCAGATTATGTGGTGTGGTAGAAAGTGGATTCTGGAGATGCAGTCTAGGCTTTCCTGCTAATTACATGCATGACCATGGCTAAACTACTTTATTTCTCTAGGGCAAAATCTGCTCATCTGACTATTGTGCGGTGATAGTGTGGAACAGTGACCATAGAATCTTGGGGGACTTGGATTTGGATGTAGTTTCTTCTACTTCTTACTTGTATGCCCTTGGATTAATACCTTCATTTCTCTCTGGGCCTCAGGTTCCTTCTTTGTAAAATGAGTTTGGAAACAGATGGCCTTAAAAGTCTTCTGGCTCTAATCTGTGATCTTCTGGTGAAATCTTATGAAGACATTGGCCGGTCTAGGTCACTGGTTCTCAAAATATAGCCTGGGAACCCTGGAAGGGCCCTGGGGTCAAAACAATTTTCATAATCATATTGACATTTTACTTTTTTATATGGTGAAAAGTAACAGACATAAACAAAAGCTCTTTGAGGGGAGAAAAAAATAAGTTTTTAAGAGTGAAAAGGAGTTGGTGATGTCTGATATCACTTCTATTTAGCTCTGACATTTTTTGCTTGTCTAAGTCAAGTGTGCTATGAAGTGTTGGAAAAGCTCTGCCACCCCAAAGTATGGTTCCCCTTGCAAATTTGTGAAATTCTACCATTAGTGATTAATTTCTTTGTATTGATACTCTACCTTTCCTTCCCCTGCAGCCTTGCAAATCATCTGAGAAGAGTAACATGGCAGCTTTCTAATACTACAGTGCTAATGAGTTAACATGGTTCATTCACGTCTGACTCTTCTTGTTGTGGAGATGTTTAGCATATATAGATGTCTGTGTGTGTGTGTGTGTATACATATACGTGTGCATGCATATACATACACAAGTATTTTTAAAAGTCTTCAGTTCAGTCATTTTTCAGTTGTGTTCAACTATTTGTGACTCCCCCTTGGGGTTTTCTCAGCAAAAATACTGGAGTTGTTTGGCATTTCCTTCTCCAACTCATTTGACAGACAAGGAAACTGAGAAAACAGGAGTTAAGTGACTTACCTGGGGTCACACAGTTAGTAGGTATCTGAGGCCAGATTTGGACTCAGGAAGAAGAGTCTTCCTGACTC
This sequence comes from Bettongia penicillata ogilbyi, assembly GCA_023548195.1. Lineage (NCBI taxonomy): Eukaryota > Metazoa > Chordata > Mammalia > Diprotodontia > Potoroidae > Bettongia > Bettongia penicillata. The sequence goes on from JAJHZJ010000100.1 coordinate 7,742,030, forward strand.
CAGTATCCACCTAGTTTCCCATCAATGAGTTAACAGTAGAGAATAAATGAGTCTCTCCCTACCTGGGGGAAAAGACCAGGATAACCTAAAAGCCCAGGGCACTGAGGGTCTGGCAGGGGGAGGAATACAGGAAGAAGCGTTTTAAAGCCTAATTCTAATTGTATCTCAAATTTATTTCCTACAGTACTGGGTGTCAATATCACATTAGACACATTTTAGCTATTTGAAAAGGAAAATACCCAATTTTCCACCTTATTTTGCCAGCCAGGAAGGCATTTCTGAACATTCACATATACAGAGTACAATAACGGGAACCACTCACCACAGTTTTATGATCACAGGGCACTTTACATACATTATCTCATTTGATCTGCATAACAATGCAGTGAAGTCTATAGTATAAAAATCACCATTTTATAAAATGGAGAGACTTTAAGGATGTTTCCCAAGGTCACATAGCTAGTAAGGGACAGAATCTGACCTCATACTCAAGTCTTCTAACTCATCATCCAGTGTTCTTTTGACAACCCTCCTTTTGCCTCTCTAAGATGACATCTGAGTCTAATCAAAGCAACGGTAATCTTAGCTCTCTGTTACAGGCATCATTCTGTACTCAAAGATCCCTGATATGAATGGAAGCCCAGCATCAGCTGCTGGTGACTCCTCATTGAAATTATCTTGTATTTACCTTTGCATATATTTTGCATATACTTGTGTGTGGAATGCTATTTCCTCCAACAGAATAGAAGCTTTTTGAGGGCAGGCACTCATTTCACTTTTGCCTTTATATCCCCAGCAATTGCTTGTTGTTTGAATGATAGTGGTAAATAACTGTAGATTTATAGTGATAGCATCTGGGTTTAATTCCTGGTTTTGCTCCCTATATAACCTTGACCAAATCACTTCTCCCAATCTGTGCCTCCTTTTCTTCCCCAAGAAAGTAGGAGTTGGATTAGATAATCTGTAAATTCTCTTCCAGCTCTGGATTCCACGAAGGCAGTATAGCATAGCAGAAAAAAATGATAGGTGAACTTGGAGTCTATGACTTGGAATTCAAATTCTGATTCTACTACCTGTATAACCTTGGACAAGTCACATCATCCTTTTAGGCTCCATTTTCTCATTTGTAAAATGAAAGGGTTAGATTGAATGGCTTCTTAGGGCCCATTCCAGCTCTCAGTCTATGGTTTTAGGAACCTATGAATGGAGGGAGGTGGGCAGTGGGCTACGTCACTGAGCCTTATATGATACAGCAAATGATACAGAATCTGAAAGTGGGCTCAGCTGCCACCCCTCCCCACACGCACCAGAATCCTAAATCCCATCCCACTACACGACCTTTAGAAAAGAGTTCAATGGTAAAGAGGAATATTTTTTGTGGCAGTAAAACAAAACACAAAACTAGAAACAAAGCAGGTGTCCATGGATTGGGAAATAGCTGAATGACCAGTGGTACTGTATTGTGTATGAATAAAACATGAGTACAGCTTAAAAAAATAATTCAGGGAACCATGAAAATAACTTGTATAAACTGATACACAGCAAGAGAGAAGAGACAACTGTATATACATAAAGATTACAATAATAAATGAAATGTGGGCAGCTGATTTCATATTTTAGTGTGGCAGAGAACAGATGAGGTATATAAAGAGAATAAAACACATGTCCTTGGGGATAACTAGGTGACATAATGGATAAACATTGGACTTGGAAGTAAGGAAGACCTGAATTTGGTATCTGCCTCAGATACTTCCTAGATATGTGACCTCAGGCATAACATCTAACCTCTCTTGGACTCAGTTCCCTCATCTCTAAAATGGGGAAAATAATAGCCCCTAATATCAAGTTATATAATGATCAAATGTGATTGTATAGGTAAAGTGCTTTGTAAACTGTAAAGAATTATGTAAATGTTTAGTATTATCACCATCATAGTTATTATACGCCTTCTCTCAAAGAACTCATAGGTGAGGAAAATAGGAGACATTTTATTATATTACAAGCACCTATGTCACTTAGGAAGACCAGTTGTTTTGTTTTTTTTTTTTTTAGATGAAAGAAAAATTTTCTCTATAGAACTATTTCCTGATGGGTCTTTACAGAATTGCTCTGATTGCTTAGAAACCATTGCTTACCAATTAAGCATAATTTTTCTGTGATGTGGGAGATATTTGGATGGGTGGGTGCATGAGTAGGAGATAAAGGGGTTTGGGTGTATGCAGGAATTTCTGTAAAAATGTGATTTCTCAGCCCAGTGAAAACCTGGCTTCTTTTCGACTAGTTTAAAGCTGCTTTCAGTAGGGGTTAGCTTTAAATGGGTCACCTTGAAGAGTTTATTACCACTCCCAGCCACAAGTCTACCCAGGCATCCAACTGCCTCCTTGGGCTTCTTACTTAGGAGAAAGATCACTTGAGAGACAAAGGGCTCTCTTCCTAATATCTCAGACTTCAGGAGACGGAATTTCTAGTCCCAGCCTGGACACTAACATATCGTGAGATCTTAAGCAGTTAATCAGTCAGTCAACTGACAAACACTGATAAAGTCCTTTTTCATGCCATGTATTCTGCTAGGTGCTAGGATATAAACACAGAAAACAAAATAATCCCTATTCTTTCTGGACTGATGTTTTTCCTTATCCATAAAATAAGAGCACTGGATTATGCAATCTCTTACGTCTCATCTATCCCTAAAATTCAATGATTCTGACTAACCCACCTATTTTGAAAGCCATTAATGAATAACTGAAACTTTTCTAATAAGCAGTTATTTGCATTTGACTGCTATTTTTCTCAAAACGACAGGCTGTTGGGTTCAAATGTAATCTAATACAGTACCTGTCATATCTCTCTCTTTTCTTGTGGTCAGAGGAGTAGTCAGTGCTAATTCTCTTTGGAGTAATTTCAACTGGACATGAAGGGGTACAGCAGTGCAGAGGACAGACCCACAAGTGGGTAGAGTCAGATAGAAGTCCATTATGCCTTAAAAAGTCTGGCCCTCATTCCCTGTGGGATCTGGTGGTGAGGAAGGTGAACCCAAGGAGAGGAGAATCACAAGAATGGGACCCTGGAGATGGTTATGCTCTGTGTGGTAATAGTGCTACACGGTGGACCAAGGAGCTCAGGAGGTATGTGGACCCTGGGTGCTGAGGGAAGGGTATATACCCTTCTCAGGGAGCAAGTATGCTTTCCCACCAAAGGCTGGTGACATGGGCAAAGCCCCATTTGCCCTGGACTATTTCCAGCTCTGCTTATCATGCAGGGGTTGGAAGATTAGCTGATGTAATTTCAAGTCTTAAATTTTCAGGACTGTTTGTACTGATAATTGATGAAGAAAAGAGTTCATTAACAACTGGGAGTAACCACAAAGGAACTCACCTGCAGCATTGATTTAAAGGCACCAAAATGGAGAGCTCATCATGGGAGTATTTTCCAAACCTATTTTTAAGCAAGAAATATATTACATATATATAGTCACACTGGAAGTCACAGAATGTCAAGGATGCATTTATGTGCGTTCTATAAAACACACAGACACAAGAGAAGCCCATCATTATGCTAGAGCTGACTGGAGTTTTGTTGAGTTGACAAGACCAGAAAAAGAAAGGGCACAGATGAATGAACAGAGACTTGTTGGGTAAAGATGAATATTGAGGGAGATATGAACTGTCAAAGAGTTTACTGTATAGTATAATTATAGTAACAGTTCATTTATCCAGTTTCACCATAGAATGGGATGTTCTACATAAGGGGATTTTCCAGATAACTGGAGCTTTAAGTTTTGTGTATCCAAGCATTTCTCATTTTACCCATTTGGGTGGGGAAGCTTTCTAAAACAGCTGATATCACAGTTTCTTGGATCTTAAACAGAACTCAATGAACATAATTTAATATTTTAAGGGGTTGAGGCAACTATATGGGAGTCGAGAAGACCTGAGTTCGAATCTTGCCTCAAACCTTACAAGCTGTGTGTGGACAAGTCATTCAACCTGTCTGCCTCAGTTTCTTCATCTGTAAAATGAGGATAATATCACCTACCTCCCAAGGTTATTGTGAGGATCAAATGAGAGAATATTTGTAAAGTACTTAGCATAGTGCCTGACACACAGTAAGTGCTTAACAAATTTTTGTCCCCCACGCTTTACTGATGACTCAGAGTTACCAATATAAAAATAATCGAGAGATGCCCACAGAGACAACCACTAATAATAGTAATAATAAGAGTTAACATATATACATATGCATGTATATATATATATATATATATATATACATATATATATATATTTATTAGCTCATTTGATATTAAGGCAAATAAGGTACTATCTGACCCTGCACTAAATGGCCCCAGCCTATTGGTGAGCTACAAATCCTTCCATCTTGTCTCTGCTATCAGATGTCACTTCTATCCCACAGTTATCTTTGTATTTTCAAAGGGTAATTTATTTTACATTTAATTCTTTTTCAAAATTTATTTTCAATTTGACATGCAATTCTAAGTCAATGGGCCTGAATGGCTCAGTGCCTCTCTTAAAAGGTCAGGTCCATGGACACTGTGACAGATTTCTCTCCACTCTCATTTATTTTCTTAACAGGCCTCTTTTGTTTCTTTTCACTTTCAAGCAGGCTACCAGATGTTTGAGGTTTTGGGAAGGTGAATATACAGGTGGACAGAGATGTTACAATTCTATCATTTTATCTAGAAGAACAATGACTCCTTACCCTCTTCCATTGTCTAAGTGAATAATAAATGTTTCGTTGCCAAATTTTTCAAAGGTCTCATAGTGATGTCGATCCATGTTTCCTGCAGAGGGAACCAGAAAGAGCTTTGAATCTTGGATGTTGAAAATTCAAGGATATAAAATAAGAGATGTTAGCTTCTTGAACAGAGTAGGGTATTTCTTATGCCTCTAATGTACAGCCTCTAAGTCCTACCAACTAAAATAAAAACGATAAATCTTGGGCGCCTGCTCAGACCACAAGACCTCTTTCACAGAAATAACAAGCTGTAGCATTATGCTCTGTGATTTTTAACAGTATATCTGTGTTAATATTTGATGGTTTTAATCTATTTTGCTACTCATGTAGGTCTGCATTCCATAAAATTTATGGCTCGTACACTCACGCTGTGTATCAAAAATTGCTTGGTTACACATGGCCCTCCCGATAATTTGAGTTCTTTTTATAGTTAATTTAATAGGATCAGACACATACCCATTAGGAAATCAAAAATGGTCATGTCCATTATATCCAAAATGCGGTTGCTATTGTATGGTGGTGTCTGCTTCACCTCTTCACAGTAATCAGGATCCACTTCCCATCTGAAAGGAACAACTGGCATGAAGGCAATTCTCATCTTAATAATGAGCCAATTTATTTTAAGGACAATTGAAAATCCAACGAATCGGCTCTGAGGGGCTGCTTATTGAGAGAAAACTAAAACAGGGAAATGACCTCAAACTGCGAAAGGTAATATTAAGAGTCAAACCTAAGTACAAAAGCTCTTTCTACCTACCTATAAGAAAAGCAGTTACTGCCAAGACAAACCCAGGGATTATATAAACACACCTACAAAACATTTTGCACACAAATAAAGTCATATCTAAGCAAAAATTGGAGAAATATTAATTGCTCATGAGTAGACTGAGCCAATATAATAAAAAGACAATTCTACCTAAGTTAATTTACTTATTCAGTACCATAGCAATCAAACTACCCAAGAATTATTTTATAGAGCTAGAAAAAAATACTAAGAAAATTCATCTGGATGAACACAAGATCAAGAATATCAAGGGAATCAATGAAAAAGAAAGTTAAGGAAGGCTGCCTAGCAGTTCCAGATTTCAAACAATATTACACAGTGGTAATCATCAAAACAATCTGGTACTAGCCAAAAAATAGAATGGTTGATCAGTGGAATAGACAAGGAACACAATACATAGTAGTAAACAACTACAGCTTAATAACCCCACTGATTCACACTTTTGGGTTTAAGAACTCAACATCTGACAAAAATTGCTAGGAAAACTGGAAAACAGCTTGGCAGAAACTAAGCACAGACCAGCATCTCACACTGTATACCAGGATGAGGATGGATAAATGGATAAATAACGTAGAAATAGAGGGTGATGTCATAAGTAAAGTAGGGGAGCATGGAAAAATGTACTTGTCAGAGCTATAGATAAGGTAAGAGTTTATGATCAAACAAGAGACAGAGAATATCACAGCATATAAAAGGGATAATTTTGATTCCATGAAATTAAAAAGCTTCTGCACAAACAAAACAAATGCAATCAAAATTGGAAGGAAAATAGAAAAGTGGGGAAAATTTTTATAGCAAATTTCTCTGATAAAGTCCTCACGTCTCATATACATAGGGGAGTGAGCCAAATTTATAAAAATGAGACCCATTCCCAATTTTAAATGGTCAAAGGATATGAGTAGGCAGTTTTCAGAAGAAGAAACCAAAGCTAGAAAAAATGGGCTCAATCACTACCAATTAGAAAAATGAAAATTAGCATAACTCTGAGATACTTCACACCTATCAGATTGACTAACATGATACTGAACAAGTATGACAAATGTTCAACGGGATGTAGAAAACGGGGACACCCATGCACTACTGGTAGAGTCCGTTCATTCTGAGGAACAACTTGGAATTACACCCAAAGAGCTATAAAGCTATGCATACCTTTTGACCCAGTAATACCACTACTACATCTGTATCTCAAAGAGATCAAAGAAAAGGGGAAAAAATCTATATGTACAAAAATAGCAGGTCTTTTTGTGGTGGCAAAGAACTGGAAATTGAGGGGATGCCCATCAATTGGAGAATGGTTGAAGAAGTTGTGGTATCTAATTGTGATAGAATACTATTGTGTAAATAATAAGAGAGTGGTTTCAGAAAAACCTGGGAAGACTTATTTGAACTGATGCAAAGTGAAGCGAACAGAACCAGGACATCATTCACCGAAACAGCAATATTTTAAGGATGATCGGCTGTGAAAGACTTAGTTACTGTGATCAAGACAATGACCTAAGACAATTCCAAATGCTGTACACCTCTAGAGAGAGAAATGATGAACTCTGAAACCAGTTTGAAGCATATTTTTTTACCCTCTTTATTGTTATCATTTCATTTTGTTTGTGGTTTTTTTTTTTTGGTCACAACATAGCTAATACAGAAATGTCACACATGACTTCATATGTATAATCTACATCAAATTGCTTGCCTTCTCAAGGAGGGAGTTGAGGAGGGAGAAAATTTGGAACTCAAATGTTAAAAAAATGGTTGTTGAATTATTTTTACATGTAAATGGGAAATAGTGAAATAAATACAATGAATGATAATGATAATAATAAAGAATAGCCATCACTCAGATAAATTACCAAATAATAGTATGGTAAATTCCTTGTGAATAAAGAAAATGCCATCTTTCAAGGATAGTTTTGGTACCATCTTTCAAGAAAGCTCCAACTCACTCCACTAAGAATAGGAGGGTAGAAAAAAATCCCTTCTGAATATTCTCTTTAGTCATATGATTCCATACTTTGGAAGGAGATACTCATCCAAAATCAAGGCTGTCAGGGCCGTGCCATGACTATATTTCCTAACTCTTCTTACTTTTGGTCAAGTAGTTCCATTCCCTCTACACAGTTCTCCTTTAGTTTCCAGTTAATGCAAGTAACATATTTATAGGGAGCCTAGCTTGTGGTAAATACACACACACACACACAACACACACACACACACACACCCCTCTGTTCAAAAGCACTACCAGTTTTATGGACTTAAATCAGTAATATCATCTATTGGGCTCAGGACAATGAATAGAAAACTCCAGTGAGAGGAGTATTTAGAGCCCACCTTTGTAGGAAAAAGTGAGGTAACAGGGAGACTTTGGTAAATAGGGGACAGATGGGAAGTGCATAGCTGCCCCCACTAACCTATTGCCTGAAATTCTACCATTATTTACTTTTTCATTTAGTTTAGTACTGGTTTTTCCCTGAGGATCCTATATCCCAGCATTCCAGGAAGGGGTAACACATTAACTAGTTAGCACCCATGTGTGAATTGATTACTTCCCTTTGTTATAGAGAAAAGAACTGCAGAATATGAGGGGACACATTTTATCTTTATATATTGGAGGGGTCATGGTGCATATGTGGGAGAATACAGTGGTAGGGTTAAAGTGAATAATGGCACCCATAGGTGGTGGAGAGGGAATGGTTTCAGAAAACAAAGGTGGGGAGTGCTAAAAATAATCTCATCAATTTCCTAGGTTTAGGTACAAAAAAGACTTTTCTCCTTTCTGTTCCCCAAAGGGATTTTTTCAGGCCCAAAGCATCTCTCTTATTTCATTATAAATACTACTAAAACAAAGTCTTCCTATAGAAAAGTTTTTTCATGTCCCAATTGAAGGCTCACTTATTTTAAGTAATATGGTAAATAAAGCCTCATTAATTTGGATTATAATAATTTTTAATAAATTCAAGGCCTAGCTTGAAGTTTACCTCTGTACCATCTCTAAAGACAGAGTTTGTTAAACAAGTGTAGGTACGGTATAACCAAGATGACAAGGGTCATGTTTAACCTACCAAGTTTAACCTACAAATTGTCAACACCTACTTATTCAGAAAAACTAATGGGTGAATCACAACTAACCTTCATCTATGCAGCAAATAGAATAGGTTCATGGATCTAGAATAGAACAAGACCTTAGAAGTTTTCTAGTCCAATTCCTTAATTTGACAAATGTGGAAACTGAGGCCTAGGAATGTTAAGTGACCTATTTTCTGTAGTCAAATGGGTAGTAAGAGGCTGAGCCAAGACTCAACTCCCAGTCCTAGGTGGCTCTGAGATTAGTTTTCTTCCCAATGTAATGGACAGCCTCTTCAGCTTCCATCATTTTTGCTAGGTTGCTTAAGTTCCTACTCATAGCATGCATGAAAGGGCACTGGTGGCCTCTAGGGCTCCTTGAAGATCTGGAGCAGGGGTTCTTAACCTGGGGCAAAATATTTAATATTTTGATAAATGTGTTTCAATGTAATTGGTTTCCTTTGTGAGCTTATGTATTTTATTTTTATGCATTTAAAAATATTCTTTTAAGAAGAGGTCTATGGATTTCACCAGGCTGTCAATGGCACAAAAAATGTTACCAAGGCTCTACTCTAGAGATATGATCCTAAATCATTATCTATACCAGTATGTCATTAAAAAAATTTTTGGAATTCTTCTATTCCATGAATTTAAATTTGCCTCACCCTTTCCTTGTATCGTCTCTTTTCAATATGAATTAATAAGGTTGACTTCAAAATGAGAAATCCTTTTACCAAAAAAAAAAAAAAAAGAAGAAGAGGGAGAAGAGGAGCGAAAGAGAGGAGAGGAGAGGAAAGGAAAGGAAAGGAAGGAGACAGAAAGAGAGAAGAGAAGAGAAGAGAAGAGAAGAGAAGAGAAGAGAAGAGAAGAGAAGAGAAGAGAAGAGAAGAGAAGAGAAGAGAAGAGAAGAGAAGAGAAGAGGGGAGAGGAGGGGAGAGGAGAGAGGTTGCAGTGGGCAATGAGTCTTTCAGTCTTCCTGGAGTCCAGTCCCCAGCCTTGGGTGCCCCCCTGCCTCAGATGAGAGCCGTTTTCTGCTTGCTGCCTCCCCAGAGCTGGCACAAGGGCCTGACTCACTCTGCTTTTTTCCGTTTGTGGTATGAGCGTCTCCATGGATTCCGCCATGTTTTCCTCTTGGCCAGGGACAGGTCGGGCAGGAAGGCTGCGAGGGACCCTTCTATCTGATCGGGCTTCCCACACAGAGCGTGTTCCGTGGAGCAGTAATACGAGCACTCCCCGTAGAAACAGATGTTGTTGGCTGATGGAAAAGAGACAACCCGCTAATTTAAAAAGAATCCACAAAAATAAACACACGTAAAAAACAAACAAGAAAATAATTCAATAACTTTCTACTAAGAAGGAGCAGCGGGGTGTAGTGGAGAGACTGCTGGACTTAGAATTCAGGGAGCTGGGAGTTTAAATCTTACCTTTGACACTTACTGGTGAGTTACTTAATATCCAACCTAGACCCTCAGTTTCTTGGTAAAATGGGCATAAAATCTATAGTTCCCACTCCATGAGGTTGCTATGGGGATCAAATGAGTGAATCTGAACTTCTTTCAAGTCTTAAAAAAAAACAAACTACATAAAGAGTCTCAAAAGTCATGGTATAATTTGAATCATCACAGTAACAGCTTCAAATTGCACTAAGACTTTTGGGACACCCCGTATGAATGTCAGTTTCTATTGTAACTCAGGTAAGAGAATTACACTGAGGCAAATTAAACAAACGCCTCGTTTTCTTTTCATCGAGCTTTCGTGAAGCGTGAGCAATGACCATGTATTCCCTTCATCCTTCCTTGGAACTTTGGGACTTCTCAGTACCGAGCTCCAAGAATGCAACATAAAAATTCTACAGAAAGCTTGGTTTCCACATAAACCGATTCTCTAAGAATCACAGGAAGTTTCAGGGCTAAAGAGGACCTTAAAGATAATTTAGTCCAATCTTCTTATTTTACAGATTGGACAACTGAAGCCCAGAGACATGAGATCACTTGTTCAAAGTCACACAGCTTGTGAACAGCCCACAACTTTATAAAAATAGGCCATATCCATCAATGAGCAAAGTCTTCTTAGGACAGATCCATACAGACCAACTATCTTGCTTATTCAGATCAAAACCTTGTAAGACATTGGGTTTCATTGTACACACCCACACCCACACGTATATATATATATATACACATATATATGTGTACATATACAAATATGTATATATCATGGATTCAGTGGTCTGGATAATTCCACTCAACTCTCGAATCTAAGCCCCTCTCAGAACTACATTAACTCTTTCTTTTTTTTTTGAAAGCAATTGGGGTTAAGTGACTTGCTCAGGGTTGCACATCTAGTAAGTATGATTCATACTAGATTTGAACTCAGGTTCTCATGACTCCAGGACTGGTGTTCACTCTTCATTAACAAAGAACTTATAGGTAGATGATTTCTCTGGATTGTAAAGAGTATCTTACTGGTCTGACAGAAGAAATGACTATCCTTCCTCAAATATCTGCCATGAATGGACTCAGACTTGATTGCATCCCTTTGAAAGGGGCTGGCTCAGCAAACATCTGTTCTTACTCATTTCATTTCTTTCCAATTTAGTAAGACAAGAAGAAGAGAGTCCAACGTATTGTCTACCTTTCCAACAACATTTTACAAACCAAGCTCTAAGTTCTGGACAACTAGCTGTTCCCTGGAAGAGATAATCCATCTTGTGCCTCTTGCCTGTGGCTGGTATGGACTCCATCCTCATCTCCGCTTCTCAGAAAACTTGTCTTCCTTTAAGGCTTTGGTTAGAGCCTTCATGGGCTATCTCTAACCCTCCAAGTTGTTAGAACTTCCCCCTCCTCAATTCTCCTTGAAATGTACTTTTATGCTTTTTCTATCACTCATCCCATAGAGTATCAACTCTGTGAGGACCATATTTATCCATTTTAATCTTTGAATCCCTACTTAGTACAGTGTATTACATAAATAAATAAATAAAAGTCTAATAAATATTTCTTGAATTGTTGAAAGTATAGAACACACTTGGAAACATTTGCCATAAGTAGAGGTTTGATTTTAAAAAAAACAAACCCACAAAGATTTTTTTTTATGATTCTATATGAACAGTTTTCTTAATTCAAACCACCTTAAAAAAAAGTCTGCGGTGTGCTGGAAAGGACAATGGATTATGAATGGTGTTCCAGTCCCGGTCTAACACCCAACTTGTCAAAACTCTCTGGTTTTTAGAAACCTCAGTGGCTCCCTATCACTCCTAGGATGAAACACAGACATCCCTGGTTTGTCTTTAAATTCCCTTAAAGTCTGACTCTAAAGCTGTCTTTTGAGGATGACTTCATATCACTCTCCACTATGTATTCTATATTATACCCAGATTGACCTCTTTTTTTGCCAGAGGGGGGAAGGCAAGGCAATTGGGGCTAAGTGACTTGCCCAAGGTCACACAGCTAGTAGGTGTCAAATGTCTGAGGCAGGATTTGAACTCAGGTCCTCCTGACTCCAGGGCTGGTGCTCTATTCATTGGACCACCTAGCTGCCCCCCAGATTGGTCTCTTGATGGTCCTTGTACAGAAGACATTCCATCTCCTGGCCCATAGACCTAGAAACATCTCACTCCCTAGGCTCTGCTCTGTTGAATTTCAAATTTCTTTCAGGCATAACTTCTTACCTATCAAAAAACCTTTCCTCATTCCCCCCAAGTTCTCTTGTATTTATTTTGTATGAATTTATCTGTGTACATGTCTTACTCTCAGTCCCCAGAGAATAAGCTTCTTGAGGGCATAGACATAACAAATGCTTGGTGAATTCAACTGAATTGAAAACAAAATAAAGAGGTTTGGCTGGATGGTTTCTAATTTCTCTTCAAATTTATGATCTTTAACATGAGGCATTTGGATTCGAAAGGCTCTAAAAAGTCCTTTCCAGGTACAACTTTTCAGAATTCTGTGCATGAACCTTCCTATAAAATGATTCAATCAGGAAGTGAATTCTTTCTGCTGAAAATCAGACAATGGCATTCTCAGAAAAATAATGTCATAAAAAGAATAGATTTAGAGCTGTAAGATATCTTAGCGATCTTCTAGTCCTGGGGTGGGAAACCTGTGTCCTCAAGGCCACATGTGGTCTTCTAGGTATTTGGGTCTGGCCTTTTGATTAAGTTCAAGTTATATGGAACAAATCATTGTATTAAGGGGATTTGTTCTGTGAAGTTTGGATTCAGTCAAAGGGTCACACTTGAGGACCCAGAGGGCCATATGTGGTCTCAAGGCCACAAGTTCCCCATCCCTGTTCTAGTCTAACTTTCTCATTTTACAGATGAGAAGAAGATGAATCTAAGAGAGGCAGACCTGAGATTGATGCAGTTTGGGGTGCTGGGAACCCTGAAATAACAGGTACAGGGCTCAAGTCTTCCTCCAAAGAATTAGACCACTCAAGCCTTCTTTTAGTCAGAGTAGCAAGGTTGCATTATAACACCAGTTAATCAGGCAAGATTCCTACTACATCCGTGGTATTGTATGGCCAATAGGAGTGGGCAGAGTTCCTAATGAGTTTGCTTTTGTATTGCCAATAGGAGCAGAATAAAATCTCACTGCTTTGACTGCAAGAAGGCTGGAGTAGTCGAATTCTTTCAAGGCAGATCCCTTGTAGCTCTGCATTTTGAGGTTCCCCAAACCCCAAGCCACAAGCCTAGGCTTCCTGGTCTCCAGTCAACTGTTCTTAGCTAGTACATCATGTTGTTGATGTTGAGTTGTCTTCAGTCATGTATGACTCTTTATGCCCCAATTTAGGATTTTCTTGGCAAAAATATGGAAGTGGTTTGCCATTTCCTTTTCCAACTCATTTTACACAGGCAAGCAGGGTTAAGTGACTTGCCCAGGCTCACATACTTAGTAAGTGTCTGAGGCTGAATTTGAACTCAGGAAGATGGTTCTTCTTGATTCCAAACTCAGTGCTCTATCCACTGCACCATCTAGCTGCCCACTAGTGCATTACACCATTACTATTTAAAAAAACGGGTCCCATCCAATCAGTGAGTAAATTCTTCTCAGGAGAAGTCTCTACCTGACAACTATCCTGATAATTCAAGTCGAAACCCTTTACTACTATTCAGTTATGCTGGTTCAGTGACCCATTGTTCCAGATCGGCTTGTAAATCAGTGTTGGAGAGAGGTGTTGCCCAGTCCCCAGGTATCTTTCACATTGTCAAGTCACCTTCCCTCTCTAGACACACACACCTGTATGTACCTGGAAATTGTCATGTAGTTGGGGAGGAACTGAGATGCAAGGACCCAAACACCTTTTCTGACATGGGCCTGTTTGAATTGTCTTTCTCATTACACAAGTTACCAATAAAAGCTGGCCCCACTTGAAAACAATCCCTAACCTCCAGTGATAAGCCCCTTGACATGTTGCTACCTTGAAGTATTTGTAATAAACTTTTAATTCTCTTTGCCCTGAGTTTTGCGGCTTTAATTAGGATAAAAGCCGAAATAAAGAACTTTCCTTTGACTTTGAGCTTCAGGTACCCAGATACTACAAGTAGTGTTATTTATTATGGCTTCAATTTTTTGGTATTGACCCCCTTTGGGAATTCCATTTAAAAGACTCCTGGGAAGTTGAACTGAGATTCAAGCCCTGTTCCTAATCCATTCAGTCAACAAGCATTTATTAAGAGTTTACTGTTTTCCAGGCTCTGGGGGAAAAAGTTCCTGATCACAAGTTCCCAATCTAATAGGGGAAGGGACAACATATTAACCAACTATATACAAGAAGATATTTACAGGATAAATTGGAAGTAATCGACAGACGGAAGGCATTAGCATTAAGGAGATTGGAAACGGCTTCTTGAAGAAGGTAAGATTTTAGCTGGGACTTGGAAGCAGGGAGGTCAGTCAAAAGACAGGGATGAGAGAATTCCAAACATGGGGAACAGCCAGTGAAAATTCCTGGAGTCTAGGATGCCACCCTAAGTAAAGTTTAACTTTGTAATTATCTGTGGCAGACAAAACATTTTTATTGGATCTGATAAGCAAAGAAACAATCCTAAGGAAATATCTTGCACTGCAGGAAAACAAATAGCTGAAGTCTGATATTTACTAATGGAATGATCACAGAAAAGATCACTCAGTACTTGTCCATCTGTTGATACAGTTTAATTTGTAGCCTCCCATTCTGAGACAATGTGCCTTTAACGGAATTACTGAATCTATTTACACAGGAAAGCTGTTATCTGATCTTCCATTATCTTGGACCAGGAAATTTGTCTATTACATACAATACCCTCTTGTTGCACTTAAGTGAGCCAATTTTAAAAGCATAATTTTAAAGGGGGAAGGAGGTGGAACACATCAGTGACCCCACTGCAGTTCTACCGGAGGATATCCAAATTCAATGCAGAAATGGGTTTCATTTGCATTTACATATGAATGTGACTTCAGTTAGAACAGGAGTCTATCATTCCCTTTTCATTTTATTAAAGAAGCACCTGGGATTAATGATTTAGCAGGAGACCACTGGAATAATATTTGAACCCAGAAGGAAGTGTAGGTTCTCTCCACATTCCATATCAGTTTTTTTATAGGGCAAGTCCCCTTGGTCCTCTGATGGATGGCTCATGCCCTACTGTCCAATCTAGCATTCGTTCAAAATGCATTTATTCATTCAATAAGCACAGTAGATACCAAACCAAAAATTAAAAAAAAATTAAAAAGTCCATACCTTCCAGAAGTTTATCTTCTCCTGAGAAGGAGGGGTGGGGTGGAGGTAGGGAGAAAGGATTTCCCATTTAGGGAGGATTTTTGGGGAACATCATAATAATTCACACTTAAAAAAGAAAAAACCCACCCAAGGGAGGGAAGTCATGACACTGGGATTCCCAGTCTTGTGACTCCAAAGCCAGAATTCTTTCTACACCCCGCACTGCTACAGCAGACCAGCATTAAGTTAAAGTTCATTATGTACAAGAAACTTTGACAGGCCCTGGGAAAGATACAAAATTAAAGAAGACATGCTATGTCCCAAGGGGCTTTCTCCTAGGGTCCATAATACTGTAGACAGTAATATGATGAATGAGTAAATAGATTCAAAAGGGCTAAAATTTGACAAATGATAAAATGATAAATGACCCTCGAGGACCTGAAATACTCTCAAGGCCTTTCCTAGTGACTTTCATAGTTGAGATTCTGGGGTTCCTAGAATTCACCTTGGTATCTATGTTGCAAGGCCGATAACCAGTTATCATGCTCCACTTGACCTTGACTGCCAGAGGAGATGCAACCGTATCATGACTTTACATTGGACAATCATAGTTAAGGTTGACTTTTCAACTCAACTGGCAAAGCAGTAACCCAAATTCTTAAGAGGATCCTGGGAACAAGTAAGGGAAGATAATTTAAGAATTTATCTGGTCCAATAAATTCTTATTTACTGATGAGGAAACTGAGACTCGAGGACACAAGGTCCCAAATAACTTGTTACTGTTCTGTCACGTTGTCCTTTGTAACCCCATTTGGGATTTTCTTGGCAAAGATACCGGAGTGGTTTGCCATTTCCTTCTCCAACTCACTTTACAGATGAGGAGACTGAGGTAAACATGGTAAAGTGACTTGCCCAGGGTCACACAGCTGGTAAGTGTCTGAGGCTGGATTTGAATTCAGGGAGATTAGTCTTCTCGAATCCAGTCCCAGCACTCTATCCACTGTACCACCTACCTGCCCATCCATTTTCTAGATGAGGAAACTAAGGCAAACAGGGTTAACTGATTTGCTCAGGGTCACACAGCTAGTAAGTGTTGGCGGTTGGGTATGAACTCATGTCTTCACCTGCTCTGTTCACTGTGCCACCTAGCTGCCCAGTGACAGAACTGAGATTCAAACTGACACCAAATCCAGCGCTCTTCATTGCATTAGGAAAGCAGGGCTGGGACAACCCATATGGCCAATCAAGAAAATTTCCAAAGTTAGTCTCCTCATCTCTGACATCCAGCAGCCCTGATCTTGGTAGAACTGCTTCATCTTGTTCCTGATCAAGTAGAGGTAATGTTCCCAAGGCCTTTATTTAATTTAACCTCATCCCTCCCCCCATCCCAAATCCATCCAAAACCCAACTAAGAGAATCCCCTGAGAACCATCTGTCAAAATCATGCGAGCTCCAGCTACGGAAGTGTGTGTGTGACCCTAGAATGCTTCCATCTAGATCTGCTTCCTCTAGATTCAAAAATGGTTTTTCAAGCGGCATTAATTAATTTTTTGTGGCTGTCTCTCTTGGATTTCATTTTTCTCATACAGATCTAATCTACTGCTCAGAGCTCAGCCTGCCCCTGGTTAGTGGAAATGAGGCATCTAGGCAGTTCACCTGTGTAAATTATTAAAGTCTCTTCCAGTTCTGCATGGAAGGGGGAACAGGCCTGTCAATCATCTATAAAGCTCAGTTCTGTGGCCTGAAACATAGGTTTTAATAATAGAGATGGCTGACATTTATACGTCACTAAGATTCATAAAGCCCTTTGCACATATCAATTCATTTGATCTTTACGACAACCTGAAGGAGTAGGTCATTCAGATATCATTCATCATGCCCATTTTATGGATGAAGAAATCAAAGGTCAGACACACAAAACAACTTGCCCAGGTTCTTATGCCTTGTGTAAATGTTGTTTTCGAGGCTTTTCTGACTCCAAAGTCCAGCATTCTTTTCACAATGCCACATTGACCTTCCTCTTTAAAAAATACAAAAATCAGCCACAAAACCGGTTCAGTGTCAGTGGGCTCTCCGAGATCATCTGGTCTGATCCATAGCTGGAGAGGAATACCATCCAACATCGCCGACAAGTGGCCACCTTATTGTGTTGAATGGCCTCTGCTGCTGAGGATCTTGCTGCCTCCCTCAACAGCTCGTTCCATTTTTGGACTGACCTAATTCCCATTAGCACTTTTAAATGTTGTTGTTTACAACAGGCTGAAATCTACCCCTCTGACAATGTCTTTAATGAGGGCCCAAGAATAATTAACCAGCCATTAAACAAGTTGAAGTAAAGGCCATTAATATTTTATCTTCTCCTGGTTTAGCTCAGATAGAATCTCCTAGGAGTTTAACTATTGCCCCCGGTTTTGTTTTGTTTTTTTTTTGTTTTGTTTTTGCTGTTTTATCAGGAAAGGGGTTGGTATGGAGACGAAAGAGAACCTTTTCTGTTCCCAGAAAAGTATATCAAAAATCCTTCAATTATGACATTTTGCTACCTTGTCACAGCTGAGGATGGGCATCGGATGAACCATTTTTCTCTGCCATTTTTCTGCCAGCAGAACAGCCACGGAGAGGGGATTCTTTGAGTCCACTGAGGCCAAAGAAAGAAGGAAGAGGTTGCAATTGCAGCTGGTCAAATTTAGGTAAAATTGTTTTCCAACTCTCAGAGTTGAAGGATGTGCTAGGGAGGCAAGAGCCCTCTGACTCTGAATTGGTGCTGGGAGTGGTTTTTAAATTTTTTCTAAAGGAGGAAAGGCAATGTGGCAGAGTGAAAAAAATGCTGGATGTGGGAGTCAGAAGAAACCAGGGAATCATTTCTGCCTGTTAATGCAAGTCATGAGGCTGCGGGCAAGTCATTTTGTCATTGATCCGAGGTTTCCTCCCTCATAAAATCGGGATGATAGTAATGACTGCCGTACCTCTCTGGAGACTGGAAGAAATCTCAGTGGGCATTAGCCCCACTGACTTCAGCTGATTTAACCTTTTCTAAATCTCAATGGCATGACCTTTGCTATGGCCTCAGATATGCATTATGTGGTGGCCAACCTTCTGATAAATCATTCTGAATCTAACTGGGCTGGTCTGAGCCTGTTCCCATATCGAAACTAGACACACCTGCCCAAACTTGGATTCTGTTGCATTCAAGGACTCAGGATCACCTCCATGCTACAGTGAGGCCCTGGAATAAGATGTCAATGGAAGAAGTTTTAAGACTAACCACACCTTCCTTATGCTTTGATTAAGCACAACTATAAGCAATGTATATATACATATATACACATATACATGAATATATATATATACATATATATATGTGTGTGTGTATGTATGTGTGTGTTCTTGTGTGTGTAATGACCTAGTGTATAGGAAGCTGACCTTATTTTCAGAGAGCCCTTAGTTTAAGTATGGCCCCCTGAAACATACTGGTTTTGTGACCCAGGACATGTCTCTTGACCTTCCAGTGACCCAAAGGCAGATAGTGGCAGAGAAGACAGAATGTGGGACTTGGAGTCTAGAAGGTCTGAATTCAAATCCTGTCTTAGATTGGTATGAGAAATGGTGACCAAGTAGTCTCAATTTTCACATCTGTAAAACAGGGATGATAACACCACTTGCATTCCCAGGTTATTATAAGGATCATATAGCATAAACAAATGTACTTTGGAAACCTTAAAATGACCAGCTATCATCATTATTATGTTTTAGTTGCGAAGCTAGGTGACACTTCCTCACTGAGGGAGCTCCCAATGAAATCAAAGGTCTAGACAAAAGAGGAAAATTGTAAGGAACTGTTAATACAATAATAATTCATATTCATATAGTGTTTTAAGTGAGGGTGATGTGAAGAACCTTAGACTTAGAAATAAAATGATTTGAAAGTCATATAGCAACTTGATCTCCACACCAAGACTAAAACCCAGAATCTCTTACTCTATAGTTCCTTTTCAATATACAGTGTTAGAGTTTCCTCTCATAGATTTTTATTTAACTTTTTTTACAGATTTATGCTTAGACTGTAACCTTTCTGAAGGCAGTTATCATTCCTTATGTGTCTTCTATAGCCCATGTGGTATATAGTTCAGTTTCTTGCTACATTTAATGAAAGAGTTGTTTTGCTGATGTTTTAAAAAATTTCTAACAAAATTCTGAAAGGTTCTTCCTTTGAAGGCTTCAACCACACAGAGTTCACAAAACTAAGAAATCCCTACTTCCCAAGAAACACGAAGATGTGGCCTGAGTGCTTTAGAAAAGCAGCACTCTTACCCACAGCATGCCATGTCTCAGCTGAGCCCCAGCTTTCTAGCAATTATTCCCCAGCTTTACTATCCATCCTCCTTAGTTTGGCAGGGATGAAACACCATTGGTACGATGGTGCCAAATAATTCTCCCTGATTCCCTTTACTACATTTCCCATGCTGCTTCTGGAATTCATTGTTTTACCTGGCTCAGCCAAAAGACATTCCCCACATTTCTAACGGGTGGATGTGTTCTCTGATCACAGAGCACAAGAAGGGCTATAATGGCTAGAAATGGACTCATGAAATCTGAGAACATTGTCTTCTGATAATGACAGGCAGAAAAGAAAATTGACTATAGCAGGAAGCCAGTGAACCTTAGACCTACGTTTGTTAAAGCTAAAAGGGAATTTGGAAATCTTACGTTAGCTTCCTCCATTTTATAGGTGACATCAAGAGATGGAAAACGATTTGTCCACAGATACTAAAGACGGTGTCTTTTTCTGTATACCCTAAGGCAACGGATAGAAAGCACTCTACACCTAAAAGTACTATATAAATGCAAGCTGTTTTCAGTATTAATAACAATAATTAATGACAACTGTAACTTATTTCTGTAAATTTCATAGGGAAAAATGAGCACTAGACTAAAATTAGTTTGAGTACATGAATATAGAGGAAAACTTTAACTTTAGGGCGCTTATGGGATAGATTAATAGCAAGGCTATTTTTGCGAGGAAAGTATCTTACAAAATTTGCCCTATTCAAAGAGTCCTAGGATTCTTGCATATAGTAGGTGTTTAATAAGTGCTTACTGACTGATTGCTATGATACTGTGTAGCATGGTGATACAAGGAATAAGGTGTGGAAAAATAGCAAAACATTACTGTCATTTTTAGTCTGTCCAAATTCATTAATAGCCTCAGTTCCCACCATTGTTACATGTTCTTTGGTTTGGAAACATTTATTCAAGAAACTGACTTTTTCAATGGAACAAAATGCTTGACACTCAAGATGCCCTCAGATAAAATTTCTGCTCTTCCTTCCCACCAATGTATTTACATTTCAGTCGCTGGCGAGCAGAGGACCCATTCATAGGACGTACTGGCAATATTGTACTTTCAAATTTGGTATCACAAAGGAGACTGATCCATGACGTTTGCTTCTTTCCCATTCTATTTCTTCATCCCACACTTCACCATTCCCTCCCTTTTTGGGCAGTTAGGTGGTGCAGGGTCTGATGGAGTGCCTGGCCTGGAGTAAGGAGGACTCATCTTCCTGAGTTCAAATCCAAGCTCAGACACTTACTAGCTTTGTGACCCCCTGGGAAGTCACTTAACCCTGTTTGCTTCAGTTTCCTTACCTATAAAATGATCTGGAGAAGGAAAAGGTAAACTAGTCTGATATCTTTGCCAAAAAAAACCCCACATGGGATTACAGCTCAAACAAATGAAAAGCTCCTCCTTTTTTGTCATCCAAGAAGGATAGTCATCTAGGCTAATGAAGCACATAATGCTAATATAGATCGAAGCACAAATTTCAGAGCATTTTATGCAAGATCCAACATTCTTCAGATCACAGATTTAGAGTTGATGGGGGATCTGTTCCAACCTCCTCATTTTACATTTGAGGAAACCAAGACTCGGAGATGTTAAGTGACTTATCCAATACCACACAGTTAAATAAATAGCAGAGGTTAGGATTTGAATCCAGGTCCTTTGACTTCAAATCCAATGCTTCTTTCCACTGTTCCTATTTCATTTTGAACAGATTTAAAAAGTTGTGTTACACAAATGAATTGCATTGGGTTTAAAAAAAAAAGGTACGATAAGTTGGACATTGATATCATTCCACTATGAGTACAAATTAAACATTTCTCACGGCTTTCAACCAGATGAACATTTTGACATTTGGCTGACATTTGGACATGGGGATAGTTAGAACAGAGATCATTTGGATGAACTGAAAGCTATACTTTACTTTAAAAACCTATCTTTTGGATATCTAGACCTCAGATTTCAACTGCACAGCAAAGTACTGGTGTAGCAGCAGCTTCCATTGAAGGTAATCAAATACAGCTCATCTGGAATTTATAGTCCTTAAAACAAGAGTTCTTCATCTGGGATTGTTGGGACCCCCATGTGGTCTATGGATAGATCTCACAGGATCCATAAATGAAGATGGTTAAAAAATAATTCAGCTTTATTTTCACTAATCTCTAAAAGAAATTTAGTATTTCCTTCAATTATGAGTATAGACAACATACATTATTTTAAGAAGGGATCTATAGGCTTTACCAGACTGGTAAAGGAGAGTGGGAGGCATCCATGACAATAAAAAGTTTAAGAAACCCTGTTTTAGATAGTTGTCTTTGATACTGAGCCATGTGGTCACATAGCTAATATGTACTGAGGCAGTACTTGAACCTGCGTCCTCCTGACTTGAAAGTTAGTTCTTTATTTACTAAAAGTACTTGCCCTCTCAGAGATGACAAGATAAAGTATCCTTATGTTTGCTTGTTTTTTTAGTCCTTTTAGTTGTCATCCCACTTAGAGTTTTCTTGGCAGAGATACCATAGTGGTTTGCAATTGTCTTCTGCAGTTCATTTTACAGACAAGGAAACTGAGGCAAACAGGGTTAAGTAACTTGCCCAGGGTCATATAGCTAGTAACTATGTGAGGTCACATTTGAACTCAGGAGGATGAGTCTTCCTGATCCCTAGCTCTATGCACTGTGCCACCTTGCTGCCCCTACTTAACTTTTATTCCTCAACAATTCTCTTAATACCATTAGTGATGGAGAAGGTACTCTTCTGGATTAAGAGGGGCATTTCCCCATCTGTGAATTCCTATACCAATGAAATCCCAAGTCCAGTCCCTGTTTCTAAGAAACTCCTCATGTTTTATCTTGACATTTGATGGTCATTTCAAACTCAAAGTTGAGGCCGAGTGAAAATGCCAGATCACTGCCCCAAAGGAGAAGTGTTACTTCAATCCCACTGTCCAGAATGATAACTGACTGAGATGGTCTTTTATTAGTGGGGGATGGAGGTTCCATAACCCTCCAGGATGGCAAAGTGTGAATAAAAGCACTCTCTATAGCATGGATTCCTTAAATGGCTCCCTCAATTATTTTAAAGACCATGGCTGACATCTTTAATGTTGCTCCTTTTTATCCTGGTAAATTACTATTCATTAGTAGTCAGGCTATTGTGAGTCCACTCTGTGACAAAGAATGCAAAATTGAGTTAAATAATTATTGACTTACTTTCATTCCCTAGTATTTCATTTAGAAAGCCTCTCAGAAGCCTCAACTTTATCTCAGATGCCTCAGGCCTGCAGCTTGCTTTCCCTGATGCAACTAGTAATTCTATCACTAATCATAATAATAGACAGCATTTATAGGGCACTTTAAAGTTGGTAAGTGCTTTACAATACTATTATCTCATTTCATCTTCATAACAACCCTAGGAAGTTAAGTTCAGTTGCTTTTCAGTCAGGTCTGACTCTTTGTGATTCCATTTGAGACTTTCTTGGCAAAAATACTGGAATGGCTTGCTGTTTCCTGCTTCAGTTCATTTTACAGATGAGGAGACTGAGGTAAACAGGGTTAAACGACTTGCCCAGGGTCACACAGCTCGTTTCTGAGACCAGATTTGAACTCAGGGAGATGAGCCTTTCTGATTCCAGGACCAGTCCTCTATCCACTCCATCATCTAGCTGGTAATACTAGGCAGTAAGTGCTATTGTTATCTCCATTTTACAGATGAGGAAACTGAGGCACTTAGAAGTTAAGTGACTTGCCCAGGGTCACACAGTTACTAAACGTCAGAGGCCAGATCTGAACTTGGGTCCTGTGCTCTATGCCCTGAGCTGTCTCTAGCTACTGTTCTCTTTCTATTCTAGCTCTATTATAAGAAGTTATCTCTCTAAAAGTTGTGCCTTCCAGTAGAATGTAAGTACCTAGTGGGTATTTGGTCTGCATATCTAACCCCAGCTCTTAAAAAGTGCTTACTGAGTAGAATTGAAATAGATAATATCCAGTGGTTTTTGAAGCAGAAGAATGTGCTAGGGTTCCCTGGATCTATTCCAGTGAAATCCTTAGGCTTTTATTCAATCAGAACCCAGAATTCTGGGAGAAGTCACTCATAGACAGGTCTCTAAGATCATCCACTCAAAGCTCCTAACTGGGCATGCTTACTTACAACTGGCTTGACCAGAAAGAGATCAAAATTGTCTCTCTCAAACAATCTCTGGTGACGTCAACAAAAGTACAGGATCCAGTTAAAGGGAAGTATTAGCTTCACTCTGCTCTGTACTGGTCAGACCATACTGGGAGCACGGTGGGATCCTGGGACCCCAGATTTGAAAAGGAAACAACTTAGGGCTTAGACTCATCAGCCTTGAATTTCCCAGCTAAGGTGAGTCCAAGATTGGGGTGGAGGAGGGCTCTGGATTGATTGAATCAAGCAAGCAAGCATTTTCTACTTGCCTAAGATGTGCCAGACCCTATGTTATGAACTGAACGATCCCGGGTGGTTTACTTTGAAGAAGAAATGATAAGGGGATAATTCAGCAGCTTCCATTAATTATCTGAAAAGCTATCATGTGGCTGAAGAAAAAAAGATTTTTGTTTGTTTCACCAAAAGACAGAACTGCAATCACTGGGTTGGAAGCTATAGGGAGGTCAGTTATGGCACAGAGTAACACTTTAACAGACAGAGTTGTCCAAAACGACCTTGTGAGGTAGTGAGTTCCTTGTCATTGGAAGTGTTCAAGAAGAGGATAATTGACTATGTGTCCAGTATACCTTAGAAAGGATTCCTACATTGAGTAGCATGTTAAAAGAACTTCCAAGGTCTCTTCTGATTCTAATAACATCTAATTAAGTATTCCCTGCTTACTGATTTGGTCAATAATTTTAAAATCCTATGGGGCTGAATCACTTTTCATATGGGGTGCTGAATGGGAATGTATTTTTTCAGTGGATACTTTTGAGCCTTTCATATATGATTTTGTCCTTGGTTAAGTGTGCTCTGGGATGAATAAAGTATATGAGGGGCTTGCTGCACTTTTGGTGATGAGAATAGAGTTAATTAAATTATGGATTTATGGAGATTGATTTTGACAAACTTATGAGCACAATTAAGGAAAAGAGCAGAGCACATTGATCTGGAAAATCTATAGAAAAAAGGCTGTTAGTTTGGGCTTTTATGTTCAAGCAAAGCTTGAGGCATAGATAATCAAATATCTTAATTGGTTTTTATCTGGATGGATTAGAGAGAGCTGGGAAAAAATCTTCTGGCTGAGGCATCCTTGTAATGTCTAAAACTCTGAGACCAGATGAGTATCTTTCACATTAACCAGCAGCTTTCCTTGTTGATTTCCCTGCTTTGGGTAGTGTCAGTTACCTATGGCATATCATCCAATCGTTCCACTATTCAAATCCCTGGGATAACTCCAGCATATCCTAAAGCATGACAAGGAAATGGATAAGTCCCTTAATGATGAGGTACAATGATACAGCAGAGGGATCAGATTAAGTAAATTTGGAGTCAGAGACCATAGGTTCAAATGTAAGCTTGGCTAAGTCACTTAGCCTTTCTTCTTCTATAAAATGGGGAGTTGGACTGGCTGACCTTTAATGTTCCTCCTAGCACAAAGTCTGTGATCCTGCGTAAAATGCTACACCCAGTTTGGGCTAGACCAAATTAAGAAAAATGATGCAGCATGGAGCTATCTCATGCTAGGTCAGAGATTCCTTACATTGGTTTTGTGATGCCTTAGTTGGGAGCTGAATATCTCAAGGGGTTTTATGAAATGAGTACATTTCAGTCACTCAAATGTTCCTATAATATTCAGGCCACTATGTAGGAGACGTGGGATGGGGGCTGGGGTAACACAGTTATATAGAAATGATTGCTATAATAACTAACATTTGTATAGTACCTACTATGTGTCATTCATCTTGACCTTTTGTCTTGCCACCAGACTTTGATGATTCTGGGCCGGCGATAGAGTGAAGTTGATGACTTCGCAAAGCTCTGCCTCACTTCAATTAAATCCAATCCATGCACAAGTCAAGACACTGCCCTTGTGATGTCATTAACTCTCTTCAGAAATGAAAGACAAACAACAGCACCCGCCAGGCACTGTGCTGAGCTTTATAATCACTGTCTCATGGATCCTCACAAGAACTCTGGGAGGTAGGCACTATTATAATTCTCCTTTTACAGATGAGGAAACTGAGTCAGACAGTGGTTAAGTGACTTGTCCACGGTCACACAGCTAGTAAGGGTCTGAGGCTGGTTTTCCTCTGTTTTCAAGGCCTTGACAATCTAATTAGGAAGATAAGACATGTATAGAAATAGCCTATGCCACCTGATATTGGCAAGAAAAGAACAGCGTATCACTGGAAGGAAATTACTGAAGGGGACTGAATGTTATCCTAGGGATTTTGGGAATCAGGAGCTTGGGTCTGAGTTGTGGCTTCCCCACTAACAGACTGTGTGACCTGAGGTAGGTCACTTCCTTCTTCTGGTTATCAGTTATCTCTGTAAAATGAGGAAGAAAAGATCATATCCTTCTGGATGTTCAGGGAAGTCTTCATGTACAAAGTGGGATTCTTCAAACTAAATGAATTAATTTTAATAACTGAATTAGAATATAATGTTATTTATTGGTTTCATGATGTCTTCTGACCCCATTCTTTTAAAAGTCTTAAATGGCAAAAGGAGGCCTGGCTGTCTACTCTGCTGCTACATCTTCCAGACCTCTGGGCATTGCTAATCGGAATGACTGGGACTTCCAATCTCCAGGAGGATGAACCCTCCTTTATGTGTTATTTTCTCCAATTATAGAGACCTCCTTGGGAATGGAAACTGAATTTTCCATTTGTAATCACAGAATTTGGTACTTACTACACAGAGTAGGTGTTTTATAAATGTTCATCCATCCATTCCAAGTGTCACAACTCCAAGTATACAGCAAATAATCACAGGCTGAAATCTAGGTTAGAATTCTAGCAATACCGACTTAGCTTCGCATTTTTCAGGGTTTCTAGTAGCTATCAATGTGTGAATGTCAGCATTTAGAGAAACAGCAAGCAGACCCAAATCTGTTTGGGTGGCATCTCTCTCGATCAGGAGAACATAGCCACCTTTTAAAGGATTGCTGGCACTGCTTTACACTGGATGGACAAGGGCCCAAAGAGGCAGGTCAGTGATGCAAAGTGAAATGAAGCAATTTTGGGGATAATTGAGGTAACAAATAAAGTCACTTTTGTCTGAAGAATCTGGATAACTGCATCTAAAAATTATACTGCAGACAATTTACAACTTTCCTCCAATCTGTGTGTTTAGATTTTCTCTTAGCAGCAGTAGTAGAATGAAGTTGCTAAGTTTAATGTGCAGTTTTCTCATGTGACACTTTGTAACCCCACAGAGATCTTTGTTTTTTTTTTTTCTGTATAGGTTCTTTAGACTGTTTCATTCTTTTTGCAAACTTGTATTCTCAGCTGCCCAACACATCACGTGGCATATAGCATGTATGTAATTATTGCTTGTTGAATGATGTCTCTAATACAATTATCAAGATCCACAAATTAGAACCCTGAGAAGTCATCTGATAAAATTGCATTTTAGAGATGAGGAAACTGAGGACCAGAGAGGTTAACACAGACATACAGATTTAGGATTCAAACCCAGATCTTTCAATACCAAATTCAGAACTTCCCCTATATGTCACCATGCTGCATATCAGGTATCTGTATACAAGTTTTGTGCCCCTATTGATCTGAGGAAGAAATTTTTACTTTATCTAAACTTTTATGCCAAGCACAGTGCTTTGTAAATAAATAACTGAAGAGATATTCAGTGCTCATGTTTGGGCTGTGCCATAAAAACTATACCACCCAAATTAATTTACAGATTTAATGCTATACCTATCAAATCACCAAGGGGATACTTTATAGACCCAGACATAAAACGATACTCTGCACACACTGTACTTAACATATTTTTGTTAAATGAATGAGACATGGTGAGCTATCTGGATGCAAATTCAATCTATTTCACCATGAAACCTTATCATCTCATCCTGGCTTTTAATAGCTTTCTCTATAAAATGCCCCAAACTGACCCATGGGGGATTGTTTCCTTCATTTAATGTTTCCTTATTCAACCTGCTTTATATCTGTGCAAGGAATCCTGACATCGCAGGATTTCATTGTATTTACCTTATGAGGCTACCAGATTTACAAGGAAAATGCAGTGATAGCCCTTTATTATAAAGAAAATTAAACTGGCACACAGTGTTCAATAGCCCTCAGGGAAAGAACTATCAGACATAATCTCTTCCCTTCTTCCCAGGATTCCCAAAATGACACCAGACCACTGTGGTTACAGCTACACCTGTAGGTGTGTAGTGATACCTGGAGAGATGAAGAATGTTCTCCACAGCTTCTTGTCTCGTGTGACATCCCTTATCTCCCTGGTCATATTGACCATTCGACCTGCGACTGGAGGAACACGGCGAAAATCTAGGATCCTGAGAGAAAAACAAGGATAACACTAATTGAACACAAAACATTACAATGAGGCTCTTTTTACATGGCTCAACTCAGCTGAGTTATTTTTAACTGTACTGAATTACTTGAATTCGTCTTATTGTCTTTGAGACCCAGCCCTAGCTGGAGCACTGATGGGATTAAGAGCACCCATGGGTACATCCTTCTGCTGCCTCATGTGCTGGGAGATGAAGGACACAAAAGAAACAGACTACATGAATGCTGAAGGATGCCCTTCAGCATTAGGGAATGAATCATTCTTTACAACATAAGTAAAGCTTCTCCGACTCCTTAGTTAAAATGTTATGAATTTTTTTTCCTTTTAAAATTCTGAACTTAACCAATACCAAATAAAAGGAGCATTTCCATATGTAAAGTAGGACAGGCAGGAAAAAAAGGGTTGTACATGAATGTGTGAACTTTTATTATGGAGAGCTTGTTTTTCTTTTTAAGAATGTAATACATTCAACATATTATTTTCAGATGCTTTGCTTGTCTATGTTTTTTACTAACCTTTGTTCTGTTTTGTTATATGCATTTTAAATGCTTTGATGATCCTCTTTTCCACTTTTCTTTTCCTTCCCCTCCCTCATTTTGGTAAACCCCCCACCTCTAACCTCCCTGGCCTCTCAAATGAAAGCAAAATAAAACCCTTGTATCATATATGCATAGTAAAGTAAATCATTAAAACTTTTTAATGGTTGACAATGTAAGTCTTAATATAGTGGAGTATATTGTTACTTCCTTCTTCTTTCCCTTTCTCCTTCCCCTCCTTCCCTTCCCTTTTTCCCTTCCTCTGTCCTTCTTTTCTTCTTTCCTTCTCTCCCTATCTCACCTATGAAGGAATTGAAGTGGCCACCCATATGACTGATCCCAATATTGATCAGCACAGAAGATTTACCTTGTTCCATGTTTTTCCCCTTGATCTGGGTCAATTTACCCTTCCTTAGGTAGCTTGGTGGCCCTTCACTCCTGGGAGCTTACCGTATTTGTGCTGAACTTAGTGGAGACACCCAACTGGCGAGTTTCTGAGCTCGTGATCCACCAGCTTTAGCCTCCCCAGTAACAGGCATGTACCACCATGCCCATCGTCCTCCTATTTTCTTAAACAGGGTGTTCTGAATATAATCTAACCTTTTCCAAATCCTCACTGACATAATTAACAAGCATCATTTTTTGTACTGTTATAAAATAAGCTACTGAGGTGTGAAAGGAATGTTTGCTTTTATATGAAATGACTACAGATTGTTGTTCTGAAGAACTAGAAATCATATGGGAAAATTAGCCTACTTTTTCAGTTTTCTGTCTCTTTCATCGTCAGCTGTCAGTTTCTACTGTTGCTCACAGATCCAAGTTTTTCATTTTATAAGCTCTTTTTTGGTGATTCACCTCTCCATGGGCTCAACAGTTAAAGGAGAGCATCATTACTTCCTAAAAAATAGAATACATGTGTTTTGTGGCTACTGTTTTCCTTTTCTATGGGGCTTTATGCTTGCTTACAGTTCAGGCTATATTCCATATATAGGTTGCTAGAATTCTGACCTCCAAACAAGTAGAGACTTCAGTGTACACATGTGCTGCCCCCAAAGAGTTTATATCCAAAAATTTTCCCCAAATCCATTTAACAAGTTTAAATATATTTATTTCTTTTATTGCTGGAGAAAAGATAACATCCTCCTGGAGAGAAAACTCAGGATTTACACAAAGTGATTTCTCCTTATTGCTTGAGATGCCAAAGGGAGGGAAAGGAGATCTGGGGATCTTCCCTCCCATCATTCACTCTTGCCTGAGCTCTGAATTTTGTGGGGCCCTGGACAGCTGCATCCTGATCACTACTCTTTCTTGCCCACTGTTCAGCTGGGATGAAAGCTGGATTTCTACAAGAAGACAATAGATATTCCAAGAACATTCTGTAAGTAAGTAGGTCCAAATTAATGTTATCAGTTGAAGGGAAACAGGGTGGAACATCCCCAAAAGCAGTTCACTGGAAAATGATTTATCTCTGACTTGAATAGAGCCATTCCTTAGATAGCAAAAATTGGGGTAATCACTCGGGGGACTCTGTGCTACTGTAGGAAAAATGTGGTTTGTGCTTTTACAGAAGACAAGATGGGGTAGAGATAGAATGGTGTAGCTAAAAAATAAACCTTGGATCCTAACATATATACCAATCAAAACTAGAGTGGGGTAGACTAGTAATATCTTCCTCCCCAACCCATCCACTGGTACTTTTTCCTATTGCCTAATCCTACCCACAGATCTCTTCCCACTCTGGTCTTAAGGACTTTGAACATGTTCTTTCTACTGAGAGAATGTAAGCTCCTTGAGGGAAGCAACTATTTTGATTTTGTCTCTATATTCCTAGCATTTACAGTCTCTGGCACACAGTATTTAGAAATACTTCATGCTTGATTACATGGGGTCTCTCTCTGACACTTCTCCAGTTCTCCCTTCCAGGCTTCCATTTATATTCATTTTAACTATATTCTACCTGTAAAAAACACAATGGTGTGTGTGTGTGTGTGTGTGTGTGTGTCCCTTAGAAGGAGGTATGGGACTTCCTCTCCCTCCTCTGATTTTGGAAAAGTCTTTTGTGATCACATTAAGCTATAGATAGACTTTTTACTTAAATTTAGCTCTGGTGAACATTAGAAATGGGTCCACATTTTCGATATACGTCCAACAAACTGTTGATGAAGGAGGGTGGGGAAGGAAAGAGGGAAAAGCAATCCAGTACCATGTAGAGTTATACTTCATCAGCATAGGATTACAATGTATTAGTATTTGTCTCACTGAGAACTGAATGATGATGACTCCTCTTTTTTTTTGGTGGGGAACAGATGTAAGGAGGAGGGATGCCCAGACTCACCATGGGTTTGTTTGAGCTGAGATTCTGTAATTCAGTGAGGCTAATGATGGGGCAGACGTACTGGGATTGTCAGCAAAGGTAGGAAATGATAGTTTACCTGTCCAGATGAAAGGCAGCAATCTCAGCATTATGTCTTTCATAGTCAGAAAAATAAAAAAAGTCGGGAGGTGTCTCCTGCTCCCTGGTTTGCCTGGGAAGGAAAAAAAAGAGACAAAAACAGAAACCGATGAGCCTGAATCTCTCACTGAGGAAAG